>CM055122.1:599913362-601113362 GCA_029206835.1 Rana muscosa | reverse complement strand
GAGGGCCGGACTAGGGCCATTGGGAGTAGAAAATGTCGAGAGGGAGTAAACAATACCATTGTTGGTGTCAATGGAAGGAATTGTACCCTTTTGATAGTGTAAGTTGGATGAATAGTGCCCCATTGGTGGTTTCAGCAATAAAAATGATTCACCATTGTTGGTGTCAGTGGATGGAATAGTGCCCCAAGGGCTGGATGAAGGCAAGCAAAGGGCCGCATCCAGCCCCAGGGCCGCAGTTTGGAGACCCCTGCTCTAACTGATAGGGAGTGGGATGTTGTAGGGAGATGGGAGCCTGCAGTAGTGAGTAAGAGGGTATCCAGTAAGTTAATAGTTTTGTGAGGCGAGTGCTCCATAGTTGATGGGTGGCACCAGTAATGTAGTTGATCCAGGATAGAGGCATAATAGGTACGAATGTGGGGAAGTCCTAAACCGCCTTGGTTGTGGTGCCTAACTAATATATGATGAGCGCATCTGGGTGGTTTGTTGTCCCAAATTATTTTCGTAATCAGCTTTTGTATTGAGGAGAAGGCGGCTTGAGATACCGGTATCATTACTGTACGGAAAAAGTATATTAGCTTGGGTAGAACAATCATCTTAACCCAGGGGTCATCAACCCCCTGTCCCCGGCCCACTACCGGGCCGTGGCCCTTCTGCAGTCGGGCCGCGGGTGCGGGTGGCTCTCAAGAGACATGCTGGGCTGCCGGCATGAGAGCGCTGGGTGGATTGAAGAAGCGAGCGGGCAAGCAGAGATATCATCTCTCTCCGCCCATTGCATCACCGCTCTTCCGCCCTCAAAGCCAGTGCTCTGTCTCAGTGTCGGAGGGAGCAGAGAGATGACATCATCTCACACTGCCCGCCCCGCATCGCCGCTCTCCTGCGGCTCCTGTGAGAACTTCCTGAGATTCCTTGATCAGCGGCGCAGATTGCCTGCCTCCCCGGACAGCTAATCAGGAATGGCAGAAGGGTGAAGGGTGACAGCCGAAGGAGTCCTGAACCCTCCCTCTGCCAGGTGAGACCGGCTGCAGCAAGACGAGGGAGACACCCTGCTACATCCAGAGGGGCGATCCCACAGAGATGTGACATCATCAGTTACAGGTGAGCTGTGTGTGGGAGTACAGGTGAGGTGTGCTGGGACTTGTAGTTCACCCCCTCAGCTGTCTGCCTGATATACCACAAGGGGCGCTCCACTCACTCCGCATCTGGTGACAGGCATGGTGGCATGGCAAGTGACATTCCACATTTGGTGACAGGCAACGTGGCAGGTGGCAAGTGACATTCCACATCTTCTGACAGGCAACGTGGCAGGTGGCAAGTGACATTCCACATCTGGTGACAGGCAACGTGGCAAGTGACAATCCACATCTTGTGGCAGTAAGCGGGGCAATCTGGTAGCAGGCGACAGTGGCAAGTGACACGCTCAGGGCTCCCACTGATTCTACATTATGGTGAGTTGAACTATTTCATTTATTACTACAATGTAATAATAGAAATAATGCGCTTCAATCACCCTGACACCATATTAAGCATGGTGCCGTGATGATTGAAGCGCTAACACCAGCCATTGCCCGCAAAAAATCGTAACTCCCCCCCCCCCCCCCCCGGTCCTTGGCACAATTTTCTTCCACGCAGCCGGTCCCCGGTGCCAAAAAGGTTGGGGACCACTGTCTTAACCGCTTGCCGACCGCCGAATGAGGATTTACGTTGACAGAATGGCACGGCTGCGCAAATGGGCTTATACAGGTCCTTCTTAAAAAATTTGCATATTGTGATAAAGTTCATTATTTTCTGTAATGTACTGATAAACATTAGACTTTCATATATTTTAGATTCATTACACACAACTGAAGTAGTTCAAGCCTTTTCTTGTTTTAATATTGATGATTTTGGCATACAGCTCATGACAACCCAAAATTCCTATCTCAAAAAATTTGCATATTTCATCCGACCAATAAAAGAAAAGTGTTTTTAATACAAAAAAAGTCAACCTTCAAATAATTATGTTCAGTTATGCACTCAATACTTGGTCGGGAATCCTTTTGCAGAAATGACTGCTTCAATGCGGCGTGGCATGGAGGCAACCAGCCTGTGGCACTGCTGAGGTGTTATGGAGGCCCAGGATGCTTCGATAGCGGCCCTAAGCTCATCCAGAGTGTTGGGTCTTGCGTCTCTCAACTTTCTCTTCCCAATATCCCACAGATTCTCTATGGGGTTCAGGTCAGGAGAGTTGGCAGGCCAATTGAGCACAGTAATACCATGGTCAGTAAACCATTTACCAGTGGTTTTGGCACTGTGAGCAGGTGCCAGGTCGTGCTGAAAAATGAAATCTTCATCTCCATAAAGCTTTTCAGCAGATGGAAGCATGAAGTGCTCCAAAATCTCCTGATAGCTAGCTGCATTGACCCTGCCCTTGATAAAACACAGTGGACCAACACCAGCAGCTGACATGGCACCCCAGACCATCACTGACTGTGGGTACTTGACACTGGACTTCAGGCATTTTGGCATTTCCCTCTCCCCAGTCTTCCTCCAGACTCTGGCACCTTGATTTCCGAATGACATGCAAAATTTGCTTTCATCCAAAAAAAGTACTTTGGACCACTGAGCAACAGTCCAGTGCTGCTTCTCTGTAGCCCAGGTCAGGCGCTTCTGCCGCTGTTTCTGGTTCAAAAGTGGCTTGACCTGGGGAATGCGGCACCTGTAGCCCATTTCCTGCACACGCCTGTTCACTGTGGCTCTGGATGTTTCTACTCCAGACTCAGTCCACTGCTTCCGCAGGTCCTCCAAGGTCTGGAATCGGTCCTTCTCCACAATCTTCTTCAGGGTCCGGTCACCTCTTCTCGTTGTGCAGCGTTTTCTGCCACACTTTTTCCTTCCCACAGACTTCCCACTGAGGTGCCTTGATACAGCACTCTGGGAACAGCCTATTCGTTCAGAAATTTCTCTGTGTCTTACCCTCTTGCTTGAGGGTGTCAATGATGGCCTTCTGGACAGCAGTCAGGTCGGCAGTCTTACCCATGATTGCGGTATTGAGTAATGAACCAGGCTGGGAGTTTTTAAAAGCCTCAGGAATCTTTTGCAGGTGTTTAGAGTTAATTAGTTGATTCAGATGATTAGGTTAATAGCTCGTTTAGAGAACCTTTTCATGATATGCTAAATTTTGAGATAGGAATTTTGAGTTGTCATGAGCTGTATGCCAAAATCATCAATATTAAAACCAGAAAAGGCTTGAACTACTTCAGTTGTGTGTAATGAATCTAAAATATATGAAAGTCTAATGTTTATCAGTACATTACAGAAAATAATGAACTTTATCACAATATGCAAATTTTTTGAGAAGGACCTGTATATACGCCTCCTTTAATTTGCCGGCCATGTGGTCGCTCGCCGCCGGCGGCAGGCTCGCGACCCTGTCGCGAGCTCCGTGCCCGCGGCACCCGCTGACACTGTGTCCGCCGGTGTCCTGCGATCGGGTCACAGAGCTGAAGAACGGGGAGATGTTAGTTTAAACACAACATCTTCCCGTTCTTCCTAGTGACAGATCGTCTTTACCCTGTCATCGGGAACAGCAATCAGTGACGTGTCACGGCAAGCCACGCCCCCTAACAATTAGAATCACTCTCTAGGTCACACTTAACCCCTTCAGCGCTCCCTACAGGTTAACCCCTTCACTGCCAGTGTCATTTTTACAGTAATCGGTGCATTTTTATAGCACTGATCGCTGTAAAAATGACAATGGTCCCAAAATGGTGTCAAAAGTGTCCGATGTGTCTGCCATAATGTCGCAGTCACGATAAAAATTGCAGATCGCCGCCATTACTAGTAAAAACATTTTTTATTAATAAACATGCCATAAAACTATCCCCTATTTTGTAGACGCTATAACTTTTGCGCAAACCAATCAATAAACGCTTATTGCGATTTATTTTTACCAAAAATATGTAGAAGAATACGTATCGGCCTAAACTGAGGGAAAAAAATGTTTGTTTATATATTTTTTGGGGAAATTTATTATAGCAAAAAGTAAAAAATATTGCATTCTTTTCAAAACTGTCACTCTATTTTTGTTGATAGCGCAAAAAATAAAAACCGCAGAGGTGATCAAATACCACCAAAAGAAAGCTCTATTTGTGGGAAAAAAAGGACGTCAATTTTGTTTGGGAGCCACGTCACACGACCGCGCAATTGTCAGTTAAAGCAATGCCGTGCCGAATCGCAAAAAGTGGCCTGGTCTTTGGCCAGCCAAATGGTCAGGGGCTGAAGTGGTTAAAGGAGGCCCAGTTTAGACAAGCCAGAAGTTTGCATTTGATTAAGTAGTTGAGGGAGTTGTTTTTGTAAGGCTCGGTAGTTTAAATCATAGAGTTGGGTGGGTGACGAAGAGATTTTAATCCCCAGGTAGGGAATACCCTGTGTGGTCCAGGTTTAGGGGAGATCTTCTCGCAGGAGAGATTCTAATCTGGCTGAGAGGTGCAGGGAGAGGATCAAGGATTTTGTGGAATAAGCTTTTTGTAAAAGGACACTGAACTATATTGATGGAGAATTTCTTGAATCGCCGGTAAGGAGAGGGTTGGGTTGGAGATCATGAGGATGACATCATCAGCGAAAAGACGAATCTTGTGTTCTATACCATTACAGGAGATTCCAGAAATATGTTGGTCATTCCTAATTTTATATGCTAGGGATTCAGTCAAGAGTGCAAAAATAAGAGGAGAGAAAGGGCAGCCTTGACGAGGTGCCAATTGATATTTTGAAGGTTTGGACAGTCAGCACTCCAGCCCTTTTGATTATTTTTTATTTTCTTCTTGAGATTTATCTTCTGATAATTGCTCTGTCTGGCCTTGAGCATTCGTTTATTAATAGCATTAGTACATTGACTGAAAAATAGGCGAAAATGAATGCACAACCAAAATGGTGGGTGGGGTGTGTGGAAAAACTAAACTAAAAAAGTAGCAGCCACCTAGTAAGTGTTCACACACTGATAACAGAAATGAAAATTAGGGGGGTATAAGGGCGCTTACTCTAAAAATATAAGATTAAAATCTAAAAATGTGCATGGATCTTCAATAATATGCATGGATCTTCAATAATATAAATAAATGGTAAAATAGATATAACTTCTTTTAAAGTGCAAATGGAAAAACAAGTGCAGCAATCCAATGTGAAAGCATATTCCTGTGTATAATATCCGTGTAAACAAATAGATGCAATGTGGAAAATATAGATAATAATAAATACAATAAATAAAAAAATATAAAGTGCAGTGCAGCAAAATAGGCAAATCCAAAAATAACACGGCATGTGCAAATGCAAGTCTTTGTGCTGGAAGATTTCTATAGGTAAGCCACAGCAATGTGCATAAAAGTCCACAAAAGTGCAATTAGCAGGCAATCCAATTTCAATTGCAGTGATATTCAAAAGGTGCTAGTGCTAATCCTCCAGTGCTGGTGCCAAACATTTCCCCCAGCCTCTCACCTTAATAGGCTTAAAAATCAGCCTTTCTGTTGTGTTACTTTAAGGGATCCCTCCACTCTTACGATCCCATCTCCTGGTTTTAAAATCTCAGACAGGCACATAGAGGGATAAAAAGGCACTCCATAGTGTAGTATTTCATAAACGGTATCAATTTTATTCAAGGTAAAAAAACTCACATTTCAGTAGAGAAGTTACAGCATTGAAACGACAGTGTTGTGTAGGGATACTTCTGGGTTCGGCCGCACCCGGAAGTGATGTCACCACGGCTCTCCTGTCCTCATGCGTATCGTGACTAACCTTGTCACTTTTTCACATTTAGATTTTAATCTTATATTTTTAGAGTAAGCGCCCTTATACCCCCCTAATTTTCATTAGTACATTGACTGATTCTTTTTTTTTCTTGCTCCCTAATGTTATTTTTCAATAAAAATGATTAAAGTTTAGCTTTTAATTTGAATCAGAATAACAGAGTTTTTATTTTCCAGGTTTATGGTCGGATGTGGACAATGTGATGATTGGTTTCATGGAGAATGTGTTGGCCTAAGCCTTGGTCAAGCACAGCAGATGGAAGTGGATGACAGAGAATATACATGTGCCAAGTGCTGTGTGGAAGAGGAAAAGATGGACACATCACAGATTATTGCTTCCAGCGATAGTCAGAAACCGGATCTACTCCAAGAACATAAAATTGTGGAAATAAATAAACCAGTGACAACAGTATGTCCAAGTTTACCCTATGAAAAATCTAAACCGGCAGATGATACGATAAAACATAAAGTTAAAATTTCCAAAAAGGTACCGTATAAATGTTTGTGTGATTGGTTTAAAGTGGAAATTCAGGCTTATACTAACTAATCATAAAACTGCTTCCACATCCCTTTTAATACCTATACCAACTACCATGTAGAAGAAGCATGCATATACTAACCTATTTTCTGCCCCAGTCATGTGATCTTCCCTGTGTCAGCCAGCACCGGCTACAGGGGAGAGGAGAGAGCGCTCCAACGGCTAGAATGCCTGAGAGGTGATCTCCCCCATAGACTTACTATGGGCCATCTGTTGGCGCGCTCTCTCCTCTCCCCTGAAGCTGCTGCTAGCTAGCCTGAAGGCTTCACTGCTGGCTTCCCTTACTTGCAATGCTGGCGCCTGCACCCAAAACTAATAGACGAATCAGCTTGGGGTGCTGACATTGCGGGATCCCTGGACAGGTAAGTGTCCTCATAGTAAAAGTCAGCAGCTACAATACTTGTAGCTGCTGGCTTTTAATTTTTTTCCCCCAGACTCCGCTTTAAAGTGTGTGTTCACTTTTACAGAAAAAATTAAAAGGCGAACGGGACATTTATTTATATATATATTTATTTTATACAATTTTGCAACTTTTCTCCTTCTTTGATATGCGCTGATGAGGTGTTACTGATAAGGCGGCACTGGTGGCCACTGGTAGGCACTGTTTGATGAGGCACTGGATTGGTGACACTGATGGGTGGCACTGGTAGGCGGCACTGTTGTGCACTGGAAGGTGGGCACAGATGAGCTGGTGGATGCTCTCCTTGATCAGGACCTATGTCCCTCTGACAGCCGCCGGTGAGTGGCTATTTTTTCTTCTCAAGCTATCAGCGTGAGGAGAAAAAATAGCTGATTACCAGCTCTGTTTATATCACATGATTAGCTGTCATTAGCTTACAGCTGATCACGTGGTAAGGGGTCGGGATCGACTCCTTACTCCGATCTGTGATCAGCCGAGTCTCATAGACTTGCATAGATGGCGCACAGGCCGCTCGAGCAAGGGAGGACGTCTATTGACGCCCTCCCGGCAAAGTAGGTCCGTGCTGTAGCTGTCATTTGGCTGAAGGGGTTAAATGTTAAAATACAACAGCAAAAATATGCAAAACAATTGAAAAGGTCATACAATTTATTTGTTTCTGTGTTTATAATAAAAAAATAATTTTTTACATTTATAAATGGATTTTTGTTTGTAAGCAAATGTATTCATAGTTCTGATCTCTGAAGTAAGTACAGTGGTGAATCATCATTGTCCTCATTTCAGCTTGCAGTCATATGAATGGCTTTGTTTACCTTCAAACCCATTCATACATAACCACTTCCAGACCAGTTACGTACCTGTAAGTTGCTGGAATTTCGGTGGCTATACCGGGATGATGCCTGCAGTTGCAGGCATCACCCTGGTACTGTTTTTTAGAAGCAATAGTCAGCTCTCTTGTAATAGCAATCAGAGTGGCTAGCTAACTTCTCAATTACTATAACAAGCAGGAAGAGGGGATGTATTGCACCCCCCCCCCTCCTGCCACCTTCTGCAGCTTGCTCGGGCTCTCCCATCCCACCAGGAGACCTGACCAACCAGCTGGCACGTCAGCTGCCTGGCTGGAACGCCAAACAAAACCAAGATAGGCTTTGATCGACTGTTTGCTATAGTAACCGTGATGACATGACATCACTTCCGGTTTACTCAGGTGTCAACGGCGCCATTTTTTTAAAATCAAAGACATTCAGAACCAGATTTTAAGGGTAGAGGAGGGATTTGGGGTCTTATAGACCCCAGATCTCTCCATAAAGAGCACCTATCGCATGCCTATTGCTGTCACCAGGATGTTTACATTCATTGTAATAACACTAAAAGTGATCTTTAAAAATATAAAATTACCGCAACAGTGTAAAAATAAATAATACAAAAAAAGGCTCAGGCTGTCAGCGGCTTACTGAGCCAGGAGTTGGTCCAGGGATCTGGGCAGATCCCGACTCCATTGTCGCGATGACGCCCGAGCCAGGACCGACTCTGTGACGTCAGCAAAGAGTGGACTTCAGCCCGCTCTCTGCTGAAAAGGGCTCACAGGAGTGCAAAGCAAACCACACTCCTGTGATCCATAGAAGTACAGCCAAACCTCCTGTGATCCATAGGAGAAGTACAGCCAAATGAGCTTTGGCTGTACTTCTCCTTTAATGCAGTGCATAATCATGCTTTGAAGTATATCTGTAATCAAAGGCCAAAAAATTATAATATTGCAGCTTACCAGTTCTTGGTTGTAGCGGTTGCATACGTTTTTTTTTTTTCAGGCTGTTTTCCCTTTATTTTCACCTGAGAATCCTGCAGATAATACACTTCCTGACCCTTCATGTCTGCACTTTTTCTCCATTGCATCTATGGAAAGAGTCATGGTTGTGATAAAACCTGGACTTCAAACATGCCTGCTTTGTTCATCTTCATTTCATGGAGGATTGATAGGGCTAGTAGTTTTTACAGTAGTTTTAGTGCTTCCTTTTAGGCCTCATGCACACAATGGACATTTTTATTGCTTCTGTTAGGGGTTTCTGGCATTTTTTCCTGCTTCCAAATGCTCCTGCATGTTCGCCTATGTGTCCATGCACACATAGGCGTTTAGAATCAGGGATGTTAAAAGGCAGAAAAAAAAAAAAAAACACTGCCAGCGCGCCCAGGAGCAGCAGGGTTTTGGCAGAAAAAGCGATGGATGTGTGTGAATGTGTCTAAATGCATGTTAACGCTACACCCTGTTACTTCTTGAGCATTAATTCATTTAATGGCCAGAATAAATTATTATTCTGACCAATGAAATTAATGAATTAATGCCCAAGCGCCTGACACGCCTTAACCCGTCAAGCGTTTTTTCTGCCAAAATGCTGCTGCCAGGAAGAAAGGCGTCTAGGAGAGATGGCCAAACATCCAGTGTACATAAGGCCCTAATCTTGCAGGAAGTGACGCTGCATTTCTGGCAAGGACAACAATTTTTTCTGTACTTGCTGAAAATTAATTTTGCCTGAAAAGTGAAAATTATTACAGACTAAGGACTGGTAAGCTGCAATATATTACACTTTTTTGTTTTACTTTAGGGCCTTTATACATTCATGCAATGCAGTAACACATTTTACGTTAAAGGATATGTTCTCCTTTTGTAACATGTTACACCCATATTTAGGGTGTAACATGTTACAAATCCACTTGCCTAAAATATTTAAGTCTATTGTTAGGATTTAAAATATAGCAGTTGTTCTAACACTATAATTAGTACTATTTTAAAGCATAAGGGCTCATTCACACTGCAGCTAAAAAAAAAAAAAAAAGCTTGAAGAAGCTTGCTCTTTTTTTTGTGTGCTCTTTCACGCTATTTTTTTGAGCTTTTTTGAGCATAAGCGTTTCTTTTCACAAACCCTCCTAGATGGTATTTTGTTAACCACTGTATAAACAAAACAAAAAGCTGTGCAACAAATGTTTTTGAGCCATTTGGGGCACTAGCTCCTCTCAAAAACGCGAGTTTGGTGGGCTTTGTTTCTGCCTGTAGGAGCATATGCCTGAAAAAGCCTAATGCCGCGTACACACGCTCGGAATTTCTGACAACAAACGTTCGATGGGAGCTTGTTGTCGGAAATTCCGACCGTGTGTAGGCTCCATCGGACATTTGATGTCGGAATTTCCAACAACAAAAATTTGAGAGCTGGATCTCAAATTTTCCGACTCGTAAATTCCGAGCGTGTGCAGACAATTCTGACGCACAAAATTCCACGCATGCCCTAAATCAAGTAGGAGACGTAATCGCTCGGTCTCGTAAAACTAGCGTTCGTAATGGCACATTCGTCGCGCTGCAATTTTTTTAAACTTTTAATGCAGCGCATTATTTTTTAATTCAATCTTATTTTATTATATTATATGCAAGAGAAAGACAGAAAAAGACATACTTCGTCTTAAACATTACACACAGTGATAGGATACACCATCAACAGGCATCATGTATGACAAAACAAAGCAGGGCTAAGTTACACATATAAGGGTTGAGCACCTGTGTAGGAGGACCTCCGTGGGATTTTTGTAATATCAGTCCCTGTACAAAAATAAATGAGGTAAGGAAACCTTTATCTGTATTTCTGTGAAGGGGATCCTAGTTCCCCCGTATGTAACTTATCAGATGAGATTATACACAAATCTGTTTGGAGAATATGACGTAGGGTCACTCATTGGGTTATTGGCATTAGGTAGATCGAAGCCCTGGTACGTTGTCTCACTGTATTCCTAGAGGTGTAATTGGATATAGAGAAAAGAAAAAAAGAATCGGGGTCAGGGGCAGATAGAAGGGGACAAATAGGTAGGGGACAGGAATCAGAATCCCAATCACTCCATCACGGTCCCACGGCGGACCCGTCCAGGTCACGCCCCGCCCAGGACACAAACTCAGAGGAGTATCGGAACACGGACCACGAAGTCCATGTGAGAGAGACCTGTTCACTTTTACCACTCTCCTCCGCCAGCAAGCGTTCCAGGTCTCTAATGTGGTCCACCTCAACAGCCCAATCTCCCAGGGAAGGCATGGTTGTCGATCTCCAATGACGGGGAATCACTATTCTGGCCGCCGCCAAGAAGTGTCGCAATACATCATTTCTGATGGATTTAAATGACCCCGGGATTATAGACAAGAGGGCCACCTCGGGTGAAGGCTGGATAGAGGTCGCCATCAGTTTGCAGTAAAGTGTGAAAATTCGCTGCCAAAACCTCCGCACAGGAGGGCACTCCCACCAGATGTGGAGCATGGTTCCCCGGGAGTCGAGACACTGCCAGCAGGCATCCGACACTTCCGGATTGAAGTGATGAATAGATGATGGACATCTGTACCATCTCGTTATTAGTTTAAACCCCTTCTCCTGGGTCTTAGTGGCTAGGGATAATTTGTGTGTGAGGATGAAACATTTTTGCCAGTCAATAGGGGAGATAGGGTGATGCAGATCTGTCTCCCAGGCCACCGTGTACGGTGGAAGGTCAGGGGAGTGGATATCGAGCAGAATGGAGTACAGTTGAGATACAACATGTGTTGGAGGCTCCACCTGCATGAGCAGTTCCTCGAATCCCGTCGGTTCAGCAAGAATGTCTGTAATAGACGGGAAAGTCCGGATGTAGGAGATAGTCTGTTGCCTCTGAAGCCACTGCATGGGGTGACGGGGGGTCGGACCGGCAGGGGTATCTGACCGTAAAGTGGGGTCTGCACGAAGGACCTGGGCAAGTCGCCTATGATCCTCCTTTCGCCATGGTCCGAATCCTGTTACAGACATAGCTGGCGGAAAGGCCGGGGTCCCAAAGAAGGGAGTCATAGGCCCCAAGTGGTTTGATAAGCCCCTTCTGGACAACATGCGGTCCCAGATCCGAATCGTTTGACGGGTAAGGTCATTGAGAGGGCCTGAACCCCCCCGGACCGTGGGCAAGGTCCACGGGAGAGTGGAGAGTTCAATTGGGTTCATGTGGCCTTCCAATTGGACCCAAAGTTTGGTGGAAGAGTTGTGAAACCAGTCTAGTATGCGGGTAAGCACCGCTGCTTTATGGTATAGGGAGGCAATTGGGGCTCCAGCCCCCCCCCCCCGAGCCTTTGGAAGAGACAGTGTTTCATACCGTATCCTTGGACGGGCCGCATTCCAAATAAATTTGGAAAACAGCTGGCGTATTTTCTTGAAGTACGAGTTGGGTATGTGAATAGGGATGGTCTGAAACAAATATAGGAACCTAGGGAGAACGTCCATTTTCAGGGCATTCACTCTACCCAGCCATGAGAGCTGTTTGAATGCATAATTGGTTAAATCTGCTTGGGTCCTAAGGAGTAGGGGGGCAAAATTCAGGGAAAAAAGTTGGGAAGCATCCGCCGGTATTTGAATTCCGAGATACCTTATGGAGGGGGAACCAGTTTTGAAGGAGAAAGTAGACGCTAGTCGTCGTAGGGCCGATGTGGGCAGAGATATGTTAAGGATTTCCGATTTATTGTAGTTAACCCTGAAGTTGCTAACTTCTCCAAATTTCTGAAACTCCTGCAATACCGAGGGCAAAGATGTGTGTGGATGTGTCACGAACAGGAGCAGATCATCTGCAAAAAGAGCGAGTTTCGTATGTGTGGGCCCGACTGTTATGCCTTGGATAGAGGGATTGTTACGTAGAGCAGTAGCCAGATGTTCCATAGTGAGAACATACAGGAGGGGGGATAGTGGGCATCCCTGCCGTGTCCCGTTGGATACAGAAAAGGCTGGAGAAAGCGAGCCATTCAGTCTAATCCTAGCATACGGAGAGGAGTAAAGGGACATTATTCTCGCCATCATATTAGTTCCCACACCTATTTGTTGCAGGGATAATCGAAGGAACTGCCAGTCGACTCGGTCGAATGCCTTCTCGGCATCGACTGTTAAGAGGCATAGTGGGATATCGTGGGACCGGGCATAGTTGGTTAGAAGAAGGGTCTTCAGGGTGTTATCTCTAGCCTCACGGCCACTCACAAAGCCGACCTGGTCTAAGTGTATTATCCCAGGCAACAACGGTTGTATTCTATTGGCTAGAATTTTAGCAAAGACTTTCAGATCGACCCCAATCAAAGAGATCGGCCTGTAGCTTGCACATAGAGTAGGGTCTTTGCCTGGCTTTGGGATGAGGGATATGTGGGCCTCAAGTGTTTGTGAGGGGAACAATGAGCCCTCCGACAAAGAGTTGAACATCTTAGTTAGAAAAGGTGTGAGGAGGGCGGCAAAAAGTTTGTAAAACTTAGGAGTGAAGCCGTCTGGGCCCGGGCTCTTTCCACTCGGCGTACCCGCTATGGCTTTGGCAACCTCCTCTTCTGTGATTGAGGCTTCCAGATCAGCGATGATGTCATCATCTAATGTGGGGAGCGCGGTTTCTGAGATATATGACACCTGGTCTTCCACCCTGGAAGAAGGGGAACCAGTCCCTTGAGTCTTAGATATATTGTACAGGGACTGGTAGAAGTCCCTGAATTCCTCTGCCATCTTAGTGGGTGAGGAGACCAATTCTCCCTGCGCCCCCCGAATATGGGGCACAAAGGTGGAAGTTGCTTTTGGGTGTAGGGCGCGAGCCAATGGCCTACCACATTTATCTCGAAACTTATATTGATGGAAAGCGAGCTTATCTGCATATGTGCGTGCAGAGGCTTCATAAAGCTCTCTGAGTTGTGATCGCGCCTTAGAAACGTCCGCCAGTGTTGTCACTGTCGGGGATCCTTTGTGTTCAGTTTCTAAGTTCCTAAGCTTTTGGTTTGCTGCCTCAATGGCGGCTGAGCGCTCCTTTTTAAGACGCGTACCCATTTGGATAAAGGCACCTCGTAGAACTGCCTTCAGTGCCTCCCACTGAAAGGGCAACGATGTCGTATCCGAAGCGTGGTCCGCAAAAAAGTTAGATATTGTATCCGAAACCCTTTTCACACATTCTGGATTCGTAAGCAACGAATCGTTCAAGCGCCATGACCACTCCCTATTCGGAGTGGAGGGGAGCGAGAACGTCATATGTATAGGAGAGTGGTCAGACCAGACCATTGGGTCTATGGTGCAGTCCGGGGACCAGTCCAGACAGCTATGGTCACTCATTAGGTAGTCTATGCGACTATAGGTGTGATGGACATGGGAGAAGTGGGTATAGTTGCGGGCCGTGGGGTGAAACACCCTCCAAACATCCACTAGACGCAGATCGTAAAATGCCCGTTTTAGAGCCCTCAGTTTGGGGAAGGAGATACACGATCGCGAGGTGAAGGAATCTAAAAGTGGTTCAAGAGGGGTGTTAAAATCTCCCCCCAGTACGAGCTTACCCTCCATGAATCCCGACAGAACCCTCAAGTATTGTAACGCGGCCGATACTTGGTTAATATTAGGGAGGTAAATGTTGGCTACCGTAAATTTGGTACCCCATAACATGAATTTCACAAAAACATACCTCCCCTGTGGGTCCGAGAGATGATCAAGTACCTCTATAGGGAGCGTCTTATGAAAAGCCACAGACACTCCCCTGGCTTTCTGGGTTGGGCTAGTGCTGTGGAACCACCTGTTGAAATATCTGCTGGAGCAGGAAGGGGTGGAGGCAGAGTGAAAATGTGTCTCCTGGAGAAGAAGCACATTGACCTGGCGTTTGTGCATTTGATACAGGATTTGTCCTCTTTTGGTGGCAATATTAAGCCCATTGACATTGTAGGAACAGAATTGTAGCCTAGGGTGAGAGATCACCGTGTGGGCCATGATGGAGCGACAGGGGGGGAGGGTGAGGGGAGGTGAGAGAGAAATAAGGAAAGAAACAGAAAAGGGGGAAAACACAGCAGGGGAGGAAGAGAGGAGGTAGAGCGATGTGGGGAAGAGATTGAACAGAGAGAGCACCTGGGGAAGGTGACTCAAAAATACTAAAGTGTGCGCAAAAACGTAACACTTCGTGAAATATCACGTATTAGGCACGAACTGTGCCAATCCTATTTAGGGGGAGAGAACGGGATTAGAACAGCTGAGTTGTGTTCCCGACAACCTAGCAGGCATAAATAACATAACTGTAAAGTAACACACCCAATGACCGTGGTATTTAAAGCTCACCTGTCTAGTCACTAAAGAGCAATGTCAGATTAAATACCATTGGTACGCTTGAGTACAATAAACAATCAAAAATGACATAAAAAAGAAAAAAGAACATCAGTGAAGAACAAGGTGTATACAAACTGGTGGCAAAATAAAGGCACAGGTATTCCCGCGTAATCATGCGGGGGTAGGAAACATCAATTGCTACATTTATAGCAGCATTAACTATGATTGTCATCACGGCTCAGCTCAGATATCTGTGTAAACGCACAGAAGGTGTCAGTGCCAAGGTCAGCCAGTTTCAAGCCCCAGGGACATAAATGCCCAGAGCCCGAGGGAAGACCCGGAGGTCCCCGGACAAGCCAAAGGGCTATGTCCGGGAAACCCCAAGCCAACCCGCAGAGCCAGAGCCGTGAGAGAACATATCAACATCACTGGCCGTTTTTCCAGAACCCCAGCAAGTACAACCGCACCAGCCGAGGGCAGCGAAGTTGTCACGTACCTGACGGTGACGAGCCCGGTTAGCAGAGGGAGGCCTCCCTTACGGCTCCCACCGGCGGCCCCTGGTGGTATAACAGGAAGCATGGAGGTGGAAGGGGTACGAGTGCCTGGCAGGATCAAGAACTACCGCAGGTGATCAGGAACCAGCAGGTGAGGAGGCAGGAACCAGGAACTACAGCAGGTGAGTGGACAGGAACCAGGAACTCAGAAGATGACCCGGACCAGGAGGCACAGCAGGTAGACTGGAACCACTGGGCAGCAGCAGATGAACAGGAACCAGCAGATGAGCAGACAGGAACCAGCAGATGAGCAGACAGGAACCAGGAACTGCAGCAGGTGAGTAGACAGGAACCAGGAACTCAGCAGATGACCCGGACCGGGAGGCACAGCAGGTAGACTGGAACCACTGGGCAGCAGCAGATGAGCAGACAGGAACCAGCAGATGAGCAGACAGGAACCAGCAGATGAGCAGACAGGAACCAGCAGATGAGCAGACAGGAACCAGGAACTCAGCAGATGACCCGGACCGGGAGGCACAGCAGGTAAACTGGAACCACTAGGCAGCAGCAGGTGAACAAGAGCCAAGGTCAGGCAGGATCGTCAGACAAGCCGGGGTCGGGTAAACTGGCAGGCAGCGAGGCACAAAAGGATCAGGCAATACCGAAGTCAGAAAACAGGCCGATGGTCAGGTACAGGCAGATAGCAGGAGGGTCACAGGAAGCCGGGTCAGATACAGGTAAACAAGGCAGATCAGGTCACTTGGGATAAACGCTGTAGAGCAGACAGCAGGGACTGTCTGCAAGTGAGGAGTTTAAATAGCCCTTCGGGCGTCACCTGCGGGGGCGTGAACCAGGAAGT
The DNA here is from genome assembly GCA_029206835.1 of Rana muscosa. Classification (NCBI taxonomy): domain Eukaryota; kingdom Metazoa; phylum Chordata; class Amphibia; order Anura; family Ranidae; genus Rana; species Rana muscosa. The sequence continues at coordinate 601,097,198 of CM055122.1, read as the reverse complement.
CCAGGGCGTCTGTTCCTGACAGGGTTTCCATGACATTGCCCCCCCCCCCAAGGGGCAGCCTCCGGATGCCCCTAGGAGCAAACTTCTCGGGGTGAGACCTCCTGAAGGCTTGTATCAGGTCTTTGGCGTGAATGTTCTCTTCGGGTTCCCAGGAGTTCTCCTCTGGTCCGTAACCCTTCCATTTTATTAAAAATTGACTCTGGCTATTTCTTCTTCGTGCGTCTAAAATAGCTTCTACCTCGAATTCCTGTTCCCCGTCTATGACGACGGGATCAGGGCGAGTCGGGGTCCGACCTGGGAATGGGTTGGAGACTGACGGTTTCAATAGAGAAACATGAAAAACAGGGTGGACCCTCAGGGAGTCGGGGAGCTCCAGCTCGTAGGCCACCTCGTTGATTTTCCTTTTGATAGGAAAAGGCCCTAGAAACTTGGGGCCCAATTTCTTGGACGGGCAAGCCAATCTTAGATTGATGGTGGAAAGGCATACTTGGTCGCTCGGTGCCAGCGCTAATTCACCCCGTCTCCTCCTGTCGTAGACCGTCTTGTTATACTCCTGAGTTCTTGCCATGGCTTCGCGTAGAAGCTGGTTGTTAGAGGAGAAGAAATTCACTTTTTCCAGAACTGCGGGCACTGAGCACTCAGGGAGAGAGTTGGGCAGAAATGTGGGGTGAAACCCGAAGTTCGCAAAAAATGGGGTCTGGTTAGTTGCGGAGTGGATGGAGTTATTGTAGGAGAACTCCGCTAGCGGAAGCAGGGAGAGCCAGTCATTCTGAGCAAAGGAGGAGGAACAACGCAAATATTGCTCGAGGGTCTGATTTGTTCTCTCAGTCTGTCCGTTGGTTTGAGGGTGGTAAGCCGAAGAGAATGATAGCTCTATTCCCAGAGTCTTGCAGAGGGACCTCCAGAACCGGGAGGCAAATTGTACCCCCCGATCGGAGACTATATTAGCAGGTACCCCGTGGAGCCTGACGACTTCTTTAATGAACATTTGTGCAGTTTCCGGGGCCGAGGGGGTCCCTCTCATAGGAACAAAATGTGCCATCTTGGACAGACGGTCCACAATCACAAAGATGGTGGTGTGATTCTCAGCCGGGGGGAGTTCAACTATGAAGTCGATAGAAAGCATTTTCCACGGTCTCTCTGGAACGGGTAAGGGCTTCAGTAGTCCCCAGGCTTTGGATCTGGACCCTTTACTCCGGGTACATGTAGTACAGGACTCCACGAACCTCCTGCAATCCTCGCGTAGTCGAGGCCACCAGAAGGTACGTTGTACCAACTCAGTGGTCTTAGCCACGCCAAAGTGCCCAGCAAGGGCATGATCGTGGCAGAGCTCTAGCACAGTTATCTTTAGTTCTTCTGGTATGAATATCCTGTCTTGGTGCCAGAGTAATCCATCCTTGGTTTGCAGATCCAGTTCAGGAGAGGGTTCCTGTCTAGTGGTGGCTTGTCTGATCCGGGAGAGTAGGTCCTCCTCAAGTAGGAGAAAATTCCCAGGAGCGAGGATTGTATCGGGTGAGGAGAGTTCTTTGGATCCATGAAACATTCGGGACAAGGCGTCAGGTTTAGTGTTCTTGGCACCGGGGCGGTATGTCACATGGAAGGAGAACCGGGAAAAAAACAGGGCCCATCTGGCTTGTCGTGGTTTTAGTCTTTTTGCAGTTTTCAGGTACTCTAAGTTCTTATGGTCGGTGAATACTAAGATCGGGTGAGCAGCACCTTCAAGTAAGTACCTCCATTCTTCCAGGGCGGACTTAATCGCCAAGAGTTCCCGGTCTCCCACGTCATAGTTCTTTTCTGCCGCAGATAATTTGCGAGAAAAGAAAGCCACCGGATGAAGCAAAGCTTTGGTTCCTTGCCTCTGTGACAATATTGCCCCTACTGCAACCTCAGAAGCATCTACCTCAAGTACAAATGGTAGGGAGGAATCTGGGTGTTTTAAGATGGATGCAGAGGTGAAGAGCCCTTTGAGATCCTCAAAGGCCTTTTGGGCCTCAGGGGACCAGTGGAAGCGGGTACCTTGCTTGGTTAGCTGAGTAATGGGTGCAATGATGGCGGAGAACCCTCGGATGAATTTACGATAAAAGTTGGCGAATCCAACGAACCGTTGGATTCCCTTCTTATCCACTGGCGCTGGCCAGTCCAAGATTGCGGTGATCTTCTGTGGGTCCATCCTGATGCCTTCGCCAGAGATGATTAATCCCAGAAATGCTATGCTCTCCCGCTCAAACTCGCATTTCTCAGCCTTCGCATATAGTTTATGCTGCCGAAGCCGGTCTAACACACTTCTGACATGCCTGCGATGAGAGTCAAGGGAGGAAGAGAAGATTAGTATGTCATCTAAATAAGCAATCACAAAGAGATCTAAAAAGTCCCGAAGAACATCATTAATTAAATACTGGAAGGTGGCAGGGGCATTGCACAGCCCGAAGGGCATCACTAAATATTCGAAATGTCCGAACCGGGAGCGGAAGGCGGTTTTCCACTCATCGCCCTCCTTGATTCGGACCAGGTTATAGGCTCCCCGGAGGTCAAGCTTAGTAAAAATAACGGCAGCTCCCAATCTTTGGAACAACTCTGGTACCAGAGGAAGAGGATAACGATTTTTAATGGTGACCTTATTTAGTTCACGGTAGTCCACACATGGCCTGAGGGTATGGTCCTTCTTTTCTACAAAGAAAATGCCTGCGCCTGCTGGCGACGTAGAGGGGCGAATGAACCCCTTTAAAAGGTTCTCATCGATGTAGTCCTTCAGGGCTCCCTGTTCCACCTCCGTTAAAGGGAAAATCCTACCGAAAGGAATAGCTGCTCCGCGAAGTAGATCAATGGGGCAGTCGTAGGCTCGGTGGGGTGGTAGTGTCTCTGCCCCCTGTTTACTAAACACATCGAGAAAGTCCAGGTAAGCGTCAGGGATGGCCTGACGTATTCCGGCCTCAGTGTCGGTACACATTAAGGTGGCAGGCCCAGGGGGTTTGTGTGAGCCACAGGACCGTTGGCAGTAGGAGGAAGGAAACGTGATCACCCCCGTGACCCAGTTAATGGTAGGATTATGGGCTTGTAGCCAGGGCATACCGAGAATTATGGGGAACAGTGGAGAGGAGATAATATCCAGCCGTAGATATTCTCGGTGCACCCCGGTAGAGGAGAAGACAGTGACAGGTAGGGGAGCCGTCTCTTCGACCAAGGGCCGCGACTTGATAAGGGACCCATCAGCCAGGTGAACCCGTAGTCCATGGGTCTTGGGAAGTAGAGGAATAAGTTGAGTACGGGCAAAAGTTGAGTCCATGAAGCAACTACAAGCCCCAGAGTCAATAATTGCGACGACTTGCAGGGTCCTTCCTGGGAGCTGCAGGGAGATAGAAAGAGCGAAGTGAGAGGAGGATTTAGTCTGAGGGTTGATCACAGCAGGGAATACTGACAAGCACTTACGGAACTTCAGGGGACAGTTCCTAACGAAGTGACCGGGCTCCCCGCAGTACAGGCACAGGTTGTGCGCGCGTCGGCGTTGGCGTTCCTCCGGAGTAAGGGAAGGGCGGAGGACCCCAAGCTGCATGGGTTCAGGAGCATCGTACGAGGGGGTCAAGGGTGCTGCAGAAGCTGGGTGCGGATGACTGGGGACCCGGGGAAGCATCCAGGTCGGCCGGGTGAAGCCGTGGCCCTCTCAACCCTCCGTTCCCTCAGGCGTCGGTCGATCTGAATTGTCAGATCGATCAGTAGGTTCAAATTTTCTGGTATTCCTACCCTAGCCAGTTCGTCCTTCAATGGGTCAGAAAGGCCTATACGAAACTGGTGACGGAGGGCAGCGTCATTCCAGCTGGTGTCTGCGCTCCAGCGCCTGAATTCAGCTACATAGTCTTCCGCTGCTCTGCGTCCCTGCTGAAGGGTCCGCAGGGCGTTCTCTGCAGTGACCGAGAGCTGAGGGTCCTCGTACAATTGGGCAATGGCGTCAAAAAAAAGTGTAAGGCTGTCCAAGGACGCATCTTTGCGTTCTAGCAGGCGGTGGGCCCAGTTCTGTGGGTCTCCGGAAAGCAGCGAAATTACAAAGCCCACCTTGGTAGCTTCTAAGGAAAAGGTGCGGGGCTGTAAGGCAAAGTACAACTCACAAGAGTTCCGGAAAGCCCTGAACTTGCTCCGGTCCCCAGAGAATCTTTCGGGTGTAGGGACCCTGGGTTCAGGGGGAAGCATGACCACCGTGGGCGCAGCTCCTGCCCCGGCGGAAGAAGTGGAGGCACGTGGACCCCCTTGAGCTCCATCGGGGTTGGTGAGGGCCCGGACTTGTCCTTCCAGGTGAGTGTAGCCTTGCTGGAGGCTCTTAACGGCCTCGGTCAGTCCCGCCAGGTGTCGGCATAGTTCCTCCATAGGTGAGGCTCCATGCTCGGGCTCAGACATGGCTGTCTGCTACTGTCACGTACCTGACGGTGACGAGCCCGGTTAGCAGAGGGAGGCCTCCCTTACGGCTCCCACCGGCGGCCCCTGGTGGTATAACAGGAAGCACGGAGGTGGAAGGGGTACGAGTGCCTGGCAGGATCAAGAACTACCGCAGGTGATCAGGAACCAGCAGGTGAGGAGGCAGGAACCAGGAACTACAGCAGGTGAGTGGACAGGAACCAGGAACTACAGCAGGTGAGTAGACAGGAACCAGGAACTCAGAAGATGACCCGGACCGGGAGGCACAGCAGGTAGACTGGAACCACTGGGCAGCAGCAGATGAACAGGAACCAGCAGATGAGCAGACAGGAACCAGCAGATGAGCAGACAGGAACCAGGAACTCAGCAGATGACCCGGACCGGGAGGCACAGCAGGTAAACTGGAACCACTAGGCAGCAGCAGGTGAACAAGAGCCAAGGTCAGGCAGGATCGTCAGACAAGCCGGGGTCGGGTAAACTGGCAGGCAGCGAGGCACAAAAGGATCAGGCAATACCGAAGTCAGAAAACAGGCCGATGGTCAGGTACAGGCAGATAGCAGGAGGGTCACAGGAAGCCGGGTCAGATACAGGTAAACAAGGCAGATCAGGTCACTTGGGATAAACGCTGTAGAGCAGACAGCAGGGACTGTCTGCAAGTGAGGAGTTTAAATAGCCCTTCGGGCGTCACCTGCGGGGGCGGGAACCAGGAAGTCCAGGGCGTCTGTTCCTGACAGGGTTTCCATGACAGAAGTGCTCTTCGAGCCATGTGAGACAACTAAACCGTCAGCAGCATTTAAATAACAACGTTAGCAAGAGTCAGTGGGCTGAGAGTGCAAGTACACTGTGAAGACATAACAAAACAGGGAAAACAGAAGGTGGACCTGGCCGGAGTCTCATAAAAGAGCTGTATCCACCTAGTAGGTAAAAGGACATAGCAGAAAGAACCATTTCAGGTCTCAGACGACAGAGTCCGGATCAGTCCTCTGGTGACGTGGCTCGCCGCTCTCTAGGACCAGAAGGTACCGATCTAGACTAAGGGCGTCCTCGACGTTGCAGAGGAGGGCCCGGTAGCCGCTGACGGTCATCTGGGGGGTCCAACCAGTTCGGGACGACAACAGGGTCCCGGCCCAGGAACAGGAAGAAGGCAGGAAGCTGGTCCGGGTCTGAGAGGACAAATTTGTGGTTATCTTCCCGGGTCACTTTGATGCTGAATGGGTGACCCCAAGTGTACGTGGCGCCTACTTGGCGAAGCAAGTCCAGCAGAGGGCGGACCATTCGCCGCATGTACAGCGTGTTGCGGGAAAGGTCCGGGTAGAGGTGTATAGATGATCCGTGAAAGTCTAGTGGCCCCAGGCGCCAGGCCTTGCGCAAAATCTCCTCCTTCAGGGTATAGTAGTGCACCCGGCAGAGGATGTCACGAGGGCGGTCCCTGCGATCCCCCCCCATGCCTCCCACTCTATGTACTCTGTCCAATTCAATGGGAGATGTAACTTCCCTGCCCAGGACCTGGTTAAGGATAGCAATGACAGTGGGTTTGAGATCAGTACCTGAGGTCGCCTCCGGGACCCCCTGCAGCCGGATGTTGTTCCTGCGACTCCGGTTCTCACTATCTTCTATCCGGAGCTGGTGTTGCCGTAGACGGGAGAGATGAGCCGTAGATGCATTTTCAAGCGCCGTTATGCGGGCTGAGTGGTCTTCTTGGGTGGTGACCATAGCAGAAACCGTGACCTCAGACGCGGAGACCCGTTGTTTGAGGGCATTTAGTTCAACATGGAGAGAAGTTTCCATTTTGGAAGCCCAGGAATCAAAGTCAGCTCGGAAGGCAGACAGTATGGCAGTGGATGTGGCGCCTGGGGAAAGCGTCTCCGCTGAGACAGTGTCCTCGCCAAGGGCAGTGGGATCCATCAGAGGAGTCGGGTGTGTACCCGGGCCGGTCCCACCGGCAGAGAAAGCTGCTGCAGTCGGGGGAGGAGGTTGTGGTCTGCCTGAGGCTCGGGTTGACGAAGGTTTGTCCTTCCCTGTACGGGAGTCCTGCGATGCTGTGCGTAGCAGGTACCGTTGAATAGTACCTCGTTGCAGTTCAGCGGAGTCAGCAGAGGTAGAGCTGGAAGCCGCCATCAGCCGGTTGGGCGTGATTGGTTGGGAACGTAGCCTGCGGTCGTCGGGAGAGCACAGAGCTCAGCGGTACATGTCTTCAGCCATCCATCCTCAGCCACGCATCATCAAAGGTGGAACGGATGAGCAGAGGATGCGACCCGTGTTGCAAATGGGGATAAGTGCTTACTGTGATGTTACTGTCCTTTTGGAGTGCCTGTGCATGTGCTGCAGCACAGCGACACGGCAGCCTAGGCAGTACCGGTGGCCGAGGAGGGAGTGGATTGAGGTCAGTGGTAAGAGTTAGCACTGAGTCCGGGTGGAGCAAGATGGCCGCTACACTAATTGTCAGTGTGTGACTGGAGGAGTGCGGGGAGGGCGAGATGGATGAGGTATAGGCTCAGCTGCCCCGTAGGCCAGAATAGCCAGGATTTGATGTATAGGGTGAAGCAGGTTTAAGTGGGCAGGGGGGGGGGGACCCAGCAGCACTATGGTCAGGTGTAGCAAGATGGCCGCCCCTCAAGCCTATGGGATCAGGGCTCCCACCGGGTACTCCTGTCTGTCTGCCAGCCGGGGGGGGGGGGGTTAGCCTAGGTCTAATGTCTTGTATTTCACCCCTGCCCCGCTTACCCTGTGTGGGATGGTCCTTCTTGCTGGATGCTGCGTTGGGTGTAGTGGGAGCAGCAAGATGGCCGCCGACTTCCAGAGGTAGGCCAGAGCCGCGGACTTTCCTAAGGCTGGCCGCCGCGGGTGTGTGAGGCTGAACGTTCCGGGATCTCTCAGGCAGCTAGCTCCATCCAGTGCAGGCACAGGTGTGGCCGAGCCTCTCGCCGTAAACCCCGCCGACCGCGGCACTCCAGGCCGGAGGATGCTGATGTTATTGCAGGCCGCAAGATGGCTGTCAGGCTTCGGAGCCGACCACGGGCCGGGAAGAAGACCGAGGGGGCTCCTTACTGTACAGACACCCCCATCCAAGCCTGGATGGAGACGCAGGGTGTCCGGTGGGTATCCGTAGACCCCTTGGGAGGTGTTGGAGGCTTTGTGGGCCCCAGATGGCGTTGGGCCCGAGCTGCATGAAACTGACCTGGCAAGTTCTGAACGGCCGGCCCAAAGTCAAAAATGCACACCGGATTGCAGGTAGGAGACCCTCAGGAGCAATGGGGGTAGATTTGGAGTATCATCCAGGTAATAAGTAACGAGGATGGCTATGGATGTATGGTATGGTTGCAGAGCTCAATGTCTGCACGTCTTCCTCAGTCAGCTCCCGGACACGCCCCCCCAGCGCATTATTTTTTTCTTTATAATATTAGAATAATGAAGTTGTTTTGCTGCTGATATTCACACAGAGTTCTGACAAACTGATTTCTTTATTATTTCTCGTGATCTCCTGAATAATCTTTTTATTTTTTTTAAGCCAGATCTCCATAATAATGTTTAGAATACATTTTTATAGTGATCTTCTTCTTTTTTTTCTTTTTTTTTTTTTTAATCAAGCTCTCCTGTTTTTTTTATTGTTTAAAAAAAAAAAAAAAATCTAGTGATCTCCATAATATTTTTTTTCGTTTTGTGTGTCAAGTTACCACAACACCATTATTATCTTGTATTTTTTAACCTCAAACTGAAGAGCAGTAACGGACTGAAAAGCACGAGGCTGAAAAGTGTGAATCGTCTCTCACCAAACTTCTACTAACACGAGATTAGCAGAAGGAGCCCAAAGGGTGGCGCACTTGGTATTGAACTTCCCTTTTATAGTGCCTTTGTACGTGACCGCGTTCTTGGCGATTGAAATTTCCGACAACATTTATGCGATTGTGTGTATGCAAGACAAGTTTGAGCCAACATCCGATGGAAAAAAATCCACGGTTTTGTTGTCGGAATGTCCTATCGTGTGTACGCGGCATAAGTGTGCATTGACACATTGGCTAACATGGAGGGGAGTTTCTAGGCAGAAAAAATAAGAGCTCAAATCGGCTCAAAAGCCTGTAGGAGCCGCTTCTTTGAGATCCTTTGAGCTGCAGTTTGCATGAGCCCTAAGAGTATGAAATATGTTTGGTTTTAGAACTCTGGAGATAATAAACAAGTCTTAGAAAGGAAGGATTTGGAAATAAAGAAACATGCATCTGACAGAAAGAGCTTGCAGTCTGCCACAACATCTCACAGAGTCTCTGAAGAAAAACATGAAAGGTCTTCAAAAGATCCTACAGCTGCTCCATCTAATGAGGAAAATACTCCAAAATCAGGTATTATTATCTAATGCAGTTGAAATGTCTGTTTTTCTTTCTCGTACATCACGGGACACAGAGCGACATAGTCATTACTAATGGGTTATATAGATACCGTCAGGTGCTGGCACTGGCAACTTCCAAAACCGGAAGTACCCTCCCCTATATAAGCCCCTCCCATCTGGGAGCACCTCAGTTTTTTGCCAGTGTCTAAGGTGTTGGCCAAGAAGAAACATGTGTTTTTCACTGAGCTTGCGTACAGGTTCTTTTGGGCCTCAGTAAGCTATTCCGGATCCGACCAAAAAAGCTTCATAGCTAAACGGTCGGTACCCGGGCCTTGCAGAGAAGAGCAAGGTTTTGCCTGTAATGCTTCTCTTAGGAGAGCTGGACCCTGGGATCCAGAGCTCTGGTCATACCCACGACCAAGATGTTTTCTGTGCAGGGTGCTATACAGGTCCAGGGGAGTGGAATCCTTGGGAACCCGGTCCCTGAAGGTTTGATTACAATGCCTGCCGTGATAGGTGAAGTTTGGGCTTTTGTGGACCAAACAAAGTCCTGCGGCGGGGAACAGGTAAGTGGGGGCCCCCAGGAACTTGGTTCTATTGGGGGACCCCCAAGCCTAATTTGTCTTTCTGTCTGTTACCTAATGGTATTCCCGCAAAATTCTATGCATGCCTGTAACTACTAAAAAAATTTAATAATTTTTAATGGTGGTCAAGGAAAAAAAAAAAAAAAATTTTTTTTATATATATTTAAGATATTAGACTGCGGTACCTGTGTTTGTCCACTAGAGGCCGCTGTGGAATGTTTTCTTGTCATGTGGACTAGTTTCTTCTCAGCAGAGCAAGTCCAGGCAGATGGTGAGTTCTCTTATGGGAAACTGCTTCGTCTGCCATGTTGCAATGCTCGTCCATCCCCCGGCCTGCGGCAAAGAGGGGCCCTGGCTCTTGTCCCTAGTCTCCATTTTTCAAATTTAGCGCCGAAGGCGCACGTGGCCGCGCGCGCCTCTATATATAGAGGTGAGCCAGGAAAGGGGGCGGAGCCTGGGGGATGACGCTCTGTGTGCGCCGCAGCGCTTCTGCGCATGTGCGGGCGTCCCAGCATGTAAAAACCACAGTTTTGTGTGGTGAGCTGGCTATGAAGTACAGAGACAGAGCTGGCAACATTTAAAAAAAGGGCATACAGCAAGCGGTTGATACAGGCATCCCCTAGAAAGGCACATTAGTAGACACCAACTGTGATATAGCAGCAATTGTGCTAGACTATTCTCATTAAAAGTGGTGTATTACGGCTGGAATACCTCAGCTTTAGGCTTAGGAATATGCCGTCCAGAAGCTCCGGAACTGAATCTTCCGGGAAGCGAAGGGGGTCTCATCGGGCTCTGAGGATCTTGGGCATACTTCTGCTGCACCAGTCTCCCCTGAAGTTCAGAGGTAAGTGACCGTAGAGACCCCGCAGGGGTACTTGGTACTGTGGCTGTCCTCAGTTCACCTGCTCCTGTGTATGTAACAGAGGAGGTTTTTTCCTCAGCTCTGGGAGGATTAGAGAGAGATTGTCAACATTGATCGGTGCCTCCCTGTCAGGGAAAGCACGCCCGATCTCCGTCTCCTCCTTCAGAGTGCCTGTTAGCAGAGCAACAGTCCCATACAGGGATCGACCTGCCTGAAGGGGATCAGGATGAGGTTGATTCTGTTATAGAGGAATCAACAGTGGGGGAACCTTTTCTCAGCATCTCAAGCTGAAAGATTATGGGTTCAGTCTCTGACTAACATGGTCCGATCAGCATTTAAAAATGCACCTTGCGGAACCATCAACCACTACTGTATCCTCGTTGGGGTCGCTAGAAGCCCCCAGACTGTTTGTTCTTTTCCACTTCACCCTTTACTGAAAGGGCTCATTTACCAGGATTGGGAACGTCCTGAGAAAATATTTATTCCCCCAAGAGATTTCCGGTGGTCTATCCCATGGAGGATAAGTAAATCAAAACAAAAAAAAAAATGGAAGGTCCCTACAGTGGACGCAGCCATCTCTTGTATGTATAAATCACTGACATGTCCAGTGGATAATGTCCAAATGTTCAAGAACCCAATAGATAAAAGATTGGAGTCCTTATGAAAATCTGCTTGGTGATACAACCAGCAGTAGCAGCTATTGGGGTCTGCTAAGCAGTGAAGGATCAGTTGAAACAGGTCTTGAGGGACTTGACAGATCAGCAGGCTTTGCCCTAGCTGATCTACCTAGAGCCTTAGGCTTTGCGGTTGACGCCATAAAGGATACAGTCCATCAGGCCTCCCGCCTTACGCTGTCTATAGTACATATGCGTAGGCTCCTATGGCTCAAAAACTGGTCTGCTGAAGCTCCCTGTAAAGAATGGCTGGTTAGCGTCCCATTTCATGGTGAACGCTTATTCAGGGAAAACCTGGACAAATATATCCAGAAAATTTCCAGCTGTAAAAATACGCTCTTGCCGGTTAAAAACAGAGTTAGAGGTCCCTCTTTAAGAGGCCTGCTTCTCCAGTCCCTGGGGCATCGGCTGTGTAACAGTTCCGACGGCCTCCTCGGTCAAATCCCGGGGGTAAAAAACAGGGACAGTAGCAGGGTAATGAGAAACCCTGGGTCAGGGGAGGTACAAAACCTCCCCCAAAGTTAAATTCATTGAAGCCCCCACTCAGTCGGGTGGGGGGAGGACTCCAGTTGTTCGCAAGAGACCTGGCGGGACACGATCAAGACAGATAGGTGCTCTCCGCAGTAGGTTTGGGATACAGTTTGGAGTTAAAAGACTCTCCTCCTTCCCATTTTTGAGGTCAAACGTGCCAAGGGATCCCCGGAAGAGAGAGTCCCTCCTGTTGGCACTAGAACAACTATTGCTCCAAGGAGTAATTATGGAGGTTCCCCTGGAAGAATGAGGGTTCGGGTTTTACTCAAACCTCTTTACAGTCCCGAAGCAAACGCGGACGGGAGGCCCATATTAATTCTAAAAGGGCTATACAAATTCCTGTATATCAGGACTTTCCGATGGAGTCGATCCGATCGGTGGCCACTGCCCTACAAGGGGGAGGATTGGTTAGCCGCGATCGACATCAAAGATGCTTATTTGCACATTCCCATCTTTCCAGTCCACCAAAAATTTCTACGCTTTGCAGTAGAAGGGCGCCATTTTCAGTTCAGAGCCTTACCCTTCGGTTTGGCCACAGCACCACGAGTGTTTACAAAAATTCTGGCCCTTTATTGGCCAATCTAAGAACACAAGGTGTAATGATAATGGCATATCTGGATGACTTGTTGCTGATAGACCACTCAGTGAAAAAACTAGACGTGGTCGTTCACAAGACAATCAAGTATCTGGAATCTCACGGTTGGATTATCAACCGAGACAAGTCAGCCCTAAAAACCAGTCAAAAGTCTGGAATACTTGGGGCTAAGGTTGGATTCAGGGCAGAGAAAAATATTCTTGCCTCGAGGAAAGGTGTTGTCTTTGAAAGATTTGATCCACTTAGTGGGTACAAAAAAGACAGCCGTCCATACGCCTGTATATGAGGCTGCTGGGAAAAATGGTGGCATCATTCGAAGCAGTACCCTACGGTCAATTCCATTCAAGGAATTTGCAAGGGGCCATACTGTCAGCCTGGAACAAAAAAGTTCAGGCCCTAGACTTACAATGTCCTTGTCCCCTTCCGTTCGCAAGAGCCTCCGTTGGTGGTTGGTTCCCCAGAATCTGGAAAAAAGGAAATCCTTCAGTCCGATTTCTTGGAAGGTGGTCACTACAGATGCCAGCCTTATAGGCTGGGGAGCAGTACTGGAGCAATAGTCTCTCCAGGGCAGATGGTCGGATGCAGAAAAGGCCCTGCCCATCAATCTCTTAGAGATACGAGCAGCCCGGTATGCCCTGGTAGCATGGACATCCAAACTCCAAGGGTCCCCTGTCAGAATTCAATCAGACAATGCCACAGCAGTGGCATATATCAATCATCAGGGGGGCACCAGGAGTCGTGCAGCCCAGAGGGAAGTAAATTACATCCTGAAATGGGCAGAAAAATATGTCCCAGCCATATCTGCGGTATTCATTCCAGGAGTGGAGAATTGGAAGGCGGACTTTCTAAGTCGCCAGCAATTAGGCCCAGAGGAAGGGTCCCTTCACCCCGAGGTTTTCTGGACAATATGTCAGCGGTGGGGAACATCGGATGTAGATCTTCTAGCATCCAGATTCAACGCAAAGGGGGACAGGTTTGTCTCTCGGACAAGGGATCCCCTAGCTTGTGGCTCGGATGCCCTAGTGTTCCCTTGGGATCAGTTCAAGCTGATATATGCATTCACACCGCCACAATGGTTACCTCGATTACTCCGCAGAATCAGGGTAGAAAAGAAACCAGTGATTCCGGTGGCTCCAGCGTGGCCCCGAAGAGCGTGGTACGCGGAGATTGTAAAATTTCAGTGGGGAGTCCTTGGACTCTCCCACGTCGTCCGGACCTGCTTTCGCAAGGACCGATATACCACCCTTCCTTACCAGCCCTAGGTTTGACGGCCTGGCTATTGAAGCCCACATTCTAAAAAAGAGAGGGCTCTCTAATGCTGTGGTATCTACCATGATCAATGCCAGGAAGCCGGTATCCAGGCAGATCTACTATAGAATCTGGAAGGCGTACATCGCGTGGTGTGAGGCCAAGAAATGGCATCCACATAAGTACGTAATAGGTAGGATTCTGGACTTCCTGCAGTGGGCTGTAGATAGGAAGCTTGCCTTGAGTACTATTAAGGGTCAGATTTCGGCCTTGTCAATATTTTTTCAAAGGCCCTTGGCTTCGCATTCACTAGTCAAAGCCTTTATACAAGGAGTGATGCGTATTAGTCCTCCGGTTAATATTCCCATATGTCCATGGGATCTAAACTTGGTTCTGTCGGTTCTACAGAAACAACCATTTGAACCATTACAGCATATTTCCTTGGTGCTTCTCACCAGGAAATTGATTTTTCTAGTAGCCATTTGTTCGGCTAAAAGAGTATCGGAATTAGCAGCTATGTCCTGTAAGGAGCCATATCTGGTTATCCATAAGGACAGAGTAGTGTTACGTCCTCATCCAGCCTTTCTTCCTAAGGTGGTATCGAGGTTTCATTTGAACCAAGATGTGGTTCTTCCTTCTTTTTTCCCCAAACCTACTTCGGTAGAGGAAAAGTTATTGCATTCTTTGGATGTAGTAAGAGCAGTTAAAGCTTATCTAAAAGCCACTGCTCAGATTCGCAGAACGGATACTTTGTTTATTCTGCCGGAAGGCCCCAGAAAGGGTCAGGCAGCGTCAAAATCTACTTTAGCCAAGTGGATTCGACAGGTCATTATGCAAGCTTATGGCTTGAGAAGGAGACCGCCTCCGTTCAAAGTTAGAGCGCACTCCACGAGAGCAGTTGGAACTTCATGGGCAGTGCATCACCAGGCCTCCCTGGCTCAAATCTGTAAGGCCGCAACATGGTCTTCAGTTCACACGTTTACTAGGTTCTACCAGGTGGACGTTAGAAGTCAGGAGGATGTCGCCTTTGGGCGCAGTGTGTTGCAGGCCGCAAAAGATCCTCATGTCTGATAGCGCTCAGCTTATATATGGTGTATCCCCCCCCTCATTTGGCATTGCTTTAGGACATCCCATTAGTAATGACTATGTCGCTCTGTGTCCCGTGATGTACGAGAAAGAAAATAGGATTTTTATAACAGCTTACCTGTAAAATCCTTTTCTTGGAGTACATCACGGGACACAGAGCTCCCGCCCCTCTTTGGGGACACTTATTGCTTTGCTACAAAACTGAGGTGCTCCCGGATGGGAGGGGCTTATATAGGGGAGGGTACTTCCGGTTTTGGAAGTTGCCAGTGCCAGCACCTGACGGTATCTATATAACCCATTAGTAATGACTATGTCGCTCTGTGTCCCGTGATGTACTCCAAGAAAAGGATTTTACAGGTAAGCTGTTATAAAAATCCTATTTAAATGTACATGGTTTCTTCAAAAAGTTTCTGCACTTTTTTTTAAAATAAGTTTCACACTCATCTTTACCACAGCATGACAACTCATACTAAACTGCAAGGTCAGCTGGCTTGCCAGACAGACTAGTTACATGACACCTTCAGGCACCAATTGTGCCTCCTCCTACCCTCACCGTTTTCAACAAAAATCTAAAAGTGCAGAAACTTTTTGAAGACCCTTCTTATTCCTGTGACTCCTGTTGCATTTTAACTATAACCGCAGCACTGTAGTGTTGTGAATACTAAAACCTAGACATTACCTTCTTATGAATGAGATGATTATTTGCTTAAAATGTCTTTTGTTAAACTGGGCATTTCTGTTTCAAAAAATATTACCTGTGCTTTTGTAAACAGGTGCTAGTGAGAAGCAAGACATTAAAAAAAAGAAACCAGAAAAGAGGGGTTCTTCATCAGGTGTACCTAATCCCTCTCCATCTACACCAAAACCTTCTGTTGACCAAATAAGGCAAAGTGTCCGGCAATCTTTAAAAGATATTCTAGTAAAAAGGTATGACAATTATTTTAAAGGAAATCTTTACACAGACAGTGGGGAAACAAGGTATATATAAAGGTGGATAGCATTCTTTTTAAAACTGATAAAGGCTAGATGTCAGTCTGAAAGTCAGATGATGAAAAATTGGCTTGCATTTGAGATCAGTTTATGGTCCATTTTGAAGTCCGATTTCTAGACAGTTGAGGTGTATTAATTGACTTTGATTAAGAAATAATAAGCAAACTAATGTCAGAAGCAAAGGATATACATGCACTAATACACTAGACATATAACTTTAAAATGCCTGTAATCTTTTATCTCTGGAACCACTTTGTCATCCTTTGAGGGACACAAGAATTCAGAACCAGTCTGGTTATACTACTGCCTACAGGAGGTAGGGACATAGGAAAATCCAGCCCCCATGTAACCCTTCCTCTACCCAGCATGCCACCGTTTTTTGCTGGCATCCTAGGCAGTTGTATGCCTTTTCTTCAGCTCTGCAAAAAAATAAAAGTTGTTTTGCTAGTCTCCTAACATCTTAGCTTTTTTCTTGGTGACTTCAAGACTTGCTACACTGCTCCTTGAGCTGGTCTTCACTTAGCAGCTATCTGGATTTGAAGCTCCTTAGCTTCAGAGACTGTATGCAGATCCTTCTTGGCTGGACATGCAAGACTAGTGTGGAATGTGACCTTCAGGCACTGACCCCTGCTTTTTGGTGCTTTCCATACCTCTGTGTGCTGTGTGCAGAGTGCTTTCCGGGTCTGGAGCCATGGCATGCACCTGGTGTGACCCTGTCCCTGAACATTAAGTGAGTAAGGCTAGTTGGGCTGATGTGTGTTGTCCACCTCTCTGTTGCACTGTTGGGCTCTATGTTACCTTTCCTACTACCACTTATTTACCATGATCAGGTTTAAGGCTGAATGATTGAGTGCTGACATCTGTTGGGTAGAGTGCTGTGTGTTGCATTCAGCGCTGAGGAAGCGACATCCTGCGGTCGCTTCTGCTCTTGAAGCACCAGATGGATCTCTGGTCTGTTTCCACTGCCTGCCTACAGTGGCTTGGTCACCTCAAGCCACCTGAAATCCTCATCAACACCAGCTGTCTGGGTTTTTAAGTAGGACTTGCGCCTAGTTACATTACAGCTGTGTGAATGCAACATGTCTTTGCTAAGACACACAGAGGACAGTCTGGTGACCTTGGCCCATATTCCCCTAGTAATTCTGTGGGCATTTACTTGGTATCCCCAGAAGGAATTGACACCTATAATCTGTATTTGGGACCCCTGTTGTCATAGAATTATCCTTGTCCCACATCCACAGGAACCTCCTTTTTCACCTTGGACTACCTATCTGCTTGTTCTTAGATGTTCCCGGGGACATCCCCTTTAAAGTCTGGCTTTGAACATTCTGGACCTCTAGCACAAGTTTAACCTGGAACCCTTGTTATTGTCTGATTCACATTCGGAACCCCAGCATTCTATCTCTGGTGTTCGGGTCGCTACAGTTTGTTTCAGATCTTTTAGATGCAATGCATACCAATGCTGCACCAGGAGGATCAGCCTCCTGTTCCAGGCCTTGGTTCTTTGCTTCATTTGGATCAGGAAGGTCTTTACAAATGAAGCAAAGAACCAAGGCCTGGAACAGGAGGCTGATCCTCCTGGTGCAGCATTGGTATGCATTGCAATTTACATGGATAAGACAGACCACTTAACACTGGCAGGGGTGAATAAAATGATCTGCTTTTATATAGTCATGCAAAACCTTTATCTCAAAGGCAACAAATGTTTTCTGTAACTGCTTATAAAGTGTGAGATGGAGTTCGGCTTAAAATTTTAATGTGTATCTTAATCTGCTAATATATTTAACACTCCCCTCAGACTGACATGGCTGCTGTCTGCTCTGTCTCCTGTGCTCATTCCTCCTGAGTTTTGTCTCACCAATACAGGAGTTGTGTTACTGCTCAGATTACAAGGTGAAAACAGAGGGGAAAAAGCCAAAGAAAATAAAACTAATGCAGCTACCACATTTAATAATTTGTAAGCTGCAATATAATACAGTTTTGTTTTGGGGTTTAATACTGCTTTAAGGGAAATCACTGACAGACAATTAAACTCCCTCTTAAAATCCCAACTGGTTTTGGCTCTTGTTCTGGTGTTGGCAGTAACTTTAATCTGATTTTCTTTGTCAGAATGTGTGGAAACCCACAAAGAGGGCTCCATTGCATGGAACGGCTAGAGCAAATGTCTGGAGCCTAGTGCTTTAGCATCCAAACTTGTCTCACGCTCTAATGGAAACTTGTCTTTGGGACCAAGACCTTGCATTGACTTTTCAGAAAAGTTCCTTATCCGATTGTAAGGCAACTCCTTGTGGGCAGTGATGCTTTCCTAATCTATCTGGAAGATTCTCCCTTCTTCCTGTGGGCTTGAGGGGGGGGGGGGGGGGGCAGAGGGAATCGCCTCCCAATGTAGTCTCTCCTTTTCTCATTGACCATCAGTTGTTTTCAGTTTCTCCTTGTTACCAGCACCTTTTAATGGTACTTGCAGAATCCCTGCCAAGACTGTTATGGTACTTACAGATTCCCTGCCAAGACTGCTAATGGTACTTGCTGAATACCAGCCAGGACTCCCAATGGTACTGGCAGAATTTACAATGGTGCTCAAAGATTCCCTGCCAGGACTGACAGTGATACTTGTAGAATTCCTGCCAAGTTTAACAGTGGTACTAGCAGAATCCCTCCCAGGGCTGACACTGGTACTCACAAAATCACTGCCAAGATTGACAGTGGTACTCACAGAGTACCTGCCAGGATTTGGGCTGGCCGTGCCCTCTGACCAAAATGTATCTAGGCTTTAGCCATTCAAGTGGAGTACTGTGCCTTTTCACCAGCTACCCTTGTGCACAGAGCTATAATACTTCTTGATGAGATTGCCTGGCTGTTGCTGACCGCGATTGGCCTGACTTCTTTCTTGTATGCCACCTCTCTTTGACCCCTGTCTGAACCTGGCTACTGTCATTTGCTGCCTGCCAAGATCCCTGCTGGGATCTGATTACTCTTTTGCTTGCTGCACGCTTTGACTTTTATCCTGCTTTCTGCTCAGCGTACAGTCTCCACACCATTATTCTGTTCCTGCTATCCTTTGGTCCAGTCCATCCCCACTTTCACAAACTCTGGGAAAGACCAACCCCCTGTGCCTCAGATGAGCTCATGTTACTTTCGAGATGACATCAGATAACATCATAATACCTCTTCTATGTCTGGGAGCATGAATTTGGGGCAAGACATCCAGATGGTCTCTCTGGACTGAAATTCCCAGCACTTACCTGTCAGTCTATTGGTTGGAATGGGGTAGTGTCTTCCCCTCTGCTCTGGAGGGAATCCACTTGCTGGTGGGTCCCCATATCTGGTTCTTCAATCTGGTTTTCCCAGAACAGTCAGTTCTGGAAATGGAGAGAAACGTGAAACAATCATGAAGATCAGGACTTTACCGGTTACTCACAAAGTAGCAAAGCATAAAAAGTATAACCGAGTAATTTGTCATTTCTTTTAAAAAGTCAGAGATACATGAGTGTTTCTGGCACAAAATTGAATTTTTTGTAACCACCTTTAATTTTCTGGGAACTACTTGGTAAATTTTAACATGCTTAAAATTTAGGCTAGGTTCATACTGGTGCAGCTGCAGCGTGATCCTATTTTTAGTGCACGTTTGCAGAGTTTTCCATGCTTCATGCATTTTTTTGGCAGTGAAGGAGATGATGATATACACAAAACTTCCAAAAACGCATGTACAAGCATTTTACATGTTTTGTTTTTTGGAGCCAAAATTGCACTACAGCTGCACCAAAGTAAAACCTGTACCTTTTTGTCAAAAACACACTGCACTGCATTGATGTGAATAGCACCATTAAAAATGGTGATTTCCATTGTCGTGCGATTCTGTGTTACTGAAATCGCATTAGAGTGAACCAGTCCTTTAATCATTATTTTAGCACCATTTATCTAAATGTATATTTGTTTGGTTTTTTAATAGGCTTTCAGAATCCTCTTCAAAGATTCCTGAAGAAAGGGCTACCAAAGTATCAGCCAAGATTGAAAAGGAGTTATTTTCTTTTTACCGAGATACAGATTCGAAGTACAAGAATAAGTATAGAAGTTTAATGTTTAACTTGAAAGATCCTAAGAACAATGTACGTCGTCTTAAAATTATTGCTAATCTGTATACTATTTATCAGCTTTGAATTGGTTACACAGAATTTTTTTTTTTATTTTTTTTTCAATTTATATGACAGGTGTTGTACAAGCGAGTCCTCAGAGGAGACATCACCCCAGAACATCTTATCAAGATGACACCAGAGGAGTTGGCTTCTAAAGAGCTGGCAGCTTGGAGGCAAAGGGAAAATAGACATGTAATGTATTGTTCCTGCTCTTAATAGAAATGTGTAAATTAAATTTTATATTTAACCCCTTCCTGCCGACCATAAGCACATATGGGGCCTCGGATTTAGGGGGTTATAAACCGGGATGATGCATGCAGCTTGTATGCATCGTCCCGGTACTGTTTTTTAGAGCGGGTGGTCATGTCTTCTGGGATAACAACTGATGGGGCTAAAAGCCGCTCGGCTGTTATCCCGGAGGAACGGGAGGGGACGTCCCCCGCCTTTCGCCACTCGCCCTGGGCCTCCCGTCCCACCGGGAGACCCGGTGAGCGATCCGGCACTTCCGCCGGCTAAAGTGAGCTTCTTTGTGTAAACACGGAAGCGACGTCACAATGTCACTTCCTATTTACTCGGCTGCCAATGGCGTCCCTTTAAAAAAAAGTCACGCCCCCATATGTAAACGGTGTTCAAATCACACATGTGAGGTACTGGTGCGATCGGCAGAGTGAGAGCAACATTTCTAGCACTAGACCTCCTCTATAACGCTAACCTGGTAGCCGTTATTTGTTTTTAAAGCGCCTGTGGAGATTTTTAGGTACCGTAGTTTGTTGCCATTCCACGAGTGTGCGTAATTTCAAAGCGTGACATGTTGGGTATCTTTTTACTTGGTGTAACATCATCTTTCACATTATACAAAAAAATTGGGCTAACTTTACGGTTTCATTTTTTTTCCTAAAAAATTGAGTTTGAAAGACCACTGCGCAAATACAGTGTGATTTAAAATATTGGAATGATCGCCATTTTATTCTCTGGGGTCTCTGCTAAAAAACATATATAATGTTTGGGGGTTCTAAGTAATTTTCTAGCAAAAAATACGGATTTTAACCTGTAAGCAACAAATGTCAGAAATAGGCTTAGTCGTGAAAAGGTTAATAACGCCGGCCATAGATGGTTTGAATCTCGGCCAGTTCAGGAGGGACTGGCCAAATTCGAACCATTTATTGATTGATCGATCAACTTGAGAGCAACCAGCCTGTCGGATTTTGCATGCGTGGTTGCAGGAAACAAAATCTCTCCATCTGTGGCTGGCTCAAGTCAGGTCATTTAAGTTACTGTTCTCCTTAAACAATGTGATTTTCTTTCTCGTACATCACGGGACACAGAGCGACATAGTCATTACTAATGGGTTATATAGATACCGTCAGGTGCTGGCACTGGCAACTTCCAAAACCGGAAGTACCCTCCCCTATATAAGCCCCTCCCATCCGGGAGCACCTCAGTTTTTTGCCAGTGTCTAAGGTGTTGGCCAAGAAGAAACATGTGTTTTTCACTGAGCTTGCGTACAGGTTCTTTTGGGCCTCAGTAAGCTATTCCGGATCCGACCAAAAAAGCTTCATAGCTAAACGGTCGGTACCCGGGCCTTGCAGAGAAGAGCAAGGTTTTGCCTGTAATGCTTCTCTTAGGAGAGCTGGACCCTGGGATCCAGAGCTCTGGTCATACCCACGACCAAGATGTTTTCTGTGCAGGGTGCTATACAGGTCCAGGGGAGTGGAATCCTTGGGAACCCGGTCCCTGAAGGTTTGATTACAATGCCTGCCGTGATAGGTGAAGTTTGGGCTTTTGTGGACCAAACAAAGTCCTGCGGCGGGGAACAGGTAAGTGGGGGCCCCCAGGAACTTGGTTCTATTGGGGGACCCCAAGCCTAATTTGTCTTTCTGTCTGTTACCTAACGGTATTCCCGCTAATATTCTGTGTATGCCTGTTATTACTGAGAAAATGTAAAAATTTTAATAGTAGGCAAGAAAAAAAATAAATAAAAAAAAAATGTAAGACCGCGGTACCTGTGTTAGACACTAGAGGCCGCTATGGTTCTTTTTCTTGTAATGTGGATTTTTTTCTTCCAGAATCAAATCCAGGCAGTTGGTATGTTCTCTGCTGGGAAGCTGTCTCCTCTGCCCTGTTGCTGCGCTCATCCATCCCCGGGCCCTGCGGCAAAGGGACCCTGGCTCCCATCTAGCTCCTTGTTGTTTTCAAAAAAGGCGCACGTGCCCGCGCGCGTGCACGCGCCTCTATTCATAGAGGCGATCTGGAAAAAGGGGCGGAGCGGGTGGATGACGCTCAGGTGTGCGCCGCGGCGCTACTGCGCATGTGCGGGCGTCCAGCGTGTTTTGAAGCACATTATAGCTGGCTGTTGAAGTGCACAGACAGAGCTAGCAACAATATAAAGGCACATAGAGGCGGTTGATGCAGGCATCCCCTAGAAAGGCACTTTAGTAGACACCAACTGTGATATAGCAGCAATTGTGCTAGACTATTCTCAGTAAAAGTGGTGTATTACGGCTGGAATACCTCAGCTTTAGGCTTAGGAATATGCCGTCCAGAAGCTCCGGAACTGAATCTTCCAGGAAGCGAAGGGGGTCTCATCGGGCTCTGAGGATCTTGGGCATACTTCTGCTGCACCAGTCTCCCCTGAAGTTCAGAGGTAAGTGACCGTAGAGACCCCGCAGGGGTACTTGGTACTGTGGCTGTCCTCAGTTCACCTGCTCCTGTGTATGTAACAGAGGAGGTTTTTTCCTCAGCTCTGGGAGGATTAGAGAGAGATTGTCAACATTGATCGCTGCCTCCCTGTCAGGGAAAGCACGCCGATCTCCATCTCCTCCTTCAAAGTGCCTGTTAGCAGAGCAACAGTCCCATACAGGGATCGACCTGCCTGAAGGGGATCAGGATAAGGTTGATTCTGTTATAGAGGAGTCAACAGTGGGGGAACCTTTTCTCAGCATCTCAAGCTGAAAGATTATGGGTTCAGTCTCTGACTAACATGGTCCGATCAGCATTTAAAAATGCACCTTGCGGAACCATCAACCACTACTGTATCCTCGTTGGGGTCGCTAGAAGCCCCCAGACTGTCTGTTCTTTTCCACTTCACCCTTTACTGAAAGGGCTTATTTACCAGGATTGGGAACGTCCTGAGAAAATATTTATTCCCCCAAGAGATTTCCGGTGGTCTATCCCATGGAGGATAAGTTCATCAAAAAAAAATAAATGGAAGGTCCCTACAGTGGACGCAGCCATCTCTTGTATGTATAAATCACTGACATGTCCAGTGGATAATGTCCAAATGTTCAAGAACCCAATAGATAAAAGATTGGAGTCCTTATGAAAGTCTGCTTCTTTCTACAGCAAGCTTGGTGACACAACCAGCAGTAGCAGCTATTGGGGTCTGCTAAGCAGTGAAGGATCAGTTGAAACAGGTCTTGAGGGACTTGACAGATCAGCAGGCTTTGCCCTAGCTGATCTACCTAGAGCCTTAGGCTTTGCGGTTGACGCCATAAAGGATTCAGTCCATCAGGCCTCCCGCCTTACGCTGTCTATAGTACATATGCGTAGGCTTCTATGGCTCAAAAACTGGTCTGCTGAAGCTCCCTGTAAAGAATGGCTGGTTAGCGTCCCATTTCATGGTGAACGCTTATTCAGGGAAAACCTGGACAAATATATCCAGAAAATTTCCAGCGGTAAAAATACGCTCTTGCCGGTTAAAAGCAGAGTTAGAGGTCCCTCTTTAAGAGGCCTGCTTCTCCAGTCCCTGGGGCATCGGCTGTGTAACAGTTCCGACGGCCTCCTCGGTCAATTCCCGGGGGTAAAAAACAGGGACAATAGCAGGGTAATGAGAAACCCTGGGTCAGGGGAGGTACAAAACCTCCCCCAAAGTTAAATTCATTGAAGGGTTGCCCCCACTCAGTCGGGTGGGGGGAGGACTCCAGTTGTTCGCAAGAGACCTGGCGGGACACGATCAAGACAGATAGGTGCTCTCCGCAGTATGTTTGGGATACAGTTTCGAGTTAAGACTCTCCTCCTTCCCATTTTTGAGGTCAAACGTGCCAAGGGATCCCCGGAAGATAGAGTCCCTCTTGTTGGCACTAGAACAACTATTGCTCCAAGGAGTAATTATGGAGGTTCCCCTGTAAGAATGAGGGTTTGGGTTTTACTCAAACCTCTTTACAGTCCCGAAGCAAACGCGGACGGGAGGCCCATATTAATTCTAAAAAGGGCTATACAAATTCCTGTATATCAGGACTTTCCGATGGAGTCGATCCGATCGGTGGCCACTGCCCTACAAGGGGAGGATTGGTTAGCCGCGATCGACATCAAAGATGCTTTTCTTTTTCGTACATCACGGGACACAGAGCGACATAGTCATTACTAATGGGTTATATAGTTACCGTCAGGTGCTGGCACTGGCAACTTCCAAAACCGGAAGTACCCTCCCCTATATAAGCCCCTCCCATCCGGGAGCACCTCAGTTTTTTGCCAGTGTCTAAGGTGTTGGCCAAGAAGAAACATGTGTTTTTCACTGAGCTTGCGTACAGGTTCTTTTGGGCCTCAGTAAGCTATTCCGGATCCGACCAAAAAAGCTTCATAGCTAAACGGTCGGTACCCGGGCCTTGCAGAGAAGAGCAAGGTTCTGCCTGTAATGCTTCTCTTAGGAGAGCTGGACCATGGGATCCAGAGCTCTGGTCATACCCACGACCAAGATGTTTTCTGTGCAGGGTGCTATACAGGTCCAGGGGAGTGGAATCCTTGGGAACCCGGTCCCTGAAGGTTTGATTACAATGCCTGCCGTGATAGGTGAAGTTTGGGCTTTTGTGGACCAAACAAAGTCCTGCGGCGGGGAACAGGTAAGTGGGGGCCCCCAGGAACTTGGTTCTATTGGGGGACCCCCAAGCCTAATTTGTCTTTCTGTCTGTTACCTAACGGTATTCCCGCTAATATCTGTGCATGCCTGTAACTACTAAAAAAATGTAATAATTTTTAATGGTGGTCAAGAAAAAAAAAAAAAAAAAAGGAATGTTTTTTTATATATGTTTAGTATATTAAACTGCGGTACCTGTGTTTGTCCACTAGAGGCCGCTGTGGAATGTTTTTCTTGTCATATGGACTAGTTTCTTCTCAGAGAACAAAGTCCAGGCAGCTGGTGAGTTCTCCTACAGGAAACTGTTTCCTCTGCCATGTTGCAGTGTTCGTCTATCCCCCGGCCTGCGGCAAAGGGGGCCCTGGCTCCTGTCCCTGGTTTCCATGTTTGAAAATTAGCGCCGAGGCGCACGTGCGCGTGCACGCGCCTCTATATATAGAGGTGGCCGGAAAAAGGGGCGGGGCCTGGGGGATGACGCTCTGTGCGCGCCGCAGCGCTTCTGCGCATGTGCGGGCGTCCCAGCAGGTTTTTAAAAAGCCACATTATTGCAGTAAGCTGGCTATGAAGTACAGAGACAGAGCTGGCAACATTTAAAGGCATACAGCAAGCGGTTGATACAGGCATCCCCTAGAAAGGCACATTAGTAGACACCAACTGTGATATAGCAGCAATTGTGCTAGACTATTCTCAGTAAAAGTGGTGTATTACGGCTGGAATACCTCAGCTTTAGGCTTAGGAATATGCCGTCCAGTAGCTCCGGAACTGAATCTTCCAGGAAGCGAAGGGGGTCTCATCGGGCTCTGAGGATCTTGGGCATACTCCTGCTGCACCAGTCTCCCCTGAAGTTCAGAGGTAAGTGACCGTAGAGACCCCGCAGGGGTACTTGGTACTGTGGCTGTCCTCAGTCACCTGCTCCTGTGTATGTAACAGAGGAGGTTTTTTCCTCAGCTCTGGGAGGATTAGAGAGAGATTGTCAAAATTTATCGCTGCCTCCCTGTCAGGGAAAGCACGCCCGATCTCCGTCTCCTCCTTCAGAGTGCCTGTTAGCAGAGCAACAGTCCCATACAGGGATCGACCTGCCTGAAGGGGATCAGGATAAGGTTGATTCTGTTATAGAGGAATCAACAGTGGGGGAACCTTTTCTCAGCATCTCAAGCTGAAAGATTATGGGTTCAGTCTCTGACTAACATGGTCCGATCAGCATTTAAAAATGCACCTTGCGGAACCATCAACCACTACTGTATCCTCGTTGGGGTCGCTAGAAGGCCCCAGACTGTTTGTTCTTTTCCACTTCACCCTTTACTGAAAGGGCTCATTTACCAGGATTGGGAACGTCCTGAGAAAATATTTATTCCCCCAAGAGATTTCCGGTGGTCCATCCCATGGAGGATAAGTTCATCAGAAAAAAAAAAAAAAAATGGAAGGTCCCTACAGTGGACGCAGCCATCTCTTGTATGTATAAATCACTGACATGTCCAGTGGATAATGTCCAAATGTTCAAGAACCCAATAGATAAAAGATTGGAGTCCTTATGAAAATCTGCTTGGTGATACAACCAGCAGTAGCAGCTATTGGGGTCTGCTAAGCAGTGAAGGATCAGTTGAAACAGGTCTTGAGGGACTTGACAGATCAGCAGGCTTTGCCCTAGCTGATCTACCTAGAGCCTTAGGCTTTGCGGTTGACGCCATAGAGGATTCAGTCCATCAGGCCTCCCGCCTTACGCTGTCTATAGTACATATGCGTAGGCTCCTATGGCTCAAAAACTGGTCTGCTGAAGCTCCCTGTAAAGAATGGCTGGTTAGCGTCCCATTTCATGGTGAACGCTTATTCAGGGAAAACCTGGACAAATATATCCAGAAAATTTCCAGCGGTAAAAATACGCTCTTGCCGGTTAAAAGCAGAGTTAGAGGTCCCTCTTTAAGAGGCCTGCTTCTCCAGTCCCTGGGGCATCGGCTGTGTAACAGTTCCGACGGCCTCCTCGGTTAAATCCCGGGGGTAAAAAACAGGGACAGTAGCAGGGTAATGAGAAACCCTGGGTCAGGGGAGGTACAAAACCTCCCCCAAAGTTAAATTCATTGAAGCCCCCACTCAGTCGGGTGGGGGGAGGACTCCAGTTGTTCGCAAGAGACCTGGCGGGACACGATCAAAACAGATAGGTGCTCTCCGCAGTAGGTTTGGGATACAGTTTGGAGTTAAAAGACTCCCCTCCTTCCCATTTTGAGGTCAAACGTGCCAAGGGATCCCCGGAAGAGAGAGTCCCTCCTGTTGGCACTAGAACAACTATTGCTCCAAGGAGTAATTATGGAGGTTCCCCTGGAAGAATGAGGGTTCGGGTTTTACTCAAACCTCTTTACAGTCCCGAAGCAAACGCGGACGGGAGGCCCATATTAATTCTAAAAAGGGCTATACAAATTCCTGTATATCAGGACTTTCCGATGGAGTCGATCCGATCGGTGGCCACTGCCCTACAAGGGGAGGATTGGTTAGCCACGATCGACATCAAAAATGCTTATTTGCACATTCCCATCTTTCCAGTCCACCAAAAATTTCTACGCTTTGCAGTAGAAGGGCGCCATTTTCAGTTCAGAGCCTTACCCTTCGGTTTGGCCACAGCACCGAGAGTGTTCACAAAAATTCTGGCCCTTTATTGGCCAATCTAAGAACACAAGGTGTAATGATAATGGCATATCTGGATGACTTGTTGCTGATAGACCACTCAGTGAAAAAACTAGACGTGGTCGTTCACAAGACAATCAAGTATCTGGAATCTCACGGTTGGATTATCAACCGAGACAAGTCAGCCCTAAAAACCAGTCAAAAGTCTGGAATACTTGGGGCTAAGGTTGGATTCAGGCCAGAGAAAAATATTCTTGCCTCGAGGAAAGGTGTTGTCTTTGAAAGATTTGATCCACTTAGTGGGTACAAAAAAGACAGCCGTCCATACGCCTGTATATGAGGCTGCTGGGAAAAATGGTGGCATCATTCGAAGCAGTACCCTACGGTCAATTCCATTCAAGGAATTTGCAAGGGGCCATACTGTCAGCCTGGAACAAAAAAGTTCAGGCCCTAGACTTACAATGTCCTTGTCCCCTTCCGTTCGCAAGAGCCTCCGTTGGTGGTTGGTTCCCCAGAATCTGGAAAAAAGGAAATCCTTCAGTCCGATCGCTTGGAAGGTGGTCACTACAGATGCCAGCCTTATAGGCTGGGGAGCAGTACTGGAGCAATAGTCTCTCCAGGGCAGATGGTCGGATGCAGAAAAGGCCCTGCCCATCAATCTCTTAGAGATACGAGCAGCCCGGTATGCCCTAGTAGCATGGACATCCAAACTCCAAGGGTCCCCTGTCAGAATTCAATCAGACAATGCCACAGCAGTGGCATATATCAATCATCAGGGGGGCACCAGGAGTCGTGCAGCCCAGAGGGAAGTAAATTACATCCTGAAATGGGCAGAAAAATATGTCCCAGCCATATCTGCGGTATTCATTCCAGGAGTGGAGAATTGGAAGGCGGACTTTCTAAGTCGCCAGCAATTAGGCCCAGAGGAAGGGTCCCTTCACCCCGAGGTTTTCTGGACAATATGTCAGCGGTGGGGAACATCGGATGTAGATCTTCTAGCATCCAGATTCAACGCAAAGGGGGACAGGGTTGTCTCTCGGACAAGGGATCCCCTAGCTTGCGGCTCGGATGCCCTAGTGTTCCCTTGGGATCAGTTCAAGCTGATATATGCATTCACACACCGCCAATGGTTACCTCGATTACTCCGCAGAATCAGGGTAGAAAAGAAACCAGTGATTCCGGTGGCTCCAGCGTGGCCCCGAAGAGCGTGGTACGCGAAGATTGTAAAATTTCAGTGGGGAGTCCTTGGACTCTCCCACGTCGTCCGGCTTTCGCAAGGACCGATATACCACCCTTCCTTACCAGCCCTAGGTTTGACGGCCTGGCTATTGAAGCCCACATTCTAAAAAAGAGAGGGCTCTCTAATGCTGTGGTATCTACCATGATCAATGCCAGGAAGCCGGTATCCAGGCAGATCTACTATAGAATCTGGAAGGCGTACATCGCGTGGTGTGAGGCCAAGAAATGGCATCCACATAAGTACGTAATAGGTAGGATTCTGGACTTCCTACAGTGGGCTGTAGATAGGAAGCTTGTCTTGAGTACTATCAAGGGTCAGATTTCGGCCTTGTCAATATTTTTTCAAAGGCCTTTGGCTTCGCATTCACTAGTCAAAGCCTTTATACAAGGAGTGATGCGTATTAGTCCTCCGGTTAATATTCCCATATGTCCATGGGATCTAAACTTGGTTCTGTCGGTTCTACAGAAACAACCATTTGAACCATTACAGCATATTTCCTTGGTGCTTCTCACCAGGAAATTGATTTTTCTAGTAGCCATTTGTTCGGCTAAAAGAGTATCGGAATTAGCAGCTATGTCCTGTAAGGAGCCATATCTGGTTATCCATAAGGACAGAGTAGTGTTACGTCCTCATCCAGCCTTTCTTCCTAAGGTGGTATCGAGGTTTCATTTGAACCAAGATGTGGTTCTTCCTTCTTTTTTCCCCAAACCTACTTCGGTAGAGGAAAAGTTATTGCATTCTTTGGATGTAGTAAGAGCAGTTAAAGCTTATCTAAAAGCCACTGCTCAGATTCGCAGAACGGATACTTTGTTTATTCTGCCGGAAGGCCCCAGAAAGGGTCAGGCAGCGTCAAAATCTACTTTAGCCAAGTGGATTCGACAGGTCATTATGCAAGCTTATGGCTTGAGAAGGAGACCGCCTCCGTTCAAAGTTAGAGCGCACTCCACGAGAGCAGTTGGAACTTCATGGGCAGTGCATCACCAGGCCTCCCTGGCTCAAATCTGTAGGGCCACAACATGGTCTTCAGTACACACGTTTACTAGGTTCTACCAGGTGGACGTTAGAAGTCAGGAGGATGTCGCCTTTGGGCGCAGTGTGTTGCAGGCCGCAAAAGATCCTCATGTCTGATAGCGCTCAGCTTATATATGGTGTATCCCCCCCCTCATTTGGCATTGCTTTAGGACATCCCATTAGTAATGACTATGTCGCTCTGTGTCCCGTGATGTACGAAAAAGAAAATAGGATTTTTATAACAGCTTACCTGTAAAATCCTTTTCTTGGAGTACATCACGGGACACAGAGCTCCCACCCCTCTTTTGGGGACACTTATTGCTTTGCTACAAAACTGAGGTGCTCCCGGATGGGAGGGGCTTATATAGGGGAGGGTACTTCCGGTTTTGGAAGTTGCCAGTGCCAGCACCTGACGGTAACTATATAACCCATTAGTAATGACTATGTCGCTCTGTGTCCCGTGATGTACTCCAAGAAAAGGATTTTACAGGTAAGCTGTTATAAAAATCCTATTATTTGCACATTCCCATCTTTCCAGTCCACCAAAAATTTCTACGCTTTGCAGTAGAAGGGCGCCATTTTCAGTTCAGAGCCTTACCCTTCGGTTTGGCCACAGCACCACGAGTGTTTACAAAAATTCTGGCCCTTTATTGGCCAATCTAAGAACACAAGGTGTAATGATAATGGCATATCTAGATGACTTGTTGCTGATAGACCACTCAGTGAAAAAACTAGACGTGGTCGTTCACAAGACAATCAAGTATCTGGAATCTCACGGTTGGATTATCAACCGAGACAAGTTAGCCCTAAAAACCAGTCAAAAGTCTGGAATACTTGGGGCTAAGGTTGGATTCAGGCCAGAGAAAAATATTCTTGCCTCGAGGAAAGGTGTTGTCTTTGAAAGATTTGATCCACTTAGTGGGTACAAAAAAGACAGCCGTCCATACGCCTGTGCATAAGGCTGCTGGGAAAAATGGCATCATTCGAAGCAGTACCCTACGGTCAATTCCATTCAAGGAATTTGCAGGGGGCCATACTGTCGGCCTGGAACAAAAAAGTTCAGGCTCTAGACTTACAATGTCCTTGTCCCCTTCCGTTCGCAAGAGCCTCCGTTAGTGGTTGGTTCCCCAGAATCTGGAAAAAGGGAAATCCTTCAGTCTGATTTCTTGGAAGGTGGTCACTACAGATGCCAGCCTTATAGGCTGGGGAGCAGTACTGGAGCAATAGTCTCTCCAGGGCAGATGGTCGGATGCAGAAAAGGCCCTGCCCATCAATCTCTTAGAGATACGAGCAGCCCGGTATGCCCTAGTAGCATGGACATCCAAACTCCAAGGGTCCCCTGTCAGAATTCAATCATCAGGGGGGCACCAGGAGTCGTGCAGCACAGAGGGAAGTAAATTACATCCTGAAATGGGCAGAAAAATATGTCCCAGCCATATCTGCGGTATTCATTCCAGGAGTGGAGAATTGGAAGGCGGACTTTCTAAGTCGCCAGCAATTAGGCCCAGAGGAAGGGTCCCTTCACCCCGAGGTTTTCTGGACAATATGTCAGCGGTGGGGAACATCGGATGTAGATCTTCTAGCATCCAGATTCAACGCAAAGGGGGACAGGTTTGTCTCTCGGACAAGGGATCCCCTAGCTTGCGGCTCGGATGCTCTAGTGTTCCCTTGGGATCAGTTCAAGCTGATATATGCATTCACACCGCCACAATGGTTACCTCGATTACTCCGCAGAATCAGGGTAGAAAAGAAACCAGTGATTCCGGTGGCTCCAGCGTGGCCCCGAAGAGCGTGGTACGCGGAGATTGTAAAATTTCAGTGGGGAGTCCTTGGACTCTCCCACGTCGTCCGGACCTGCTTTCGCAAGGACCGATATACCACCCTTCCTTACCGGCCCTAGGTTTGACGGCCTGGCTATGGAAGCCCACATTCTAAAAAAGAGAGGGCTCTCTAATCCTGTGGTATCTACCATGATCAATGCCAGGAAGCCGGTATCCAGGCAGATCTAATATAGAATCTGGAAGGCGTACATCGCGTGGTGTGAGGCCAAGAAATGGCATCCACATAAGTACGTAATAGGTAGGATTCTGGACTTCCTACAATGGGCTGTAGATAGGAAGCTTGCCTTGAGTACTATCAAGGGTCAGATTTCGGCCTTGTCAATATTTTTTCAAAGGCCCTTGGCTTCGCATTCACTAGTCAAAGCCTTTATACAAGGAGTGATGCGTATTAGTCCTCCGGTTAATATTCCCATATGTCCATGGGATCTAAACTTGGTTCTGTCGGTTCTACAGAAACAACCATTTGAACCATTACAGCATATTTCTTTGGTGCTTCTCACCAGGAAATAGATTTTTCTAGTAGCCATTTGTTCGGCTAAAAGAGTGTCGGAATTAGCAGCTATGTCCTGTAAGGAGCCATATCTGGTTATCCATAAGGATAGAGTAGTATTACGTCCTCATCCAGCCTTTCTTCCTAGGGTGGTATTGAGGTTTCATTTGAACCAAGATGTGGTTCTTCCTTCTTTTTTCCCCAAACCTACTTCGGTAGAGGAAAAGTTATTGCATTCTTTGGATGTAGTAAGAGCAGTTAAAGCTTATCTAAAAGCCACTGCTCAGATTCGCAGAACGGATACTTTGTTTATTCTGCCGGAAGGCCCCAGAAAGGGGCAGGCAGTGTTAAAATCTACTTTAGCCAAGTGGATTCGACAGGTCATAATACAAGCCTATGGCTTGAGAAGGAGACCGCCTCCGTTCAAAGTTAGAGCGCACTCCACGAGAGCAGTTGGAACTTCATGGGCAGTGCATCACCAGGCCTCCCTGGCTCAAATCTGTAAGGCCGCAACATGGTCTTCAGTTCAAACGTTTACTAGGTTCTACCAGGTGGACGTTAGAAGTCAGGAGGATGTCGCCTTTGGGCGCAGTGTGTTGCAGGCCGCAAAAGATCCTCATGTCTGATAGCGCTCAGCTTATATATGGTGTATCCCCCCCCCTCATTGGGCATTGCTTTAGGACATCCCATTAGTAATGACTATGTCGCTCTGTGTCCCGTGATGTACGAGAAAGAAAATAGGATTTTTATAACAGCTTACCTGTAAAATCCTTTTCTTAGGAGTACATCACGGGACACAGAGCTCCCGCCCCTCTTTGGGGACACTTATTGCTTTGCTACAAAACTGAGGTGCTCCCGGATGGGAGGGGCTTATATAGGGGAGGGTACTTCCGGTTTTGGAAGTTGCCAGTGCCAGCACCTGATGGTATCTATATAACCCATTAGTAATGACTATGTCGCTCTGTGTCCCGTGATGTACTCCTAAGAAAAGGATTTTACAGGTAAGCTGTTATAAAAATCCTATTATTTGAGTTGAGTGATTTTTAGATAATAAGCATTTTTGATGTAGCATCATTTATAGCATGAATTGCTAGGGTGTTAAATTCATTTATCTTCTACAGATTGTGTATTTTCAGTAATAATATACTTTTCTCGTCTGGGCAATGTCTTTTTTTTCTTAAGTCTGCACAAAGCAAAGCAAAACTTTGATATTCTGTCTCCTCTATAGACCATTGAGATGATTGAAAAAGAGCAACGTGAAGTGGAACGGCGACCAATAACTAAAATTACACATAAGGGTGAAATTGAAATCGAAAGTGATGCTCCTATTAAGGAGCCTGAAACCATGGACACAGAGGTAATATGTTCTTCTTGTGACATAGTTCCCTTTATGTACAGATCTTTGTTTTCTGCGCTGACTTGTTTGCATCTGGTATTCATGTTAGGGGAAATCCTGCAAAAAAAAAAGTAAGGTCTCCCCAAAAAATCCACACCATCCCACATCCAAGCAGGCAGGCCAGGAAAAGGGGGGGTGGAGAGCCCCAGCCCTCTTTTTCCTGCACCATGCTAGGCTTCATGCTCTCAACATGGGAAGGGAAGTGGTGTCACCCCGGGCAACCTGGTAAACATTTTGTCCCCGTGTTAATGAGGACAAGGGCCTCTTCCTCACAACCCTGACCCGGTAGTTGTGGGGTTCTGTGGGCAGGGGGCTTATTGGAGCCTGGACGCCCCCTTTAACAAGAAGGGTCACACAAATACCCCCTATGTGAATAAGTAATGATACCTCTATTCATTCACAAAAAAAATAAAGTAAAGTGTCAAAGGCAGGCACAGTTTATGACAAGCCCTTTAAACTAAATAATAATGTCTCATCATGTAAATCAACCATCAGATACGTTTTCCAGTGTTGTAGATTTATGTCAGTCATGATGCTGATAGCCATTATATCACCCGGGAGACCCTGCCACTTAGTTTATAAAAGTTTCATTCTCCAGATCTGTCATTCAGCAGGAGTGAATTGACGAACAGGCATGTCCGCGTTCAATGGGTTTTGCCTTTCAGTGGGCGTAGCCATTGGTATTGATGTAGATGTAGAGAATGTGATTGATTGGTGGATGTACTGTACATCATTGGACATTTGTTTGGCTTTTTTTTAATCAAATGTCTGATGTTGATTTTTGGTAGGGGACACATTTCTTTTTTTGTGTGTGAAATTACCCTTACAATTCATATTGGACCTGAAGAGCTGTTTTTTTGTGTGGGGGTCCCCTATTAACATCTGTGTCAGGTCCTCATATAGGATAAGAGCCGGTTCACACAGGGGCAACACGACTTCCAGCACGACTCCAGGCAACTTACAAGGCAACTTTAAGTTGCCTCCAGGACAGGCGACTTTCCAGTGGGCAATCAAATAATAATCCGCTCTGTGGGAGGGAGGGGTTTGCCTGGAAAACTATTTTTACTTCCTGGAAAGTTGAGACAGGGGATCCGACTTGGAGGCAACTTCCATTGAAATCAATGGGTACACGTTGCCTAGGAGTCGGATTGAAGTCATACAGGAACCTTTTCTGAAGTCGGAGCGACTGCAGTAGTGTACATTAAGATGGCTCCATTCACTTCCATTACTTTTTCTAAACCGCGCGACTTGGGGCGAAGTGAAATCGGATCCCAGGACGCCCCTGTGTGAACCGGCTCTGAGGGTCAGATGAAGGAAATCCCCAGCTACTTTGTTTATAAACAAATAAGTGGCTGGAAGCTGTTTTCGATTTAAGCACACACTTTTCTTTGTAAATGTTAGCTTTGCTTCAGTAGGTTGTCTTCATCCCACAGATTCGCCACTTCACATGCAGGGGCATTATTATTCAATGGAACTTTGTATTTTTCATGGTTTGCTTTTAAGTATTACCAAAATTGCTGCTCCCTGCCCAATAGAATTACTATTTTTTTTTTTTAAATATCTTAACTCCTTGGCGCCTCCCAACCCTTTAAGAGGTTTAAGATCCCGGGAGGCGGAGCGCATGCTTTCAGCACAGCTGTTTTTGCATACGCATATGCGGCCACACGGCATTAAGGCCAAGGGGCCACATATTTGTGTGCTATCGGCGCCAACAGGTTAATTGTACAGTACACAAATGCAGGATCTGTAGTCCTAATGGGTTATATGCTGCTACCCTCAAGTGATTGGACACTGGCAAAAGCTTTGCTGGGAATAGCCCCTAGTGCATCCTTATATAACCCCCTAACTCTTGTAACCAGTTTTTCGCTTGTGCCCTTAGGTGATGGACCAATTCTCCTCTGGAGAAGTTTCTACACCATTCCTTTTTTTTTTTCCCCTTCCCAACTTCGACTTAAAACTTTTGTCAAGGTTCAAGTGCTTTTTGCATTAGGGCTCACTAGTAGTTTTCCGGATCAGTTGCCCTCTATATATATCTTGGGAACTGTACGCACTGTACACAGGGCCGGCCTGTAATGTTTGTTTGGGCACTGGATCACTTAGGCTTGTGGTGCAACAAGTGTAGTCTGCTGCAGGGTGCTATGCAGTCCCCGGGCCCTGATACATTCCTCTGACTCCCAGACCCTTAAAATTTCTTATGGGGGTATGCCCACTGTAAAGGTTGAAGATTGGTCCCCTTCAGGAACCTGCAGTATTAATAAGGCGAGACAATGTTTTTTGTAGTTGTGACAGTGTCCTGTTTTACATGCGGGGCTTTATTTAATTTAGTGTGTTATCCTTCTCTGTAAATTCGCAGAAGGTAATGTTTGTTTTTGATTTTGGCGGGTTTATTCACACCTTGGAAGGTGATGTTGTTGCAAATGTCTTCTAACTGATGCACTTCCATTCGTTAATTCCTTGGTATCGTTTCTCCAAAGACACTGACATTGGACAGAGCCTGGGTTATAGCGGCTTGTTTCCCAGACATGCAAATGCCTTCTCATTTCGCATCCATTTCCTATCTGACTATGGCAGATTTGACTGCAGCTATGTCTAATTTCTTTGGGAAACTCTTGCCCATCTGGATCCTTCAGTCTCCAGGGCCCAAAAGCACTCTTCTCTCTCTACACCACCCAAACATATTCAGGAATGTGTTTCTATTATTGTGATTCAGCGCTAATTGATTATTAATGAATACAAAATTAAGTGAAAAATGATATAGATATCCTAAATATAACGGCTGCTCCCCTGCGGATGGAGTAATAACTCCTATCTGAATAAGTTTGTGTGAAAAGGGGGCGCTCAAAGCTCTTATTAAAATTATTCAATATGTGATACCATATATCTATGAAATTAATAAGTGAAAAATAGTGAAAAATAATTATTTAGTGTAAACAACACAATCATGTAATAATTAAAATACCAAAAAGTCATTTTGGAAATCAACCAAATGTGAACAGTAATTAATTAGTCCCAATCGTGATAGTTTGCGTGCTGCCACGCAAAAAACAATCAATCAAAAAATCAAGAAATAATAAAACAATCAAATGAAGACAGTCACATTAATATGTTGATAATCAAATTTGTTCCGAATCGTGAAAAAAAATCTTCAACAAATAAAGTTCATGCTATATTGTGATTTTTTTTTTCTTCAAAATAGTGCAAAGAGTTAATCCTTCACCAAATCTTCATAGGAAGCTACACACCCAAAGTGCACAGGTAGTGGATTGCGCTTACCAAAAGAAGTAGACCTCTTTATTTAAAAAGATGGTCACACACAGCTTGAGCAGGATTGTGCCTGCACACATATGGACAAATACTGGCCTCTCGACTCAATCGCAAGTTGTCGAGATTTGTGGTCAGATCCAGGGATCCTTGGGCGGATGCCTCAGAGGCGTCAGTGGCCCATGGGGTCATTATCACCTGATATACGTTTATCCTCCGTGGCAGTTGCTCCCTCGCCTGCTGCGCAGGGTGGCGACCGAGGGAATTCCGGTGATCCTCATTGCTCCGGATTGACCTCGGCTTCACTGGTACGCCGATCTGGTGCGCCTCGTCGTGGCCGTTCCCTGATAGTTGCCAATAAGGGAGGACTTTCTGTCTTAAAGTCATATATTTCATCCTGCCTTTACAGTCTTTGACCTTGTAGGCAGGGCTGTTATAAGCCAGGTGTTAAGAGACCGAGGTCTCTCGGACTCGGTCATTTCGTCCATATTAAGGACACAGAAGTCTTCCTCCAGAACTATCTCTGTACCTGGAAAGCTTACATCGCCATGTGCGAAGAGCTGGGCTGACATCCTCGGACGTATTCCGTCCCTAAAATCCTGCGTTTCCTACAGCATGGAGTGGCCCAAAGGCTCGCTTTGAGTATCATTAAGGGTCAGATTTCGGCCTTGGCTGTCTTCTTTCGGCGACCACTAGCGGGTCATTCCTTGGTTGGCACCCTTGTGCAGGGGGTTCGCCATGGGCTCCCTCCTGTCAAGTCTCCTCTCCCCCCGTAGGATCGGAATTGGTACTCTCGGTTCTCCAGGAACCTCCTTTTCAGAATATCAAGGATATTCCCCTCTTCACTTTGTCTCAGAGGGTGGCCCTTTTTAGTGGCGATCACTGATGTTAGACGAGTATTTGAATTAGGCGACCTTGTACTGCAAGTCGCCATATTTAGTCATCCATAAGGATAAGGCGGTGTTGCATCCGCGACTTTCTCTTGTCAAGGGTGATCTCGTCTTTTCACCTAAATGAGGACATTGTCCTAGTGTCCTCGCCCATCGCATCCCAGAGAGTGTGCGCGGCACACTTTGGATGTGGTACGAGCCTTGCAGGTGTGCTTGTCTACTGCTTCTATTAGGAAGTCTACTCTCTGTTTGACTGTCTCTGGTCAGAAACAGGGCCAAGCGGCTTTGTCTGCCACCATTTTCTAGGTGGATCGGACAAAACCGTCTTTCAAGCCTATGCTCTTATAGGGCGGGCGCCTCCCTTCCCGGTTACGGCGCATTCCACCAGGGCATTGGTGCTTCCTGGGTCTTCCGACATCAAGCGTCAGTTGTGCAAGGTGGTGACCTGGTCGTCTGTTCATACCTTTTCAAAGTTCTACAAGGTTGATGTGGCTGCATCTTCGGATGCTTCCTTCGGCCGCAGTGTGTTGCAGGCCGCTGTCTAATGTTGCAACTCCTCCGTTGAGGGGCTCTGCTGGTTTGGAGTGAAGTTTTGGTTGTTCTTTACTTTCTTTGCTCCCACCCCTTTCTTATACTGCTTTGGGACGTCCCACATGTAATCAGTATGAGAGCTGCGTCGGTCCATGGACGATAAGAGAAAATAGGATTTTTGTACTCTCCGTAAAATACGTTTCTCTGACGTCCATGGACCGACGCAGCACCCACCCTTCCTTTTAAGTTTGTACTGCTTTGTTACGAACTGAGGCTGTTAGCTGCAGGTGGAAGGGTAATGTCCGGAGGGACCGCCCCCCTGGGCGGGGCTGTTCAGCTCTGGCTTGTTCTAGAATGTTTTAACCTCTAACATTCTGTCTAGGTCTTCTCCTGCGAGCAGGGACATATACCCACATGTAATCAGTATGAGAGCTGCGTCGGTCCATGGACGTCAGAGAAACGGATTTTACGGTGAGTACAAAAATCCTATTTTTCTAATGTCCAACTGTCACTCTCAGATCAACCAGGCATCCCTCAACTCGCTTCAATATGGTTCCCTTCACTCAGTTCCACTCCAGACCTTATCTGGATTGCCCACTACTTTAATCCAGCCAAGCAAAAATTTCCCTGGTATGATGGATTTCCAAATCGGCCTTAGAATCTGTGAAACAGTTTCCCCCCTCTCCCTTGCAGGTGGTAACTATGCCAGCCTGTCAGGCATATGCAATTCTCTAACTGTCCTGGGCACCTGGTCCCCACAGGAGTTGGTTCTCTCAATCCGCTTTCTCTAACTGAGAGAACGGACTCTCCTAAGCTGGACTCCCCTTCCATCAAGATCACGAGTACGGCAACAGTGTGACCTATATAAACCACCAATGAAGGAGGCAGGCCTGATGCTCTCTTGGTAGATAACCAAATTCCAACACTCCTTGCAATCTAATCAAAGGGAGTGAAAAATTGACAGGCAGATCTCTTGAGTTGCCAACGCCTGGACTCGGAGGAGTGGCCCTTCACTCAGAAATCTTTCTGATGCTGTGCCTAAAGTGGGGAACACCAGATGTGAATATCATGGTCTCCAGTTCAATAAAAAGCTGGACAGGTTTGTGACCAGATCCAGGGATCCCCTTACCTTCATGGTAGATGTCCTGGTGAGTCTTTGGATCTTGTTCAGTCTGGTGTATGCATTTCCTCCAGTGAAACAGTGCCCTGCAAGATAGAGTGGGAATGGATTTGTAAGGTCTACTATTGTACTTGAAAGCAGAGGCGGCTGGTGTTCTTTTTTTTTGGGGGGGGGGGGCGACAAACAATGCACCCACAGCCAAACCCCCTATTGTCACAAAACTGGGTGGGCTCTGCGCCCCGAGCCCATTCTTTTTTGAAGCCTATTCGAGCCTCTGGCTCTAGTCGTGTGCTTAAAAAGAAAAACCATTGGAATCCATGCGTCCGGGTGCCCCGCATGTAGATTAGGGTGCCGGACACATGGATAGGGGGGCAACGCCCCTGCATTATGGGCCGCCACTGCTTGAAAGGCTTATTTTGGCTGGTGCGAAAGCAGACACCTCAACCTTCAGAAATAGTCTACTTCTCGTATCCTAGCCTTCCTCCAGTTTGGTCTAGGCTTCATCTATTTATATGATGTGTGGCTCATGTTAATGCCCCACTTCCACCTCCTGTGTCTCCCTGGAATCTAAATCTGGTAGTTTTAGTTCTTCGAAGACTACCCTTTAAACTAATCTAGGATATCTCATTGGAGGATCTTATCAGGCAAATTACCTTTTTGGTGGGCATTACCTCCATCGGGTGTGTCTCCAAGTTGGCGGCTCTTTCTTGTGAAGAACCTTTTCTTATCTTACATAGAGGTAAAGTGGTCTTGTGACCCAGACCCCCCTTCGTTCCAAAAGTGATCTTTTCCTTTCTTCTCATTGAGGATATTATCATCCCCTCCCTCTGTCCTAGCCCAATGCATGCCAAGCAGATTTCACTCCATTGTCTGGATGGGGTCAGAGCAGTTAGGGGTACCTAGCTCCAACACCTTCATTCCAAAAAACTGTTTTTCTCTTATCCATGGACACGTGTGGGTATATGTCCCTGCTTGCAGGAGAAGATCTAGGCAGAATGTTAGATGTTAGAAACATACATTCTAGAACAAACCAGAGCTGAACAGCCCCGCCCAGGGAGGCGGTCCCTCCGGACATTACCCTCCCACCTGCAGCTAGCAGCCTCAGTTTTTTTTTTCCTGCCTAGCAGAAGGAGAAGACGTGGCTCTCTCAGGAGCCAGTCTCCTGGAAGAGTTTACTTTTAAATTTTATTCCTTTGGGAATTTTATTATTTTATTTTTGAGACCTTCAATCAACTGTCGGCTGGGCAACAGGTTGGGTACACTGGTATCCTCGTAGTCTTCCCTGTCCGACCATCGATCGTGCTGATCCTCGCCTTGTGTGCGTGAGACTCAGTTCACGACATACCCCATGACTCCAGGGGTGGCTGGGTTGCTTTCATGCTCCCGCGATCCTCTCAAGATTGAACAGTACCTGACCGACTATCTCTCGCGGTGGACCGGGCCGACAGCTACGCAGTACTGCTCTGTGATAGGTCTGTCTGAAACAAGCCAGTGGGTCCCTGAAAGGGACGGGTAAGTAGTCTCTCCTACTGCAGGTGAGTACATGCTGGCTGTATTTCTTTATATGGGGGGTTTCTCCCTGTCTCCCCCCTGTTGTTATGCTGCTCTCTGCACCCTGTGCTGTGGTGGGGGTGCCTGGGGGTCACTCTGGCCTGGCTGGGCGCTCATGTCTGTAGTGGGTTCTGGAGAGAGGGGCAGTTTTTCTGGTGTGTGAGGTGATATTGCATGCGCCATTAGCGCGCGCATTATCGCTGTTTGAGGTGATTATTGCGTGCGCCATTAGCGCGCATTAGAGCTTTGAATTTCACGCTCGGCGGCCATCTTGGCGTGGTTCAATGGCGCAGTTATAGCTGCGGTTGGCGGCCATTTTCTTGTAGCCGACGCACATTTACTTTCGGTTTCGGCCTCTAGCGGCGGCGCGAATCTCCTCACAATTTCCTCACAGATTCTTCACTCTCCTCAGGCTCACAGCGCGGTTTCTTCAGCAGGACTGAGCGGTCCTTAAGGGTTGGTGAGTCCTCCGGGTATCCCCTCCTCAGCCTCAGCGTAGCCAGTGGGTGGACTGCATATTCATTGTATAGTGTATAAGGTCTCAGAGGGTGGCGTTATGGAGTCTGATACACCTGCTCTCCACAGAGTTGCCTATGGCAACTGGCAGTGCTGCACTGTTAAACATGTTCATATGTTTCTTTCTCGTACATCACGGGACACAGAGCGACATAGTCATTACTAATGGGTTATATAGATACCGTCAGTTGCTGGCACTGGCAACTTCCAAAACCGGAAGTACCCTCCCCTATATAAGCCCCTCCCATCCGGGAGCACCTCAGTTTTTTGCCAGTGTCTAAGGTGTTGGCCAAGAAGAAACATGTGTTTTTCACTGAGCTTGCGTACAGGTTCTTTTGGGCCTCAGTAAGCTATTCCGGATCCGACCAAAAAAGCTTCATAGCTAAACGGTCGGTACCCGGGCCTTGCAGAGAAGAGCAAGGTTTTGCCTGTAATGCTTCTCTTAGGAGAGCTGGACCCTGGGATCCAGAGCTCTGGTCATACCCACGACCAAGATGTTTTCTGTGCAGGGTGCTATACAGGTCCAGGGGAGTGGAATCCTTGGGAACCCGGTCCCTGAAGGTTTGATTACAATGCCTGCCGTGATAGGTGAAGTTTGGGCTTTTGTGGACCAAACAAAGTCCTGCGGCGGGGAACAGGTAAGTGGGGGCCCCCAGGAACTTGGTTCTATTGGGGGACCCCCAAGCCTAATTTGTCTTTCTGTCTGTTACCTAATGGTATTCCCGCAAAATTCTGTGCATGCCTGTAACTACTAAAAAAATGTAATAATTTTTAATGGTGGTCAAGAAAAAAAAAAAAATTTTTTTTTATATATATTTAATATATTAGACTGCGGTACCTGTGTTTGTCCACTAGAGGCCGCTGTGGAATGTTTTCTTGTCATGTGGACTAGCTTCTTCTCAGCAGAGCAAAGTCCAGGCAGATGGTGAGTTCTCTTATAGGAAACTGCTTCCTCTGCCATGTTGCAGTGCTCGTCCATCCCCCGGCCTGCGGCAAAGAGGGGCCCTGGCTCCTGTCCCTTGTTACCATATTTGAAATTAGCGCCGAAGGCGCACGTGCCCGCGCGCGTGCGCGGGCACGCGCCTCTATATATAGAGGTGAGCCGGGAAAGGGGGCGGAGCCTGGGGGATGACGCTCTGTGCGCGCCGCAGCGCTTCTGCGCATGTGCGGGCGTCCCAGCAGTTTTAAAAAAAACACAATATTGTAGTGAGCTGGCTATGAAGTACAGAGACAGAGCTGGCAACATTTAAAGGCATACAGCAAGCGGTTGATACAGGCATCCCCTAGAAAGGCACATTAGTAGACACCAACTGTGATATAGCAGCAATTGTGCTAGACTATTCTCAGTAAAAGTGGTGTATTACGGCTGGAATACCTCAGCTTTAGGCTTAGGAATATGCCATCCAGAAGCTCCGGAACTGAATCTTCCAGGAAGCGAAGGGGGTCTCATCGGGCTCGGAGGATCTTGGGCATACTCCTGCTGCACCAGTCTCCCCTGAAGTTCAGAGGTAAGTGACCGTAGAGACCCCGCAGGGTACTTGGTACTGTGGCTGTCCTCAGTTCACCTGCTCCTGTGTATGTAACAGAGGAGGTTTTTTCCTCAGCTCTGGGAGGATTAGAGAGAGATTGTCAACATTTATCGCTGCCTCCCTGTCAGGGAAAGCACGCCCGATCTCCGTCTCCTCCTTCAGAGTACCTGTTAGCAGAGCAACAGTCCCATACAGGGATCGACCTGCCTGAAGGGGATCAGGATGAGGTTG
Source organism: Rana muscosa (assembly GCA_029206835.1). Taxonomy (NCBI): domain Eukaryota; kingdom Metazoa; phylum Chordata; class Amphibia; order Anura; family Ranidae; genus Rana; species Rana muscosa. Next base: position 601,054,695 of record CM055122.1, on the reverse strand, counting down.
ATTCTGTTATAGAGGAATCAACAGTGGGGGAACCTTTTCTCAGCATCTTAAGCTGAAAGATTATGGGTTCAGTCTCTGACTAACATGGTCCGATCAGCATTTAAAAATGCACCTTGCGGAACCATCAACCACTACTGTATCCTCGTTGGGGTCGCTAGAAGCCCCCAGACTGTTTGTTCTTTTCCACTTCACCCTTTACTGAAAGGGCTCATTTACCAGGATTGGGAACGTCCTGAGAAAATATTTATTCCCCCAAGAGATTTCCGGTGGTCTATCCCATGGAGGATAAGTTCATAAAAAAAAAAAAAATGGAAGGTCCCTACAGTGGACGCAGCCATCTCTTGTATGTATAAATCACTGACATGTCCAGTGGATAATGTCCAAATGTTCAAGAACCCAATAGATAAAAGATTGGAGTCCTTATGAAAATCTGCTTGGTGATACAACCAGCAGTAGCAGCTATTGGGGTCTGCTAAGCAGTGAAGGATCAGTTGAAACAGGTCTTGAGGGACTTGACAGATCAGCAGGCTTTGCCCTAGCTGATCTACCTAGAGCCTTAGGCTTTGCGGTTGACGCCATAGAGGATTCAGTCCATCAGGCCTCCCGCCTTACGCTGTCTATAGTACATATGCGTAGGCTCCTATGGCTCAAAAACTGGTCTGCTGAAGCTCCCTGTAAAGAATGGCTGGTTAGCGTCCCATTTCATGGTGAACGCTTATTCAGGGAAAACCTGGACAAATATATCCAGAAAATTTCCAGCGGTAAAAATACGCTCTTGCCGGTTAAAAACAGAGTTAGAGGTCCCTCTTTAAGAGGCCTGCTTCTCCAGTCCCTGGGGCATCGGCTGTGTAACAGTTCCGACGGCCTCCTCGGTCAAATCCCGGGGGTAAAAAACAGGGACAGTAGCAGGGTAATGAGAAACCCTGGGTCAGGGGAGGTACAAAACCTCCCCCAAAGTTAAATTCATTGAAGCCCCCACTCAGTCGGGTGGGGGGAGGACTCCAGTTGTTCGCAAGAGACCTGGCGGGACACGATCAAGACAGATAGGTGCTCTCCGCAGTAGGTTTGGGATACAGTTTGGAGTTAAAAGACTCTCCTCCTTCCCATTTTGAGGTCAAACGTGCCAAGGGATCCCCGGAAGAGAGAGTCCCTCCTGTTGGCACTAGAACAACTATTGCTCCAAGGAGTAATTATGGAGGTTCCCCTGGAAGAATGAGGGTTCGGGTTTTACTCAAACCTCTTTACAGTCCCGAAGCAAACGCGGACGGGAGGCCCATATTAATTCTAAAAGGGCTATACAAATTCCTGTATATCAGGACTTTCCGATGGAGTCGATCCGATCGGTGGCCACTGCCCTACAAGGGGAGGATTGGTTAGCCACGATCGACATCAAAGATGCTTATTTGCACATTCCCATCTTTCCAGTCCACCAAAAATTTCTACGCTTTGCAGTAGAAGGGCGCCATTTTCAGTTCAGAGCCTTACCCTTCGGTTTGGCCACAGCACCACGAGTGTTTACAAAAATTCTGGCCCTTTATTGGCCAATCTAAGAACACAAGGTGTAATGATAATGGCATATCTGGATGACTTGTTGCTGATAGACCACTCAGTGAAAAAACTAGACGTGGTCGTTCACAAGACGATCAAGTATCTGGAATCTCACGGTTGGATTATCAACCGAGACAAGTCAGCCCTAAAAACCAGTCAAAAGTCTGGAATACTTGGGGCTAAGGTTGGATTCAGGCCAGAGAAAAATATTCTTGCCTCGAGGAAAGGTGTTGTCTTTGAAAGATTTGATCCACTTAGTGGGTACAAAAAAGACAGCCGTCCATACGCCTGTATATGAGGCTGCTGGGAAAAATGGTGGCATCATTCGAAGCAGTACCCTACGGTCAATTCCATTCAAGGAATTTGCAAGGGGCCATACTGTCAGCCTGGAACAAAAAAGTTCAGGCCCTAGACTTACAATGTCCTTGTCCCCTTCCGTTCGCAAGAGCCTCCGTTGGTGGTTGGTTCTCCAGAATCTGGAAAAAAGGAAATCCTTCAGTCCGATTTCTTGGAAGGTGGTCACTACAGATGCCAGCCTTATAGGCTGGGGAGCAGTACTGGAGCAATAGTCTCTCCAGGGCAGATGGTCGGATGCAGAAAAGGCCCTGCCCATCAATCTCTTAGAGATACGAGCAGCCCGGTATGCCCTAGTAGCATGGACATCCAAACTCCAAGGGTCCCCTGTCAGAATTCAATCAGACAATGCCACAGCAGTGGCATATATCAATCATCAGGGGGGCACCAGGAGTCGTGCAGCCCAGAGGGAAGTAAATTACATCCTGAAATGGGCAGGAAAAATATGTCCCAGCCATATCTGCGGTATTCATTCCAGGAGTGGAGAATTGGAAGGCGGACTTTCTAAGTCGCCAGCAATTAGGCCCAGAGGAAGGGTCCCTTCACCCCGAGGTTTTCTGGACAATATGTCAGCGGTGGGGAACATCGGATGTAGATCTTCTAGCATCCAGATTCAACGCAAAGGGGGACAGGTTTGTCTCTCGGACAAGGGATCCCCTAGCTTGCGGCTCGGATGCCCTAGTGTTCCCTGGGGATCAGTTCAAGCTGATATATGCATTCACACCGCCACAATGGTTACCTCGATTACTCCGCAGAATCAGGGTAGAAAAGAAACCAGTGATTCCGGTGGCTCCAGCGTGGCCCCGAAGAGCGTGGTACGCGGAGATTGTAAAATTTCAGTGGGGAGTCCTTGGACTCTCCCACGTCGTCCGGCTTTCGCAAGGACCGATATACCACCCTTCCTTACCAGCCCTAGGTTTGACGGCCTGGCTATTGAAGCCCACATTCTAAAAAAGAGAGGGCTCTCTAATGCTGTGGTATCTACCATGATCAATGCCAGGAAGCCGGTATCCAGGCAGATCTACTATAGAATCTGGAAGGCGTACATCGCGTGGTGTGAGGCCAAGAAATGGCATCCACATAAGTACGTAATAGGTAGGATTCTGGACTTCCTACAGTGGGCTGTAGATAGGAAGCTTGCCTTGAGTACTATCAAGGGTCAGATTTCGGCCTTGTCAATATTTTTTCAAAGGCCCTTGGCTTCGCATTCACTAGTCAAAGCCTTTATACAAGGAGTGATGCGTATTAGGCCTCCGGTTAATATTCCCATATGTCCATGGGATCTAAACTTGGTTCTGTCGGTTCTACAGAAACAACCATTTGAACCATTACAGCATATTTCCTTGGTGCTTCTCACCAGGAAATTGATTTTTCTAGTAGCCATTTGTTCGGCTAAAAGAGTATCGGAATTAGCAGCTATGTCCTGTAAGGAGCCATATCTGGTTATCCATAAGGACAGAGTAGTGTTACGTCCTCATCCAGCCTTTCTTCCTAAGGTGGTATTGAGGTTTCATTTGAACCAAGATGTGGTTCTTCCTTCTTTTTTCCCCAAACCTACTTCGGTAGAGGAAAAGTTATTGCATTCTTTGGATGTAGTAAGAGCAGTTAAAGCTTATCTAAAAGCCACTGCTCAGATTCGCAGAACGGATACTTTGTTTATTCTGCCGGAAGGCCCCAGAAAGGGTCAGGCAGCGTCAAAATCTACTTTAGCCAAGTGGATTCGACAGGTCATAATACAAGCCTATGGCTTGAGAAGGAGACCGCCTCCGTTCAAAGTTAGAGCGCACTCCACGAGAGCAGTTGGAACTTCATGGGCAGTGCATCACCAGGCCTCCCTGGCTCAAATCTGTAAGGCCGCAACATGGTCTTCAGTACACACGTTTACTAGGTTCTACCAGGTGGACGTTGGAAGTCAGGAGGATGTCGCCTTTGGGCACAGTGTGTTGCAGGCCGCAAAAGATCCTCATGTCTGATAGCGCTCAGCTTATATATGGTGTATCCCCCCCCTCATTTGGCATTGCTTTAGGACATCCCATTAGTAATGACTATGTCGCTCTGTGTCCCGTGATGTACGAGAAAGAAAATAGGATTTTTATAACAGCTTACCTGTAAAATCCTTTTCTTGGAGTACATCACGGGACACAGAGCTCCCGCCCCTCTTTAGGGACACTTATTGCTTTGCTACAAAACTGAGGTGCTCCTGGATGGGAGGGGCTTATATAGGGGAGGGTACTTCCGGTTTTGGAAGTTGCCAGTGCCAGCACCTGACGGTATCTATATAACCCATTAGTAATGACTATGTCGCTCTGTGTCCCGTGATGTACTCCAAGAAAAGGATTTTACAGGTAAGCTGTTATAAAAATCCTATTTTCCTGCACCTGCGGACCTTATGAAACAGTTGTCGGCAGTCCTGGAATCATTTCTTGTCAGAATGGAAGCGGTGTGCGAGCGAAAGGAGCTATAAGCCCCCTCTCCCCACAAAAATCTTTAGTGAAGGAGTGCTCTGATTCAGATATGGGCCTAGCTACTGTGCTCAGGACCTTAGCTCTGAATATTTAATGTTCATGAACAGGACATTCCCTTCTGAGGAAGACTCCAGTTCTGTGTCGGTGAATGACAGGGCGCTTGTAAGTGAACTCATTGATGATGTGAGGAACACTCTTCAAGCTGGGTGCTGTGGCTGAGGTACGTCAGGTGGACGCTGTTTCCCTTGGTTCCTTCAAGCTTTTCTTTTAGACAGCTTCCTCACTGTTTTCCTCACACGCTGCGTCAAGCGCAGCATGGATGATACAGTGGTACACAGTGTTTCCCTCCCCCTGGTCAGTGCAGCATGGTGGGGGGGGGGGGGGACTTTATTCATTTATGTGTCTAGTCCCTGTGAGCCTTCTGTGTGATGTCCTGAGGCAACAACAGGGTCTCTGCACCCGTGGTTTCCCGCCATTTCCTGGGGAACACTCTGAGCTCTGACAAACGCATGGTCTGAGGATCAGAGGTTACCTGTTACCTGCATGCTGCTTCGGCAGCACAGTCAAGCAGGTTGGAATGATACAGAGAAAATTATGCGCCTCTACGCCATAATTTAAACTCATCCTATACCTCTACACTGCATATATTCACAGTGTATGTATGTGTTATTGGTCTCTGTGTCTGCGTGGGTGTCCCCCCACGTTCCAATGCTGTGTTTCAGTGCCATACATGATATAAACGTACAAAATATATTTATGCACGACTCCAGATACATTCACAGTATATGTATGTATTATACTCTCTGGGTCGGCGCGGGTTTCCGCCGGGGGCTTCGGTGTCCTCCCGCGCTCTCATGGTATGTGCGCTTCGTCTCTCTGCACAGTATAGACATGTTCAATATGTTTATTGCACATACTATACATGTTTACAGTATGGGTATACTGTTTGCGTGGGGTTCCTCCGGGTACTCCGGTTTCCCCCCACGCTCCAATGGAAATGCACAGCATAAACATGTGCAATATGTTTATTCACATGCTATCATTCCTACACGGTATCTGTGTGCTGTCTGTGTGGGGTTCTTCCAGGTGTTCCGGTTTCTTCCCACGCGCTGACGGTATGTGCGCCTTTGGCCCTCTGCACAGTTAAACATGTTCATATGTTTATCACGCATGCTATAATACCTACACGGTATGTCTGTGCAGTCTGCGTGGGTTTCCGCCCATGCTACATGACATGCGTGCCTTTGGTGCAATACACGGTGTAAACATACACATTATGTTTATACACAACACTAAATACATTCACAGTAGTTGTAGGTATTGCATTCTCTGGGTATGCGTGGGGTACTTCGGTTCCTCCCACGCGCCAACGGTGTGCGCGCCTTCGGTGCTATGCACACATGGGCTTGTGCAAAATGTTTAGCACACATAGTATAATACCTACACGGTATGCGTATGCAGTCTGCATGGGTTTCATCTGGGTGCTCCGGTTTCTCCCCCGCGCTCCAATGATGTGCGCATTTTCAGCGCTATGCACAGTATAAACATGTGCAATTTGTTTATTCGCAGGCGAACATACCTACACGGTTGTGTACGCAATCTGCGTGGCTGGTTTACGTCCAAGCCGCGATGATGTGCGTGCCTTCGTCGCTGGCACAGTATAAACGTGTTTTAATAGGTTTATCCACACATACTAAACTACATACGCCGTATGTGGTTGTATTATGCTCTTTGTGGCTGGGTGGGGTTCCTCCCACACTCTATTTGCGCGTTTGACGCAATACACAGTATAAACTATGTGTTTGTACAATCAGCACTTATCCATGGGTAGCTGCTGGATGGAGCATTGTCATAAGGATCCCTGGTTTCAGGGGTACCACTTTCCACCTGCTTTCAGTGGTGATCAGAAGCGCTGGCTTGGACTGTGTTTGCCAGGCTGAGGTTAGCGTTACGTCCGCTAGTGGCTGCGTCTCTGGCGTTTCTGTAGCTCAATGACTGGGCAAAAGCCTCTGCTTCATCTATCAGTCGACTAGCAGGTGCATTGCAACTGCTTTAGCCTTTAGGGTCTCTGTGCCCGGGGTGGGTTTGCGCCACCTGTGGAGGCTGAGGTACTGGTCCTCTGACCGAGTTTCCAGGGAAGCTCTGTCAAGTTGCCTTTATTGGCCAACAGTTGAGGCACCCTCTACACCGGGGCCTCTCTTCTCCGATACATTGCGGAGTCTCTTTGGGATTTTCATACATCTCGCTGCAAGACGGTCCTGTCGGCCGTGTGCATTGCAGGGGAAGGGTCCTTGCATCCGGAGGTGTTTCCACCTCCTTTACCGGAGGTGGGGCACCGGATGTGGACCTTATGGCCTCTCGACTCACTCACAAGGTGTCAAGATTGTGGCCAGGTCCAGGGATCCCTGGGCAGACGCGTTGGTAGCCCGTGGGGGCAGTATCGCCTGATATATGCTTACCCTCCGCTACTGTTGTTGCCTCGCCTGCTTCGCAGAGATGGGGCTGAGGCCATTCCGGTGATCCTCATTGCTCCGGAACGGCGACATTGGTACGCCGATCTACTTCGGCTAGTCGCAGACGTTCCTTGGCGACTGCCTATTGGGGTGGACCTTCTGTCTCATGATCCCATACTTCATCCTGCTTTACAGTCCCTGGCTTTAATGGCATGGCTGTTTAAAGCCATGTGCTGAAGGACCGAGGTCTCTCTGATTCGGTCATATCTTCTATGTTGTTGGCACGGGAATCTTTTTCCAGAAAGATATATCACCGTACCTGGAAGGCTTACATCGCTATGTGCGAGAAACTTGATTGGCGTCCTCGGAAGTATTCCGTTCCCAGGATTTTGCTGTTCTTACAGCGTGGTGTGACCCAAAAGCTGGCTTTGCATACCATTGAGGGTCGGATTTCGGCCTGGGCTGTCTTTTTAAACGACCACTACCGGGCCATTCCTTGATTAGCACCTTTTGTGCAGGGGGTTTGCCATGTGATCCCCCCCCCCCCCCGTCAAGCCTCCTCTCCCTACTTGGGATCTGAATTTGATGCATCTCGGTTCTCCAAGAACATTCCTTTGAGAATATCGGAGAGATTCCTCTCTTGACCTTGTCCCAGAAGGTGGCCTTCTTAGTGGCCATTACTTCGGTTAGACGGGTGTCTGAGTTGGCGGCCTTGTCCTGCAAGTCGCCTTACTTGGTCCTCCATAAGGATATGGCGGTGTTGCGCCCACGACCATCCTTCTTTTCAAACAATGGTCTCTGCCTTTCACCTTAAGGAGGACATTGTTCTAAATAATATTTATCCTGCTCCATGTGAGTATGTTTTTATGTTTCATTTAATAAATATCCTGAAGATTTTACACGATCCAGCTATCCTTTGCTTTTTATGTGCTTCAAATTGGTGTGGAAAGTGCTGACATCTAATTGAGGATACACGATCGGTGTGGCTAAACCAGCTGGGATTCATTATATGCCTGTTGAGGTCCTCCGTCATAGGGGACCAACTTCTTCGGGTAAGCAGGACTATTTACTAGTGGTGGTGGATCTCACTTTTCGTTATCAGCCTCTAATGAAGATTTGAGGATTTGCTTTGGATATCTGCACGGGTGTTTTTTCTTTTTGGATTGTATTACCTGGACTCTATTTTGAAATTTGACTTTTGATTTTTGTTCTTTTTTCAATAAGCAGACTTTATATACAATATTGTTGGGTGATCTTTTCACTGTTCATTGCTTTCATTCAGCGTGTGACAATTATTTATAATTTCATCACTGATGCACTTTTTATTGGTCATTTGACCTACCAGTGGTTTAACCATTTGGTTCTTGGTACACAATTCCAAGATTAGCGCAACTATTTATTTTTTCCACTTTGTACACTGATATTTGTTTTCAGGTTAGTTCCCTCATGTAGACAATATAGTCACATGATTTGTCCATAGTTATCCTAGCGCAGTTTCTTTCCCCCCTTTTTTCACAAAATTTTACACGGTTGACTTGCATGAATCTGCGGATGCTTGCTTGGGCCGCAAGGTTTTGCAGGTGGCTGTTTAAGGTTGCAACTTCTCCGTTGAGGAGCTCTGTTTGCTTGGGGTGAAGTTTGTTTGCTTGCTGTTCCCACCCCACGTTTTTTTGACACTGCTTGGGGACGTCACACTTGTCAAGACTAAAGGAGCTGTGTCCATCCATGGATGAAAGAGAAAATAGAATTTTTGTACTCACCATAAAATCCTTTTCTCGGACGTTCATGGACGGACACAGCACCCACCCCTCCTGTTTGAGTTTGTACTGCTTTTTGATGAACTGAGCTGCTGAGTGCAGGGTGAGGGGTTATGACCGGGAGGGACTGCCCCCTGGGCGGGGCTGTTCAGCTTTGGTATAATTACATGTTTTTGTATATCTAACATGTCGCCTAGTCCTCTCCTTATAGACAGAACATAACCCACTTGTCAAGACTAAAGGAGCTGTGTCCGGCCATGGACTTCAGAGAAAATAATTTTACGGTGAGTACAAAAATCCTATTTTTCCAAGTCATCTTCCAGGACGGCTTACAGAGAGATAGGCTCCTCCCACCTAGCACAGGAAACACATGATCTACATCATAAAAGCATCACACATGCATTAGCCCCTCAGTATTTGTGTTTCCTCCGTCAGTCAGGAACTCCAAACGGACGTTTGTTATTTTCCCGGCCTTCGTGCTAGGTGGCAGGGGCCTTCGTGCTAGGTGGCAGGGGCCTCCTGACGTCCATACCTAGTGCAAACAGGACTGGAACTCCTGGGGTATGAGTCAGTTTGGGCCACCCAGAGACCTGAAAGACCGGTCGGGGGTGAAGGGTAAGGTACCCCCTCTCCAGATAATAGTTGTAGCCTCAGTGAGGTACCTGTGAGGAGTGGAGGAGGTGATCCAGTGGGTCCATCCGGAAGGGCACAGCAGGGTGTTCTCCTGGTGGAGGAGCAAGCCGCCGCATGGTCCGGGTGCTTTTCTTTGCTGTTTACAGAGATCCCCATGTTACAGGTAGTCTCTATCCCCAGCATGTGGAGTGCTGGGGCGCAGAGTGATGATGTCACTTCCAGCGCTGGAGGCAAGAATTGATATGGCAGGAAGTCCAGCGGCGGCCATCTTGGTTCACCCAGACGCAGGGAATGAAGCCTAGTAGTGGATAACAGGCGTGCTGTGCTGGAGGTATGGTAAGAAAATAGGGGGCAGTCTGCTCCTTTCCTTTTCTTATCCTCCTGTGGTGGGGACACAGGGGGCGTTTGTTTTTTCCAGAGCCTGTTTTGGTTTATGCTTAGGGTGGACAGGTGTCACACATACTAGCATAGGCTCCGGTGGTGGGTACTTTTAAAAATTCTTAGTTTAGAATTGTGTTATCCACGGGGTGTTTTTGTTAATGGGTATTTACTTCAGTAGAAGTAATATGCTGGCGTTTGTCATTTGATTCATTACAGGACAAAGCCCATGAGCCCAAAGACCGCAAAACAGACACACCTAGAAAAAGGTGCCCAATATGCACCAAGAAGATGCATTATGGGTGGAAGAAAAGCGCATGTCAGGACTGTATAGACAAGCTTATCAAGGGAGAAACAGGCCCTGTCATCAAGGGGTTTATGGACTCCATGAAGAAGGGAATGAAACCGACTTCACAGTCCTTTAAACCCAGAGAGCAAGAAGCTCTTGCTGAACCTATCCCCGGTACTTCAGGCAGAACCTTTCCCCGGTACTGTTAGGCCAGGAGTCCTGACCCAGGCATGGGCAGCCCACCAGCAGGGAGTACTGGAGGAGCTGGAGGAGAGCTCAGAGTTAGCCTCAGAGTCTGAGGAGGGGGACCGTAATGAGGAAAAACCCAGCAAGGTTCAAAGATCCCTTTTTCCCCTCAGAGGAAACAGAGGAGCTATTAAAAGCTATATACGACACCCTGGAGCTGGAAGAACCAGAAAACCAGTTGTCTGTACATGACCTTTTATATGCAGGCCTTCAGCCTAAGCAGAGCAGAACCTTTCCGGTGCATGCGTCCCTAAAAGAGACAGTACTTCAGCAATTGAGGAAACCGGAAAAGGGAGTCGTCTTCCCTAAAAATTTGAAAATAAGGTTTCCCTTCAAAGAAGAGGATACAAAGTTGTGGGAAAAGTGTCCCAAACTGGACGCTTACATAGCTAAAGTTTCAAGGGGTTCAGAGCTTTCCTTTGAGGACTCAGGCACCCTAAATGAGCCAATGGAGACCCTTCCCAGTGACTCAGTTGGCCATGTGGGGGGAAGGTTGGGGTCATTCCTCCCACAGTGGCAGGCCATCTCCAGCAGCAGCTTTATCCTGGATCTGATCAAATTGGGGTACAGGATAGAGCTCTTGGGCTGCCCCCCTCAAAGATTTCACACAATTCTCCCGAAAGACTTGGAGAAAGCAACAGCTATGTCTTCCCTCCTACAGAGTATGCTGGAGGAGAAGGTGATGAGCTTCATTCCCCCAACTCTAAGAAAAGGGGGGTTTTATTCTCACGTTTTTCTGATTAAAAAAGCCAACAGGAAAATTTCGACTCATTTTGAACCTGAAGCAATTGAACATGTACGGAAGGTACAAACGCTTCAAGATGGCGTCAATTTACACCACCAGAGATTTGTTAACCCCTGGAGTCTTCATGGTCTCATTGGACCTAAGAGACGCCTATCTTCATGTCCCCGTTCGAAAGGAGTCCAAGCAGTTTCTCAGGTTTGCAGTGAAGATTGGGTTCAAGACCCTCTATTTTCAGTTCAATGCTCTGCCCTTCGGATTGGCATCCGCACCACGCATCTTCACGAAGATTCTGGCAGAAGCTCTGTGGACCCTGAGATCGGAGGAAATTCATATAATTCCCTATCTGGATGACCTGCTGATCTTTGCAGATTGAGCAGACGAGGTAAAACAGAACCTGAGCAGAACTATCAGACACCTTCAGCAGCTAGGGTGGCTGGTAAATCAGGAGAAGTCACAATTGGTACCGTCTGAAAGTATAGTATTCCTAGGATACTTAATAGACTCGACTACATCCAAAAAATTTCTGACGAAAGAAAAAGTGGCAACAATTATGGCAGAGATGAGCAACCTCTGCGCATGTACAGAGACCTCAATTCAAGGTATAATGAGGGTCCTTGGTTTGATCACAGCAGCCATCCCCAGGAGTCCAGTGTGCACAATTCCATACTCAAGCACTTCAGGCGCTCATGCTTTCTCTCTGGGATGGAAAGAAGGAATCTCTTCAGAGACAGACAGAGATCCCGCAGGAAGTAAAACTCTCAATAGAGTGATGGTTGGTCCCTGCAAATCTCTCTGCAGGTCGACTCTGGTCCCAACACAGCCCTCTGGCGGTCACCACGGACGCCAGTGGTCAGGGGTGGGGAGCACATTCAGGCACACGGATGGCCCAAGGGGTCTGGAACCGGCAGGAAGCCAGCCTCTCCTCCAATGCGAGGGAGATGAAGGCGGTTCTAAAGGCCCTAGTAGCCTTTTGTCCGTCCCTGAGGGGAAGACATGTGCAGGTCCACATGCATTAGCCCCTCAGTATTAACAAATAACTGAAGGCTTCAGAATAAGCAATCATTAAACCTTCTGGTGGTGGTTCCTTTCAAGTTTGGGGCTGCATTTCTGATATGTAGTAGTTGGTGGTTAGGTCAGAATCAATGGTGTCCTTATGGCTGAGAAAAACAGGAAGACGCTTTTTTATCATGTCATACCATCAAGGAGAGGTGTGATTGGCCCAAAATGTATTCTGCAGCAGGACAAAACATACAGCCAACGTCATCAAGAACTATCTTCAGCAAGTGATGGTTTGGCCCCCAAAGAGCCCTGATCTCAACATCATGGAATCTGTCTGGGATTACATGAAGAGACAGAGGGATCTGAGGCATGCTAGATCTGCAGAAGATCTGTGGTTAGTTCTCTATTCCATGATGTTTGGAACAACCATACCTGCCAAATTCCTCCAAAAATTGTGTGCAAGTGTAGAAGAAGAATTGATGCTGTTTTCAAGGCAAAGGGTGGTCACACCAAACATTTATTTCATTTGGATTTCTCTTGTGTTCATTTACCTTCCATTTTGTTAATTAATAAAAAATAAATTGACACTTTTTTTTCTGAAAGCATTCCTAAATTACACAATTTTTTCACACCTGCCTAAAACTTTTACACAGTAGTGTACCTATGTGTCAAAATGAATTAAACTTTGTAGTGGTGAAGTGCAGGTAAACTAATATGTCTGAAATGTCATGTAACATTTGATACACGTTTAGATATTAGAATAAAAACTGTGCAGCAAAGGTTCACCCAAGCGGCTTTGATTCTGACAGCGGTGTGGAAATTTAGACAGTTCTTACACAAGATGAGGTCTTTATCAACAAGAACCAGTGACAACATTCATGTACAGTATTGCATGCATATGCAAATTTGTCAAAATGTATACCGTATTTATCGGCGTATAACACGCACTTTTTTCCCCTTAAAATCAGGGGAAAATCGTGGGTGCGTGTTATACGCCGATACTCAGCCGATTCCCCTGCTGAAAACGAGCGAGAGGAGCCGAAGCCGAAGTACAATCGGCTTTACTCGGCTCCTCTCGCAGTCCCGCCCATCTCTGACTGCGCCGCTGACATAGAGAAAGCCGAGTGTACTTCGGCTAGTCTCGGCTCCTCTCGCAGTCCTGCCTGTGACTGTGAGCAGAGCCGAGTCTAGCCGAAGTACACTCGGCTTTCTCCGTCAGCGGCGCAGTCAGTGGAGATGGGCGGAACTGCGAGAGGAGCCGAGTCTAGCCGAAGTACACTCGGCCCCGCTCGCTCCTCTCCACAGAAATCGGCGCCAAATTTTAAAAAACGCCGGGACTGACACGATCGCAAAGGCACTGGGCAAGGCTGCAGATGGACAGATGGACACTGGGCACGGCTGCAGATGGACAGATGGACACTGGGCACGGCTGCAGATGGACAGATGGACACTGGGCAAGGCTGCAGATGGACAGATGGACACTGGGCAAGGCTGCAGATGGACAGATGGACACTGGGCAAGGCTGCAGATGGACAGATGGACACTGGGCAAGGCTGCAGATGGACAGATGGACACTGGGCACGGCTGCAGATGGACACTGGGCACGGCTGCAGATGGACAGATGGACACTGGGCACGGCTGCAGATGGACAGATGGACACTGGGCAAGGCTGCAGATGGACAGATGGACACTGGGCACGGCTGCAGATGGACAGATGGACACTGGGCAAGGCTGCAGATGGACACTGGGCAAGGCTGCATGCTGCATTTAAATGTAAGTTTTTTTTTCCTTGAATTTCCCTCCTAAAAGTTTTTTTCCTTAAAATTCCCTCCTAAACTTGGGGTGCGTGTTATACGCCGATAAATACGGTAATTAAAACCGTACCAAGACATTTTTTTAACAGTATAATTGCTGAACTAAACCCCACTAAGTATTACTGCAACAACAGGGGATGGAATAGAAAAAGATTAATGATGAACCAAATGTGCCTGAGTTCAGTTCGGGGCAGGTTCAGCGAACATGACTAAAGAACCACCACCAATCTTCACTGTTGCTTGCAGACATTAATTATTGTACCGCTCTCCAGACCCATCGGCGAACAAACTGCCTCCGGCTACAGCCAAATTTTTCAGATTTTGACTCGTCAGTCCAGAGTACGTGATGTCATTTTTCTGCACCCCATTTCCTATGTTTTCCTGCATAGTTGAGTCGCTTAGCCTTGTTTCCATGTCAGAGGTATGGCTTTTTGGCTGTGATTCTTCCATGAAGACCACTTCTGACCAGATTTGTACCTGTGTCCCGCTGGTTTCTGACAGTTCTGTGCTAATGGCACTGCTGGACATCTTCTGATGTTGAAGAGAAGCAAGCATGATGTGTATTTCATCTGCTGCATTAAGTTTCTTTGGCCAACCGCTATGTTTACGGTCCTCAGCAATGTTTCTGTCTGTTTCTTCAAAAGAGCTTGAACAGCACATCTTGAAAACCCAGTCTGCTTTGAAGTCTTCTTTTTTGTGGGAGAGACCTTACTGACACTCAATAACTACCTTCAGTCGATGTCTGTTTTTCAACCTACATGAAATTGATGATCATTAGCACCTGCTTGGTTAATCATACATCTGACTAATCCTACACAATCCCTAACATTGTGCAAGTGTAAGAATTGATTGATGCTGGTTTAAAGCCAAAGGGTAGACACTCCAAATTTTGGATTGATTTTGACTTTTCTTCTGTTCTGTCACTTTGAAATGTGTAAATTAATAAAAATAGCTAAATAGATATATATATTTTTTAAGCATTATTGCTATACAGTATTTCTTCAAGCCTGCCAAAAACTTTTGCACAGTACTGTACAGTGGAACCTTGGATTACGAGCATAATCCGTTCCAGGAGAATTCTCGTAATCTAAAGCACTCGCATATCAAAGCAAGTTTTCCCATTGAAGTCAATGGAAACTAAATTAATTTGTTCCGCATTGAATTCAATGGCATGCAATACCACATGTGGCCAGAGGTGGGGGTGAGCCAGAGAGCTCGGCTGACCTCGGAAACACCCGGGAACGGAGTATTTCCGAACAGCTCGGCTCTGCTTGGCTCCGGCGCCCCCGCACCTCTAGCCAAATGCGGTACTGCATGCCAAATTAGCTTGAATTCTGCTAGTTTTGCGAGACAACACTCGCACACCAAGTCAGAATAAAAAAAAAAAGTTGCTTGTTATTCAAAATGCTCGTTAACCGCATTACTCGTAAACCAAGGTTCCACTGTATGTCCATAAAGAAGATTATGAACAGGCAGGTGCGTTTTGTTTTATTGCAGAAGAGATGTAGCAAGTTTCTACTGCAATAAAGAGCCCGTCTGCTCGCAGCTTTTTTTCTTTTCATTTTAGTTATGCTTTAAGACATTTTTTATGCAAGTTTTTTTATGCAGATTTACTGGTTTCCAAAAAAAATATTTAAAATTCTCACAGTTTATGCCCTTTCATCTATCACTGCTTCTTTTTCCTTAAATCCTTTATCCTTCTTAAATATCTTGCTTCTAATTTTTATGATTACAGGAATCTGTTGTGAAAACTATTGAAAAAGAGGAAGAAGCACATAAAGATAAAGATCCACCTACTGAGTCTACATCAGACACAACAACACAACACAAAAATCACCTATTTGACTTAAACTGTAAAATATGCACAGGTGTGTATACTCATTTATTGTTCTCTTGAGAAATCTCTTACGGCTTGTCAACACTTGCCATTGGGGGGTAAGGGGAGGGCTTTAAAAACAGGACTCCCCCTCCGACAGACTTTGATATGCACATGTTGTGATGCTTTGCTTCACAGCCACGGCAATAAATAAACTTTTGCACTTGGTAGGCAGTACTGAATGGAGCCATGTAGCGACCATGTACAATGCACGCGGCTGCTGGGCGGTAGTGTGCGCATTTAGGGGTTTTAGCAGGCGTTGAAGAGACAACAAAACACCTTCTCATCACCTGTTAAACACCCTCTGAAAAGCGATTCACCACAGATTGCATTTCAACGGGCTAACACTAATGTAAACTGGCCCTTAAGGTTGGTGTGAGATCAGTCTATGGTTTGCTTTCCCTCCCTACAAGTCAGTCTGAATACAAGGCATGCACTTGTAAACCCCAGTAAAATGTTGGCAAACACATTGAAACTGCCAGTGTGCACTAGCCTTTATGCAAATACGTAGCACTAGTAGTAGTTTTATATTAACCACTTTAACACCGGGCCAATTTTGACACTTCTCACATATAGGTAAAATCAAAAAATTTTTTGCTAGAAAATTACTTGGAACCCCCAAACAGCATATATTTTTTAAGCAGAGGCCCTAGACAATAAAATGGTGGGTGTTACAATTTTTTTATGTCACACCGTATTTCTGCCGTTTTTTGTTTTTTTTTTCAAATGCAATTTTTTTGGGAAAAAAATACACCTTAAAATACCCACTTGTTTGGTAAGATATAAAAGTTACGCTGAGTAAATAGATACCTAGCGTGTCATGCTTTAAAATTATGCACGCTCGTGGATTGGTGCCAAACTACGGTACTTAAAAATATCCATAGGCGACACTTTCTAAGCCTTTACAGGTTACTAGTTTAGAGTTACCCAGGAGGTCTGGTGCTAGGGTTATTGCTCTTGCTATACCGTTTGCGGCAATACCTCACATGCGTGGTGCAAACACCGTTTACATGCATGTGTGAGTGAGACCTATGTATGCTTTCGCCTTTGATCTTTATTGCTATCACAAGGGATGAACGACATCCCTTGTGATGGCATTGGCATGACAGGTACTCTTTACTGAGCCATCTGGGTCAGATCTCTCCTCTGCGGCGATCTACGCCATATCCGGCTCCCCCCCCCACTGTATTCTGGGAGACACACAGGTCTCAAGAGATAGCAGGGACCAGTCAGGACACGCAGCGCAACTCGCGCAGTAGGGAACCAAGCTGTGAAGCCGCAAGGCTTCACTTCCTGATTCCCATACTGAAGATGACGGCGCCCACACCCGGGAGCCAAGGGACGGGTCGGCTTCGGGTGAGGACATCGCGGGCGCCCTGGATTGGTAAGTGTCCATATATTAAAAGTCAGCAGCTGCTGACTTATTTTTTTTTTCTGCGGAACTACGCTTTAAGAGATGGAGACTGCTAATATTTTTTTTAATTTTTTGCTACATTTGTTTGAAAGTATTACTGTAGTCTTTTTATGTTGGAATTGGTGTGAATTATGTCTCCTCTTAAAGCGGAGGTTCTGCGGTATATCCTTTTTTCTTTTTACATTGCATTGATTGGGTATTACTTTTGCATGTATGTACTAACGTATCAGATATTTCTAATTGTCCCCAGTCAGAATCGGTACTAAATTAGAACTTATAAAAATCCCCGTTGTAAGTTGCCATTTTGCTTGTGGGCATTGTGAAGCCCACAAGCAAATACTTCCGGGAAGCGTGAATGCTGTTCTCCCAGTGTTAACGGCGAGCAGCGCCGTCAACACTGTACGGTTGCCATCACAACGGGCGGCGTCATAAGTACACGTACTGTTACAGCCCAGCTCAGAACGAGTGCTGTAAAGCTGATGACGACGTGGTGAATTGTCTCCTGGGAAAGCATGACACTGTGCTCCCAGGAGACATTGGGGCGCTGTGGAAAAGTAAAGGAATGCCCACTCCCGCGGGAAGGATACCAGGAAGTGTCCCTAATTACTACTAAATTCAAGGTAATTAAAAAGACTTATAATAAAATAATTTGCCAAATGTTGATATACATATTACACTGATCGATATGAGCAAATGTTTACATTTAGGGTGAACCTCCGCTTTAACTAGCAACAGTGTTCAGCATAGTTAGCAACTTAAAAAAACAACAAATGTATTGGTGCCTCGATCCACTAATTTCTAACTTGTTCAGTGAATGATTAAACTGGTGTTTTACAACCTGACACATTTATGTATTGCAGTATTACTGGTAATGTGTCACCTCTTTCCTCACTGTTTGCAATCTATGTGTATTAGGGGTGCCGAATTTAATCACTGCATCGCGATTCGGGTGTCCCCGATGCAGCATCGATGCATGCGACCGTAATAATCAATGTCTTGCCCTGACCCTCCCGGGAGAGTGCTCTGTGCAGCTGTTACCTCATTTCTTAGTGTTTGTATATGCCGCACTCATGTGACTGCCCGGCCTGCCTCTCTCCTCTCACGTCTCTCCTGGCGTCAGCCCCGCCCACTGACTAGCTATCAGATCAGAAGAGGGGCGGGCGGGGCTGACGCCAGGAGAGGAGAGAGGCGGGCCGTGCAGTCACATGAGCGCAGCATATACACACTGAGAATTCCCTGCTGACGTGAGAACACCGGCGGCTGGAATGGAGATTGGGGGGATGGTGAGCAGGCAGATCGCCCTTCTCATTACAAGGCTGCCATGGTCAGAGGGACAGCAATGACACATTTCTTCAAGTAAGTTCCCTCCAATGATCCTCTATCGCCCGAGTAGTGTGCGCCTGCCTGGCTAGTGCTACACCCCCTTCTTATCACCAGGCAACGGTTTACAGCTTTACCAGGGAGACTAGCAGCCGCGGCCTGCAGAACGGCCACCAGCAGTGGCAGAGCAGCATGTAAGAACAGAGGGGGAGGGGGGCGCTGTGATCCGGGGCCACAGGGGGGAGTCCAGGCATGTAGTGGACTCTGATGTGTCACCTGTGATAAGTCATTGTCACTGCAGGCAGGGAATGGGCTGTATGGAGGAGAAATATAGACCGGAGGAGGAATGGTGTGATATTTTCCAAATGTGATGACAGCTCAGGAGGGGACACAGGACACCATTAGATTTTCAGAAATAAAAACACAAATGTCTGCTCTTATTGTTCCCAGTATGATGCTGGGGTGACGCACACTCTGTGTATTGCTTTCTCTTACCAGTCTGACCATCTGTCGGGTTGTGTGACAATCACCATTCAGCTGATCTACATAACCCATGTCCATATGATAGAATTGTCTTCTATGTGCCTTCATCACACCACAACTCTGCATTATTGTCCGCAGTCTCTGACCATCTCCTGTAGCATGTCTGCAGTCTCTGATCATCTCCTGTACTATGTCTGCAGTCTCTGATCGTATCCTGTACTATGTCTGCAGTCTCTGATCGTATCCTGTACTATGTCTGCAGTCTCTGATCGTATCCTGTACTATGTCTGCAGTCTCTGATCGTATCCTGTACTATGTCTGCAGTCTCTGATCATCTCCTGTACTATGTCTGCAGTCTCTGACCATCTCCTTTAGTATTTTGGGGGAGAGCCTGCAGCTCCTTTTAAGTTGTCTGCTGTGTTTAGACTTTGCTACATGCAGGAAGTGTTGTCTTTTTTTTTTTTTTTACGAACAGGTAGAATTAAAAAAATGGAGTACTTTCATTTTTTTTGATAACCATGCGCACTTGTGCTTTAATCGTGATGCATTGCGGAATCGAATCGTTGACATGATAATCATAATCGAATCGTGAGGCCAGTGAAGATGCGCACCCCTAATGTGTATCTGGTAATCCTAAAGGGTCCTCGGGTACTATTTTGTAAATGTTGATGTGCTATTTTGTAAAAGTTTGATGCTAGTGAAATGGCATGGCAGTTTTTAGGAGTGCATGCTTTAACCACTTAAGCTCTGCAAGGTTTTACACCCTTCACAGTTATGCAATACTTAACACATTTTTCCCCCACACAAATGGAGCTTTCTTTTGGTGCTAATTGATCCACCACTATTTTTTGTGATAAAATGAAAAAAATGACTGAACATTTTGGAAAAAATAAATCCCCCAATATTTCTGTCATTAACCACTTAACGACCGCCCACTGTAAATATACGTCAGCAGAATGGCACCGACAGGCAGAATCACGTATATGTACGTGATTGCCTTTGTATAGTTGGGGGGTCCGATCGGACCCCCCTTCTTTACAGTGAGCGGTCGTTTTACCTTCGGGAGCGATCCGGCATGAGGGGACGGCCATTCGATTCCGGCCACCCCCTCTCGATCGCTCCCGGCGAATGAGAGAGCTTCCCCTGCCTGCCAGGAAGGAGGAAGTGATGTCATCTCTCCTGGGGCGCTCACATATACCGAGCGCCGTACAGGAGAAGATGCCAGGTTAGTACACAGAACAGCACACTGACACCAGGACACATAGGCACATAAATCGCCCCCCCAGACACACCCAGATCACCCCCCAGCCCCCAGTCACAGTGTCACTGATTGCAGTGACCATTTATTTAGTGATCACTGCAATCAGTGACATTTGTGACTGTAAAAGTGTCAGTACATTTAGTTTTAGGTCCAGTGTAGCCCCCTAACCCCCCCTAATAAAGGTTTAACCCCCTGATCACCCCCCAGATAACTCTTTCACCCCCTATCACCACTGTCACTAAGCAATCATTTTTCTGATCGATGTCTTAGCGTCGGTGATGCTGATCGGTAGCCAGTAATTTTTTTTAGGTTCGCCGCAGGTTTTTATAGCGTTGGGTACCCCATATATTACCCAATAAAGGTTTAACCCCCTTGATCGCCCCCCAGGTAACCCTTTCACCCCCTATCACCACTGTCACTAAGTTATAATTTTTCTGATCGATGTCTTAGCGTCGGCGATGCTGATCGGTAGCCAGTAATTTTTTTTAGGTTCGCCGCAGGTTTTTATAGCGTCGGGTACCCCCATATATTACCTAATAAAGGTTTAACCCCCTTGATCACCCCCCAGGTAACCCTTTCACCCCCTAGCACCGCCGTGGCTATGCGATCATTTTTCTGATCGATGTCTTAGCGTCGGTGATGCTGATCGGTAGCCAGTAACTTTTTTTAGGTTCGCCGCAGGTTTTTATAGCGTCGGGTACCCCCATATATTACCTAATAAAGGTTTAACCCCCTTGATCGCCCCCCCAGGTAACCCTTTCACCCCCTATCACCACTGTCACTAAGCGATAATTTTTCTGATCGATGTCTTAGCGTCGGCGATGCTGATCGGTAGCCAGTAATTTTTTTTAGGTTCGCCGCAGGTTTTTATAGCGTCGGGTACCCCCATATATTACCTAATAAAGGTGTAACCCCCTTGATCACCCCCCAGGTAACCCTTTCACCCCCTAGCACCGCCGTCACTATGCGATCATTTTTCTGATCGATGTCTTAGCGTCGGTGATGCTGATCGGTAGCCAGTAATTTTTTTTAGGTTCGCCGCAGGTTTTTATAGCGTCAGGTACCCCCATATATTATCTAATCAAGGTTTAACCCCCTGATCGCCCCCCAGGTAACCCTTTCACCCCCTATCACCACTGTCGCTAAGCAATCGTTTTTATGATCGTTGTCTTAGTGTCGGTGATGCAGATCGGTAGCTGGTAATTTTTTTTTAGGTTCGCCGTCAGGTTTTTATATAGCGTCAGGTACCCCCATATATTACCTAATAAAGGTTTTAACCCCCTAATTGCCCCTAGTTAACCCTTTCACCAGTGATCATCATATAAGTGTTACGGGTGACGCTGGTTAGTTAGTTTGCTTTTTATAGTGTCAGGGCACCCGCCATATATAACCCAATAAAGGTTTAACCCCCTGATCGCCCGGCGGGTGATATCAGTTAGGTTTTAGCGTCAGAGAGGGTCTGCGTCACACCCCAGGCAGCGTCAGGTTAGTGCCAGTAGCGCTAACACCCACACGTGAAGCATACACCCCCCTTAGTGGTATAGTATCTGATCAGCTAAATATCTGATCTGATCAGATCTATACTAGCGTCCCCAGCAGTTTAGGGTTCCCAAAAACGCAGTGTTAGCGGGATCAGCCCAGATACCTGCTAGCACCTGCGTTTTGCCCCTCCGTCCAGCCCAGGCCACCGAAGTGCAGTATCGATCGATCACTGTCACTTACAAAACACAACACACATAACTGCAGCGTTCGCAGAGACAGGCCTGATCCCTGCGACTCCAGTGCTGTAGGAGGTGATTTCACCACCACAGTTAAAAAAAAAAAGCATATATGCCGAAGCATTGGGGCAGCAGGAGCGGAGGAGCGATTTTGCTCCTAATGCCGCGTATATACGGTCGAAATTCCGACGGAGGCTTGCCCGTGGAAAAGTCTGACCATATGTACGCGGCATAACTTTTGCGAGAAGATACCCCCATGCTTCGGCATATATAAATGGTGCATGTATGCCCATCATTGGAAGTGGGTGGATGAAGGGCGGTATTCTAATGGTGGGCATACCCACCGATCAATCTTTTTTTTCGTTCAGCCAACAGGCTGCATGAAAAAAAAGATTACAATACATGTCCAACAAGGACCAGCAACGTACTGGTATGTTGCTGGACTTTGAATGTTTATACCAGAATGATGCCTGCGGGTTTAGGTATCATCTTGGTATCATTCTTTTCAGCCAGCGGCCGGCTTTCATGTAAAAGCAATCCTAGTGGCTAATTAGCCTCTGGACTGCTTTTACAAGCAGTGGGAGGGAATGTCCCCCCCCCCCCCCCCCGGATATAAAAAGCGCCATTGGGAAATTGGGAAAGCATTTTATCACACCGATCTTGGTGTGGTCAGATGCTTTGAGGGCAGAGGAAAGATCTAGGGTCCAATAGACCCCAGTTTTTTCAAAAAAGAGTACCTGTCATTACCTATTGCTATCATAGGGGATATTTACATTCCCTGAGATAACAATAAAAGTGATAAAAATAAATAAATATGGAAGCAACAGTTTAAAAATAAAATAAAAAAGCAAAATTAATAATAATAAAAAAAAAAAAAAAAGCACCCCTGTCCTGCCCTGCTCTTGCCCAATGGCGAACGCAAGCGTCGGTCTGGCGTCATATGTAAACAGCAATTGCACCATGCATGTGAGGTATCACCGCAAAGGTCAGATCGAGGGCAGTAATTTTAGCAGTAGACCTCCTCTGTAAATCTAACGGGGTAACCTGTAAATGCTTTTAAAGGCTTTTAAAAATGTATGTAGTTAGTCGCCAATGCGCGTTTGTGCGAAATTTTAAAGCATGTCGTGTTTGGTATCTATGTACTCGGCCTAAGATCATCTTTTTTATTTCATCAAGCATTTGGGCAATATAGTGTGTTTTAGTGCATTAAAATTAAAAAAAGTGTATTTTTTCCCAAAAAAATGCGTTTGAAAAATCGCTGCGCAAATACTGTGTAGAAAAAAAAATGCAACACCCACCATTTTATTCTGTAGGGCCTTTGCTTTAAAAATATATATAATGTTTGGGGGTTCAACATAATTTTCTTGCAAAAAAAAATATGTTTTCATGTAAACAAAAAGTGTCAAAAAGGGCTTTGTCTTCAAGTGGTTAGAAGAGTGGATGTAAGCTTCCTAATGTTGTGTATAAAATGCCAGAACAGTTCAAAACCCCCCCAAATGACCCCATTTTGGAAAGTAGACACCCCAAGCTATATACTGAGAGGCATGTCGAGTCCATGGAATATTTTATATGTTGACACAAGTTGCGGAAAAAATTATATTTTTTTTTTTTTTTTTTGCACAAAGTTGTCACTAAATGATATATTGCTCAAACATGCCATGGGCATATGTGGAATTACACCCCAAAATACATTCTGTTGCTTCTCCTGAGTACGGGGATACCACATGTGTGAGACTTTTTGGGAGCCTAGCCGCGTACGGGACCCCAAAAACCAATCACCGCCTTCAGGCTTTCTAAGGGTGTCAATTTTTGATTTCACTTCTCACTGCCTATCACAGTTTCGGAGGCCATGGAATGCCCAGATGGCACAAAACCCCCCCAAATGACCCCATTTTGGAAAGTAGACACCCCAAGCTATTTGCTGAGAGGTATTGTGAGTATTTTGCAGATCTCGCTTTTTGTCACAAAGTTTTGAAATTTGAAAAAAAAAAAGAAAAAAGAAAAAAAAATGTTCTTTCTTCATTTTCAAAAACAAATGAGAGCTGTAAAATACTCACCATGCCTCTCAGCAAACAGCTTGGGGTGTCTACTTTCCAAAATGGGGTCATTTGGGGGGGTTTTGTGCTATTTTGGCATTTTATGGCCTTCAAAACTGTGATAGGTAGTGAGGAGTGAAATCAAAAATTTGCGCCCTTAGAAATCCTGGAGGCGGTGCTTGGTTTCCGGGGTCCCGTACGTGGCTAGGCTCCTAAAAAGTCCCACACATGTGGTATCCCCGTACTCAGGAGAAGCAGCAGAATGTATTTTGGGTTGCAATTCCACATATAACCATGGCATGTGTGAGCAATATATCATTTAGTGACAACTTTTTGTAATTTTTTTTATTTTATTTTTTTTTGTCATTATTCAATCACTTGGGACAAAAAAAAAAATATTCAATGGGCTCAACATGCCTCTCAGCAATTTCCTTGGGGTGTCTACTTTCTAAAATGGGGTCATTTGGGGGGGGGGTTTTGTACTGCCCTGTCATTTTAGCACCTCAAGAAATGAGATAGGCAGTCATAAATTAAAAGCTGTGTAAATTCCAGAAAATGTACCCTAGTTTGTAAACGCTATAACTTTTGCGCAAACCGATAAATATACGCTTATTGACATTTTTTTTACTAAAGACATGTGGCTGAATACATTTTGGCCTAAATGTATGACTAAAATTGAGTTTATTCGATTTTTCTTATAACAAAAAGTAGAAAATATCATTTTTTTTCAAAATTTTCGGTCTTTTTCCGTTTATATCGCAAAAAATAAAAATCGCAGAGGCAATCAAATACCATTAAAAGAAAGCTCTATTTGTGGGAAGAAAAGGACGCAAATTTTGTTTGGGTACAACATTGCATGTCCGCACAATTTACAGTTAAAGCAGCGCAGTGCAAAATTCTGAATTCACCTCTGGTCCTCTAGCTACCAAATGGTCCGGGGCTTAAGTGGTTAAACACTTCCAATAAAATCGAATTTCATCATAAATTTAGACCAAAATGTATTCTGCTACATGTCTTTGGTGAAAAAAACACAATACGTGTATAACAATTGGTTTGTGTGAAACTTATAGCCTATCCAAACTATGGTGTGTATGTGTCTGTGTGTATATATATATATATATATATATATATATATTGTGACAGCAGGAAGGTAAAGTCACCTGGTTGCATCCAGGGGGGTAGATATATTTCGCCCAGATTCAGGCTTTACGCCGACTTATACAACTAGGTGGAGAGTTGTATAAGGCTAGTGGGCTCATGGATGACTCATACCTCTAGGGAGAGTGTGGGGCGTCGTACAGACAGGGAGTTGATGAGGCCAGCTGAAGCTTGTCAGCTCATTTAGGCCTCTATAAGAACTCCCAGATTCATTAGGTGTTAGCTCATGCCTGGAACCAGACCTGTGTGGACTGTCTAGGGAGAGTGAACCCCTGTGCGGTGAGACAAAGCCTGTGTGGCTATTTGCTTGGACATTTAAAACCAGGGACTTAGGGACTAGGACAGCACTAGGCTGATCCCAGTTGTTAGTTAGGAAACCTGTATGTTTAGTCAGAGGTCAAGTTGACCAGGATTTATTTTATTTATGTTTCTTTTGCTTTGCTGTGTTTTGTCACTGTAAATAGAAAATAAACCGCACCTTTTTGATTTTGAAAACCACAACCTCCGTTTGCTGGGCCTGTTTTTGTCTGGGGAGCCCATCCCGGGGGTCACACACACCCGCTGCCGAGCTAACCCCCTCACAATATATATGAAAATTTATCAATTCTGGTGCACTAATGGCCTATGTCATTTCTTGAGGACCTAAAATGCCAGGACAGTACAAATACCCCCAAATGACCCCTTTTTGGAAATTAGACATTCCAAGGTATTATGGCGAGTTTTTTGAAGTTGTATTTTTTTTTTTTGTCACAATTATTTTGAAAATGAAAATGTTTACATACTGTCGACAGTACATGTAAATTTTTTCCAATTTTTTTTTTAACATTTATTTTTTCCTTTTTTTTTTTATACATACTTTTATCGGAGTACTTCAGTGTCACCATAGTAACACTGTACTACTCTGGATGGGGTAATCAGGGATTTATTTTTTTATGTGTGTGATAGCTGTGGGCCAATCACAGCCTAGTCAAAACAGCTGTTATGAATGAATTTATTCATAACCGCTGTGTTGACATTGTGATCATCTGATCGTATGATTACATACAGGGACCCCCCCCCCCCCCAGCCTGAGCAGGCCTGAGCAGGCCAAATGACATACATATACGTGATTTTGCCTGCACGTGCCGACTTGCTGCAGTATATGTATTGTTTGGTCAGTAATTGGTTAAAAAGTAAGGTGCATCCCCACTATGAGGAAAGAGCAGTGCAAAGCATAGCCCTAAGGGAAGTAAGAGCAGCATTATTCAGAGAGAGACAAAAGGGGGGCATTTATCGATTCTGTGACAGCCACTAAACAGGAATCGGGAGAGATTTATTACAAGGTTACAACTCGATTCATAAACTCCTCCGAGAGCTGGATCACACTATAGCATTGCAGAAAGGTGCTTTACGTGCATTGGTTTTGAATGGCACCCCAGCCTAGCAATGCATATGCATTGCAGTGCAATACACAAACATGCTTTATGGTATACTGACAAAATCAGTGCCTACACCTATCGGCACACCACACGTGTTACTGAGCTGCAACAGACAACGGTCGGCAAGGTGTATTGGCGGACCCACCTCTAAGAGATGTCTCAATCCCTTCTCGGCCCACTTCAGCCTTCTCAGCTGTCACACATTCTAGTTTTTGAACAATTTTAATGTGTCTGCCTCTGGTGATCACTCAGCCTCTCCATCCAGTGACTGTTAAGGATTCTCCCCATATTTGAATAATTTTTCTGGTTCGTTAGTCATAAGCCCAAGAGCTGCTTTCTGGTCTTCCAGAACAGGTGGTCCCTTCTATATTGTGAGGTCCCTCATTCGGGCTCTGTTGGACAGTATCAGAACTGAGAGCCAATGGGAGTCCTTCCTGCGTCAGGAGAAGAAGTCAGTAGTCAGGTGATACTGTAAGTCTCAGTCTCACCTGTACTGATGCCTCTAAGGGAAATCCCCTAGAAAGCATTTCTTAATTGGTAGCCTCTGGACATGGAGAAGGGGTTCAGGCATTTGGGGATCCATCTCAGACCCTGCATTACAGGTGAAGTTTGCAAGAGGAGGGCCTTATGTCTTGTTTGTCAGAAGGCAGAAGACACTAGTCTGCTGCCAGATGTCTACTGACAGGAACAGGGAATGAATTAATGACCTATCCACTTTGGACCTGGAAACAGCGTTCTTAGACATGGCGCTGTGGTCTCCCTCTATAGTGTCAGCCAGGCTCCAATGTAAAACTGCAGCTCCCAGTGGGAAGCCTATGGAGGAAAAGTTCCTCCTGCTCCTCTTCCCCATTCCTTCCAGGGAGCGTTTCTGGCGCGCGCGCATTGGCGCATTTGCATTGACGCGCACGTTTCTGCGCATGTGCGGGCGTCCTCTGCTTTAAAAAGACAGCCTCTGCGAGACATGCTGTAAAAGGACGGACACATCAGCAGAGCTCCTTGGTGACATTTATTTTTGATATTATATTGGGCACACTACAGATGAAATTGATTTTCCTGCAGGGGATCAGGAGGATGATGCAGCCTCTGAGGAATCTACTTTAGAGGAACCATTTTCAGCCTCTCGGGCTGAAAGATTGTTAGTTCAGTCTTTAACA
The DNA here is from genome assembly GCA_029206835.1 of Rana muscosa. Classification (NCBI taxonomy): domain Eukaryota; kingdom Metazoa; phylum Chordata; class Amphibia; order Anura; family Ranidae; genus Rana; species Rana muscosa. The sequence continues at coordinate 601,027,176 of CM055122.1, read as the reverse complement.
GACATGGTTCGGTCAGCCTTCAAGCTGCCCCTTTCAGAACCAGCAACTACATCGGTTTCTTCATTGGGCTTCTTTGAAAGCCCCGCAGGCTAATGGTTCCTTTCCATTGCATCCATTGCTAGAAAATCTCATCTATAAGGATTGGGAACATCCTGATAAACTTCCTTCCTCTCAAAAAGTTTTCTGTGGTATATCCTATGGAGGAAAAGTTCACCAAAAAATGGAGCCTTCCTACTGTGGACGCTGCCATCTCCTCTGTGAACAAATCCCTGACATGTCCAGTGGACAATGTACAGATGTTTAAAGATCCAACAGATAAAAAGTTGGAAACCCTATTAAAGACTGCTTTTTCTACAGCTGGGGCTGTAACTCAGCCTGCAGTGGCAGCCATTGGCATCTGTCAGGCCTTGAAAGGCCAGATGAACCTGGCTTTAAAAGACATGCCAGTTCAGCAGGCGCAGGATTTAGCAGATCTACCTAGGGCTTTATGTTTTGCGGTTGACGCCATTAAAGATTCAATTCATCAGGCCTCCCGCCTTACACTGGTGTTGGTACACATGCGTAGACTCCTATGGCTGAAAAACTGGTCAGCTGAGATGCCCTGTAAAAAGCTCCTGGCTGGATTTCCATTCCATGGGGAGCGGTTATTTGGCGAGGACTTGGATAAATACATCCAGAAAATCTCCAGTGGGAAGAGTACCCTTTTACCTGTTAAAAGGAAATTCAGGGGTCCTGCCTTCAAGCGGCCCACCTCGTCAGTCCCAGGAACTTCAGCCTCTAAGCAGTTCCGACGGCCTCCCCGATCCAATCCTGGAGGGAGAGCTCAGGGACAGCCACAGGGTAATAAAAAAAAACTGGAACCGAAGGAATACTAAACCAGCCCCCAAGTCGGCCTTATGAAGGGTCGCCCCCCACTCAGACGAGTGGGGGGAAGACTTCTGTTGTTTTCAGGGTCTTGGCGAGAGACGATCCGGGACAGATGGGCTCTCTCCACGGTATCCCTGGGATACAAGTTGGAGTTACAGGAATTTCCTCCTCCTCGGTTTATAACATCAAACGTCTCAAAAGATCCAGTAAGGAGAAGATCTCTCCTTTCGGCGTTAGACCGACTATTATCCCAAGGGGTAATTGTGGAGGTTCCGGTAAAGGAACAGAGGTTGGGATTTTACTCAAACCTCTTTACCGTTCCAAAGCCCAACGGAGATGTAAGACCCATACTAGATCTCAAAGGTCTAAACAAATTCCTAATCGTCAAATCGTTCCGTATGGAATCAATTCGGTCAATAGCCGCCTCCCTACAAGGGGGAGAATGGTTGGCGTCCATCGATATCAGGGACGCTTATTTACATGTTCCTATATTCCCCAGTCTTTAAAAGCTTCTACGCTTTGCGGTGGAACAACGCCATTATCAGTTTGTGGCGCTACCCTTCGGGTTGGCCACGGCTCCGCGACTGTTCACAAAGATCTTGGCCCCTCTGTTGGCCGACTTAAGAACTCAGGGAATATCTATAAGGGCCTACCTGGACGATCTATTGATAATAGATCAGTCGGCTTCCAACCTAAGGGTTGCTGTACACAACACGGTACAATACCTGGAATCCCGGGGCTGGGTCCTAAATCTGGACAAGTCGGCCTTGCAGCCAGCAAGAAGACTCGAATATTTAGGCTTACTCATAGACACAGACCAAAGAGAGGTTTTTCTGCCTCAGGCAAAAATCTCTTCCTTAAGAGAACTAATTCAAGCGATCTGTGCAAAGAGACAGCCATCCATTCGTCTTTGCATGCGGTTGCTGGGAAAGATGGTGGCCTCATTTCAAGCAGTTCCGTATGCTCAATTCCATTCAAGGAAATTGCAGAACGCCATCCTATCCACATGGAACAAAAAGGTTCAAGCCCTAGACTTCCCAATGTCCCTGGCATCGTCAGTACGCAGGAGTCTATGTTGGTGGTTGGTACCCCAAAATTTACAAAAGGGAAAGTCGTTCATTCCAATCTCTTGGAGGGTTGTAACTACGGATGCCAGCCTTCTAGGCTGGGGGGCAGTACTGGAGCATTGTTCACTCCAGGGAAAGTGGTCGAATATCGAGAAGGCCTTGCCCATCAACCTGCTGGAAATTCTGGTGGCACGGTTGGCCCTGGAAGCATGGACTTCCAAGCTACATGAGTCTCCTGTCAGGATCCAATCGGACAATGCCACAGCTGTGGCATACATCAATCACCAAGGGGGCACCAAGAGCGGTGCTGCCCAGAAGGAGGTGAATCATATCCTGATATGGGCAGAAAAACATGTCCCATGCATATCCTCTATCTTTATTCCAGGAATAGAGAATTGGAAAGCAGACTTCCTGAGTCGGCAGCAGTTATCCCCAAGGGAATGGTCTCTAAACCCCGACATCTTTCAGACAATATGTCAGAGATGGGGGACACCAGATGTAGATCTATTCGCCTCCAGGTTCAACAAGAAATTGAACAGCTTTGTGTCCAGGACGAGAGACCCGCTCGCTTGCGGATCGGATGCGCTGGTGTTCCCATGGGATCAGTTCGCACTAATATATGCGTTCCCTCCGCTGCAGCTTCTACCTCGACTCCTCCGCAGAGTCAGGATGGAAAGGAGGCCGGTGATTCTGGTAGCCCCAGCATGGCCTCAGAGATCCTGGTATGTGGAAATTGTAAGAATGTCTGTAGGCAAGCCTTGGACCCTTCCACTTCGGCCAGATCTGCTCACGCAGGGTCAGATATACCACCCTTCTTTACAAACTCTAAATTTAACGGTCTGGCTATTGAATCCCACATTCTAAGAGAGAGAGGTCTCTCTAACACAGTGGTGTCTACGATAATCAATGCTAGAAAGCCAGTATCTAGACATATATATTATAGAGTTTGGAAGGCGTATGTGGCATGGTGTGAAGCCAAGAAATGGCATCCTCGAAGTACGTCATAGGCAGAATACTTGACTTCCTACAGTGGGCTGTTGTCAAAAACCTAGCCTTAAGTACTATTAAGGGACAGGTTTCGGCCTTATCTATATTTTTTCAAAGGCCACTAGCTACACATTCGCTAGTAAAAACCTTCTTGCAGGGTTGTGACTCGTATCAACCCACCATATGTCCATGGGACTTAAACTTGGTTCTATCAGTTCTTCAAAGACAACCTTTTGAACCATTACTCCACATTTCTTTAGTGCTCCTCACCAGGAAATTAGTGTTCTTGGAGAGCTATATCCTCAGCCAGGAGGGTATCGGAATTAGCAGCTTTATCTTGCAAGGAGCCATATTTGATTATCCATAAGGATAGAGTGGTTTTACGTACACATCCAGCCTTTCTTCCGAAGGTCGTGTCAAGTTTTCATTTGAACCAAGATGTGGTTCTTCCTTCCTTTTTTCCCAAACCTAGTTCGATGGAAGAGAAATTATTACATCTTTGTATGTAGTAAGAGCAGTTAAAGCCTATCTTTAAGCTACTGCTATGATTCGAAAAACTGATGTTTTATTTATTCTGCCAGAAGGCCCCAGAAGGGGCCTGGCAGCGTCGAAATCTACTATTTCTAAGTGGATTAGGCAGGTTTTTTATTCAAGCCTATGGTCTGAGAAAGAAGGTGCCTCCATTTAAAATTACAGCACACTACTAGAGCGGTTGGTGCTTCTTGGGCAGTGCATCACTAGGCCTCCTTGGCTCAAATCTGTAAGGCCGCAACTTGGTCTTCAGTCCACACATTCACAAAATTTTATAAGGTGGATGTAAGAGGTCATGAGGATATCGCCTTTGGGCGTAGTGTGCTGCAGGCTGCAGTATAGATCCTCATGCCTGATGGCGCCCAGCTTGTTATGGTGTCTCCCTCCCCTCATTTTGGCATTGCTTTGGGCCATCCCACATAGTAATTACTTTGCCGCTCTGTGTCCCGTGATGTACGATAAAGAAAATAGGATTTTTATAACAGCTTACCTGTAAAATCCTTTTCTTGGAGTAAACCACAGGACACAGAGCTTCCCACCCCTCTTTTGGGGGCACTTATTGCTTTGCTACAAATCTGAGTTACTCCCGATATGGGAGGGGTTATATAGGGACGGAACTTCCTGTCTTGGGTGTGCCAGTGTCCATCACCTGAAGGTAAGCTCTATAACCCACATAGTAATTACTATGCCGCTCTGTGTCCCGTGATGTACTCCAAGAAAAGGATTTTACAGGTAAGCTGTTATAAAAATCCTATTTTTTGCCCTGCTCCTTACTGACCTTATTTTTGTCCACATAAATGTTAATAGCTCCTGTGTTCCTCCTTTTCACATGTTCTTGATAAATTGTCACCCAGATTATACCACACTTTTCTTTCCACCTCTATTGTCTCTTTCCTTTTTTCTTCCCTCTCTTTTCTATACCCAATAAGGGCCAGGACACAAATAGTTGTCTGTAAAATATAGATTGTTTTTCTTGGATTCCGTAACAACTTTTAATTCTGAAATACAAATTATTGACAAAATAATAGAGTGTGATTACAATTTGTTAAGGTCGAATGGCGCCACCTGCTGAAGATTTGTCACCTAAGAAAGTGAAAATGTCTGTGGGTGCAATACGTGAAGATTCAGAGAATATATCAGAAACATCTTCTGCGTCTGGTAATTTCAAGATGGATATGATGGAAACAGAAAAACCAGAATCGCCAAAGGAAGCACCCCTTTCAGCTCCAAGGTAACTTGATTTATTACCCAGTATATTTGTTTTTAACTACAGTACTTTAGCTCTCCTACCTTTTTTATACCTTTATGAACCAGTGCAATTTTTACATTTCCACTACAGACCTCTTTATTTGGCGATAACTTTGTCATTACTTAAGGCAGGGGTGTCCAAACTTTTTTCAAAGAGGGCAGATTTGATGAAGTGAACATGGGCCGACCATATTGCCTGATATTCTTTGAACCATTAAAATTGAATGCAAATTAACTAATACACTGCCCAACAGGAATTCTCTTGCCTTTGTGGCTGTGCGTGGTGAAGACTCTTAAGGATGAGCTCGGGCATGTTATTTGGATATACCGTATTTATCGGCATATAACACCCACCTTCACTTTAAAGGGGGGTTCCACCCGCAATTTTATTTTTTTTAAAGTCAGCAGCTACAAACACTGTAGCTGCTGACTTTTAATAAGGACACTTACCTGTCCTACTCGCCTGCGTTGTCAGCCCCCCCAAGGCCGATCCCTTGGCACTGGCAGCTCCCGGCGCCGCCATCCTCAGTAGTGCGGCTTCACTGCCCGTTTTCTACTGCGCATGTGCGAGCAGTGCAGCGCTTTGTGAATGGGCCGGCTGCTCTCTGGGATACACACATTTCCCAGAAGGCAGCACGCCCCATTCACAAGAAGACACCGAGTGTAGGACGAGGAAGAAGATCCACCGTGGAGGATGACGAGGCAGATTAGGGACTTCCGCATAGCAACCGCTATTTCTGGTAAGTAAAAATTTTTTTTTTTTTTTATTATTATTTATTTGTAGATTTTTGGTGCAAATTTTTTTATTCAGGGTGGAACTCCACTTTAAGGCCTCATGCCCACGGACGTTTTTTACAGCTTAAAAACGCCTGTCCATGTTATTGTATACATTTTTTGGCTTTTTTTTGGGGGGGGGGGGGGGGAACCATCGGAGCTCAAAAACGCAATTTCTAGCGGTTTTTAACGCTTCGCGGGTTTTTTTTTATGCCTAACGCAGACGCCGAGGTTTTTTTTACAGCTTAAAAACGCCTATGCTATTTGCAGCTCAAAAATGTCTAGGTGGGCATGAAGCTATAGACTAGACTAACATGGACAGGCGTTTTTAAGCTGTAAAAAACACTCAAAAACGCGGCTGTAAAAACGTCCGTGGGCATGAGGCCTAAGAGGGACGTTTCAGGAAAAAAACGTACATTTAAAATAAAGAACTGTAAAGAAAAATAAGGGTCAGTGCCCATCAATGCAGCCTCACCATTGCCATGAATGCAGCCTCACCATTGCCTGAATGCAGCCTCACCATTGCCATGAATGCAGCCTCTCCATTGCCATGAATGCAGCCTCTCCATTGCCATGAATGCAGCCTCTCCATTGCCATGAATGCAGCCTCTCCATTGCCATGAATGCAGCCTCTCCATTGCCATGAATGCAGCCTCTCCATTGCCATGAATGCAGCCTCTCCATTGCCATGAATGCAGCCTCTCCATTGCCATGAATGCAGCCTCTCCATTGCCATGAATGCAGCCTCTCCATTGCCATGAATGCAGCCTCTCCATTGCCATGAATGCAGCCTCTCCATTGCCATGAATGCAGCCTCTCCATTGCCATGAATGCAGCCTCTCCATTGCCATGAATGCAGCCTCTCCATTGCCATGAATGCAGCCTCTCCATTGCCATGAATGCAGCCTCTCCATTGCCATGAATGCAGCCTCTCCATTGCCATGAATGTAGCCTCTCCATTGCCATGAATGCAGCCTCTCCATTGCCATGAATGCAGCCTCTCCATTGCCATTAGTGCAGCCTGATTGATGGCCATCTGCAGCCTCGGGGGACACAGGGAGGGGGGCGGGATACATACAGGATAATCTCCGGTTTACTCAGTGGCCTCTTTAATACAAAGTCCCGCCTCCTATTATAGACAAAACAGTTGTCCAATGCCAGCCCAGGAGACGAGACTTCCTATTACAGAGGCCACAGAGTAAACAGGAGATTCTCCTGTATGTAATCTGACGGCACTTGTCCCGCCGCCTCCAATGCTACCATAAAGTTAAATATGGTATACATATTTTGTGCGCCCCCCCCCCCCCCCCAAACGAATCGTGCTGCGCTCGGGGATTCGTTGGGGGCCACAAAAGATATATATATCCACATTTCCAGTGGGGCCACATTAAACCGGAACGCGGGCCGGACTTTGGACATGCCTGTAAGGTAACAAAGACATACCGTATATACTCGAGTATAAGCCGACCCGAATATAAGCCGAGGCACCTAATTTTACCACAAAAAAAATGGGAAAACGTATTGACTCAATTATTAGCCTAGGGTGTCCATCTGCATGCCTCACTGTGCCTCACTGTGTCCATGTGCATGCCTCACTGTGTCCATGCCTCACTGTGCCCATGACTAGACTGATGTTTAACATGGGAGTCTATGGAAGAAAAATCGGTGCTCCCCGGCCATAGGTCCCCTGGACAACAAACTTTGCACTTGTAGCGGAAGAGAATGGCTACTTGTGTGCCAAGTTTGGGGTCCAGGGGACCTATGGCCGGCCAGTACCGGGTCCCCAAATTCTGGGAGATCAGGCCAAAAGGGTGACTCGAGTATAAGCAGAGGGGGGCATTTTCAGCACAAAAAAATGTGCTGAAATACTCGGCTTATACTCGAGTATATACGGTATTTGTTTCTTTCAATATTGTCTTGAAAAATTAGTTTTCATCTTAATCATGAAGTACAGGACACAGGGCTTGTATTTATAGAGGGGGGAGGGGCTATATGCAAGCTACCTACAGGTGATCGGACACTGGCAAAAAAAAACTTGCTAGGGCCACCCCTAATGCACGCTCATATAAACACACCTATTCCATGAGACTCCAGTTTATTGCTAGTGTTCTTAGGTGATGGACCTTGTTCTCCTTTGGAGAAGTTTTTGTCTTTTTAACCACTCCTTCTTTTCTTGATTAATCTTGATGACTGTACCCAGACCCCTCTTGTTCAGGGCCGACCTGTTTCAGACAATGGATCCAGCACTGGGCACTCACCTTAGCATGAAGGGCAATGCATGTAGTTAGCTGCAGGGTGCTGTACAAGTCCAGGGCCATGGTCCATATTTATGGTCCCCAGTCTCTTAAGACCCCTTTGGGGATATGCTCACCATGACAGGTGAAACCCTAACAGGCCCAGAGGATTAGGTAAGACATGGTTTCAATGTGTTTTGGGACTAGCTCCTGGCTATGATTAGACAACTGGCAGTGCTTAACAAACAATGCTGATACACAGGCAAAGGAATGGGGAGTTATTTACTTTACTGTGTTACTCCTTGTTGTAATTGTAACTAACTTTTTTGTGGCAATATCTACCTAATTTTACATTTGTCATGTTCTTTTTCTCCCATCCGAACTCTCAGGATGATGATGTAGTTGGGAAGTGACTCCTGGCTGACACACTTTGTTATATCTCAGGACAGGTATTCCTTAGTATGCTCCCCTACATTGTGTTGCATCACACGCAACATGTGTGCGTGCCCCTTGACCCTCAACACTCCTGGGTGGAGCCAGCCTTAACGTGACAGTGTATGCATTTTTTATAAAAACACACAGCAGGTTTGCTGTACTTCCTGCTGCCTTCTGCTACAGAGACAGCCCCAGGAACACAATCGGCACCTAGGTTATCGCAGCTCCTGCATTATGGACATGCAAAACCCCATCCCTTCCGCAACCCTATTCAGCAAGTACCCTACCAGAGAGATCCCCTTATGTTTGCAATGACAGATCAGTCTTTCTGAATTCTTTGGAAAACCTTTGGCATCCCCTAGAACCTTTAGTTTCCAGGGGCCAAAACACTACACTCCATTTCTCCCCCCCGATTCTGTTCATGAATCAGAGTTGGAACCTCCAAACTTTTTTGAAGATTAAATAGAGAAAAGTTAAGGGGTTGCAGACATTGTAGCGGAAGCTGCATAAGATTTTTCAATCCCTGCATTTTATGAGCCACAAGCTATGACAGATGCTCCCCACTGTTGATAAACTGATGTGGTGCAAACTAGTTTTTGCCTAGCAATTACGCACAACGAGACCCTATGGGCATTTAAGAGGCTGGCAAAATCAAAAATACTCTTTCCATCCAATCACAAATTAAATGTGCACTACATGAACTACAAAAATTAACTGTACACTAAGCTATAGGCCTAATCCTAAAAGGATATTCACTCCTAAGCCTTTTGCTGAAATTCCTCCTATGAAAAAATAAGCTGCTGTTTTCATTTCAGTCCTCAATAAACATCTTACAGTTCCTACTGAGGATGTTCCTTGTCTTAAGGATTTAATTGATTGGCCTTTTAAAGCCCTCTTTAAAAGCCTCCTTTGCACTTGCAGGTCTAGCCCTGCAGACCGCAATTGCTGCCATGTTTATTTGCCAGATTATTGCTAATGGGACTTGATAAATTAATAGAAACCGTAAACCTGACGATCTCCATTCTGTTAGAACAATTGCAGCTGATGCCTTTATCCTTATTGTTTTGTGTTTACACTCTAAAGAATGTACTTTTCCAAGTCTCTTATTTGTGTGCATATGCGCAGGTATTTGTGGTTCAAAGCATGGTCTGCTGAACATGCCTATAAGAGGCCTTGTATGCATGCCTTTTTTACGGTGAACATCTGTTGGTGGGAATCCTTTGATAATTTCATCTAGGAAGTCACTGGGAGACCGGAAAAATCCTCATACAGCTACTACCTCTACTCAGCGAAAGGCTCTGTTCTGTCTCACCAGGCATCCACTTTAAAACCAAGGCTTGGAACCCCTCAAGTTCACTAAGCCTGCCTAAAGCTAAGATGTTTCGGACCTCTGGGTCCAAACTGTAATTTCGAAAGATGTACCTAACATAATTTCTCTGCCCCCTACTCACTGCTAATCGCTGCTACCTCCAAATCTGCCGGCACCAACTTTAAAAACAAGCAGATTTACTGACCATCTTCTGCTAGCTTCAGTGATTAAGAAGCGGTTTCACCAGTTCCTTCAGAGAACTGGTATTCAAATCTATTCACAGTCCCCAAATCAAATGGGGGCACCTGCCCTATATATCTCTAAACAGATTTTCTCACCTCGTCTTTCAGGACAGCACCTGGAGAGAGCGCAGCTCCACCCCTTTTCCCAGGAAACACTGCAGTCAGTTTTCTTTAAAGACCGGACACTTCCACCATGGCCTCAGTTGTAGTGTTTCCTCCGCCATGGTGGAAGCGCTGCGGGGAACCAGGGGTAATGCTGCGCTCTCTCCAGGTGGAGACAGTATGGGGCATACCTGTTAGTTTTTTTCTTTTGTTCCAGGCCAGCCCAGCACCCCCCCTTACGTGAGGTGGATGCTGCGGTACCTTCTCCCCTTCATACCCGGCGAGGGTTCAGGCTGCGGGAGGGCCCGCTCTCATCAGACCGGCACTGGGGGCATGGAAGGAGGGATGGCGTGCTCCTCAGGAGACGAGCAGCGTCTCTTTCGTTTGTATCCCCATGTTTTCCGGGTCCCGGATGGCGAGCGCGTCATTCCGGCCGGGGGCGGGACTTCCCGTGGTGCGACGCGGCTTCCGGTTCCGGCCGCTGGAACGCAGGGGGAGGAGGCGGCCTTCGGCTGGTGTCATTTCCGGTCCTCACAGCGGTGAAAGGACCGGGAAAATCAAAAAAGGAGCTGTCGGATGCCACTTCAACCTCGCAATGGAAGAGGAACAAGCGGCAGTGGTGGGAACAGGAGCCACTCACACCAGCCAGACCCAGGTAAGCAGGGACAGAGGTCCCTGTATATATACTTTATGGGGTCTTGTATATTCTTTCCCTCCTTTTCTCCCCTGGGGGGAAAGCAAAGGAGCCTGTGCCACTCTCCCTAGAGATTGTTACTAGAGAGTTGGTTTTTTTGTTGTTATGGTGGCTCAGGGGGTGAGACACTAGGTAAGCTGTGCTTATAAATGTAAGGGCTAAAGTGTTAGTTCCTTCCTCTTTTATTTTCCAGCTGATTTAGAAGGTTTTGGTTACTATTATGTTTTAAAAATGTTTTAAATATAGTATGGTGTTGGTGTATTTCAGCTTAAAGCCAAAGACAAAACCAAACACTCCTCTCCTCTTCCCAAGAGGAGATGTCCGTCTTGCAAAGACACGCTTAGGGAAACATGGCCTAAAGCGCTATGCAAGACATGTATTGCAGAGCTGTTAAAAGAGGAAACTGCCTCAGCTGCAGCTGCTGCTCAACCAGGGGAGCTATTAAGCTCCTTCCGAAAGGAACTAGCGGACACTTTTCAGTCATTCCGCTCCCTTTTGGATAGACGTCCGGCGGCCCAGCCAAACAGGAAAGGCAGTTCACCATCCTGTTCTCATCCTAGTACTCCTGCACCCAGAGGGGTCAGCGACTCGGAGGATGAGGAGATAAATGTTGCCACAGGTTCGGATGAAGAAGAGGAAGAAGAAAGGGAAATTTCTTCTTCCCGCTATAGGTTATCCCTGGAGGAAGTAGACGATCTATTAAAAACAATACACACAACGCTTAATATCGAAGAGGATAAGACGCAATTATCCTTACACGATAAGATGTTTCAAGGCATGGGAGAAGTAAAGCAACGGGTGTTCCCAGTGCACAAATACATCTCCGAGACAGTAAAGAGAGAATGGAAGGACCCAGAGAGGGCACCTTTCTTTTCCAGATCCCTCAAGAGAAGATTCCCCTTTGAGGATGATAGTCAGCAGGTTTGGAATAAAAAACCAAGGCTTGACGCAGCCTTTTCGCAGGTTTCAAGGAATACAGACTTGGCCTTCGAGGACATGGGCACCCTAAAAGATGCCATGGACAAGAGGGCAGACTCCCTACTAAAAAAGGCATGGGATTCGACTCTAGCCAACTTTAAGCCAGCAATGGCATCAACCGTGGTAGCGAGAAACTTAGAACACTGGTTGGAGCAATTAAAAACTCACATTGAGGCGGGAACTTCTCGTAAGGATCTACTTGACACGCTGCCTATACTTCAAAAGGCGGTAGGGTACATGGCTGATGCCTCTGCTGAATCTATCAAAATGTCAGCTAGATCAGCAGCCTTGGTCAACTCAGCCCGCAGAGCCTTATGGGTTAAGACCTGGTCAGGGGATATAGCCTCAAAAGCGAAGTTATGTGGTTTGCCTTTTGACGGTGACTTAGTTTTTGGCCCTGATTTGGAAGCCGTACTTAATAGAACGGCTGATAAAAAGAAGGCCTTCCCAATAAAGAAGAAAGTGGTTCCTCAGGGTAAAACTAATTTTCGTGCTTTTCGGCAAACCGAGGTTAAAAAAGACACGGGCTATAAAAGACCTTGGAGGTCCCAGAGAGGGAGAGGAAAGTCAGGGGTACTATTCCGCCCTCCTGGCCAAACCACAAACACCCAGTGACAGTCCGCCAACGGTGGGAGGAAGGTTACAGGCCTTTCTTCCACAATGGAAGACAGCGACGTCCAGTCCATTTGTCCTCAAAATAATATCAGAGGGCTACAGGCTGGAATTCTCGCAACCCCCTCCAAACCGTTTTTATGTAACCCGGACTCCTCGAGACCTGGAGAAGTCTATAGGGATGTCATCCTTACTGGAAGAACTCATCCAGCAAGAGGTAATTATAGCTGTTCCCCCCGAAGAGGAAGGGATAGGGTGCTATTCACACATCTTCCTAGTGAAGAAGACGTCAGGAAAATTCCGGTTGATCTTGAACCTGAAGATACTAAACAGGTCCATCAGATACAAAAGATTCAAGATGGACACAATTTTCTCAGTGAAACATCTCCTGACGCCAGGTTGTTTTATGGCATCCATAGACCTGAGGGATGCGTACCTACACGTTCCTATAGCGCCAATATCACAGAAGTATCTGCGATTAGCAGTAAAGACGGGAGACTCGATCTCACACCTGCAGTTCAGAGCCCTCCCTTTCGGACTGTCATCCTCACCAAGGATATTTACAAAGGTCATAGCAGAGGCTCTAGCACCCCTCAGATTAAAGGGGATATCAATAGTGCCATATCTGGACGACCTCCTGATATTTGCCAAGACAAGGGAGTTATTGGCGAAAGATCTAAAAGAGACGAAAAGACATCTCGAGAGTCTCGGATGGATCATAAACCAAGAAAAATCAAAAATGATCCCTTCCCAGACGATAACATTTCTTGGATATACAATAAATTCCATACAGGAAAGACTTTTTCTCCCAGAGGAAAAAATAGAGAAACTCCAGAGGGCAGTAAAGGGGACTCAAACAAATCTGCCGATGACAATCAGAGCAGCCATGTCAGTCCTAGGCCTACTCACCGCCTCAATACCAGCGGTACAATGGGCACGTCTGCATGCGAGAGACCTCCAGCAGACAATTCTCAGGAATTGGTCCTACGGAGAGTCGCTGGAAAAATTGATAAAAATACCCCCTCAAGTTCAGAGAAAGCTGTGGTGGTGGAGGAAGCAAGCAAATTTAGACAAAGGCCTGCTTTGGACTTTCCCTGTAGAACACAGATTGACAACGGACGCAAGCTTCTGGGGGTGGGGTGCTCATCTGGATGGACAGATGGCCCAAGGAACATGGTCAAACAGAGAAGCCCGGAGATCCTCCAATTGGAGAGAATTGAGGGCCATTCTACTGGGACTATGGGCGTTCAAGAAACAAGTCCTGGGTCACCACATTCAGGTGTTATCAGACAATGCCACGGCAGTGGCTTATATAACAAGGCAGGGAGGCACGAGGAGCAGAGTGTTGCTATCCTCAGCCCTCCACATTTTGGCCTGGGCAGAATCCAATCTAGCCTCCTTGACGGCGGTACACCTAAAGGGAGATCTGAACCAAATAGCAGACTTCCTAAGCCGAGAAAGAGTACTGGAATCAGAATGGAGTCTGAATCCGGTAGTATTCCAGAAGATAACAGGAAGATGGGGAGTTCCCCAAATAGACCTGTTCGCATCCCACGCCAATGCGAAGGTGGAAACATACTTCTCCCTAAACAGGCAAGATCAAGCGGAGGGTCTAGATGCACTGGCACAACCATGGACCTTCCACTTGTGCTACGCTTTTCCCCCCTTCCAAATGATCCCATTGGTCCTCAAAAAGCTACAGAAGGAGCCTACAACATTAATCCTAGTAGCCCCATTCTGGCCCAAAAGGACTTGGTTTTCAACCATCCAGAGGATGGCGGTGGAACCCCATTGGTTTCTTCCTTTACAGAAGGACCTTTTAACACAGGGGCCCCTACAACATCCCAATATCAAGCACCTCAGACTAGCTGCTTGGCTACTGAGGAGCAAATCCTAAAAAAGAGGGGCTTGTCCAATAAACTAATTTCAACATTATTGGACAGCCGAAAAAAGGTCACCAGAGCGATCTATTTCAAAGCTTGGAAATGTTTTAATTCCTGGTGCAGAGAAAAGATCCGTTCACCAAAGGAGACTATCTCTGTATTAGAATTTCTCCATGAGGGAATGGAGAAGGGGTTGGCGATTAGCACCCTAAAGGTGCAAGTAGCCGCCTTATCGGTGTTCCTGGAGAGACAACTATCTCAGGACCCCCTTATCGTTAGATTTTTTAAGGCACTGACCAGAGTTAGGCCAGTACCCTTTAAGTTCTTCCCAAAATGGGACTTATCTCTGGTGCTACAGGGTCTGACAAAAAGACCCTTTGAACCTCCGGAGGAAGCAACGATTAAATTTTGGTCCCTGAAGGTAGCACTCTTAGTGGCAGTTACCTCAGCTAGGAGAGTGAGTGATCTACAGGCCCTGTCAATCATAGAACCTTTCCTTTCTATATTTCCAGACCGGGTAGTGCTGAGAACTGACCCGGGCTTCCTACCAAAAGTGGCAACGGTATTCCACAGGTCACAGGAAATAGTTCTCCCTTCCTTCTGTCCTACACCAGTGGGCACGAAAGAAGAAGCCTTTCACAGCTTGGATGTAAGGAGGTGCATACTGCACTATCTAAAGATAACAAGTGAATTCAGAAGATCGAATTCCCTGTTTATTTTGTTTTCTGGCCCACGTAAAGGTTATAGTGCGTCCAAAAATACCATAGGTAGGTGGCTACGAATGGCTATCGGCGAAGCCTACAGAGCTTCAGGGATAGAACCTCCCACAGGAGTAGGGGCTCATTCAACCCGGGCAGTAGCAACATCCTGGGCAGAACGAGCTGGAGCTTCGCCGGGAAGAATATGCAAGGCGGCTACGTGGACAAGCTTCTCCACTTTCACCCGCCATTACAGGTTGGATTTACTCTCTGCATCTGAGCAATCATTTGGCAGAAAGGTCCTACAGGCAGTGGTCCCACCCTAGAGTAAGTACTCTTTTATCATCTCCAGGTGCTGTCCTGAAAGACGAGGTGAGAAAACCTCAGTTAGACTTACCGGTAACGGTATTTCTACGAGTCTTTCAGGACAGCACCGATGACCCGCCCGAAAGTAATGATAAGATGTGGTGTTATTGCTATGTTCTGCTTATCTAATTTCAGCATGGCTGGAGGTACTCTTAAACAACTGAGGCCATGGTGGAAGTGTCCGGTCTTTAAAGAAAACTGACTGCAGTGTTTCCTGGGAAAAGGGGTGGAGCTGCGCTCTCTCCAGGTGCTGTCCTGAAAGACTCGTAGAAATACCGTTACCGGTAAGTCTAACTGAGGTTTTTTTGTGTACCAAAATTCCATATGGAATCAACAATATCTGCCATTGCTTCTCTTAGAAAAGGGGAGTTTCTGGCATCAGTAGACATACAGGATCTACACTTTCCCATTTTCCCCATACATCAACGCATGCTGAATTTTGCTGTGAGAGACCAGCGCTTCCAATTTGCAGGTTTCTTCTCTGCACCCCGGGTGTTCACAAACTGCTTTCCTTTCCTTATTGCTCTTCTGTGGACCCAGGGCATTCAGGTCACAGGATACATGGACGACCTTCTGCTGAAGGACTTCTCTGCCACAAATGTGTCTGCCAACATCCAAACGAGGATCCCGTTTCTTTAAACCTTTGGCTGGTCAACATTCCAAAGTCTGCCTTCACGCCACCTGGAGTACCTGGGTTTTTAATCATGGACACAGCCCATGCTAAAATATTCCCTCTTGCAGAAACAAATCTTACACTTGGACCCTCAGATCCAAAAGGCACCCATCAGTTTGCTTCTGCATCAGGTTTTACAGTGTCTACCTCTGCCAAGCTTTCTTTGCCATCCACATCCCTGGTGTGGACATTTGCTAAACTGTGAATGCCTAGACCCTGGGAAGAGGTGTCTGCACCCAGATGTCTTCCAGAATCTCTGTCAAAGGTGGGAAAATCCAGATGTGGAAATTCTGACACCTAGGTTCAACAATAAACTGAACAGATTTGCAGCCAGGACCAGGAATCCTCTGGCCTTCACAGTAGATGCCGTGGTGATTCCTTGGACTCTATTCAGGCTGATATATGCTGTCCCTGCAGTAAGGATTCTGACGCGTCTGCTGCAGAAGATAGAGGTAGAAAGGATTCTGGTGATCCTTTTTGCACTGAATTGGTCCAGAAAGACACATTATCTAAAACAGGGGTCCTCAAACTTTTTAAACAGGGGGCCAGTTCACTGTCCCTCAGGCCGTTGGAGGGCCGGACTATAGTTAAAAAAAAAAAAAAACTATGAACAAATTCCTATGCACACTGCACATATCTTATTTTGAAGTGAAAAAACAAAACTGAAACAAACACAATATTTAAAATGAAGAACAAGTAAAGTTAAACCGACAAACTTACCAGTATTTCAATGGGAACTATGGGCCTGCTTTTGGCTAATGAGATGGTCAATGTCCGGTTCCATATTTGTCACTGCAAGCCCCCCCTCACCGTCATTTCAAGCCATCATTGCAAGCCCCCCCTCACCGTCATTGCAAGCCCCCCCTCACCGTCATTGCAAGCCCCCCCTCACCGTCATTGCAAGCCCCCCCCCACCGTCATTGCAAGCCCCCCCTCACCGTCATTGCAAGCCCCCCCCCACCATCATTGCAAGCCCCCCCTCACCATCATTGCAAGCCCCCCCTCACCATCATTGCAAGCCCCCACACAGCCTTACTGTGCAAAACAATCTCACCTGTAGCTGCTGTGTCACGGTCAGGGAGCTCACTGTACAGTTTGGGCACGCTGTGTCACTGTGAAAACCTCGGGCGTGCTGTTATAAAAGTCCCGCCCTCCTCCTAGACCAGCTCGTGTGATAGACGGAACACTGGCTCTATCACACGAGCTGGTCTAGGAGGAGGGCGGGACTTTTATAACAGCGCGCCCGAGGTTTTCACAGTGACACAGCGCGCCCGAACTGCACAGTGAGCTCTGTGACACAACGGTCTCCCGCTGTGTTATAACCTGCCCGCCCCCAGGCCTGGCCTGTCAGGAATCCGGCCCTGGGTGGGGAGGGCCGCATAAATGTAATCGGCAGGCCGCATGTGGCCCGCGGGCCTTAGTTTGAGGACACCTGATCTAAACAGATGCAAAGTCCTCTATTCCATCCTGCTTCTGGCTTTAACGGCATCATTGTAGTAACCCAGGTCCTGAAGGATAGTGGTATCTCTGACTCTGTTACCTCCACCTTACTCAGTGAGAAAATCAACCTCCCGCAAAATCTACCATTGCACATGGAAGGTTTACTTTGCCTGGTGCAAGGACGCAAAGCTGAGTCCCAGGGAGTACCCTGTTGTTTGTATTTTGTTCTTTTTTCAATCTGGACTCAAATCAGCATTGATATTTTTCACAACAGAGTTGCTTATATAAAACATCCAATTCTGCCCCCTGTGTTGTCTTGGGATCTCAGTGTGGTGCTCTCTGTACTTCAGAGACCACCCCCCCCCTCCTTTGAGCCAAATGGAGATATCCCTTTGAGAGACCTCATGTTTAAGGTTGCCTTCTTGGTGACCAGTATGTCTGTTTGGTGTGCTTCTGAGCCAGCAGCCCTTTCATGTAAAAAGCCTTTTCTTATAGCGCATACGGACAAGTTAAAATTGAGACCAAGACTTTCTTCTCCATCCAAGGTGGTATCTCTTTTCCATCTCAATGAGGATATTGTCCCCCCTTCTCTTTGTCCTGCTCTAAAATACACTAAGAAAATTTCCTTACACTGCTAGGATGTTGTCAGGACTACTTCTGTTTGCAGAACTGATTCCCTGTAGGGTTTTGAAGAGGACATTCTGCCTCCCGCTCCACCGTTACTAGTTGGATTATAGTTGGATTAGACAACTCATTTGCAAGGCTTCTGCTCCTAAAGAAAGGCTTCCTGCTTTCTCTATCAGAACTAATTCCACCAAGTCTGTTGGTGTCTCTTGGGCTTTTCAGCATTAAGCATCTATATCACAGATTTTCAAGCCTGCCACTTGGTCCTCTGTTCAGATATTCTACAGGTTTTACCAGGTGGATATATAGGTCATGGCTAATTCAAGCTTTGGCTGCAGGATGCTTCAAGCATCAGTCTTGAGTGTTTTTAAGCTACTTAAACCTTTTGGTTTTTTTTGTGGGCCTGTTGACATTTCTGTTTGCTATGTTGTGGCCCACTCTGTAGTTTATTGCTGTGGAACGTCCTAAGGTCTATGAATGCAAGCCCTGCTTCCTGTACTGCAAGATTAAAATGGATGTAAACCCTCCATACACCCAGTGAAGTGGGTGAACAACTTCAGATGATACACAGAGATGAACCAAATCTCCCTACATAGGTTTTACATGTATATCCTGCACATTTATATACTGTTCAGAAAGTTAAGATCATGTTAGGAAATGTTCTCTTCCTGTTTAACACAGTGTGATGTCTGGGCATACAGCCAAGATGGCTAAAATTTCTGATTGGAGGAAAGGCACATAGGTTGAGACTCTCAGAGGTGTTTTGTAACAGGGCCAGCTGCCTGCTAATCTTTTTATAGCAACCTCCACAGACAGAAATTTCAGGCTGCTTCTATCTGATGATGTGTCTGAGAATTTGTCAGGAGTTATCTGGCTGTTAACAGAGGAACGGGTCAGGAGAGAGCTACGGGACTTAGCTCTTTTGAAGAGATAACAAAATACTGCAGATATGTGCCCAGCTCAAATTTAATGAATTTAGTTTACATCCACTTTAAGTTAATGGGAATATTGCCTTTCCTATAGACACCTTATGGAGTACAGGACACAGCCCCCCTTCCTGTCTTCTGTGGTCCTGTAAAAACAAAAAAACTGGAGTTTCACAGCATAGATGGGGTTATATGAGCATTCATTATGGGCAGCCTGTGTCCAGTAAACTGAAGGTAGACTACATATAACCCATTCTTTGAAAACAAACACTTTTTTTTTTTAAACTAGGCAACGGGGGGAGGGCCCAGAGGTAGAAGATAGTCGGCACGGAACATATTCCAGAGGGTAGTATTGGGGGCATTAGTGGTAGGTTGACTAAAGCACATAAACACAAGGTAAGTATAATAACAAGTCCTAGTTGCAATCTCAGAGCACCCAATAAGAGGATAGTATGTGACCGGTCTAAACTACGTGGCATGTTCACCAATGCCAGGAGCCTGGCGGACAAGATGGGTGAACTAGAGATACTGTTGTACGAGGAGGATTTGGATTTTGTGGGAATTTCAGAGACCAGGTTCAACAGCTCCCATGATTGGCTGGCAACCATTCAAGGGTATGCCCTTTATCGCAGGGATAGAGAGGGTAAAAAAGGGGGAGGGGTATGCCTATATATCAAGAATAACGTACAAGTGAATGTGAGAGATGACCTCACTAAGGGAGCTAAGGATGAGGTGGGATCCTTATGGGTAGGGCGCCAAAGGGTGAAACCAAGGGAAATTAATACTGGGAAGTATGCTATGGCCCCCTAGCCTGAGGGAGGAGAGGGATATGGATCTCCTATCACAATTTGTATTAGCAGCAAGGATGGGAAGTGTTATCATAATGGGGGATTTTAATTATCCAGACATAGACTGGGCGGAGGGAACCATGCATTCGTCTAAGGCTCGCCAGTTCCTAAATGTCTTGCAGGACAATTTCATGGTTCAGATGGTAGATGCACCATCTACTCATTACCAACAATGCAGACCTGATCACGGATGTGGAAATACGGGGCAATTTAGGAAGCGGTGATCACAGGTCAATTGGCTTCAGTATAAATCACACAAATGGGGAAACACAAGGGGAATACAAAGACACTGAATTTCAAAAGAGCCAACTTCCCTAAACTATGAACCTTGCTAGAAGGCATAAACTGGGATAAAATCTTAGGAACAAAGAACACGGAGGAGAGATGGGTTTGCTTTAAGAGCATATTAAATAAGGCCATTAGCCAATGCATCCCATTGGGAAATAAATTTAAAAAAGCGAACAAAAGTCCTTGATGGCTTAACTCCCATATAAAAACAAAGGAGAAGGTCTTCAAAAAATACAAGGTTGAGGGATCATCATCAGCATTCGGACTTTATAAGGAATGCAACAAGAAATGTAAGGGTGCAATTAGGGTGGCTAAGATAGAACACGAAAGACACATTGCGGAGGAAAGCAAAAAAAATCCCAAGAAATTCTTTAAGTATATAAACAGTAAAAAATTGAGGACAGCCCATATTTGCCCCATAAAGAATGAGGAAGGTCACCTGGTTACAAAGGATGGGGAGATGGCAAAGGTATTGAATTTATTCTTCCCCTCAGTCTTTATCCTCATGACACATCACAGGAAGCACCTCCATGGTTAACAGAGGACAGAATTAAAATTCGACTTGGGAAACTTAACATTAATAAATCAACGGGACCAGATGGCTTGCACCCGATGGTACTTGGGGAACGCAGTCAAGTAATAGCCAGACCATTGTTCCTCATTTTTACTGACTGGAATAGTACCAGCTGATTGGAGAAAAGCCAATGTAGCACCAATATTTAAAAAGGGCCCAAAATACTTCCCTGGGAATTACAGACCAGTTAGCCTAACATCAATCATATGCAAGCTCTTGGAAGGGATGATACCGACCGCCGCACGACTATATACGTCCTGACTTTGAAGAGGGATATCTCGGTAATGGCAGCAGCTGTTGCCACAACCGAGGTATCCATCTCTTCAGGCAGCAGTCCGGTTAACGATAATGGTGGTCTCTGCGGCGGATTCGCCGCAAGATCACTGTTGGCGGCGGGAGAGGGGCCCCCCTCACGCTGCTCTCCCGCGCCCTCTGCCGCTTACCGGAGCCGTCAGTAGCGGTGGAGGCGATCGGGTCCTATCCGTGGTTGGGTATGGATACGAGTGAGGGTAAGATGGCCCCTACCCGTCTCCATACCATAGCATGGTGGAAGCGACGTCAAAACGTCACTTCCGCCCATACCTCTTAAAGGGCCATTTTATTTTAGTAATTTTTTTTTTAAATGACAATTTTTTTTTTTTTCATTATTGCATTTTAGTCTAAATATGAGATCTGAGTTCTTTTTGACCCCAGATCTCATATCTAAGAGGACCTGTCATGCTTTTTTCTATTAAAAGGGATGTTTACATTCCTTGTAATAGGAATAAAAGTGACCCAATTTTTTTTTTTTTTTAAACGGTGTAAAAATAAATAAAATCAAGTAAAATAAGACATTTTTTTTTTAAGCGCCCCTTCCCGACGAGCTCGCTCGCAGAAGCGAACGCACACGTGAGCAGCGCCCGCATATGAAAACGGTGTTCAAACCACACACATGAGGTATCGCCACGATAGTTAAAGCGAGAGCAATAATTCTAGCCCTAGACCTCCTCTGTAACTCAAAACATGCAACCTGTAGAACTTTTTAAACGTCGCCTATGGAGATTTTTAAGGGTAAAAGTTTGACGCCATTCCACGAGCAGGCACAATTTTAAAGAGTGACATGTTGGGTATCAATTTACTCGGCGTAACATTATCTGTCACAATCTAAAAAAAAATTGGGATAACTTTACTGTCTCTTATTTTTTAATTCAAAAAAGTAAATTTTTTCCAAAGTGCGCTTGTAAGACCGCTGCGCAAATATGGTGTGCCAAAAACGATTGCAATGACCGCCATTTTATTCTCTAGGGTGTTAAGGAAAAAAATGTATAATGTTGGGCAATTCTAAGTAATTTTCTAGCAAAAAAACTTGTTTTTAACGTGTAAACACGGAGTCTGAAAAACAGGCTCGGTCTTTAAGTGGATATACATGATTTTAGTAATGAGAACCGTATCATTAGCAGTAATCGGCATAGATTCATGAAGAGTTGTTCTTGCCAAACCAATCTATTAACCTTCTATGAGGAGGTGAGTTGCCATCTAGATAAAGTAAGGTCCGTAGACGTGGTGTATCTGGATTTTGCAAAAGCATTTGACACAGTTCCCCATAAATGTTCACTTTACAAAATAAGGTTCGTTGGCATGGACCAAAGGGTGTGAGTACATGGATTGAAAACTGGCTACATGGGCGAGATCAGAGGGTGGTAATAAATGGGGAGTACTCTGAATGGTCAGGGGTGGGTAGTGGGGTCCCTTTAAGGGTTCTGTGTTGGCACCAATCCTATTTAATTTGTTCATAAACGACCTGGAGGATGGGGTAAACAGTTCAATCTCTGTATTTGCGGACGATACTAAGCTAAGCAGGGCAATAACTTCTGCGCAGGATGTGGAAACCTTGCAAAAAGATCTGAACAAATGAATGAGGTGGGCAACTACATGGCAAATGAGGTTTAATGTAGAAAAATTTAAAATAATGCATTTGGGTGGCAAAAATATGAATGCAATCTATACACTGGGGGGAGAATCTCTGGGGAAATCTAGAATGGAAAAGGACCTGTGGGACCTAGTAGATGATAGGCTCAGCAATGGAATGCAATGCCAAGCTGCTGCCAACAAAGCAAACAGAATATTGTCATGCATTAAAAAGGGGATGAACTTCAGAGATAAAACGATAATTCTCCCGCTCTACAAGGTGCACCAGTCCTCAGGAAGGATGTACTGGAAATGGAGCGAGTACAAAGAAGGGCAACAAAGCTAATAAAGGGTCTGGAGGATATTAGTTATGAGGAAAGGTTGCGATCACTGAACTTATTCTCTCTGGAGAAGACGCTTGAGAGGGGATATAATTTCAATTTACAAATACGTTACTGGTGACCCCACAATAGGGATAAAACTTTTTTGTGGAAGGGAGTTTAACAAGACACGTGGCCACTCATTAAAATTAGAAGAAAAGAGGCTTAACATTAAACTACGTAGAGGGTTCTTTACTGTAAGAGCGGCAATGATGTGGAATTCCCTTCCACAGGTGGTGTTATCAGCGAGGAGCATCGTTAGTTTCAAAAAACTATTAGATAAGCACCTGAATGACCACAACATACATACAGGGATATACAATATAATACTGACATATAATCACATAGGTTGGACTTGTGTCTTTTTTTTCAACCTCACCTACTGTGTAACTGTCTTGTACTGTTCTCCAAGATCAGAAATTTACAGGTGAGGCAAAATTCTAACTTTTTCAATCTTGCACATTTTTTTTTTTTTTTGAAAATTGAACAAAATAAGAAACAAAACTAGTTAAAGTGGAGCTCCACCCTAAATTTACACTTCTGCTAATCGGAACCCTCCCCCCCTCCGGTGTCACAATTGACACCTTTCAGGGGGAGGGGGGGGTGAAGATACCTGTCTAAGACAGGTATTTTCACCCACATCCGGGAGTCCTCTCTCCGGGAATCTGCGGGAGTGACGTCACTTCCCCCAGACTTCCCGTAGTGTTCTGGGAGACACTCGGCTCCCAGAACACAGGAGAATGAATCAGAACGGCGCAGCGCGACTCGCGCATGCGCCTTAGGGATCCGGGCATGAAGCCGCAGGGCTTCACTTCCTGGTTCCCTCAGCGAGGATGGCGGAGGAAGCAGCAGAGTGACGAGCGTTCGCTCGTCCTCTGCTGCCGACGTCGCTGGACTCCAGGACAGGTAAGTGTCCAAATATTAAAAGCCAGTAGCTGTAGCTGCTGGCTTTTAATATTTTTTTTTCCGGCGGAGCTCCGCTTTAAAATGAAAAAAATTAAGATTATATGTCCTATGTTTAAAATTCTAAAAAGGATAATAAATATTTTTATTCATAATTTTTTGAAATCTGAAAGCTTTGCTTGTTCTTTCCTTAACTTAAGTAGACAAGACCGGATTCTGTTTTGTAATTAATATTAATCAGAAATTTGCGCATTATGACAGGGAAACATCTCTTTCCATTCAGAGATCAGTTCCCTGGCAATAATTTTGGTTTGAGCAGCACAGAGGATGGTGTCAGTGTCCTTAACGGAAAACTGAGTATGATTCACCGTTTGGTAAATGTTATTGACATAATCATATCCTTTTAAGCTTGTGTATTTTAGGGGAATTTATAAAGAAGGTATCAAATATATTGCAGGTAAAATAAGTTTTGAACTGGTCACCATTTTTCTAGGTAAATATATTTCTAAAGGTGCTGGTCACCGCATGTTGGTAACAACCCATGCAATCCAAACCAAAACAAATAAGTTCAGAAATTCAGTTGTGTAATAAAATGGAATGACGCAGGGAAAAATAATTAAACACACTAACTGAAATGTATTTATTACTTCATACACAATCCTATATTGGTAATGACAGCTTCAAGACTGTATGGAGAAACTAGTCATATGAATTGCTCAGGTGCGATTTTGTCCCATTCTTCCACATAAACAGTCTTCAACTCTTGAAGTTTCCGTAGGCTTCTTCTATGAGCTCTGATCTTTAGTTCTTCCCATAGATTTTCTATTGGATTTAAGTCAGGTGATTGGCTGGGCCACTCTATCAGCTTTATTTTCTTTCTTTGAAACCAATTGAGAGTTTCCTTGGCTTTGTGTTTGAGATCTTGCTGAAATGTCCACCCCTGTTTCATCCTCATCATCCTAGCAGATGGCATCAGATTTTTATCAAGAATGTCTTGGTACATTTTTTCATTCATCCTTCCTTCAATGACATGAAGTTTGCCAGTACCGTATGCTGAAAAACAGCCCCACACCATGATGTTCACCTCCAAACTTCACTGTTGGTATGAAGCTGTTTTGGGGTGATGTGCAGTGGTATTTGACCTCCAAACATGGTGTGTAGTAACCAATCCAAAGAGCAAAATTTGGGCTCATCTGACCAGACTATATTCTCCCAGTATTTCACAGGCTTGTCTAAATGTTGTGCAGCAAACTTTAAACAAGCTTCAACATGCTTCTCTTTTTTTTACAGGTCATGGCGGTTGAGTGCATTACTTATGGTTTTCTTTGAAACAATTGTACTTGCTAATTCTAGGTCTCTCTAAAGCTCTCCACAAGTGTTCCTTGGCTCTTGAACAAGTCTTTTAAAAATTATGTTCACTCCTCTGTCAGAAATTTTGAGAGGAGTACCTGGTTGTAGCCGGTTTATGGTGAAATTATGTTCTTTCCACTTTCGGATTATGGCCCCAACAGTGCTCACTGGAACATTCAGAAGTTTAGAAATCCTTCTGTAACCAATGCCATCAGTATGTTTTGCAAAAATAAGGTTGTGAAGGTCTTGAGAGAGCTCTTTGTTTTTACCCATCATGAGATGTTTCTTGTGTGACATCTTGATAATGAGACACATTTTTATAGGCCATCAGTTGAGACTGAACCAGGTGATATTAATTTGCACTGACAAGGGGCAGGATTGCTTTCTAATTAGTGATGGATTTCAGCTGGTGTCTTGGCTTTACATTTCTTTTTGCACCTCCCTTTTTTCATGTGTTCAATACTCTTTCCTGTGTCATTCCATTTTATTACACATAACTTTAAGGAGAAGTATGGGAATGCAAAAATAGGTAGTACATGTTACCCTCATACCTGCATTGCATTTCTTTCTTTCCTCAGTCTTTTTAGTTTTTGCAGAATAGTCTTTTGAAGAGTACAGAAGCAGCCTCTAATGGTTCTCTCTCTGTTCAAAAGTTTCCAGGGGGTGGATACAGCCCCACAATCCAGCCCCTCCTTCAGTTCCTCCCTCTCTTGGACAAGTGGGTGTGTTTGGTGAAGAGGTGCACATCCAAGCTGCTATCTAGAGCGAGCACACTCTTTACATGCCTCTGTTTCCATGGCAGAATGTCCCCAGCTAAAACCCAGAAGCCAAGGCAGCATGACACAAACTCCAATATCCTCACCTCCCAGCAGCTGGCCGATGTTCCCCAACTCTTATCTGCAAACCTCCAACTCCTCCTTCAGTGGGCTTTGATGTTCCTGTGTCTTACGAATACCCCCCTCCCCTCACAGGCTTTCAAAGTCTGTCAGCGTCTTTTTCAGCCGATGGGAGGAGGGGGATTGTCACTGAACACTTATGTCCAGCAATGAACACAGGTAAGCTCTCTTCACATAGTAACCTGCTTCCTGTGTCTGTTCTCTGAAATGAACACAGTGCTATGTGTCCCTCTGTCACTGATCCCACCCCCCCCACCACCATCCCTCTGCCACTTGGAAGGCAGGAAGGATGGCTGATACTTGGAGGGCAGGAAGGATAGCTTACTATGCCACTTGGAAGGCAGGAAGAATAGCTTACTATGGCACTTGGAAGGCAGGAAGGATGGCTGATACTTGGAGGGCAGGAAGGATAGCTTACTATGGCACTTGGAAAGCAGGAAGAATAGCTTACTATGGCACTTGGAAGGCAGGAAGGATGGCTGATACTTGGAGGGCAGGAAGGATAGCTTACTATGGCACTTGGAAGGCAGGAAGAATAGCTTACTATGGCACTTGGAAGGCAGGAAGGGTGGCTGACACTTGGAAGGCACGAAGGGTGGCTGAGACTTGGATGGCACGAAGGGTGGCTGACACTTGGATGGCACGAAGGGTGGCTGACACTTGGAAGACAGGAAGGGTGGCTGACACTTGGAAGACAGGAAGGGTGGCTGACACTTGGAAGACAGGAAGGATCAGTATTAGCTCAGATTTAATTTTAATTTTATATTACTATAACCATAATTCATGAAATGCCGGTCTGCTGCCAAATCCAAATGTGTATTTTACTTTAAAAAAAAAAAAAAAAGTTTCCACTCTGATAAATAGAAATATAGTGTAGATTCTCATACACAGCACTCTGTGTCTTCTCCTACCTTACACAGTCACTGAAGTGCTGCTATCTCTGCTGGAATTGTCTGAACATCGGAACAGGCTGAAGAGGAGGGAGGGAGGGGGATGAGGAAGGAGGGAGAAGGGAGGGGGGAGCAGCTACGCTATGAAGTCTCAGGAACGAGCAGACTTTAAGCAGATGACAGGAAATTGGTGGATCCAGACTCCCATTGTCGGTATGATGCTGCTTGAAAGTCTGTAGACCCTCCCACAGGTATATTTAGCTTGATTTTAACAGAATGGGGGCACTTCTGAGAGGGCTGGAAAGATTTTTAGATATCGTCAGCTCACATAGAATAGATGTAAGCAAAAAAAAACGAAAACCCATACTTACTCTTTTACGCTCTGAACATATTTGTTTTGGTTTCTTTTGTATGTATGGATTGCATGGGTTGTTACTGGTATGTGGTGAAAATTTTATGTCAAGAACACCTTAAGACCCCTTTCACACTGAGGAGTTTTTCAAGCGCTTTTGCGTTTAATAAAAAAAAAAGAGCCTGAAAAGCTCACGAAAACGGCCTCCCATTAAAATCAATGGATGCTTTCACACTGGGGCGGTGCGCTGGCGGGGAGATGAAAAAACTCCCGCTAGCAGCATCTTTTGGAGCATGTTTGGAGAGCTAAAGCACCTCTAAAGCGCGCCCCTCTCCATTGAAATTAATGAAAAGTGCCTGAAAAACACTGCAAAAGCTCTGTGTTTTACTGGCAGTTTAGAAGCGCCTCAGTGTGAAAGGGATCTTAAAAATATATTTACAGAGAAAAAGGGTGACTTGTTTAATACTTATTTTACCTACTGTGTATTAACTCTTAAAATGCATAGTGCATGTCAGTTATCAGTGAACCTTTTTAAAAATGTTTTCCAAAAAGCTATTATTTTTTTTTATGAATCTTGTTTTAGTTCTGAACCTTTTAATATTACTGAAGCAGCTGAAGATGAATCTACATTTTTGTCTCGTTTGACCTGTATTTGGAAAGGATTTCTTAATATGCCTTCTGTGGCAAAATTTGTTATCAAGGCATACCCTGTATCCGGATCATTAGAACATTTATCCGAGGTAATTCTATAATGTTCTTAAATATTTTAATACATATTGTAGAGGTAAGCATCTTTACTGGTCTCACGATTTTATTTGATTACGATCATCATGTCAATGATTTGATTCAATTCCGTGATGCATCACGATTACTGCCCATGGCTTTCATCAAAAAAATTCAAGCAGATCGAAAAACCATTTTTTTTATTTCATCTCTTCTTAAAAAAACGAAGAAAAAAAAACACTCCCTGCATGTAGCAAATTCTAACCACTGCACACAACAACTTAAAGAGGAGCTGCAGGCTCCCCCAAAATATTAGATTAGATGGTAACAGACTGTAGACATACTACACGAGATGGTCAGAGACTGCAGACATAGTATCGGAAATGGGCAGAGACTGCAGACATAGTACCGGAAATGGGCAGAGACTGCAGACATGGTACCGGAGATGGGCAGAGACTGCAGACATGGTACCGGAGATGGGCAGAGACTGCAGACATGGTACCGGAGATGGGCAGAGACTGCAGACATGGTACCGGAGATGGGCAGAGACTGCAGACATGGTACCGGAGATGGGCAGAGACTGCAGACATGGTACCGGAGATGGGCAGAGACTGCAGACATGGTACCGGAGATGGGCAGAGACTGCAGACATGGTACCGGAGATGGGCAGAGACTGCAGACATGGTACCGGAGATGGGCAGAGACTGCAGACATGGTACCGGAGATGGGCAGAGACTGCAGACATGGTACCGGAGATGGGCAGAGACTGCAGACATGGTACCGGAGATGGGCAGAGACTGCAGACATGGTACCGGAGATGGGCAGAGACTGCAGACATGGTACCGGAGATGGGCAGAGACTGCAGACATGGTACCGGAGATGGGCAGAGACTGCAGACATGGTACCGGAGATGGGCAGAGACTGCAGACATGGTACCGGAGATGGGCAGAGACTGCAGACACGGTACCGGAGATGGGCAGAGACTGCAGACACGGTACCGGAGATGGGCAGAGACTGCAGACACGGTACCGGAGATGGGCAGAGACTGCAGACACGGTACCGGAGATGGGCAGAGACTGCAGACACGGTACCGGAGATGGGCAGAGACTGCAGACACAGTACCGGAGATGGGCAGAGACTGCAGACACAGTACCGGAGATGGGCAGAGACTGCAGACACAGTACCGGAGATGGGCAGAGATACTACAAGAGAGGGTCAGAAAATGCAGAGATACTACAGGAGACAGTCGGCAGGTAAGTATAACTGGTGCATCAGATATTGTCTGTAAACATTAACTTCTTTATGTAGTGCAATTACTTAGTACCGAGCAAGTACCCGATGACAGTCTGTGAGAGTGTGAGTAGGACTTCCGGGACTCAGGGACGCTCGCTCTGGTCTTCCGCAGCAGCCTGCAACACGACGACGCCGGGTGGCTGGGGATGACGTCAGCATCAAGGTGGAAAAAGAGGGCGCAGCTAACGCCCACGGCTCCTTTTGCTGTGAGGAAAGGCAGCATTTTTGTACAATAGCATATTTTAGTGATTTTTGATTTATTTTTTTAAATCAATGGGATCAAAAACGTTAAACGCCGGTGAGCCGCGTTTTTGAGCGTTTATCTGCGTTATTTGACGTTAGAGATTTTTTACAGCTGAAAAACTCTTCTCAGAACGCACTAGTTTTGGGGTTTTCTTACAGCCCAAAAACGCCCCTGCCAAAAACTGTTGATAACAGCCTATGTGTGCCTGAACACGTAAGATAACATGATGGGGAGTTTATGGACTATAGAAAAAAACGTCTGACACCAATAAAAGCAGCTGTAAAAACGTCCAGTGTGCTTGAGGCCTTATCCTCATTGCATACTGTACAACATAATCTCTCCATGCCTAACCACCTATGCTTCTTTTGAAAAGATCAAGACTGAAACTAACTGAAGGTTCCCACCATTTTTCTGCAAACTGATCTTGTTTTCTGCAGCATATAGTAATTATGTCCCAAGGCCTGAATACTTTGTTTATTGTAATGGAGAATATACTACTCTTCCCCTGGGATGTGACGTACTGTTAAGAATTAGTACAGTTAGGGGAGTGCAAGTGTTTAGATGTGCACTATTACAAATGTCAAATAGTTGTGTCCTTCCTTTTCTGTCTACTTGCAGCATTTAAAAAACAAAACATTCATACTCACCTAGGTGGATGCAGCACCGATCCGATGCTGCAGCTGTCCCCCACCAGCTCCACACCAAGAACTGAGTGATCAGAGATCACTGATTGCTCAGTTCTCAGGTCCGCTCTGCTCAGCCCCTGCAGCGCTCACTGGAACGCAGGGCTGTGGGGGAGCGGCTGGCCCAGTCTCCCAACGACACACCAGGTTAAGATTGTTAATTTTAAGATGAGCTTTTTTACAAGATACAGTAACCAGAAAGTTGCAGCTGCTTAATTCATAAATAGCAGAGGGTTGTACAATACACAGAAAATGAACAAAACAAAAATTCCTCAGCACTCATTCCTGCAAATTAGCAAGAATAACCACACTCTAACATGTTTCTAATTTTTTTTATAAAAACGGGAGAATTGGCCAAATGCATTTAAAAATGTGTGAAGCTACACCTCTATGCCGAGGTGCCTCTAGTTTGGTGCGACTCTAACCTATTAAAACACCCAAATTGGGGTAAATACCGTGCCTTGAAAAAGTATTCATACCCCTTGAAATTTTCCACATTTTGTCATGTTACAACCAAAAATGTATTTTACTGGGATTTTATGTGATAGACCAACACAAAGTGGCACATAATTGTGAAATGGAAGGAAAATGATAAATGGTTTTCAATATTTTTTTACAAATAAATATCTGAAAAGTGTGGCATGCATTTGTATTCAGCCCCCTTTACTCTGATACCCCTAACTAAAATATAGTGGAACCAATTGCCTTTATAAGTCACCTATTTAGGAAATGGAGTCCACCTGTGTGTAATTTAATCTCAGTATAAATACAGATGTTCTGTGAAGCCCTCAGAGGTTGATTAGAGAACCTTGGTGAACAAACTGCATCATGAAGGCCAAGGAACACACCAGACAGGTCAGGGATAAAGTTGTGAAAGTTTAAAGCAGGGTTAGGTTATAAAAAAAAATCCCAAGCTTTGAACATCTCACTGAGCAATTCATCATCCGATAATGGAAATGGCATGGCACAACTGCAAACCTACCAAGACATGGCCGTCTGCCTAAACTGACAGGCCTGGCAAGGAAAGCATTAATCAGGGAAGCAGCCAAGATGCTCATGGTAACTCTGGAGGAGCATCAGAGATCCACAGATCTTACCACCTGATTTACCCAGACCTAGGATGCCTTTTTTTTTTTTGTAGTTCACCTTCATAGAATGTGACATAATTAAAGCCATTCTGGCCTTTATTTATATGACCTACAGTGTATCTGAGCATCTGGGAGTAGAGGCCACATGCAGGGAGTATTTTTGACAGTGAACCACCATCGCCAGGGGGAACTGGTGTGTTACTGCAGGGAACCAAAGAAATACTCCCAAGTCTAGCCCAGAAAGAGCAGATACTTCAACTGGAGATCACTGAAAAAATCAACAATCTTCATGGTGGAAAAATACATGAAGATGTTCTACCTCCTAGGATACTAAGCTGCAAATGAACTCTTATATTTGTTTAGAAGAGTGGAGCACAAGTTTACAAAATTTCAAAATGAAACCTTACTGACCACACCCACTTTTAACCACTCCCACAAACGTACACCCCATTTGTAGCCACAGCCACGCCCCCATTTTTAACCCACAAACAATTGGTCACAGATTTTGAAATAAGGTAGACATTCAAGATATAAAGACAAACCCCTTGTGCACCCAAAGTAGACATATGTCACATATGTGTTGAGGGGAATTTTGTGTGGCCAAATTGCAGTAATTGTGGGAGGGGCTTAAAGCGGTATGGTTAAATAAACCTGAGCCTACCCTGCTCTGGGTCAAGACTAATGTAAACCCTCACTTCCTCACCTTGCAAAACAACCCATTCAGATTAAAATAGAAATGAAGGGCAAAACATTTGTGTATACATATAAAAAACATTCTAAATATCTTCTTTTTTTTTTTACCTGCTGGCACAAGTCTGAACATTGGAAGGGAGCAGGCTGAGTTCCCAGCACAGCTACCACACTGTTCTGTCAAGCCTAGTGTGATCAGTTTTTAATAGGAAAGCAGATGGACTGACAGGAACTCAAGGGATTTCACACAATAGAAGTAAAACAAAAAGAACAGGATACATTTTCATACAAATATGTGGTACAGCAGGAACATAATCAGTTATATGAAATGTTGGGTTTACATATTCTTGAGCATTGGACAGAGTTCAGGGCTCAAGGGTATGTAACAGATGCAGTGCATGGCCAAGAAATAAGTAACACAAAGAGTGCTCGAGTAAGTAACACACAGAATGCAGGAAGCAGAAGTAGCACAGATTGCAGGGATCAAGAGGAAAGTGTGCAAATAGACAATTTTTAACACCAAAAATGCTTTGTTCCTAACAAAGATCAGTTACATGGAGGTCACTTCTAATTAGCTTGGGACCCCTAAAATTGATTAAAGTGGTTGTAAAGCTTTTTTATTTTTTTATTTATTTTTTTAAATAACAAACATGTCATACTTACCTCCACTGTGCAGCTTGTTTTGCACAGAGTGGCCCCGATCCTCGACTTTTGGGGTCAGATAACCTCCTAGGAGAAGCACTCTCCTGGGGTGTTAACTTGCGGGTGTGCTCCTGAGTCCAGCATTTGCATCCATAGTTACGAATGCCGAACTAGGACCGCCCCCGGCGCACGCATCATTGGATTTGATTTACAGCAGCGGGAGCCAATGGCTGCATTGCTATCAATCTATCCAATCAAGAGCCGGGACTCCGTGCAGATAGGGACAGTGCGTCTCCGTCGATTGAATTCCAGGGCTCAGGTAAGTAAAGGGGGGGGGGCTGGGGGTTTACAACCCCTTTAGGGTTTCTTAACCCACAGGTTACACACAAGCTAAGCTGTATCATTATGTACTATAATATAAGGATTCCATACTGCTCAGTGATATTCGGTTTAATAGGTGAATTAGGCCAGATGTTTGAGAATATAGATGTACAAGCTAAAACATATTATAAATCTCTCCTCACAGGCCTTATACTGCAAGGCCTGCTGGCCCCTGTGATGTGACACTAGGGGACAGACAGAGGAGCCAGGATCAGCTATGGTCCCCCTGGCCAGCAGACTCAGAGGCAGTACATGTGAGTGTCTTCTCTCCTGTGTTCAATATGGGCTGCAGTAGTCACAGGCACTCACCCTTCCCACTCTATTTATATTCATGGAGGCTTTACAAGTAATAGATTCTCTTTAGAATTCTCCCGCACTGAAATTGTTGATGTTTGGGGCAGATTCATTTACTTGTGGGGGAACAGGTACATTAATCTGTGTTGGGGGCACTGAGGCCAGATTGTCCATACCGAACACCTCCCCAATGCAGCTCAGCATTACAGAGCTCCGTCGCTGGCCACTGCATCTGTCAAACAGGCAAGCGCATGGTCAAGAAGTTTTGTAGTGGAGTGGGTGGTGTCTGATGGAGATCTGAGAGACAAGTTCCCCATCAGGTCCACCATGCTTTTGATTAACAGTGCATGGCAGTAGATGGGCTTGGAGTAGGGTGGGTGACGCTTGATGAGAAACTCTTAAGAGTTCCCCATCAGCTCAGCCTTCGGTGTGACTCTTCACTGCCTAAATATGGGCACTGCCATCAGTCAGTATTCCCAGGCCCCTGTTTTTTAAATTAAGTTTTTGGTTGGGGTATCTCCTGGCTGGCAGCTAAATGTAGTCGGTTGCTAGGAGGCAGCTGATGTCATAGCAGCCATGACCCCGTGCGAAACCCTGCCACACTTATGACCGCTTCCCAGCACAGGAATGCCCCCCTCCGAGCACTGGTGTTTCTCTGTATGCCCACTCAGTGTTGGTCTTAATTACCACAATTTTCCTAATCTGCACACTGGCGGTAGCCTCAGTGACAGATTTTAAAGTGGAACTAAAGACAGAAACACTCACCTTTCCAACGGTCCCCTCTACCGCCGGCATCTTCTGTGTTTTTGGGCCTCTTATTTGGTCTGCTCAGGATGACGGCACTCATGAGCAGGAGCTAGTTATCCTGCCACACAGTATTGGGCCAGCTGCTATGCAGCTCAATTTCCATTCCAAGGATCAGACAGGTAGGTGTGTTTTTCTTTGCAGAAGAGACATTCTGCAATAAAAAGCCACACAGATCTTTAGTTCCACTTTAAAAGCGGTGATAGAGCTACCTGAATCTGGCTTGTGTCAAAACTGGCACACAGGCTTGTCTAACTACATCCCGCCCTGTCGATAGCAGAATGACGGCCACTGCGGGGATCAGTTATCCTGACTGGGCATCATGTGGTGTCCAGCAGGATAAGCCGATTGTGCATCTAGTCTAGGTATATGACGTAGGCTCTTTACCACGTGATCAGCTGGGGGGGGGGGGGGTTTGAGCTGATAAACAGCACATTGATTATCAGTTCAGGCCCATCAGCAATGCCCAACAGTGCTTGCCAGTAATGCCAATCGGTGCCCACCATTGCCGACCCATCAGTTCTGCATATTAGTGCCTCCTTATCTGTTCCACCTCACCAATGCCCATCAGTGAAGCAGAAAACTTGCTTATTTACAAAATTTTATAACCAAAACAAAGTTTTTCCAAATTTTTGGTCTTTTCTTATTTGTAGCGCAAAAAATAAAAAAGCCAGTGGTGATCAAATACCACCAAAAGAAAGCTCTATTTGTGGAGAGAAAAAAAATCATTTGGGTACTGTGTCGCATGACCGCGCAATTGTCATTCAAAGTGCGGAAAGCTGAAAATTGGCCTGGGCAGGAAGGAGGTAAAAGTGCCCTGTATTGAGGTGGCTAAATTGGGTAAACTACAATCAGAAAAGTATCCCCAGTAAGTCCTCTAATAGGTGCTATAGACTGAATCTGTTACTTTAAATTGATTTATATTTTGAAGTTTTCATGACAGTATTTTATAGCTAGATAGATTTTTATATTCTCCCTCTAATGGATGCCTACTGTATAAACAGTATTTATAGTCAGTATTCCTGCAGATTAAGCAATGAGTCTACAGGATAAGCCACAAACAGTGTGAGCAGAATGTTTGTACTGAGAAACAATATAACAGTACCGGAGTATAGCACTATCCAGGAGGTATAAGTATGTCACAGTACATGTTGACATTCATAGTTCCCTCAATGAACTGTAGCTTCAGCACTCATGCAGCCCCAGACCATGACACTGCCACCACCATGCTTACTTTGTAGGCAAGACACGCTTGTCTTTGTACTCCTCACCTGGTTGCCGCCACACACACTTGACACCAGTTGAACCAAATAAGTTTATCTTGGTCTCATCAGACCACAGGACATGGTTCCAGTAATCCATGTCCTTAGTCTGCTTGTCTTCAGCAAATTGTTTGCGGGCTTTCTTTTGCATCATCTTTAGAAGAGGCTTCCTTCTGGGACAACAGCCATTTAGACCAATTTGATGCAGTGTGCGGCATATAGTCTGAGCACTGACAGGCTGATCCCCCACCCCTTTAACCTCTGCAGCAATGCTGGCAGCACTCATACGTCTATTTCCCAAAGACAACATCTGGCTATGACGCTGAGCACGTGCACTCAACTTCTTTGGTCAACCATGGCAAGGCCTGTTCTGAGTGGAACCTGTCCTGGTAAACCGCTGTATGGTCTTAACAACCGTGCTGCAGCTCAGTTTCAGGGTCTTGGCAATCTTTTTATATCGTAGGCCATATTTATGTAGAGAAACAATATTTTTTTTTAGATCCACAGAGTTCTTTCCCATGAGGTACCATGTAGAACTTCCAGTGACCAGTATGAGAGTGAGGGCGATAATGCCAAATTTAACATACCTGCTCCCCATTCACACCTGAGACCTTGTAATGAGTCACATGACACCGGAAAAGGAAAATGGCTAATTGGGCCCAATTTGGACGTTTTCACTTAGGGGTGTACTCACTTTTGTTGCCAGCGGTTTAGACATTAATGGCTGTCTGTTGAGTTATTTTGAGGGGACAGAAAATTTACACTGTTATACAAGCTGTACACTTACTACTTTGCATTGTAGCAAAATGTCATTTCTTCAGTATTGTCACATGAAAAGATAGAATAAAATATTTTCAAAAATGTGAGGCGTATACTCACTTTTGTGAGATACTGTGTGTGTATGTATTTGTGTGTGTGTGTGTATATATATATATATATATATATACAAACTGTAAACCGCAATACTTTTATAAAACAAATATTAAAACCCATTGTTAAGATGGATTGCTCTATTTACATTCAAATGTACACCCCAAAAAAAGTAAATATAGATTCATTTTAAGTTGGTGATTTTTATTTATAATAATATATTAATGATACAAAACTCACCTTGCTTTGCTAAGCATAAAAAATGTTTGGTACAGTAATTCCTCGGATTGCGGGTAACGCGGTTAACTAACGTTTTGCAATACAAGTTAGTTTTTTTTTTTTTAAATCCTGACTCGGTTTGTGAGCATTGTCTCAGAAAACTAGCTGGATTCAAACCTCTGGGGGTGTTCAATACCGCATTTGGCCAGAGGTGCGGGGCGCCGGTGACACTCAAAGCCGCTTGGAGACACCCCGTTGTAATGCTTTTACGTCTATCAAGTTCTTATGGTAAAACCAAGGAAGCTTAACTTCTGTAGTGTATCAATGCTTTACTAAACAAGGAAAAATCTGCACATACAACTGTAGGATGCACAACACAATTTATAGCTTACAAAATATCACATTATGTAAACTAAATAATTACTCAACTTAGAGGTCAGGATGTAATGTCCATAGTTTCTTGCTCAGTCTAACTCCCAAAAGCGTCTCCAAAGTTATCCAGCTTCAGGCAGCCATGTCTCCTTCCTTTGTCCTCCCAAACACCAACTCCTTCCTTTGTCCTTTCAAACACCAACTGTTCCAAACACATGTGTCTCCACAAAACACCTTTCCAACCCCCCCCCCTTCCCATTTCCTGATCAATGGAGGGGGAGGGGCCCCTCCCACCCATTTCCAGCAAAGAACTTCCAGTTTCAATGGAGGGGGAGGAAAGAGGCTCTGTACACATATCCTGTTACTACCTAAACTCTATATTATTATTATAAAGTCACCATAGAAATTGCCATTGCAACACATACCACCTCTTGACTTTATAGAATAATATACAAAACTTCTTAAAGCCTTTTGCCCAGAAAAGGGCGAAATAACCCCCCCCCCCCCCCCCCTGAATGGGAGGAAAAAATTCCCTTTTGACCCCCATCTGGGCGATCAGACTTTTGCTTTGTCCCTGGAAGGCTGCAACATTACTTTTGAGCAGGGTTAATGTCTTTGGCAGTTTGTGTAAAGAAAGTCCCAGATGAAAGTCTCTTGTCCTCTTGGTCATAAGGAAATGCTCAGATGAAAGTCCACTCCAATTCAGCCACCTTTAGGAAATCATCCGCATCTTCATCAGGCTCTCTTCTGGTCTTCCTCCTCCCACCCAGCATGGTCGTCTGCTCTGCCTGCTCCACCTCTCGATGCTCAATAGCTGAAAAGACTAAGAGACAAAAGCAGATTATATGTTCATTTCCAACTGTGCCAAAAACATAGCTCACTGCTCACATTTCTCTATCTGCCCATTTCTAACTGCAAAACTATTGTAGGGTGCCCACTGTTGCCTTGAAACACTTTCACGGAAAGGCATTGACTTCCAACGTAACGAATAAACTTGCACGTCTCTCCGTGCCGTCCTTGGAAGAACAGAGGCCTGCTGCTTCACAGTATGGCACATTTTTGCAAAATGCCCCATTTTGTGGCAACAGAAACACTTTAATGTGACTGAATCTACCATTCCCAACCATTTGCTTCCACTTCTTAAACAATGCTGGTGTAGGAATCCCATCTATTTCCTCTCTAGGGACCCCCACCTTAAGTAAATCAATCCACAAGTGTCCCCTGGAGATCATAGGCCTTGTCTTCCTTGTATCTGAATCAACTCTGTAATTTGAGCTGATCAAATCCTCAGCTTCCCGGTTATGAGAAGTAACAGTAGCACATGTCCTATTTCTGCTTACAGGCTTTGGGCCTTTGTCCTTTGTTAGAGCATCATTAGATTTATTCATGAGGGCTGCACACCGCTCATTCAAATCTTCAGCTCGGCCTACAGCGGTTTGAACACACTTGGAAGCCACTGCAGGTTTAACTTTGATTACCCTACTTTCTAAATTTTTGCCCTAATTGCAGTTTCTTCCAAACACCTGGATGCCACTGCAAGCTGCTTCTTTATTAAATCTCTTTCTAATTCTGCCTTTTCCCTCTTTTCAGATTCAATATGTAGAGCATGCAGGAAATGCAAACCAAACACAGCAACTGTGCACCAAATGGTGTTTTAAAAAACGGCCCTCCTAATAAAAACACCGCTCAGCGCTTAAGATACAGTCAGTGAGATAACAGTGAAATAGATAAACAATGAATACTCCAAATAGCAGCTGCTTAAAAAGTTATGATGTATAAAAAAAGACAGTATAGAAAAAACTCTAGATAAATACACAGAGTCCTAAATGATACTGTAGCAGCGCTTCTTTCAAAATAAATTTCTGAAAGTCCTCTATACAAGTTCAAGTATAGGTAATGACAATGGTGCAGATGGTTAAAGATGTGACTGCAATAATATTGATTGTGCCAGATTATTCCTTTATCTCCAGTTGTTCACCACGTGGGGGGAAATTTAAATTCCCCTTAAGGGGATGCACTTACCAGAGGTAAGGTTCAAAAAGGCATGAACCAATAGTCCACATCCAACCTGGTCGCTGCAATCTCCACCAGCCACACTGTTATGTTGAGGTCCGTATGACATATAAGGCAAAAGTAAATTCTGCATAGGGTAGTACTGTTAAAAAACCTTTATTTAAGTCCCCACAGCCCCCCTTTATACATATGTGCGTACCACAGTGCAGATGTAAATACACAGTGTTTAAGGTGACTAAGTGCCCTCTGAGCAGGAATAGTGAACGGCGGCGCCGTCTGGGTTACCAGTAACCTCGCGTCCTTCTCCTCACTTCCTGGTCTGTGGAGCGCATCTGTCGTCACTTCCGGTGATTGGTTAGAGAGTCACGCCCTGACGCGTTTCGTCACTTCCGGACTTCGTCTGAGGGCGTGACTCTCATTACCAACACCGAGTTTAAGTAAGGACTGACTCCGCCCCCTTGTCCGACGTCAGGCGCGACTACGTGTGTGCGCCATGACCGGACATCCGCCCGCAAGGTAAACATTGCCAGCTTAGGAGCGGAAGTACTGGAACGGCCATATTATGTGTGGGATGCAGTTGTGTATATCATTAGTCAGCCAGTAATTACACCAGCGGTCCCAACTTTCACCACATGAATTACATATCCCACTCATACTATGTGTTTGATGGACAACAGGTGCTTATGCAGCAAACCAATGTCTATCATATGTCCACAGGAGGGGAAGGTCTGGTTGTAAATCCGCTGCCGTTGCCCTCATACACTGACCGATTTGTTTGGGACAATTTCCATCGGCTGCAAACTGGCAACTACATCAGACCACCCCCACTCTGTGTGATACAATACAATATAAAATAACGGTCATGTTGTACATAATTCCTTATATTAATGTACGGACTGCTATGTTTCATATACCTTTAAAAAACGTCTTTAAAAAAACGTCTTTTTAAAACCATTTTTTAAAAAAAACATTTTCTAAAACACCATATATACATGAAAAAACACAACTGTACCATATGACTTGAATTAAATCCGGTAAACTCAAATAAAAAAAAATAAAAAAAATGGTTAGGGGTTAGTGGGATATGTAATTCATGTGGTGAAAGTTGGGACCGCTGGTGTAATTACTGGCTGACTAATGATATACACAACTGCATCCCACACATAATATGGCCGTTCCAGTACTTCCGCTCCTAAGCTGGCAATGTTTACCTTGCGGGCGGATGTCCGGTCATGGCGCACACACGTAGTCGCGCCTGACGTCGGACAAGGGGGCGGAGTCAGTCCTTACTTAAACTCGGTGTTGGTAATGAGAGTCACGCCCTCAGACGAAGTCCGGAAGTGACGAAACGCGTCAGGGCGTGACTCTCTAACCAATCACCGGAAGTGACGACATATGCGCTCCACAGACCAGGAAGTGAGGAGAAGGACGCGAGGTTACTGGTAACCCAGACGGCGCCGCCGTTCACTATTCCTGCTCAGAGGGCACTTAGTCACCTTAAACACTGTGTATTTACATCTGCACTGTGGTACGCACATATGTATAAAGGGGGGCTGTGGGGACTTAAATAAAGGTTTTTTAACAGTACTACCCTATGCAGAATTTACTTTTGCCTTATATGTCATACGGACCTCAACATAACAGTGTGGCTGGTGGAGATTGCAGCGACCAGGTCGGATGTGGACTATTGGTTCATGCCTTTTTGAACCTTACCTCTGGTAAGTGCATCCCCTTAAGGGGAATTTAAATTTCCCCCCACGTGGTGAACAACTGGAGATAAAGGAATAATCTGGCACAATCAATATTATTGCAGTCACATCTTTAACCATCTGCACCATTGTCATTACCTATACTTGAACTTGTATAGAGGACTTTCAGAAATTTATTTTGAAAGAAGCGCTGCTACAGTATCATTTAGGACTCTGTGTATTTATCTAGAGTTTTTTCTATACTGTCTTTTTTTATACAAACACAGCAACTGCCCGCATCTCTCTCTTACTGAACCCAAAACTTTTGAGGCTAAAATCTGAGGAAAGATCAGAGACTCCATCCCCCCAAGCTCTGTTCAAAGGAGAAGCATATCCAGCCAGCTCCTTTGCAACAGGCATCCACTGACTATTTCTGGCCCAGATAGGAAGGGTGCACGCCTTCAAGTCCTCCTGGACACCAGAAACCTTTGCAGCTTTACTCTTCCTAAACAGTGTACGCAGCATTTTTCCCCCAGCACAAGCAAAAAATACACACCACAGAAAACAGGTCAGCTTCTGTTGAAATTTTAGCACAAATTCCGGCCACGAGCCCCCATTGGTATGCTTTACGTCTATTTATTAAGTTCTTGTGGTAAAACCAAGGAAGCTTAACTTCTGTAGTGTATCAATGATTTACTAAACAAGGAAAAATCTGCACATACAACTGTAGGATGCACAACACAATTTATAGCTTACAAAATATCACATTAAGTAAACGAAATAATTACTCAACTTAGAGGTCAAGATGTAATATCCATAGTTTCTTGCTCAGTCTAACTCCCAAAAGCCTCTCCAAAGTTATCCAGCTTCAGGCAGCCATGTCTCCTTCCTTTGTCCTTCCAAACACCTACTGTTCCAAACACATGTGTCTCCACAAAACACCTTTCCAAACCCCCCCCCCCCATTTCCTGATCAATGGAGGGGGAGGGGCCCCTCCCGCCCATTTCCAGCAAAGAACTTCCAGTATCAATGGAGGGGGAGGGAAGAGGCTCTGTTCACATATCCTGTTACTACCTAAACTCTATTATTATTATTATTATAAAGTCACCATAGAAATTGCCATAGCAACACACCCGTTCCCGAGTGTCTCTGAGCCTCTCCGAGTGTCTCTGGCCACATGTGTTACTGCACACCATAGAAGTCACTGTGGAACGAAATATCCGAGTTTTCATTGACTTCTATGGGGAAACTCGCTTTGATATGTGAGTGCTTTGGAATACAAGCATTCTTCTGGAACAAATTATGCTCGTAATCCAAGGTACCACTGTATTTCATTACTGAAGTGTACAATAAGAACCCTTTCTTAGACTTAAATAAATTCCATTCTATGTAACCTGCAATGTACAGATTTTATGATTTTATATATTCTTTCTTTTGATTGTGCTAAATAATTCTGAAAACTCTCATTAAAAATGTGCATCCCACATAGGACCTCCCTGAAAGTATCCAAGTGGGTGGAAGAATTTCGCCACAGACTGTTTGGGATTATGTAGAAAAGATAAAGGCCTCTGGAACTAAGGTACTGATGATGAACATTATTAACAGAACATCGGAGAAGTGATCTCCATTTTGCTTCTTTGCCAGCATCTGATTGTTAGTGTAATCTTCACTGGTTACAAAATTACAGATTTTTATTAAAGTTATTTAGGAATCTCACATGCAGTTTGAGAAGATTTGGGAAATGCATAGCAGGGTGTGTACCTCTCACCCAAGCGGTCTTCAGTGGTTCATTTATTTTGTATTTAGGGTGTTGCCATTCCTGGATATGGTTATTCTATTAGGCAGACCACTAATTTACCAATGTACACTATATATTTTAAAATAATGCTTTCAGCACTGTCAGCAGTAAACTTGACAAAGTGATTTGATGCAGTTTTTTTTTTTTTTTTTCATTTTTGCGCTGTGACTAGCTACCAGGTATCTGTTATTGGTTAGTATCACTCTAAATAAGGAAATGCTAAAAAAAACATTTGAGGTGTAGGAGGGTATACAGTTTTTTCTGTGCTTGTGAATTTTAACATAGGAATAGTCTACAACATTGTTGCCTGATTAAGCTGCTTCAGCAAAATACATTGAAGCATTTTGTTCATGTTGTTTTCAAGGATTTTAACAAAATAGAGGTTTTTATCCATAGATCCACGTGCAGCTTGAATCATTTTGGAATGGTTTTGTACTTTTCAAAAGAATACAGGAAAATCTAGAGGACCCATTCACATGTGGCCTCGGTAACACAGGTGTTACTGGAACACACTGTTATGCATTACGTGTGTTGGTGCTATGCAGTAAATTTCATTCTGAATGGTATCCTAGTGAGCCTTGCTGATGGACTTCCAATGCAGCACAGTACGCTGCCAAAATTGCTACATGCACTTTTTTTTTTTTTTTAAAGGCAACACATGATAATGTATTGCAGTGCTCTAAATGGGCCCTAAAAGTCAGAAGATCCAGGTGTTCAAGGATCAGTAGTAAGCTAATTATTAAAGCGGTTGTAAACCCTACTTGGTAATTTTACCTACAGGTAAGCCTAAGGCTTACCTGTAGGTAAAATTAATATCTCCTAAACGTGCGCCGTATAGGAGATATTCACCCTGCATGCAGCCAGTGACATCACTGGCGCATGCGCTCTGAATGTCCGGTATACCTTGCCGAAACTTCAGAGCTTCGTGCCTGAACCAAGGGCTTCCATGCGCATGAAGTAAATAATGATCAGCCCAACAAATAAATGGTGAATAATATATGTGAATATCAAGTGAACAAAAGTGCAAAATGAGTCCACATAAATAATAAATCCAAATAAGATGGGAGTGCTGGAGCTGATTATTCTCTGTTCCAATGTTCAAACAATCTTCTAAAACAGGGTTCGACAAAACCCGGGCGCCAGGTCGCAACTGCAACTAGAATTAGCGACCTGGCGCCTGAGGCAGCACAGCTGAGGTTTCCTGTGTCTCCGTGTGCAACCCCCCCCCCCCCGCGCGCGCACGATCCCTTCTGCAGGCCTATGATTCATTCTGTAATCTGGCGCCCTCTTGTGGCCGGTGGTATGACAAGACAACCAGCAATGCTTGCCTGTTTCACTGCCCGCCCATCTCCTTCCCTTTACTTAGAAGTTAACCCCCAAACATTATATATATTTTTTATTCTAACACCCTAGAGAATAAAATGGCGGTCGTTGCAATACTTTGTCACACCGTATTTGCGCAGCAGTCTTACAAGCGCACTTTTTTGAGGGAAAAAATACACTTTTTTTAATTAAAAAAATAAGACAACAGTAAAGTTAGCTGGGTTTTTTTTATGTTGCGTAAGATAATGTTACGCTGAGTAAATTGATACCCAACATGTCACGCTTCAAAATTGCGTCCACTCGTGGAATGGTGACAAACTTTTACCCTTTAAAATCTCCATAGGCGCATGCATCGGTCGTTAAAAAAACAACAACCTGGCTCCTAACTTTTTTAGCTGGCTCCTAGATTCCCAGCAAATTTGTCAAGCCCGGTTCTAAAAGGTGTCATCAATCGTTTAAATCCTATGTCAGACAAATCTTCTATGGTGCGTCTTCTTAATCCTAAATGCTCAGAGCGCTTACCTCACACTGGAGTGTATGTAGCCTTCAAAATATCCTAGATATCCTAGTCTACAGCAGCTGACCGTCTCCACACGTTGTCCGTGCTCCTGATGTTGCGGAGAGGGGTTGCTGATGGTGGTGTAGGTGTCTGGACTCGCCGATGCCAGTGGATCTCCTAATGTGTGAATCAAAAGATAAGCACATGTACACATTTAGATCTAACAGCAATTAATTTATTTTATTTCATTTAATTATATTTATCACATCGATTCACACGTTTTCACGTTGTAAGGTAGCGCGAAAGACACACCATATTCCTTCCACGCGCATGCTTGGGAGTGACGTAATCGCAGCTCCAGCCAATCATAGCGCCGGAGCTTGCGAACCCGGAAGAAAGACAGGAGGAACATGTCGGCCCTCATAGTGGTGACTTTACAGTGCTGGAGGGGTTCATTCGAAGGTGAGTATTTCATGCTGTGCTAGTATGCGATGCGTACTAGCACATTATGCCATTGCCTTGCATTTTGTTTTGTTTTTAAATCTGCGGTTTACAACCGCTTTAACTTATTGAAGCCACTTTCAGTACAACAAGACTTAACTGGTATTGACATAGTGCTGTTAACAGCATTAGGCTGAGCATTTTTTTTTTTTTTTACTGTTGTATAGTTAAATACTGTATGCTGATTATAAAATTAGCAGAAATGGGGGAATTCACTTAATGCTGAGCTGCCTCCACTTGCAAAGCATTACGTTTGTAAGTGGAATGTATAATATTCCTGTCTTCTTTCTCACTTTTATTCAGTTTGTTTAGTCATGTAACTAAAGGCACGAAGTGTGTAGCCTGTGATTGGGTACCATTTATTCTGACTGTCATCCCAACACTTTAAGATATTTCATTGGTTTTGTAAAATAAAACAATATTATGATGTGTGTTGATACGGACGGACAAGTTGAAATCTTCAAATCTACACAAACTAATGATAACCAAAATGTTTTTTTTTTTTTTTTTAGGAAACCTGTGTAATTCGCTTTTGTC
This sequence comes from Rana muscosa, assembly GCA_029206835.1. NCBI lineage: Eukaryota > Metazoa > Chordata > Amphibia > Anura > Ranidae > Rana > Rana muscosa. The sequence continues at coordinate 600,982,194 of CM055122.1, read as the reverse complement.
CAGAGACTGAAGAAGATCAGATTTCTTACACATTACTCTATTCTTACTTTAGTAGCAGAAAGCGTTATGGTGTAGTAGCAAACAATATGAGGCAGGTAAAAGACATGTATCTAATTCCATTAGGAGCCTCTGAAAAAATCCCACATTTTTTTGTACCTTTTGACGGACCCGGTAAGATTTAACATTTAAAAAAAAAATGTTTTCAGTTACTTATAAATACATTCATAAACTTTGTGACAGCTTTAGACATATGGAAAGTACTGCTGTCACGTAATTCGAGCTGTGAAGGTTGTCATGTTGTATGTCCCTGATGCTTGGACACTACTAGGGTGTCCGTTTATGAAAGAGATTACCCATGATAGTGACTATGTGTACTGTGCAGCAGTCTGTAGCTGCCATAAGGAGTTGAGACACTGTTCTCTGCTTACCCATCACAGCACAGTGAGAAGTGGCAAGGATGGCTGCAAATTGAATTCTCATCCTTTATTAATCTTCAGTTGAGACAGGATTACTGGCTCAAGGTATGAAAGTGTTTAACTCAAATATATAAATCACTGGCAGCCCCCCTATTAGAGCTATGCATACCACACTGTACAAGTCTTTTTTTCAAAACGAGCCATGTAAATACCTTTTTCTCTTATCGTCCATGGACTGACACAGCTGGATACTGTAAACGTGTGGGTATATGTCCCTGCTCGCAGGAGAAGATCTAGGCAGAATGTTAGATTGTTAGAAACATACATTCTAGAACAAACCAGAGCTGAACAGCCCCGCCCCCCTCCGGACATTACCCTCCCACCTGCAGCTAGCAGCCTCAGTTTTTTTTCTGCCTAGCAGAAGGAGAAGACGTGGCTCTCTCAGGAGCCAGTCTCCTGGAAGATTTTACTTTGCTTTCATGCTCCCACGGTCCTTTCAAGATTGAACAGTACCTGACTGACTGTATCTCTCGCGGTGGACCGGGCCGACAGCTACGCAGTACTGCTCTGTGATAGGTCTGTCTGAAACAAGCCAGTGGGTCCCTGAAAGAGACGGGTAAGTAGTCTCTCCTACTGCAGGTGAGTACATGCTGGCTGTGTTACTTTATATGGGGGGTTTCTCCCTGTCTCCCCCCTGTTATGCTGCTCTCTGCACCCTGTACTGGTGCTTGGGGGTCACTCTGGCCTGGCTGGGCGCTCGTGTCTCTAGTGGGTTCTGGAGAGAGGAGCAGTTTTTCTGGTGTGTGAGGTGATTATTGCGTGCGCCATTAGCGCTGTTTGAGGTGGTTATTGCGCGCGCATTAGAGCTTTGAATTTCACGCTTGGCGTGGTTCAGTGGCGCAGTTATAGCTGCGGCCCGTGGCCATTTTCTTGTAGCTGCCGCACATTTACTTTCGGTTTCGGCCTCTAGCAGCGGCGCGAATCTCCTCACAATCTCCTCACAGATTCTTTACTCTCCTCAGGCTCACAGCGGTTTCTTCAGCAGGACTGAGCGGTCCTTAAGGGTTGGTGAGTCCTCCGGGTATCCCCTCCTCAGCCTCAGCGTAGCCAGTGGGTGGACTGTATATTCACTGTATAGTGTATAAGGTCTCAGAGGGTGGCGTTATGGAGTCTGATACACCTGCTCTCCACACTTGCCTGGGGCAACTGGCAGTGCTGCACAGTTAAACATGTTCATATGTTTCCTGCACCTGCGGTCTTTATGGACCAGTTGTCGGCAGTCCTGGAATCATTCCTTGTCTGAATGGAAGCGGTGTGCGAGCGAAAGGAGCTATAAGCCCCCTCTCTCCACAAAAATCTTTAGTGAAGGAGTGCTCTGATTCAGATATGGGCCTAGCTACTGTGCTCAGGACCCTAGATCTGAATATTTAATGTTTATGAACAGGACATTCCCTTGTGAGGAAGACTCCAGTTCTGTGTCAGTGAATGACAGGGCGCTTGTAAGTGAACTCATTGATGATGTGAGGAACACTCTTAAGCTAGGTGCTGTGGCTGAGGTACCTCAGGTGGACGCTGTTTCCCTTGGTTCCTTCAAGCTTTTCTTTTACACAGCTTCCTTACTGTTTTCCTCACACGCTGCGTCAAGAGCAGCATGGATGATAGAGTGGTACACAGTGTTTCCCTCCCACTGGTCGGTGCAGCATGGTGGGGGGGACGACTTTATTCATTTATGTCTCTAGTCCCTGTGAGCCTTTTGTGTGATGTCCAGAGGCAACAGGGTCTCTGCACCTGTGGTTTCCCGCCATTTCCTGGGGAACGCTCTGAGCTCTGACAGACACACGGTCTGAGGATCAGAGGTTACCTATTACCTGCATGCTGCTTCGGCAGCACAGTCAAGCAGGTTGGAATGATACAGAGAAAATTATGTGCCTCTGCGCCATAATTTAAACTCATCCTATACCTCTACACTGCATACATTCACAGTGTATGTATGTGTTATTGGTCTCTGTGTCTGCGTGGGTGTCCCCCCACGTTCCAATGCTGTGTTTCAGTGCCATACATGATATAAACGTACAAAATATGTTTACGCACGACTCCAGATACATTCACAGTATATGTATGTATTATACTCTCTGGGTCGGCACGCGTTTCCGTGGGGGGCTCCGGTGTCCTCCCGCGCTCTCATGGTATGTGCGCTTCGGCTCTCTGCACAGTATAGACATGTTCAATATGTTTATTGCACATACTATACATGTTTACAGTATGGGTACACTGTTTGCGTGTGGTTCCTCAGGGTACTCCGGTTTCCCCCCACGCTCCAATGGAAATGCACAGCATAAACATGTGCAATATGTTTATTCACATGCCATCATTCCTACACGGTATCTGTGTGCTGGCTGCGTGGGGTTCTTCCGGGTGTTCCGGTTTCCTCCCACGCGCTGACGGTATGTGCGCCTTTGGCCCTCTGCACAGTTAAACATGTTCATAAGTTTATCACGCATGCTATAATACCTACACGGTATGTGTATGCAGTCTGTGTGGGTTTCCTCCGGGTACTCCGGTTCCCTCCCACACTCCATTGGTATGGGCGCTTCGGCGCTATGCACAGCCTAAATTTGTGCGATTGGATATCCACATACTAACATACCTACCCGGTATGTCTGTGCAGTCTGCGTGGGTTTCCTCCGGGTCTCCGCCCACGCTACATGACATGCGTGCCTTTGGTGCAATACACGGTGTAAACATACACATTATGTTTATACACAACACTAAATACATTCACAGTAGTTGTAGGTATTGCATTCTCTGGGTATGCGTGGGGTACTTTGGTTCCTTCCGGGTATCAATGGTGTGCGCGCCTTCGGTGCTATGCACACATGGGCTTGTGCAAAATGTTTAGCACACATACTATAATACCTACACGGTATGCGTATGCAGTCTGCATGGGTTTCATCCGGGTGCTCAGGTTTCTCCCCTGCGTTCCAATGGTGTGCGCATTTTCAGCGCTATGCACAGTATAAACGTGCAATTTGTTTATTCGCAGGTTAACATACCTACACGGTTGTGTACACAATCTGCGTGGCTGGTTTACGTCCAAGCCCCGATGATGTGCGCGCCTTCGTCGCTGGCACAGTATAAACGTGTTTAATAGGTTTATCCACACATACTAAACTACATACGCCGTATGTGGTTGTATTATGCTCTTTGTGGCTGGGTGGGTTTCCTCCCACATTCTATTTGCGCGTTTGACGCAATACACAGTATAAACTATGTGTTTGTACAATCAGCACTTATCCATGGGTAGCTGCTGGATGGAGCATTGTCACAAGGATCCCTGGTTTCAGGGGTACCACTTTCCACCTGCTTTCAGTGGTGATCAGAAGCGCTGGCTTGGACTGTGTTCGCCAGGCTGAGGTTAGTGTTACGCCCGTTAGTGACTGCGTCTCTGGTGTTTTTGTAGCTCAATGACTGGGCAAAAGCCTCTGCTTGATCCTTCAGTTGACTAGCAGGTGCACTGCAACTGCTTTAGCCTTTAGGGTCTCTGTGCCCGGGGTGGGTTTGCGCCACCTGTGGAGGCTGAGGTACTGGTCCTCTGACCGAGTTTCTAGGGAAGTTCTATCAAGTTGCCTTTATTGGCCAACATTTGAGGCACCCTGTACACCGGGGCCTCTCTTCTCTGATACATTGCGGAGTCTCTCTGGGATTTTCATACATCTCGCTGCAAGACGGTCCTGTCGGCCGTGTGCATTGCAGGGGAAGGGTCATTGCATCCGGAGGTGTTTCCACCTCCTTTACCAGAGGTGGGGCACCGGAAGTGGACCTTATGGCCTCTTGACTCCTTCGCAAGGTGGCAAGATCGTGGCCAGGTCCAGGGACCCCTGGGCGAACGCGTCAGAAGCCCGTGGGGGCTGTATCGCCTGATATATGCTTACCCTCCGCTACTGTTGTTGCCTCGCCTGCTTCGCAGAGTAGGGGCTGAGGCCATTCCAGTGATCCTCATTGCTCCGGAACGGCGACATTGGTACGCAGATCTACTTCGGCTAGTCGCAGACGTTCCTTGGCGACTGCCTATTGGGGTGGACCTTCTGTCTCATGATCCCATGCTTCATCCTGCTTTACAGTCTTTGGCTTTAATGGCATGGCTGTTTAAAGCTAGGTGCTGAAGGACCGAGTTCTCTCGTATTCGGTCATCTCTTCTATGTTGTTGACACAGGAATCTTCCTCCAGAAAGATATCTTGCCGTACCTGGAAGGCTTACATCGCTATATGCGAGGAACTTGAGTGGCGTCCTCGGATGTATTCCGTTCCCAGGATTTTGCTGTTCTTACATCGTGGTGTGACCCAAAAGCTGGCCTTGCATACCTTTTTTGAGGGTCGGATTTAAGCCCGGGCTGTCTTTTTCAATGCTGCTACCAGGACTGGATCATTTCCAACTTGCACTGCTAACAGCGTGTGAGGACTACCATTATCTGCAGTACTGTCGTGAAGACTCTGAGGTCTTGGGGAAACCTATTCCCTGTGCTGGGAGAGACTGTTTTAAATACAGTCACGGCATTCTGGTAAGCAGATCTTTTACCACAAGGGTGTTATACCTGAAGTTTTCTTGGGAAGATTGATCCATTCTACCTTCACTGTGGACACTTTCTGATTGGAATTTTCACTACCACTTATTTTGTTTGGGACTTCATTTTTTTCACTCAAAATTTTTCAATATCACCTGTTACTAATTGTATATATTCATTCATTTGGAGACTCTGCATTAGTTTTTTTTCCCTTTTTTCACCTATATAATTTTTCTAATTTTTTCTCCAAGTTTGGTTTAATAATTAGTTTAATTGAATATCATTCATTTATATCCTTTATATTACCATATATTACCATCACCTATTTATAATTCCATTATTGGTGTTTTTTTAGCGCTGCACTTTCACTTTTTTCTTGTTTGTCTTTTTCAATGACCGCTACCGGGCCATTCCTTGATTAGCTCCTTTTGTGCAGGGGGTTCGCCATGTGATCCCCCCTGCCAAGCCTCTCCCTACTTGGGATCTGAATTTGATGCATCTCGGTTCTCCAAGAACATCCCTTTGAGAATATCAGAGAGATTCCTCTCTTGACCTTGTCCTGGACGGTGGCCTTCTTAGTGGCCATTGCTTCGGTTAGACGGGTGTCTGAGTTGGCGGCCTTGTCCTGCAAAAGTCGCCTTACTTTTTCCTCCATAAGGATATGGCGGTGTTGCGCCCACGACCGTCCTTCTTTTCAAAAGATGGTCTCGGCCTTTCACCTTAAGAAGGACATTGTTCTTCCGTCCTTTGTGTCCTCACCCATCACATCCCTGAGAGTTTGCGCTTCATACATTAAGATGGGTACAAGCCTTACGGGTGTACCTGTCTGCTACTGTTTCCATTCGGAAGTCTGTCTCTGGTCCAAAACAGGGCCGAGCGGTGTAGTCTTCCACCGTCTCTAGGTGGATCAGGCAGACCGTCATACAGGCCTTTGCCCTTAAGGGGCAAGCGCCTCCCTTTCCGGTTGCGGCGCATTCCACCAAGGCAATTGGTGCTTCCTGGGCCTTCCGACATCAAGCGTCAGTTGCACAAGTGTGCAATGTGGCGACCTGGTCGTCCGTTCATACCTTTTCAAAATTTTATAAGGTTGATGTGGCTGCATCTTCGGATGCTTCCTTCGGCCGCAAAGCATTGCAGGCCGCTGTTTAATGTTGCAACTCCTCCGTTGAGGAGCTCTGCTTGTTTGGAGTGAAGTTTTGGTTGTTCCTTTACTACTGCTCCCACCCTTCTGATACTGCTTTGGGACGTCCCACACGTTTACAGTATCCAGCTGTGTCAGTCCATGGACGATGAGAGAAAATAGGATTTTTGTACTCACCGTAAAATCCATTTCTCTGATATCCATGGGACTGACACAGCACCCACCCTTCCTTTTAAGGTTTGTACTGCTTTGTTACAAACTGAGGCTGCTAGCAGCAGGTGGGAGGGTAATGTCCGGAGGGACTGCCCCCCCCCCCTGGGCGGGGCTGTTCAGCTCTGGTTTGTTCTATAATGTATGTTTCTAACAATCTAACATTCTGCCTAGATCTTCTCCTGTGAGCAGGGACATATCCCCACACGTTTACAGTATCCAGCTGTGTCAGTCCATGGACGTCAGAGAAAGGATTTTCGCACTCACCATGAAATCCATATTTTTAGAACGATCTTCAGGCCGGTCACGTGACTCATGGCTTTACAGCTCCGATAAATGGTTTCTTCAGGAGGGGCCGAGATCTCCCTCTGATGTCAGCCGGGGAGGTCACATGGCTGCTCAGCCCTTCCTGCAGTAGCCCTGGAAACCAGATGAGAGTCACGTGACCGGCCCGGAGATCGATCTAAAAAGATATTTACATGCCTCTTTAAAAAAAAAAAGACTAATACAGTGTGCTATGCCTATGTGTAACACATGGGCTACCAGTGACCATTTCTATTTTTTTTTATATATATAATATTGGTGGGATGCGGAGACAGAGACACAGAACATGGAGCTGACAGGCAGGGAGGAGAGGGTAAGGGGGGAGAGGAGAGAGCATAGCAGGGCTACAGATAATGGAGGGACGTACTCAGAGAGGAAGATACAGGATCAGACAGGTTTTTTACCTTCTAGAGGGGCAGATTACACAACACAAGCACTGTGCTGTTTAATCTGCTTTAGGGGACCAGGATCTCTATTTTTTGGGGGGTTAACAAACACTTTAAGTAATTCTATCTCTTTCGACATAAAAAAGATATGAATTCTTGCCTGTTTATCCCCTAAAGCTATCCACTTCACTGGGCATATGTGAGGATTTACAACCACTTTAAGGGACACAGTGTAGAAGTAATTCTAAGATTAATGGGTTGAATTTCTGCCTACAGGAGTTTGGACACTGGGGAACAAAGCTGTTAGCGAGGATAGCCCCTCCCACTTCCATCATGCTTCAGTTTTTTGTTAGTGTCCCATAACAGTGAATGTCTTTGCTTCTCAGAAAGAATTCAGAAAACAGCAAACCCTTTTTCACTTGACGTTTTCTTTTTTTTTTTTTTTCTTTTTTTTTTTTACATTATTTTTATTAAAGTTTTCCAACACATACAACATACACAGCTTAAGCACCTACAGTACAGAAAAGGAGCAAGTACAAAAAAATAATAATACCATTTGCAATGCGAACCTAGCGAAACAAGCATAACAATGGAAGGGTGCAGCAACACCGCCCGAATAGAATCCAGAAGGGCATACATTATCATAAACCCATTAGTCCTTAATAACACATAAGAAGACATCGGAAGAAAAGCAAGGTATAATAGCAAGACAAGACCTAGATATGATGACCTTGTCCACTCCAAACTCACTAAGCCGTTTCAGGCTCAGCTAACCAAGTGCGCCAGACCTTGTCATACTTCAGTGGGCAGCCCCGATTGGCATAAGTATCCCTGTATAAAGGAAGGCTATTGTTTACCAAGCATTTCCATTGCATCAAAGAGGGGGGGGGCAGGCTTCTTCCACTGCATAGCAATGTTCTTACGAGCATAGAAGAGCAGCAGGGTAATCAGTGCGCGTTAGGCAGAGGATGGTACAATGGTCTCAATGAGCCCCAAAAGGCACACCTCCATTGCCAAAGGCACAGTGACAAAGGCACCTCTATTAATCAAATCCAGCACCATTTCCCAATACCGCTGGACCCCCGAACAATGCCAGAAGATATGGGAGAAGTCGCCCGGTGAGACGCCGCATCTCCTACACTCTGAGGAATGAGCAGGGTCCATCTTGTGGAGTCTGTGGGGGGTGTAATAAGCCCTATGAACAATCTTGTATTGCACCAACTTGTCACGCATGGAGACTAGGGTGTTGAAAGGGAGGTCCCACACATCATCCCAGTCATCATTGTCTAACGTGGGGATATCAGTCTGCCATCTAGTCCAGAGTTTGTCAAGGGGTGGAAGAGACACAAGGATCAAATACGAATAGAGATGTGAGGTGGGCTTTTCTGCACAGCTAAATCTAAGTGTCCTCTCCAGTTCCGACTGCGCCACAATACATGAAGATTGTGGAAACTGCGCCGCAAATGCATGGGACAGTTGAAGATATCTGAATAGGAAATGGTTAGGTAGGTTGTACTGGGAGGAAAGGTGCGAGAAAGGGAGCAAGGAATTTTGAGACACTACGTGTGACACTAGTTTGATACCGTATTTTGTCCACGCGTAAGGATCAGGGATTTTGTATATGTGGGATAAGTTAGGGTTCAGCCAGATAAGGGCATTGGGGGAGATTTCAGACTGTTTACATTTCTCAATGGCTAATCCTGTCCGCCATGCCTGCAGGGTGGTAAACATAGAGGGGGTCAGAGGATAAGGGACACGAGGGCCCCTAAAAAGTAACAATTGAAGAGCTTCCAGCGAACCGACCACTGCCGCTTCCAGCACAGTTGACGAGTTCGCTCTGTCCGGCTGTAACCACCACGCCGCTGTCACCAGCTGCGCAGAGAGGTAATACTTATAGCAGTCCGGGAATGCCATGCCACCCTGTGTTCGTGGCCTAATTAAAGTCGTCGGTCGATACCTGGGAGGAGAGGGGCCCCATAGGAAGGAAGAAGAAATACGGTTCAGTTTCTTAAAAAAAAGACTTGGGCACCCATTGTGGGGAGTGGCGGAAAAGATACGTTAGTTTGGGAATAATCTTCATTTTTATGAGGTTAACTCGCCCCCATAATGACAGAGGCAGGTTACTCCATGATTTAAGCTTTGTCTGGGACTCTAAAAGCACCGGGGCGAGATTCAAAGAGATAAAGTCCGAGGCTGAACCAGAGACATGTACCCCTAGGTATTTAAAGGAGTCCACCCACAGGAGGGGGCTATCAGGAGGTGATGTGGATCGGGAATAGGGGGAACTTAGACCAATTTATCCTAAGACCAGTGACCTCGGCAAAGGTGTTCAGAATACTGAGCGCTCCCTGCAAGGACGGGCCGGCATCATTCAGGAAGAGCAGCATGTCATCTGCGAACAGGGCAACCCTCTCCTCCAGCAATCCGAGTCAGAGACCCTTAACGTGCGGTGAGGTGCGAAGTGCCTCTGCCACCGGTTCAATAGCGAGGGCAAACAAAGCTGGAGAGAGAAGGCAGCCCTGCCTCGTTCCCCTGGTAAGCCGAAGGGGACAGACAGTCCACCTCCCAAGCGCACCGAGGAAGTGGGGCATTTGTAGATCACCCGAAGCCACCTGATGAACAGCAAAGAAAATCCCATCCTACGTAATGTTTCCCACAAAAAGGGCCACTCGGCCGTATCGAAGGCCTTTTCTACGTCTAGAGATGCCACTGCCCGGGAACCCATATTGAGGTGGTGAGCATGTATGTTAGTGAACAGCCTTCTGAGATTAACATCTGTGGACCTACGGGGCATGAAACCCGTCTGGTCTGGGTCTATCACTGAGGGTAGCATGGGATATAACCGAAGGGCCAGATACTTGGTCAGAATTTTAAAGTCGGAGTTAAGTAAGGCAATAGGGCGGTAAGAAGCACAGGAAGTGGGGTCTTTGGGAGCCTTATATATCAGGGTCAAGTAGGCATGGTACATAGAACCAGGCAGACCACCGTTTGCCAGACATACAGTATATAATTGTGCCAACAGGGGCACTAAGCGTTCCACATGAGTCCTATAAAAGTCCATCGGAAGCCTGTCCGGCGACTTGCCAGGGGTGAAGGACCGGATAGCCTTTATGACCTCCAAAGCCGTAAATGGTTGGACCAATGTCTCTCTGTCATGGTCAGAGAGCCAGCCAAGCGCCAACGGATCCAACAGGCCGTTCAGCGACTCTGGCTGAAAATCTGAGGGTAGACCGGACGAATATAAAGCGCCATAAAAGGAGTTAAACGTCTGCAAGATATCAGAAGGGGAGGACACCGTCCCGCCCCCCGATGTCTGTAGGGTAGACACAAGGGTAAGGGGTCGGTCATGTTGTGTCATCATGGCCAGCAGGCGGCCATTTCGATCACCTTGTTCAAAGGCCCTCTGCTTACCCCTATAGGAGTCGAGTCGCGTGACCTCAGCCAGGTGTAACTGAAGTTCCCTCCGAGCCGCCATCAGCAGATCAAAGTGAACAGGGGTGGGGTCACCACCATATGTAGCAGTGTGGTCATCAACCGTCTTCTGCAGCGCCAGAGTCGCAGCCGACTGCTGTTTTTTTATGCTGGCAAGAGAAGAGATATACTGTCCCCTTGTGAAAGCTTTAAAGGCATCCCAGACAATGTCGGGAGAAGAGGATTCCTTATTATTTTCCCAGAATTCAGACAGCAGGGGCGGCAATTTGTCAGTAAGGTCAGGATGAGAGACCCATTGTGTACCCAACCTCCAGAGCGCAGCGTTTCGGGGAGCGGAGCACCACCACCAGGGGACTATGATCGGACAGCCCGCTGGGCAGATAGGACGTCTCCAACACGTCCGCTAACAGTGTGGGGTTGGAGAAGGCCAGATCTGTCCGCGAAGCAGTCTTATAGGATGCCGAAAAACATGAGTAAGTCCTTGTGGTACAGTGCTTCCACCTCCAGACCTCCACCAGCCCCACCGCCTGAGCCCAGGCAGAGAGGTCTATGCATTGTTTCTTAGGCGGGGTAGGTCTATCTAGGTCAGGCGACAAAATGACATTGAAGTCTCCCATAATCAGAACCTTCCCCGGGCAGAAGGGCGAAATCTTTTCTAGGACCTCATACAATATTGCAGATGAAAACGGGGGAGGGATGTACAGATTTATAATGATATATCTTACAGACCATAACGTAAACACCACTATCACAAATTTCCCCATGGGATCCGTCTGGACCTCTTCAATAACACAGGGGAAACTCTTGTGGATAAGGACCGACACACCCCTGGCGTATGTGGAATATGTGGCATGTATCGCTCGCTGTATCCAAGGCCTTTTAAGAGTCAAAATCTTACTGCCCATGAGGTGAGTCTCCTGAAGGAGAACAAGCTGGGGGGAGTGAGACTTTAAGTATTGAAATAAAAGGGCTCGCTTGAATTTTGAGTTAAGACCTCTGACATTCCAGGAAAGGACGGTAAAGGAGTCAGCTAGTTGACTAGCCATCGGGCAATGGGGAGAAATAATTGAGGAGATACGCTAAAGGGCATGTACCAGTGCACCCCATGAGCAGCAAGATCTCGGTCACAGTGCAAAAAATACTGACAGTACTTAAGCATACCACAAAACAAAAAAAACTAAAAAAAAACATAAGAGCAAGGAACAACTAAATCCTTAATCAAACTTCCCAGGCACGAGTGCCTATCCTACTATATCCCAGCCTTCCTCCAAACAGGGGGGAAGGTCTGGGAATAGTTTTTACCCAGAAAAGAACTTTAACTACAGGTGCCAGTGAACCCCTCAACTGGGGGCACTACACTACCGGTGCCAGTCCACCCACTCTGCTGACAGGTATTCTCTTCTGTCTTGTAAAAACAGGGAGCAGAGGGACGGAGGATATTGATCCCAAAAATCAGTGGCACCAAAGTCAGCGACTTGATAGAACAGTGGGCAAGGGTGAGGGACATGAATCCCAATACAGCGAGAAGGGCTGAGCAATCCAGAGGGGGTGGGTTGTAGTTCCTCCAGCTATTTGGTACCTCCAAGAGAGTGGAGGGCACCAGGCCTATCTCAACTCACACAACACTAAACCGTGAGGGTCAAGTGCAAGTCACGTGTAAAAGTGCGTTCGTGTTTGCTCCGGTAATTGCCGAATGTTTGTAGGATGAATCAAGCAAGGATATGGAAGATCCGTGCATCAGGTAAGTATGTACTCACAAGACAGTTTAGTAGGATATCAGGGCGCAGGAAATCCACGCAGTAGATCAGGGAATGGGTCTTCAACGTAAGGTGGTCAGCCAGTCATCAGCATCCGCTGGGTTGTCAAAGAATCGGATTGTTCCATCGTGTTGGACTCGCAGGCGGCTGGGACAAAGCATGCCATATTTTATGTTCTTATCCCTGAGCCGTCTACGGACATTGTTGAAAGTCTTCCTTTTCCGCTGCAGATCAGCCGAAAAATCGGGGAAAAGAAAAACAGAGGCGTTGCCGTATTTGAGAGTGGGATGTTTGCGGGCCTCAGAGAGAATCCTGTCTCTGTCTCGATAATTAAGGAAGCGTACCAAGAAGGGCCGGGGGAGATTTCCCGGGATGGCGCGGTCGGTGGGCACCCGATGAGCTCTTTCAACCAGATAGGTAGGAGAAACATCTGTGAAGCCCAGTAGATTTTTAAAGAACTCCTCCACGAATTCTGCCGGGGGGTCCTCCTCCTCCTTCTCAGGTATCCCCAGGACTCTGACATTGTTGCGTCTGAGTCTGTTCTCAGCGTCATCAGATTTTGCGACAAGGGACTGTACCGTGCGCTGCAGTTCAGCAATGGACGAGGCATGAGTGGCAGTAAGATCTTCGGTAGCGGATATCCTGGTCTCAGTTTCAGTCATCCTTCCCCTAATTTTGTCGAGGTCATTTCTGATAAGATTGCACTCCTCAGCAAGGTGGTCGATGCGCACAAGCAGTGAGGTCTTGCTCTGCTCGATCGCGGCAAGGATTGTGGCCGTACTATCCTGCGATGGCGGGGTCCGCTCCGCCGCCGTAACCTTACCAGGACCCATCTCCAAGTCCGCCAACAGGGCCCGGAGTTGTCCAAGCAGTATTGGGTCTGGCTACAATGGAGGGGGATGGGGCTGCCGGGGGGACGAGCCTATCCCAACTGCCCCGGAGGATTTTTTCCCCTTCTTGGAAGAGGGGGACATCTGGTGGGTCACTAAAAGGGGGGCCCCAACAGAGGAGCAGCACACTCCAAGATCAATGTCCCGTAGGCAGCAGAGGGTGGCACAGATGGGTAATGGGAGAGTGTCCCGGGAGAGCACAGTCCAGGCTAACAGTCAGCAAGAGCATACAGCCCCCCAGCACACAGTGATCAGCAAGGCAGAATTAATCCAGGAGGTTGGCAGGCAGAGAGTGCACTTAGGACATGTTCAGAACAGGGGGACACAGGCAGAATGGCAGAGTCACTAGGCCCCTGGGCACCCCCAGCAGCCCACACAGATTGGTCCCCACAGATAGGCACAACAGGTCCCCACAGGGAGGAGGATGAGTCGCAGGGCCGCGGGATCCGCGTCCGCGATTTGCGGTCCGGTCGGCGCACTACCGCGGGGTAGCCGCTCAGGAAACAGCGGTGTCCGTCAGGCTCCACTAGGCCGCGGCCGCCGCGAGCGCTCCCTGCAGCTCAGCAGGCCATCAGAACACGCCAGGCAGTGGAGGGGGTAGGCAGGAGGAAGGAGAACAGTCCAGGGGATGTAGGATGGTTTCTTACCCCACTGTTAGGCAAGGATCAGCTCCCACAGGTCGGGCACAGGCCAGCAAGATGGCGGCGGCTGCAGGCAGAGTACTGGATGGCTTCCCGGGCGTCCACGACTGGATCCCCACTCAATATTTGGTCAGGGCCCGACAGGGAGGAACAGGCAGGCAAGGCGGCTTGAGCTGTATAGGCCAGTGGATGCATGGATGGCAAAGGATTGTGTTAAGGATACCCGGAGCTCCTCTCAAACACGTGCGCCGCTGCTCACATCCGGACACGCCCCCCCACTTGACGTTTTTAAACCAAGATTCTTTTATTCAAGTCAGCTGATCCTTGGCATAGCCGTGGAGGCCATGCCCAGACCCCAACATGATGATTTAGAGTTGGCCTGTATTGTGACCTTGGTGCGCTCTCCAGACACATAGGGGTTGATTTATTAAAGATTAATAGGCTGTTCTCATTGCAAGGAACTTTTCACTTTGCAAGGGAATTATTCCTCGGCTTGATGAATGAGGTGAAGCTTTGCTGACTTCCATCATCCAATCATGTGCAAGCAAAAACACTTTTTTAAATGTATTTTTTAATTTCCTTTGAAAGCGTGCAGCTTATTTTCCTTTAGTAAATCCGCCCCACAGTGTACTGTGTTAGTTTCCACAGAGCTCTGTACAGGTCCAGGGTTGTGGTACACCCACTGGTGGAATCCTGTCCCCAAAGAGTCCTCTGGGAGTATGCCTACTGGAGGGGCACAAACGTTCTGGTATGACGTGTTTCACTGGGTCCTGCCAGGAGCTCTCCAGTACGTGTGCTAGGTATCTCTGCTGCAGGGTACCACTGCAATAAGATACAAGGGCTTTGCCCTTATTTATGGAGCATGCCATGTGTTACTCTTAACCCCTGAAGTTTTTACGTTGAAACATGGTGAGCTGCAACACATTAAAGTAAAACTGAAGGCAAAGTTGTTGCTTTTTTTTGTTTTTTTCGGTTTGGCAAGAGTGGAGAGGGATTAGAACACCTTTCAGTTTTTTATTGCAGTTTTATTGTTATTACTGAGAGTGAAGGAAAACCCCAAATTTTGAGTGGTCCTAATGCCGCGTACACACGATCATTTTTCCCGTCGGGAAAAATTTAATTTTTTCCTTTGGACGAGACAAACGATCGTCTGTGGGCTTTTTGTCGTTTTTCTCGACGGGAAAAACGGCATTAATCACGACGAGAAAAATTAGAACATGCTCTAATTTTTCTCGTCGTGATTCCCGTCGTTTTTTCCCGCGGCAGTTTTCCCATAGGGAAACACTGCCGGGGAGCTCACACACGGTCGTTTTTTTTTCGACCAAAAAAAAAATGTCATTTAAAACGGCCGTGTGTGGGGGGAACAAGCTGTTCCCCGTTTTTCACGTCGATTTTCTCGACTGTGTTTTCACCGTCGAAAAAATCGATCGTGTGTACGCAGCATAAGAATAGGAATATAGGAACAGAAATATCTTGCAATCGAGACACTCTGACTCTGGGGATCCTGATGACTTCCAGGAAATTCCTTCTCTTTGGAGAAGTTTCTTCTTACTTCCTGTTGTGGCTGTGTGACAGGAAGTAAAGGTAAATCTCAATAAGACCCTCACATAACAAAAATACTTCAGCAATAACATTGTATTGGGTATATACAAACAATTATACAATAGGTAAAATTATCCAGGTATGTCATATCACATCAAGCATAATCCAGCATAGGTATTTGTTTCACTGTTACATCCAACCAACAAAAATACATGTTGAGCCAGACCCTGTTGAAAAGAGAAAGGAGAAAAAACTCAATGTAGGTAGGAGGTTCTTGAGAAAGGGGGTTCTTGCATACCCAATGTTTTTTTTTTTTTCTCAGCTATCCTATTCATTATTCTGTGTACTGAATTACGGTGTGCATTTCTGAACATTGGCTACTATATGATTAAAGTGGTGCTCATTGTACATATGCATTTATTTTTGTTGATTGAATTTAACAGTGGAGCGAATGCCTATGCTGGATTATGCTTGATATGATATACTTTAATATTTGTACCTATTGTGTAATTGTATATATTTGCCTAGTAACAACTTTATTGCTAAAGCATTTTTTTTATTTGCTTACACTCTATTTAAAATTACTGAACTAGAAGATTGATACACTGTGGAGGGGTTAAAGCACCCTAAAATATTATCTATTGTTGGTTGCTAAAGGGTGTAGATAACAACATTGTGCAGACCTTCATTGCCATCTTTGTGACAAAGATGGCAAAAAAACTGAAAGTGGTTATAACCCTCCCCTACTTTATCCCCCCCCAAAAAAAGTTTTGCCTTTTAGTTCTATTTTTAAGGATACTATTTTGGTCCTTATTGATTGGCGCACATGTCTAGAATTGGAGAGCCTTGCTTCTGACTTCTCTAAAGTTAACATTCTGGGTTTCTTCAAGAGTGCCCAGCCTGTTAAACCTTCCCAGTACACTCGCTAAAGCACCCTGTTTGTATGGTAGCTAGTCTAATCCAGACAAACTATTTACTTCTCCTAAGCATTTTGCTAAGCAATAACCTATTGAGAAGGCGTTTCTTAAGAAGTGGACCATTGCTGTTTTTGATACAGCCTTTTCTTGTCCTAACTAAATAATGCCTTCTTGTTGAGAATTTTTAAGTGCTAAAGAATCTATGGATTAAAAATTAAAACCCTTTCCAAAGCCTTTTTCTAGCAGTCCCGACCCTGTAATATGTCATTGTTGTCATGTCGGTCATCCAGGCATTAGGTGCCTGGTCCAAGAATGTGTCTAGAGCTCCTAAATCGGTCTTAATTGATCATACAGTTCTCCAGCAATTGTAACACATCCCTGTTGCCCTGCACTGTTCTGTTGATGGATTTTTGGTTATTATATTCTTAAAATCAAGAATGGGTATCCAGTGCATCAATGATCATTCCAGTGATGCTCATTGTACCAAACTGGCCCAGGCAGTTACTGTATTTTGACACCATCAGACTCCTAGCAGACACGCTGTGGGCTCTTCCAGGTCACTGGAATCTTGTCGCAAAGACCAGTTTACCGCCCTGCTTCATGATCACTTGTTTTAATGGCATGACTGTTTGAAGCCTAGGTCCTGAGATATATAGGCGTTTCCGATTTCTTTGTACAAGATGTTGCACCACATAGTTCCTCCTGTATGTATATCTGTGTCTCCGTGGGATTTTAACCCAGGTCTGTCAACTCTTTCCACTCTATCCACCTTTTAAGCCTGTCAGAGACATTCCTCTGTCCACACTTGCCCGCAAGATGACCTTCCTTGTTGCCATGAACTTTGCAAGATGAGTTTCTGAGTTCATGGCTGTCTCTTGTCGTCCTCCTGTACATTCCAGGGAGGTTTCTCTCAACTGTTTGGATGTGATGCAAGCGAGTGGTTTAAGTTTTTCTCTCAGATACATCTTCTTTCTGGCTGGCCTGTCATTCCTGAAGGTCCTTGTAGGAGACAGCCTGCCTGTCGTTACATAATTTCTAGGTAGCTTAGGCAGCCCATCATTCAAGGCTATGGGAAAAGATTCTACCTTTTCCTTTCAAGACTCACTCCAATAAATCAGTTAGTGCCTCTTGGGCATTTCAGCCACAGGCATCGGTTTCCCTAAATTGCAAGGTTGCCACTTGATCTGCTTGTCACACTTTCTAAAAAGGTGAACTTTCATGCTTAGCTCAGGGGTCCCCGGGCCGCGGCCTCTCTGCAGTCGGGCCACGAAGGCTGCATGTCAGATTTGCAGCGTGAAGCAGAGAGACGACTTCTCTCTCTGCCCGCCCCGTTTCACCTCTCTTCTGCCCTCGCAGCAGGGCCGCTTCAAAGTCGGAGGTGCAGCAAGGAGCAGAGAGATGACATCATCTCTCCCCGCATCACCGCTCTTCCACCCTCACAGCCGGGCCTCTTGAATGTCGGAGGTTTGGCAGGGAGCAGAGAGATGACATCTCTCCCCGTCTGCCCCGCTTCCACCCTCACTTGGAACCCACCACTGCACGGAGGCCTGCCTCTGTGCTCAATGGACCAGTGCTGCCACTAAGGCAGTGACAGTCCGCATCTGGTGGCAAGTGACAATCCATATCTAGTAGCAGGCAATGTGGCAAGTGACAATCCGCATCTAGTAGCAGGCGACGTGGCAAGTGACCAGCTGCATCTGAAAGAAGGTGATGTGGCAAGTGACAATCCACATCTGGCGACGTGGCAAGTGACAAGCGTCATCTGAAGGCAAGTGACATTCTGCATCTGGTGGCAGGCAACATGGCAAGTGACATTCCGCATCTAGTGGCGGGCGATGTGGCAAGGGACAATCCGCATCTGGTGGCAGGCAACGTGGCAAGTGACAATCCCCATCTAGTAGCAGGCGACGTGGCAAGTGACCAGCTGCATCTGAAGGAAGGTGACGCGGCAAGTGACAATCGGCATCTGGTTACAGGCGACGTGGCAAGTGACAAGCGGCATTTGAAGGCAGGTGACGTGGTAAGTGACAATCCGCATCTGGTGGTAAGCAACGTGGCAAGTGACAAGCTGCATCTGTAGGCAGGCGACGTGGCATGTGACAATCCACATTTAGTTGCAGGCGACGTGGCAAGTGTCAATCTGCGTCTGGTGGCAGGCGATGGTGGCAAGTGACGCGCTCAGGGCTCCCACTGATTCTGCATTATGGTGATCATTTTATATTACAATGTAATAGAAATGCGCTTCAATCATCCTGACACCATATCAACCATGGTGCCATGATGATTGAAGTGCTAACACCAGCCATTGCCTGCGAAAAATCGCATACCACCCGTGCGAATCCCCACCCCTGGGTCTTGGCACAATTTTCTTCCACACAGCCGGTCCCCGGTGCCATAAAGGTTGGGACCGCTGCCTTGGCTGATAGTCTTTCGGATATATTGTTTTTTAGACAGCTCTTTGAGCTGCAAGTAGCCACTGTTTTACCCTGTTTTTGTGGGCTTGCTGGTGTTTTGTTTCTTTGTTGCCTACCCCTCATTTGGATTGCTTTTGGACTCCCCTATGTCTCTTACTTATACCCTGTGTATGTTAAGGCACGATTGAAATAACATGATTTTAAACTTACTGTAAAATCTTTTTCTTGAAATTCATTAAGGGTACACCTTATGTCTTTTGATCACTCCTACTACTGTTTTTGAACAAAACTGAAGCATGATGGGAGTGGAAAAGGTATTCTGATTTACAAACAGCTTTTTTGTACCAGTGCCCAATCTCCTATAGGCAGCAGTAGAGATTCTGATCTTTCTTGTACTTTTACAATACCCTATTTTTCTCTATGGGGTATATTTATAAAATTGTTAAATCTAGGCGTGCTAGTGTTGGATTTATTGACTTTCCCCGGCAACATTCACCACATTTTAACTGGCAAATGTTAACTGCACAGTAGTAACTCTTTAGGTCGCGTACACATGACCGGTTTTCTCGGCAAAAAACTACAAGAAAACTGCTGGGAGAGCTTTCTTGCCGAGAAAACCGGCGGTGTGTACGCGGGTTTCAGTTTTCTCGTCAAGAAAACTGCCCAGATTCCCCGACGAGAAAAAAGACGACCTGCGGTCTTTTTTCTCGTCGAATCTCGTCTGCCTGTTTCTCGTCGAGAAACCCGAGTGTGTGTACACTTACCTGTCGCCTTGGAAACCCGCGCATGCTCGAAATTACTTTGACGCATGCGCGGTAGCTTCCTAGGCATAGGGTGTAGCAAGATGGCGGTGACGGCATCGAATGTGACGAGCGCACGCTCGTCGTAGTTGATGAGGTCACCGTGTTCGTGCCATTCTTTTGAATCGTACGTGTGTACACTCGGCCGGGACAAGTTTCTTGTCAAGATTCTTGTCAGGAAAAACAACGTTTTTTTCCTGACGAGAATCTCGGCCGTGTGTACGAGGCTTTAGGGGTGAAGTGTTTGGTAAGTTTTAATAAGTAGTAGTATAGAACTTTCTAATTTAGCAAATTAAATACCCTTTACCTTTTTACACGTTTGGCTAATTATGGTCTTATTTAGTTTAGTGTATTTATTTTCATTTTGTTTCTTTTATATCTATTTATATAGTTATTTAAAAAAAAAAAAAAAAACATGTATTTTTAAAATGCCACATGTTACATAAATTCACAGAGCTACTTATTTCATATTTTTTATGATAAAAACATTTCAGTTTATAAATAAGAACTGTGTTTTAAATGACAAGTTTACCTTTTGTAACATGTTGCACTCATATTTAAGGTATAACATGTTACAAATTCACCGACTCCTGAACCACTCTGGCTCCCCGATGTGACAGGCAGATGGAAATCTTCAATCCCCAGCTCTCTCTCACACTCTGTAAAGAATGTGTCCATGCGGGGCTCCGCCCGCCCAGCCACGTCACTCATTCAGAGTTCTGTAAATAGAAAACTACAAGGTCCGGCACGCTTTGCGACTGTCAGCTTGTAGTACTCAAACTTCCAAACTACCATGGTGCTGTTGAGCGTTGTGGTAGTTCATTAATGGCATCCTCCTAGTGCAGGGATATGCAATTAGCGGACCTCCAGCTGTTGCAAAACTACAAGTCCCATCATGCCTCTGCCTCTGGGTGTCATGCTTGCTGCTGTCAGAGTCTCGCTATGCCTCATGGGACTTGTAGTTTGGCAACAGCTGGAGGTCCGCTAATTGCATATCCCTGCCCTAGTGTGTAACTGCTTGACCGTACAATGTAAGGCCGAACGGTTTACACACAGTCTGCAAGAGCACGCCTGATCGGCTGATCATCGGTAAAATGCTTTCCAGGCTCCCAAAAAAATAAAATGTTAATTTTTTTACCTGCAAAACGATTTGCATTTATTATTATTATTATTATTTTTTTTTTAAAGATGAACTTATTCTTTAAATTAGTTAGTCAGTAGTTTCTTGCATATTTCTATTTATTTATTTTTTTAATAATTTTAGTGAAGTATATTCCATGAAGAAATTATGGTATACCAGGATGATATCACTATGAAGTACCAAAAATCTAATTTCTCTTTCGTACATGGACGGACACAGCTCCTTTATTCTTGACAGTAGGGTTATATGCCGTCTATTAGGAGAGGACTAGGCAGACACGTTAAACAGTTAAAAACATGTAACTATAGCAAAGCTGAACAGTACCGCCCAGGGGGCGGTCCCTCTGGTTATAACCCCTCACCCTGCACTCAGCAGCTCAGTTTCCCTATGGGGACCATTGGTCCTTGAGATTTTTTTTTTCTTCTACTTTTTTGATCCTGAGATCTACTATCAACTGCCGGCTGGGTGACAGGCTGGATAATATAGATTCTTGTAGTCTCCCCAGTCCGGCCATCGAGCGTGAGCAGACCTTTAGCTACGTGCTGGGGTCGGCCACGACATACCCCATTTGCTCCAGGGGTGGCCGGTGAGCTATATGCTCCGGGGCATGCATATGACCGGGCTACTGCTGTCCGAGTCACAGTGGGCCGTGGCCGACAGCCACTCCGTACTGCTCGGGTGATGGTTCTGTCCGGAATGCGTCCAGCAGTCCTCGCAGGACGGATAAGTAGGGTTCCACTTGTTTCGGCAGGATGGAACAGCTGGGCATTCCTGGGGAGGTCAACTAGGGGGTCTCTCACTCTCCCTTTCTTCTCTCCCTGTCCCTTCCCTCCTCCTCATGCATCTGGCTGGGCCTGCTGTGTACCTAACTGGGGGTTCTCCGGGGGGGGGGGGCTCCGGGTCCTAGCTGGGTGTCCTAGGTCTGCTCTCTGTGGTGGGGTGTCGTCTGTCTGCCATGTGTGGGGGGCCTCCGCGCAGAGGCCCAGCGTGTTCACGGCCTTTTCTTTACCTCATAAGTGATCCGGCGGCCATTTTGAGTGAGCCGGCGCCATTTTCTTGTAGCCGCGCTGTAATACAGCTGGCGACCATTTTCTTGTAGCTCACGCTTTTTTCCCTGAGGCGGCCGGTGGCCATTTTCTTGTGGTTCTCGCTTAGTTTTGCCCTCTAGCACTGGAAATGTCTTTCTGAATGGCGCGAACAGCACAAAACACCTCAGATGCAGGACAGCACCTCAGCACAGGCTGTGCAGGAGAGAGAGCGGACCGCAGCGCTGTGCAGTTCCTGGGTCAAGGTGGTGAGTCCTCTAGGGGGCCCCTCGGTCTGTAGCAGCTAGGAGGGTGGACCTTTTATGTACCTTACCTTTTAGTCCCTAAGTGGCTGTCAGGTGAGTGTGGGACAGCATGGCATCAGAAGCTGGCGCTTCTTCCCCAGACATCCTTGTGGTAGCAAACGGTACCCCTGCGGTACCTATGGACGCTTTGTCGGCGGTCCTGGAATCATTTGTTGCCAGGGTGGAGGCGGTGTGCGGGCGAAGGGGGGGTAAAAAACACCCCCTCCCCCCACCATCTTCTGGGGAAAGCTGTGATTCAGACTCGGGCCTGGCTGTGGCACACGGCCCCTGTTCAGACGTGTCAGAGGATGCGGACCAGGACCATTCGGACAGTGAGGAAGACTGTGTCCGGGTCAGCGCAGGAGAAAGCGATTGTTGGAGCACTTATCACCGCAGTGTGGGAATACCTAACTTATTTTTAACGTTTTTATATACAAAGAATGGGAACGACCGCAGAGGGCCTTTTCGGTCCCAAAACGCATCGCGGTCCATTACCCCTTTGAGGAGAGTCTTCTGAAAAAATGGACATCTCCCCCGATTGTGGACCTCCGGTATCCAGATTAAACAAGGTAACCACGATTCCGGTAGAGGGGACCCCTGCCTTTAAGGACCCTGCAGACAGGAGGGCCGAGGCGATGGCCCGGTCCATGTTCACGGTGGTGGGGTCAGCATTACGGCCTGTATTGGCCACAGCCACTTAGAGGATGTGCAAAATTGTTGCACCACGAGTTGGTAGAGCAACAGACTTCCCCGGTCTCCGTGGAACTGGCCGACCAGTTGGTGCATGGTATTAGTTATGTCTGCGATGGGGCCTTATATACAGCTCCCTTGCTTTCCAGAGCCTCCGTGTCTGCTGTGGTGCTCTGTCGCCTGATTTGGCTAAAATGCTGGTCCGCGGACCAGACTTCCAAGAAAGCTTCCAGGGAGAGAGGCTATTTGGAGCCCCGCTGGTTGACATTATTAAGAATGACACTGGGGGTAAGAGCACGCTGCTCCCACAATCCAGAAAAGGTAAGGAGCCGCGCCGTGGTCCAGGGCCCTCCTTTTCCGCTCAGAAGCGTTTTTTTCGTCAGTCCGACAAAGGGCCAGCTGAGGGACAGCAGTGTCCCTGGTTTTGCAAGCCTACGAACAAATCTGCGACAGCATGAAGGTTTGCCCCCGCCCGACTC
Organism: Rana muscosa; assembly: GCA_029206835.1. NCBI lineage: Eukaryota > Metazoa > Chordata > Amphibia > Anura > Ranidae > Rana > Rana muscosa. Next base: position 600,959,122 of record CM055122.1, on the reverse strand, counting down.
TCGGGTGGGGGGTTGCCTTCGCGAGTTTTGCAGCTCGGTGGGCCTCCCTGCTTTCCGACCAGTGGGTTTGCAAAGTGGTCTCATCAGGGTACAAGATAGAGTTTCTTTCTTGTCCACCAAACAGATTTTTTCCCTCAAACCTTCATCCGGCTCGTCAGAACGCCCTGTTTGGGGCAGTGCAGGACCTGCTGATGCGCGGGGTAATAGTACCTGTGCCGCTGCCGGAAAGGTTTCAGGGATTTTACTCCAATCTGTTTGTAGTCCCAAAAAAAGGACGGGTCCATCCAATCCTGGACCTCAGGGCCCTCAACTCCTTTGTAAAAGTACGAAGGTTCAGGATTGAATCGGTTCGCTCTGTGGTCGCTGCACTCCATCCGGGGGATTTTCTGGCGTCCTTGGACATCAAGGACGCATACTTGCATGTCCCCATATATGTCAGGCATCAGAGATTTCTGTGTTTTGCAGTCAGGGATGATCACTACCAGTTTGTAGCTCTCCCTTTTGGCCTGGCGTCGGCACCAAGGGTTTTCATCAAGGTGCTCGCCCTGATTCTAGCTTTGCTGAGACCGCGAGGAATCGCTATCGTGGGCTACCTGAACGACCTCCTTCTGAGAGCAGCTTCAGAGTCAGAATTAGAGGAGGATGTGGCGATTGCCAGTCAGACCCTTCAAGAATTTGGTTGGGTACTGAACCTTCAGAAGTCGGTGTTGGTGCCGACTCAACGCCTGGATTACCTGGGCTTGATTCTGGACTCCTCAGTGGCGAGGGTTTTTCTCCCTTTGGAAAAGTTGAAGACTCTTCGGACTGCGGTGAAGCTGTTGGCATCCCGCAGGTGGTCGTCGCTGCGCTTTTGCATGCGAGTCCTGGGTCTCATGGTAGCCACCTTCGAGGCGGTACCGTATGCTCAATTCCACTCTCAAATTTTGCAGAAGGAGATCCTGTCCAAATGGGACACATCTCCGTTGTCCCTGGATTGTCAAATCTGGGTGAGCCAGCTAGCCAGGGCTTCCCTGGTATGGTGGCTGAGATCTTCAGTCCGGGAAGTCGCGTTCCTTCCTTTTCACTGGACGGTGATCACGACGGACGCCAGCCTGACCGGTTGGGAGGGAGTTTGGGGTGTACAGTCGACACAGGGTCGCTGGACGCAGGAAGAATCACGCCTGCCGATCAATGTGCTGGAACTTCGGCTGATCAGGCAGTGCCTCTCCACATGGTCACAGAGGCTGCAGGGACGTCCAGTCAGGATCCAGTCGGACAACGCCACGGCGGTGGCGTATGTCAACCATCAAGGAGGAACAAGAAGCTCGGCTGCAGCATTGGAGGTCACTCCACATCCTGAGGTGGGCAGAGCGGAGCGTGCCAGCTCTATCGTCCGTGTACATTTCGGGTGTAGAAAACTGGCAAGCGGACTACCCAAGTCGCCAGTTGTTGGACCAAGGAGAATTGACGCTACACCCGGATGTGTTTCGACTCCTTTGCCTGAGATGGGGAACGCCAGACGTGGATCTCCTGGCTTCTCGACTCAATCAGAAGGTATTGAGGTTTGTGGCCAGGTCCAAAGATCCCTGGGCGGACGCGACAGATGCGTTGGCTCCGTGGGGACAGCATCGGCTAATTTATGCCTTGCACCCGCTAAAACTTCTTCCTCGTCTGCTTCGCAGAGTGGAGACCGAGGGGATTCCCGTGATTCTAATTGCCCCAGATTGGCCTCGGCGTCCTTGGTACGCCGACCTAGTACGCCTGGTGGCGGATGTTCCTTGGCGACTGCCGATGCGAGAGGACCTTCTGTCGCAAGGTCCTATACTTCATCCTGCTTGGCATGGCTGTTGAAAGTCAGGTGCTAAGGGACCGAGGCCTGTCGGATTCAGTAATTTCCACCATGCTGAGGGCACGGAAGTCATCTTCTCAGAAGATCTATCATCGCACTTGGAAGGCCTACATCTCTGTGTGAGGAGATGGAGTGGCATCCATGGATTTATTCGGTTTCCAGGATCATGCTGGTTTTACAGCGTGGAGTGGATCAAAAACTTGCCCTAAGCACCATTAAGGGACAGATTTCAGCCCTGGCTGTTTTCTTTCAACGACCCTTGTCGGCTCATTCACTGGTGAGTACGTTTGTGCAGGGGGTTCGACATGTGGCTCCTCCGATTCGACCACCACTGCCTCCATGGCATTTGAATCTGGTGCGCTCGGTGCTTCAGAAACCTCCGTTTGAGAACATCAGAGAGATTCCCCTTTTGAGACTCTCTCAGAAAGTTCCCTTTCTGGTGGCTATTACATCTGTCCAGGAGGGTTTCTGAATTGGCGGCCTTGTCCTGCAAGTCCCTCTACTTGATCCTCCACAAGGATAAAGCTGTGCTACGCCCGCAGCCTTCGTTTCTTCCGAAGGTTGTTTCCGCTTTTCATCTAAATAAGGATATTGTGCTTCCATCCTTGTGTCCTCGGCCGTCGCATCCCAAAGAGGTTGCGTTGCACTCCTTGGACGTGGTCCGAGCTCTGCGAGTGTATCTGTCTGCTACGGCTCAGTTTCAGAGGTCAGACTCACTGTTTGTGTCAGTGGTTGGTCCCAAGAAGGACCTGGCAGTCTCGTCGGCCACCATTTCTCGGTGGATCAGACAGATCGTGATTCAGGCTTATGCCCTAAAAGGGCGGGCGCCTCCCTTTCCTGTCATGGCGCATTCAACCAGGGCAATAGGTGCCTCCTGGGCCTTCCCACATCAAGCGTCTGTCTCACAGGTGTGTAAGGCGGCGACCTGGTCGTCCGTTCACACTTTCACTACGTTTTACAAGGTTAACGTGCATGCATCTGCGGATGCTTGCTTTGGCCGCAAAATTTCGCAGGCGGCTGTTTAAGGTTGCAACTCCTCCGATGAGGAGCTCTGGTTGTTTTGGGGTGAAGTTTGTTTTGATTGCTGTTCCCACCCCTCATTTTTTGACACTGCTTGGGGACGTCCCTACTGTCAAGAATAAAGGAGCTGTGTCCGTTCATGGACGAAAGAGAAAATAGGATTTTTGTACTCACCGTAAAATCCTTTTCCCTGGAGTCCATGGACGGACACAGCACCCACCCCTCCTTTTTATGTTTGTACTGCTTTTTGATTAACTGAGCTGCTGAGTACAGGGTTGAGGGGTTATAACCAGAGGGACCGCCCCCTGGGCGGTACTGTTCAGATTTTGCTGTAGTTACATGTTTTTAACTGTTTAACATGTCTGCCTAGTCCTCTCCTAATAGATGGCATATAACCCTACTGTCAAGAATAAAGGTGCTGTGTCCGTCCATGGACTTCAGAGAGAAGGATTTTACGGTGAGTACAAAAATCCTATTTTTCCACAGTTCTTGCACATCCAAAACAGTTAGTACACCTTGCACTTGTGCATGAGCCAGTATGGTAGAGATTTTAAGCTTCTAATCCCAGACGCTATATTATTGCAGGTTGTAGTATGTCTTGTTTGCAAGCTATGTATTAAAACACTTTGTATTTCAATGGCAGTGCATAGTACCAAATGTTATTGATGCTGAAAAATCATGACATTTTGTGTATGTCCTGCATGCCAGGAACATACAGATACTCTAAACAGGGTACTGCATTTTATAAAGGAGTTTGTGATCAAACTTTCTAGATTTAACATAGCATATGCTATTACTTTTGTAAAAATAATTATGAGGGGATTAAAACAACGTATTTATTAACACTAACATGGTACTTAATTTACAATTTTTTATGTATTGTTTTTTTTTTAGTTTTTATAAGCAAAAATTTTTGTATAATTTATAAATCATTTCCTCTTAAACACAGGTCTAGAAACAAGAAGACCCAATTTGCTTTTGGCCTTGATAATTCGTCAGAAAGTGAAAAGGCAACACAGCACAAGCCTCGATGACGACCAACTAGGAACATTAAGTGTTCCTGAGAAAAAGAGTAGAAATGATGTTGATGGAGATGATAATAATGATGATGACGACGATGATGATGATGAAAATGATTTTTTCAATTCTTTCTCCGCTGTGTTACACAAGAGTAGAAACAGACCTCAGCTTTCAGATAATGATGAACCTCAAGCAAGTGTTGAATCGGTACCAGAAACTGTTAAGAGAGAGCCACAAAAACCATTAAGATTCCTTCCAGGAGTATTAGTCGGGTGGGAAAATCCCCAATCAACTATCGATCTAGCCAACAATCCATTGCCCGTGGATGACATATTACAGTCTCTTTTGGGAACTACAGAAAGTAAATTTGAACATAAACCTCCTGTTACAAAAATCCGTGATCGAACATTAAAGGTTGGAAAAAAACGACTAAAAGATGAAAGTATTACTACTGAAACAATTCTTAAGAAAGACCTAGACATGGATATAACCCCTAACATTGTAGAAGAAACAAAAGAGAATCCAACACCAATAATACCATCGCAGTCTGGAAAATTGGCTGTATCCCTAAAAGACAAACCTCAAGATGTTCCTACTGAAGTGTATTTAGCCAAAATAAATGCATGGTCAAGTGATGAAACGGTTGAGAAAGGAAATTCAGCAGGCCCTGCTGATTTTAGTCAAGAAATTGAGGATACTGTTAATCCAAACTTGTCTCCAGTTCCTGAAAACAAAATCAGCACTGATGGGGATAATACATCATCTGTAGATGACAGTGAAAGCTCAGTGAAACCTTCAAAATTAATACATATCAAAAGGGATCCAAGGCAAGCTGCCACAAGAAGTCATATTAACTCTCTAGATTTAAAAGACTGTGATATAAATAAAAATAGGGAGGATGCAGCACATGATAAAGAGATAAGTGAAAGCACTTTGAGACATAAAAAAGATAGGAATAGGAAACACTCCCATGAAGAAAGTGATATACACACACCTAGGAGTGATAGATCAAAAAGCAGCTTGTCCTCTTCTACAAAGAATGAGGTAGAAAGTGCTGAATCGTCAAGAAATGAAAATACCAGACAGTATCCTCCAGATCTTCTAATTGATGAAACAGACCCTCTGCAGCAATTCCGCAGAGCTTTGGCAGCAAACAAATCTCAGTCAAACTCTTCGCAGGCAGAAACATCTAGCAAAAATTCAGTTCCTACTTTTACAGGAAACTTCTCACCCTTAAGGTTACAACAGCCTCCATTTCTACCTTTAAAGAGCAACCCTCCTCCATTTCCATTCCAGCATACTCCCAGCTTTCCATTGCAGGGTAATCCAATATTTTCATATCCTCCTCATATACCACCTCTGCTTCCAACGCCACTGGGTTATAATTTTCCAAGACCACCTAGATTTCAGTCTGCAGACCCCAGTATTCATAATCCATTGATTGCTTGGCATCCAGCACTTCAGATACCTCGTCAACCACATTTTTTTGGCCCCATTACGAGTGGACCTCTTTTAAATCCAGAACAAGTCATGTACCAGGCACCTCAAAAGCTGTGTCTTAAAGATCACAGAGTTCAAGAAAGGCGCCATAGTGACCCTTGGGACAAACCAGATCGTGACAGAAGCTTCAGTCGAGGCAGCAGAAGTGAACATAGACAAAGATTCTATAGTGAGTCTCACCATTCAAGGGAAAAAAGGCATGAAAAAGAATCGGGAAGTGAAAAGCATGGAGATAGAGAGACTGAAAGAAGCAGGCGTAGAGACAAAGAAAAAGAAAGGAGCCATGACAGAGATCGGAAGAGCCGTGATGAGTCGCACAGAGAAAAAGAAAAATCTAGAGCTCACAGTGACAAGTCTTCAGACAGTAGAACAAGTAAAGAAAGGAGGAGTAGTGATAAATCAAAGAGTGAGGATCGGAGTCATGATAAAGATAAAACTAGGGACAGAAACCGAGAAGAAGAAAAAGAGAAAGACAGGCACCACAAGGACAGGAGCAGGGACCACAGTGATAAAAGTAAAAGCAAACGATGAAAGCACTGCTTTTTTACATTTTTTTTTTATTTTATTTGTGCCATCCTTTTCTATTAAGTGTCAGTGTTTTTTCCTGAAAAAAATGTGTTATTGTAAAGCCTGACTGCCCGTTATATATTCCTTGATGTTCAATTCTCACTAAATGAAATGTTTTTAACACATCTTTTACAATCCTCATTTAAAAGAAGCGTAACAAATTTCTTTCTAAATATTCAGTTAAGATATTTAGTTAGAAATTACGCATAATGTACAGCATTTTTGCATTTGAAGTATTGCTAACATTTTAAAACCCGTTCTTAAGAAAAAAAAAAAAAAAAAAATTTAATTGCACTCTTTTTAAAACCAGAACAGATTCAGGATCCATAAATTAATGTTTAGAAAACTGTATAATTATTTGGTACTGTAAAGAAGCTTACTTCTGGCAAAATTACACTGATCCATCAATTTCTTAAAGCTAGCATATCAGAGATGATTTTATCATGGATGTATTAAGAAGCCGTTCGGTTACTATAGCTTTGAAATGCACTTGCCATAGGGGAAATATATTTTAACTTTTAAGCTTACATCGTCTGTTAGTAAGTTAAAATTAGAAAAATTGTTTGCGCTTTAAAACTTGAAATCTCTGCTTGTACATTCTTGTGTTTTGCTATTTTTTTATACTGTAAAATGTAAATATTTTAAGGAATATTTTGATTTTAAAGATGATAAAAAACTAACATATTTTGTCTCATTACTGTGTACGAAATGTTGTGTTTAATTCCTGTTAAAAAGTAAAGATTTTAGTATTATTTCTTGCATTTGCTTAACATGCTTGCCTGTTTTCTGTACTTGAATCATTTTATTAACTAAATTCTATTAGTATGCATGTATCTTTTTATTGGATTTCAGGAACATACATAAAATGCCGGACTTCATGTTGTAAACTAACTGGGTTGCCCATAGCATCCAGCCAACATCTCTCTTTAAATTAAAATTTAACAGCTTCACTGGAAAAATCACAGTTGGATCCAAGTGGCTATAAGGGCAACATAGATGTTTCTTAAAACATTGTTAGGCAATGTAATTCTTTTGTAAGATTTGTAAATGTAACCTACTTGTCGGTTTACACAAAAGCTATTACGTTATGGTTCTGTCCAATTTTGAAATGTCAGCTATGTGCCTATTAATTTGGCAATAACTTTGACATCACTAAATACTGTTTTTGGGACACTCACTGCTTTTTAAAACTCAAGGCATTGCTTTTAAAAATGCTTACAAAACAAAAATCTCCTGTGCTCTCGGTGTATCCTCAAAACATAGGTGGCGTTGTTCTGTCTAGAGGCAAAGTCTATAGTCTTGCAGCCCTCCTCAGAACAATGGGTGTTCATATGGCTAGAAAAAGAAAGAAAACAGGAGGGTGCACCGACCTAGTGTATTACCACTTACAGGTTTATTAACATGTAAATAAAAAGCAATAGTCCTACTCACAGACAAAGCTTAAATACAAGCTTATCGGACAAGATGGCTGAAAATTTTGGCATTCACCGACAGGACTTGACAACAGGGAGGGTCGGACGATACCCCAAAAACATCCAGATGGCTTACGTTTCAGGGGCGCACCAAGTTCTACCAGGTGGACATCAAGACCTGCAGATACAGCTTTCAGTTGGGCCTGTTGACCCCTTTTCTCTTTTGTGGGGCTTGTTGGCACGTTGCTGCCTTTTTGTTGTCCACACTTCTGATTCATTGCTTGGGGACATCCTAGGATCAATTAAGTTAAAATAATTTTGACTTGTAAATACTGTGAGTATGTCCAAGGTGTCTTATCAACTGAAGGTAGCAGCCTATAACCCAGGGACTATGATTATTTATTCTGTGTCCTGTACTGCACTCCAAGATACGGAATTTACAGGTTAGTCAATATTCCCTTTTTTGTGTGTGTGTATTGTAAAGAAAAAAGTTTTCTGTGAAGCAAAAAATACTTTTGTCAAAATGGAGAATGAAGCATTAAAATTCTTACAGGGAGCATTGCCGACATTCATTAGAAAGCTAAACCTCAGAAATTATATGTATTGCATACTTGCATTGATCTAGCTTTGCACACAGTAAGTATGAACTATTTATACCTGATAGACCATTTGAGAAGCTGGAAATCACTGTAGAAGTCAGATCTACTGCAGTGATAGCCAAGGGCTTCCAGGTCCTGCTTTTATGCGGGGAGCTGTCCCATTACACACTAACCCACGGGAGGGTCACTCGCTCAACACGGCTGACATTCATAGAATGCCTTGGAAATTTTACAATGGACATAAGGCTTTCTCTGATTAGATGAGATGCAGAGGAGGGCCGGTGATATCACAATCTTAGCCTCGTACAATCAAAATATGTCTTTTATTCATTGAAAAAGAAATAGGGCAGTGAGGCAGCCTCTCACATGAAAACTGACAAGGACCTAAAAGATTGCACTTATCACTGTAGTAAAGTCGACTACTACAGTGATTTCCATGTTCCCCAGCAGTCCATCAGATATGAATAATGCATACTTACATTGTACCAAGCGGAACCAATATAAGTATACTATGCAAACAATTCCTAGAGTTAAGCTTTGAGTTTAAATGTAGGCACTGCGCTTCACTACCTTGTGATGCTTCAACCTGCACTGGAACCTTCTTCCTGTCTCGCCAACAACACTGCCAGTACTAAAATGTTTTTCATAACCACCAATCAAATTCAAATCTGCATTGAAAATGTAATGATGAATTATGGGATTCTTCCTCTCCCTAGGCTCAATTAAGACTTTTTTTTTAAAGAATATTTTTAACTGCTTGCCGACTGCCTAACTGGGAATGTACGTCATGTTTTTGACGTTGCGTATTGGAGTTATGGCTGCAGCTAGATGCCCCATGGCTCCAAGATGGCCCCACTTGGCCTTGGAGGACCGGAGCGCCCTCTGACATCACTTAAGCCCTGGAAGGATTTAACCACTTAAGCCCCGGACCATTTCGCTGGCCAAAGACCGGGCCCCTTTTTGCGATTCGGCACTGCGTCTCTTTAACTGACAATTGCGCGGTAATGCAACATGGCTCCCAAACAAAATTGACGTCCTTTTTTTCCCACAAATAGAGCTTTCTTTTGGTGGTATTTGATCACCTCTTCGGTTTTTATTTTTTGCGCTATAAACAAAAATAGAGTGACAATTTTGAAAAAAATGCAATATTTTTTGCTATAATAAATATCCCCCAAAAATATATAAAAATATATTGTTTACATAGGCAGATCCCCGTTCTGCGCCTGTGTACCGCGATCATGGGTGGCTGGCGGACGAGTCTGCCGAACCCACAGGCGTGCTCCCACCCACTGTATCTCGTGCACAGACCGCTGTACAGGTACGTCGGTTTGCTCAGCCTTGCCGCAGTATATATGCGGAAGGCGGTCGGCAAGTGGTTAAGCCCAAATTTTTTTTTTTCTTTTAAAGGTAAATGAGAGATCTGGTATCTTTTTGATCCCAGATCTCTCAATAAAGAGAACCTTTTCATGGTTTTCTATTGCAAGGGATGTTTACATTCCTTGTATTAGGAATAAAAATGATATAAAAAAATAGCCACTTCCTGACCACCTTCCACACATTTACTGCGGCAAGGCGGCCCGGCTGCGTGAAATGACGTACCTGTATGTAGCTTCGTGCAGTAGCGTCTGGGGGTGCACGTGCCGATCGGACAGAGAGGGAGCCAATCCGCATGTCTGGCAGACGTGATGTCCGCCGGCCACCTGCGATCGTTCCCCAGAGAGGCAGAACGGCGATCTGCCTATGTAAACAAGGCAGATCGCCGTTCTAACGGGAAAACAGAGATGCTAAGTAGAAACATGGATCCCTGTGTTCTCCCTGTCAGAGCAAACCCTACAGTTAGTAAGCACCCCCTAGGGACACACTTAACCCTTTGATCGCCACTGGTGTTAACCCCTTTCCTGCCCGTGTCTTTAGTACAGTGACAGTGCTTAGCACTGATCACTGTGTTGGTGTCACCGGTCCCCAGAAAAGTCTCAGATTTGACTGCTGCAGTGTTGCAGTCCCACTAAAAATCGCTGATCGCTGCCGTTAATAGTAAAAAAAAATCCATAAAAATATCCCATCATTTGTAGACACTAAAACTTTTGCGCAAACCAATCAATATACATTTATTGGGATTTTGTTTACCAACAATATGTAGCAGAATACATTTTGGCCTAAATTGATAAAGAAATTTTGTTTTTTTTTTCATTTTTTTTTTTATTGGATATGTTTTACAGCAGAAAGTAAAAAACTGTTATTACTCTTTAATCCATGGACCGACACAGCTTCTCTATAGACAAAGTGGGTATTATCCGTTAATTAGAAGTGACTAGGCAGAAAACTTGTAAAAAGTGTTTCATCACACCTACAGTACCGCCCAGGGGGCGGACCCTCTGGGTATATCCCCTCAGTCTGCATCTCGCAGATCCAGTTTTTTTCTGTCTAGCAAGGAGTGCTTTGGCCCATTGGTCCCGGGGAAAAAGATATTTTTTTGCTAAACTGTTTTGTTTCCTGCGATCTTCGATCACTTGCCGACTGGATGACAGGCTGGATCCTCCATCCTTGTAGTCTCCCCAGTTTCGGCCATCGAGCATGTGCCGACCCTAGCTACGCGCTGGGTCTTCCACGACATGCCCGTCGCTCCACGGGTGGCCGGTGAGCCTACGCTCCAGGGCCTGCATCGGACCGCTCAGCTTCGGCTGACCTTACGGCCGAGTCGCAGCAGCCTGACCAGTGAGCTTACGCTCCAAGGCTTGCTTGGGACCCCTCCGCTTCGGCTGACCTTACGGCCGAGTGGCAGCAGCCTGTCCGGGGAGGGTCACGCTCCAGGGCATACATATGATCGTCCCCTTGGATCCAATCACAGCATGCCTGGCCAACAGTCACCTTCCGTGCACGGTCGATCTGTTTGGAATGTCTTCCAGCATGATACCATGCAGGATAGGCAAGTAAACTCCCCTGCCTTTAAAAGAAATGTCATTTCTGCTTACCTGTATGTGCTTCCTCCTCCATGCTGTCGGCGGCCATTTTGCGGTGGGCCAGGCCTCTAGTGACTGCCCGGTGGCCATCTTCCTGTGGTTTTGGCACCATTTTCTTGTAGTTACACACCCACTGGCCTCTATCGACTGATCGGCGGCCATGTTTGTAATGATCCACGCTGTATGTATATATTGCCGTTCGGTGGCCATCTTTTTGTGGTCTACGGCTGCTTTGGCCTCTATCTTAGGCTCGGCGGCCATTTTCTTAGAGCCCACATTATCTTCCATACAAACGTTTTGGCGGCCATTTTGCGAGAGTCTCCGGCCTCTAGGGTGCATTACACTGACGCGAAAAATTCACACAGGAAGCGCTGATAAAAGAAGCAGACTGACACAGCAGCGGTGGAACAGCATCACAGGCGCAGCACACGGCAGCATAGCGGTACCGGTCCAGGGTGGTGAGTCCTCTGGGTGACCCAGCATCTCTGCAGCGCAGGAGGGTGGCCTATTGATATCTTGCCTGGAGACCTGTGGGTGTCAGCGTGTGGTCAGCATGGCATCTGAGCCAGATGTCTTCTCCCCTGAAGCACCAGATTTAGCAGCTGGTGCCCCTGAGGTGTCTATGGACGCTATGTCGGCAATCCTAGAGGCGTTTGCTGCCAGGGTGGAAGCAGAACACCCGAATACAGGGGGTAGTAAACGCCCCCGTCCCCTGCAATCCTCTGGGGATATTTCTGAGACAGAACCAGGTCCAGCCACGGCTCATGGCCCAGATTCTGACGCATCAGAGACTGCAGACCGTGACCGATCGGACAGTGAGGATGACTCCAGGTCAGTACGCGAGATGGCTTTAGTATCTGACCTTATTACTGCAGTGCGGGCTACGCTAAAGTTGGAAAATACTGCAGAAGCAGCAGAGACTCCGGTCCCCTTTGGGTTTCGTAAACCTGCCTGCACTGCTAAGGTGTTCCATTGTGTGTCTTATTTTGATAAACTCTTACACAAGGAATGGGAGAACCCACTGAGGGTCTTTACAGCCCCAAAGAGGTTTGCGGTACGGTACCCCTTTGAGGAGAGTTTTCTGAAGAAATGGACCTCTCCCCCGATAGTGGACCCTCCGGTGTCCAGACTTAATAGAGCTACCACTATTCCAGTAGAAGGGGCTCCTGTTTTCAAGGACCCTGTGGATAAGAAGAGAAGGCTGAAGCACTCGCTCGCTACCTATACTCAGTGGTAGGCTCGGCAGTACGCCCGGCATTGGTGGGGGCCCTAGTGTCTCAGACACTTACTGAATGGGCAAAATTGCTACTCCAGGGGTTAAAGGAGCAAGATGCTCCTCCTGATGAGATAACTTTGGCCGACCAGTTGGTCCAGGGCCTTAAGTTTGTCTGCGAGTCAGACATGGATACTATTCCCCTGCTGTCAAAAGCTTTGGTTTATGCAGTAGCAATACGCCGCCTGATCTGGCTAAAGGGCTGGTCTGCAGACCAGACTTCCAAGAAAGCCCTGTTGGATCTGCCTTTTGAGGGCGACAGACTTTTTGGGGCTTCTCTGGATGACATCATCAAGGATGCCACAGGAGGTAAAAGCACTTTGCTTCCCCAAACTAGCAAGGGTAAGGGGCAAGGGCCCTTCTTTACTGCACGCAAGCGTTTTTTTCGTCCCCCTAGGGCGACGGAAAAGACCCCAGGCCGACAAGGCGACTGCCCAAGGACAAAAGCGTCCTTGGTTCCACAGACCCAACAAGCCTGCGGACAAATCTGCATCCGCATGAAGGTCCGCCCCCACCCAGCTCTCGAATGGGGGGACGTCTTTGCAAATTCGCGACTCACTGGACAGCTCTAGTCTCCGACAGGTGGGTTTGCAAAGTAATCTCCTCAGGCTACAAGATAGAATTTCTCTCTCGTCCACCGGACAGATTTGTCACCTCCAATCTCCAGTTACTACCGACCCGTTGGGAGGTCCTGTATGGGGCGGTCCAGGGTCTACTGGAACACGGGGTAGTTATTCCAGAACAGGAACGGGGTCAGGGTTTTTACTCAAATCTGTTCATTGTGCCGAAGAAGGAGGGGGGTTCGTCCAATCTTGGATCTCAGAGCCCTCAATTGCTTTGTGAAGGTACACAGATTTCGGATGCAGTCGGTTCGATCTGTAGTCACGGCTCTCCATCCGGGGGACTTTCTGGTCTCCTTGGACATCAAGGACGCATACCTGCATGTCCTCATATACTCCAGACACCAGAGGTTTCTGCGATTTGCTATCGGGAAGAACCAATACCAGTTTGTGGCCCTCCCGTTTGGCCTTGCCTCAGCACCCAGGACGTTCACCAAGGTGCTCGCTCCGATTCTGGCACTTCTAAGACAGCGGGGTATCACTATCATGGGCTACTTGGACGACCTTCTTCTGAAGGCCACTTCAAGCTCAGAATTAGAGGTAAGCGTGTCCATTACCTGTCAGACTCTTTGAGACTGTGGTTGGATACTAAACACGCAAAAGTCAGTATTGGTGCCCACTCAACGCCTAATGTACCTGAGGTTGATTCTGGATTCCTCAGAGGCAAAGGTATTCCTCCCTGTGGAGAAGTTGCAGACCCTTTGGGCTGCAGTACAGCAGCTGACTTCCAGGAATTGGTCATCACTCCGTTTTTGCATGCAAGTGTTAGGCCTCATGGTAGCCTCCTTCGAGGCGGTCCCATATGCTCAATACCACACTTGAGTGTTACAGAAGGAAGTTCTGTCCAGATGGAACAGATGTCCATCATCTCTGGATTATCAGATCCGAGTGAGCCACTTAGTCAGGAGAGATCCCTGGTATGGTGGCTGACAGCACCGGCTCTGTTGTCCGGGAAGTCTTTTCTTCCGGTTAACTGGATAGTGATCACGACGGACGCCAGCCTTACAGGTTGGGGGGGAGTCTGGGGTGTTCAGTCGGCGCAAGGTCGCTGGACCCCAGAGGAATCCCGCCTGCCAATCAATGTCCTGGAAATCCGGGCGATCAGGCTGTGCCTCTTCAAATGGTCTCAGAGGCTGCAAGGGCGTCCAGTCAGGATCCAGTCAGACAACACCACGGCAGTGGCATATGTCAATCATCAAGGAGGAACAAGAAGCTCAGCTGCAGCATCGGTGGTCGCTCGCATCCTGAAGTGGGCAGAGAGGAGCGTACCGGCACTGTCGGCTGTGTACTATCCGGGTGTGAAAAACTGGCAGACGGACTACCTGAGCCGCCAGATGCTGGACCAGGGAGAATGGTCCTTACACCCAGAGGTGTTCCAACTCCTCTGCCAAAGATGGGGCACACCAGACGTAGATCTTCTGGCTTCCCGACTCAATCGGAAGGTATTGAGGTTTGTGGCCCGGTCAGGAGACCCATGGGCAGACGCAACAGACGCGTTGGTGGCATCGTGGGGTCAGTATCGGCTAATCTATGCCTTCCCTCCCTTAAGGCTTCTTCCTCTTCTGCTCCGCAGAGTGGAGGCAGAGGGAATTCCAATGATCCTAATTGCTCCTGATTGGCCTCAGCGTCCTTGGTATGCCGATCTAGTACGTCTGGTAGTAGACGTCCCCTGGCGCCTACCACTACGGAAGGACCTGCTATCACAAGGTCCCATACTCCATCCTGCTTTACAGTCATTGGCTTTAACGGCATGGCTGTTGAGAACCAGGTACTGAGAGACCGGGGCCTATCAGATTCAGTAATCTCTACTATGAGAAGTGCTTGGAAACCGTCCTCTAGGAAGGTTTATCACCGCACTTGGAAGGCCTACATCTCCATGTGTGAGGAAATGAAATGGCATCCGCGTACTTTTTTTTTTTTCAGTTTCCAGAATCCTGCTGTTTTTACAGCATGGGGTGGACCAAAGGCTTGCCCTAAGTACGATTAAGGGACAGATATCTGCCCTGGCTGTCTTTTTTCAGCGACCCCTGGCGACTCGTGAGTACATTTGTGCAGGGGTTCGACATGTAGCCCCTCCGGTCCGTCCCCCGCTCCCTCCGTGGAACTTGAACCTGGTCCTCTCGGTGCTTCAGAAGGCACCGTTTGAGAATATTAGAGATATTCCCCTGTTGACACTTTCTCAGAAAGTGGTCTTTTTGGTGGCTGTTACATCAGTTAGACGAGTCTCTGAGCTGGCAGCCTTGTCCTGCAAGGCTCCCTATTTGATTTTCCACAAGGATAAGGTGGTGCTGCGGCCGCAGCCTTCCTTTCTTCCGAAAGTCATTTCGGCTTTTCATCTCAATGAAGACATTGTACTTCCATCCTTGTGTCCTCATCCGTCAAATCCTAAGGAGTCGGCGTTGCATTCCTTGGACGTTGTCCGAGCTTTGAGAGTATACCTATCTGCTACTTCCCTGTTCCGGAAGTGAGACTCACTGTTTGTTTCGGTGGCTGGTCCCAAGAAGGGCCAAGCAGTCTCGTTGGCCACCATCTCTAGGTGGATCCGACAGATAGTAAAGGGTCAAGCGCCCCCCTTCCCGGTCATGGCGCATTCGACCAGGGCAATAGGTGCCTCTTGGGCTTTCCGACATCAAGCGTCTGTTTCCCAATTATGTAAAGCGGCGACTTGGTCGTCCGCTCACACTTTCACAAAATTCTACAAAGTTGATGTAGGTGCATCTTCGGATGCCTCTTTCGGCCACAAGGTTTTGCAGGCGGCTGTTTAGAGTTGCAACTCCTCCGTTGGAGGAGTGCTGTTTTGTGTTTGGGGTGAAGTTTATTTTTATGCTGTTACCACCCCTCGTTTTTTCTCTGACACTGCTTTGGGATGTCCCACATTGTCAATAGAGAAGCTGTGTCGGTCCATGGACGAAAGAGAAAATGGACCGACACAGCACCCACCCCTCCTTTTAAGTTTGTACTGCTTTTTGACGAACTGATCTGCGAGATGCAGACTGAGGGGATATACCCAGAGGGTCCTCCCCCTGGGCGGTACTGTAGAAGGTGTGATGCAACACTTTTTACAAGTTTTCTGCCTAGTCACTCCTAATTAACGGATAATACCCACTTTGTCAATAGAGAAGCTGTCGGTCCATGAACTCAGAGAAAAGGATTTTACGGTGAGTAAAAAATCCTATTTTTTCAAATTTATTTTGTTTATGGCGCAAAAAAAAAAAAGACAGAGGTTATCGAATACCACCAAAAGAAAGATATTTGTGGGGGGAAAAGGACATCAATTTTATTTGGGTACAGCGTTGCATGACTGCGCAATTTTCAGTTAAAATAATGCAGTCGTATCGCAAAAAATGGCCTGGTCATGAAGGGGTAAAACCTTTCGGGGCTGAAGTGGCTAAAAGTACAGTGTAAAAAAGAAAAAAATTACTGTGCCCCATTCCTCCGTGCTCCCGCGCAGAAGCGAACGCGCCCACATATGTAAATGGTGTTCAAACCACACATGGGAGGTATCACTGCAATTGTTAGAACGAGAGCAATAATTCTAGCACAAGATGACCTCTAAAGCCGTGTACACGATAGGTTTTACCGATGGACTTTTTTCATCGGACAAACCGATCGTGTATGGGCCCCATCGGTCTTTTTTCCATCGTTTTTCATCGGACAAACCGATCGTGTATGGGCCCCATCGGTCTTTTTTCCATCGGTATTTAAAAATAGAACATGTTTTAAATTTATCCAATGGTTAAAAAACCGATAGCAAATTACTATCGTCTGTGGGTAACTCCATCGGATAAAAAACCCACGCATACTCAGAATCAAGTCGACGCATGCTCAGAAGCATTGAACTTAATTTTTCTTGGCTCATCAGAGTGTTTTACGTCACTGCGTTTGGAACGGTCGGTTTTTTGACTGATGGTGTGTAGGCAAGACTGATGGAAGTCAGCTTCATCGGTTTTTCGATGGAAAAATCCATTGGTTTAAAAACCATAGGAAATCCGATCGTGTGTACAGGGCTTTACTCTAAATGGGTAACCTGTAAAAAAATTAAAGCGTCGCCTATGGAGATTTTTAAGTACCATAGTTTGTCACCATTCCACGAGCGTGTGCAATTTTAAAGCATGACGTTAGGTATCTATTTACGCAGCATAAGATCATCTTTTACATTAACTGGTTAAGGACCGGCTCCTGTACATTTACGTTGGCAGAATGGCACGGCTGGGCAAAGTAACATATATTTCTGTCGCTTTGAAATTCCCGCCGGCGGCGCGTGCGCGCCCCTGCTGCGAACTCTGTGACTGTGGGTCACAGAGCTGCAGAACGGGGAGAGGCAAGTGTAAACATGCTTCCCCGTTCTGCCTAGTGACACTGTCACTGATCGTCTGCTCCCTCTCATCGGGAGCAGCGATCAGTGATGTGTCACACGTAGCCACGCCCCCTAACAGTTGGAATCACTCCCTAGGACAAACTTGACCCCTACAGGTTAACCCCTTCACTGCCAGTGTCGTTTTCACAGTAATCGGTGCATTTTTATAGCAATGGGCCCAAAAGCGTCTGTGTCTGCCATTAAGTCGCAGTCACGATAAAAATCGCAGATCGCCACCAATACTAGTAAAAAAATAAAAATGTCATAAAACTACCCCTATTTTGTAGATGCTATAACTTTTGCGCAAACCAATCAATATATGCTTATTGCGATTTTTTTTTTTTTTTTTTTACCAAAAATGAAGAATACGTATCGGCCTAAACTGTGGAAAGATTTTGTTTTTTATAGATTTTTTGGGGGGATATTTATTATAGCAAAAAGTCAAAAATATTGCATTTTTTTCAAAATTTTCGCTCTTTTTGTTTATAGCGCAAAAAATAAAACCTGCAGAGGTGATAAAATACCACCAAAAGAAAGCTCTATTTGTGGGAAAAAAGGGCGTCAATTTTGTTTGGGAGCCACGTCGCACGACCGCGCAATTGTCAGTTAAAGCGACGCAGTGCCGAATCGCAAAAAGTGCTCTGGTCTTTGGCCAGCCAAATGGTCCTGGTTTAAGTGGTTAAAGTGCCTTCTTAATTGATATGTGAGGCAAAAAAGTACACCAAAATGAATTCACATTATATTGAATAAAAAAATGTCCAGAAAACCGGCAAAAGTCCTTTAAGTGATTAACAAAGTGTCCTTCAATTTTCAACAGGTGCAACATCCAGTGCTCCCCGAAGGATAGACAGGGCAAATATATCCCCTTACCATATATTTAGACCTATCACGGTCTGTGTGCGCGTCAGTGAGTAATCACCCCTCACTTTGGGTATAATGCCACCTTTGCTGTTCAGCCTACTTAATGGATGATAATGATTTAAGTCATCACATATATTGTTCTTTAGGGAACCTCACACTCTGGTCCTCGAATATGCCAAAATCGAAGAGGAAACAAACTCATTGCGCAGCGTTCAATAAAAGCACAAGAGTTTAATAGGAGTCTACTTATAGCAGAAAATATTTAAACAGGCATTTGGAAACAAGCATTCGTCAAACACCCTCCACGAGTGCCATGACGTCACTGCTATTCTTGCCTTGCCTGCTGTTTTTGCTTTTTTTTTAATTTTTATCCTTTTATTTAATTTGCATACTAAGCGCAATTTTCCTATATACATATTTATTCTAAGATTGCCCTGTATTTGGCTCCATCCATCTTCCAATCAACTCTGAAACGCTTCCCTGTCCCTGCTGGAAAAAAAAGCATCCCCTCATGATGCTGCCACCACCATATTTCATTGTGTTCAGGGTGATGTGCAGTGTTAGTTTTCTGCCACAGATAGCGTTTTGCTTTTAGGCCAAAAAGTACCAGAGCAACTTCTTCCATATGTTTGCTGTGTTCCCCACATGGCTTCTCGCAAACTGCGAATGGGACTTCTTATTGCTTTCTTTCAACAATGGCTTTATTTTTGCCACTCTTCCATAAAGGCCAGATTTGTGGAGTGCACGACTAATAGTTATCCTGTGAACAGATTCTCCCACCTGAGCTGTGGATCTCCGCAGCTCCTCCAGTTACTATGGGCCTCTTGGCTGCTACTTTGATTAGTGCTCTCCTTGCCGAACGATCGAACAGCTGATGTTCAAGTCGAACATGGGTTTTACTCGAACACGAAGCTCATCCTATTCGACAATAATATCAATCGTCATTAAGTAAGGAGAATCACTGCCGCCCCGTACTGACCTGTCCCTGAAAACAAATAAATCAGAAGAGAGAAAAGAAAAACAGAGGTTGTGAGGGAAAAAACTAACATATGGGTTCCAGAGTAAACAAGAAAAAGGGTAAGGTTACTAGATAGGAGTGGGGGTGGGAAAAAATAGGGAGGGGGGTTTGACCCGGGGGCAATCGACTTGTCGCCAGTATTAGTGGCCATCTGGCCCATGGCGGATTACTAGTCAAGAATTAAGAAGAGACAGTCCCTCATCAGATAGGATAAATATATTCCAGAGCCTCCATGCCTTGGAGTGTTTCTCTTGTTTGTTTTGTGCCGTGAGGACAAAGTCTTCCAATTTTTTAATCTCTTCTACCCTGCTCAGCCACATTCCGATGCACGGGGAGAACATTTCTTCCACAATAGGGGAATACAGGACTTGGCAGCGTTCAGAAGATGTCTTACTATCGAATTTTTGTAGCTCTGCGAATTGTGGAGCAGGAGGAAAGCTGGGTCGTTCTAAATCACATGGTCTGTAAATTCTTGAGTGACCGCCCGGACCGTCAACCAGAAATGCTGCAGTCGAGTGCACGACCAGAAAATATGGAGCAGTGTCCCCTCGTCCTGTTGGCATCTCCAGCATCTGTCTGTGGAGGTCGGAAAGTATTTGTGTAACAACTGGGGTGTAGTACCACCTGATCAAGATCTTATAATTGAGTTCCTGTATTTTTGTACAAATGGATGTCTTTAGGGAAAATCTAATCACAGTCTGTTTTTGGGTGTCGGTAAATGATCGTTGTAAGTCAGTTTCCCATTTTTGTATGAAGGACAAGTCCGGCTACTCCATGGGGGAGTTGAGTATCGCATAGGTTTTGGATAGTACTTGGGGTAGGACTCCCTCGTCTCTGCAGTAATCTTTGAATGTCGTCAGGGGGCGATGAAATTGTGCCGGATTGGCGAACGAGTGTAAGAAGGGGTGCAGACGTATTGCCTTCCAGAACAGCAATCTAAAATGACTAGTGTCACTCATCAGGGACTGAACAGAGGGCCATTGAGTGCCATCTAAGAAGTGTACGGCCCGATCCTTCCCCATCGCAGAGAGCGTCTCATACTCCAAAAGTTCCAATCCAGGGGGGAACGCAGGGTTCCCCAGTATTGGGTAAAAGGGTGAATCTCTGGTGGATAGGGGAGGGGGGTCGTAAGTATGATTGACGCACCCGTGCAAAGGGTTGTGCCGATGACTGGGTGGGATGTCAGAGCTGAGGGTAATCTGTCAAAACACCAGACGGCTCCCTTCAACGGTATCACTGTCTGGGCTTGTTCCACTTGAATCCAAAGTTTGGTCTTACCATGCCGATTCCAGTCTATAATCCTACCAAGGTGTACTCCCATATAATAATTCCGTAGCTCCAGAAGGGCTAATCCTCCATAATGTTTAGGCAGCGTTCAATAACGTCTACGTAACCTCGGCTTTGAGTTTGTCCATATAAATTTAATGAACAGGCAATGTATTTGCTTGAAATATCGGGGTGTGATCTTGATCAGTAGTGCTTGAAAAAGATATAAAAATTTCGGGAGTATGGACATTTTAAGAAGGTTACACCTGCCGTATCAGGAGTGAAGTCCTTTTTTCCATGAATCAAGCAGTAAGCGGGTCTTGGTAAGTAAGGGCGGGAAGTTAAGTTCAAAAGTGTGTGTCAAGTCACTTGAGATCAGGGTGCCCAGGTATTTGAGAGAGCTATCCGACCATGTAAATTTGAACTGGGATTTCAATGCGCTCAGTCTATGTGGTGTGATATTGATACCCATAGCTGCCGATTTATCGAAGTTAATTTTCAGATTGGAAAGATTTCCATATCTATCAAACTCTCTGAGGAGATTTGTCAGGTACACTACCGGGTTGGTTAAAGAGAAAAAAAGGTCATCTGCGTAAGCTGAGATCTTGTATTGGGCATTTCCAATAGACACTCCCTTTATATCCGAGTTTAAGCGTATGGTACCCAAAAAGGGTTCCAGTGCTAGAGCAAAAAGGAGGGGCGAGAGTGGGCGTCCCTTTCTGATACCGTTTGTTATCGGGAAGGAATCTGAAAGGATTCCATTGGCTTTAACCTGAGCCGTCGGTGTAGAGTAAATACAGGAGATTGAATGTAACATTTTATTTCCCAGGCCAATCTGTTTTAAGCACAGAGGACCTAAACACCCAGTTGACGCGGTCGAATGCCTTCCCGGCATCGGTGCTATGGAAGACGCATGTCACTTTAGATGTGCTTAACCTTATCCAGGTAGCTACCACCTTAGTGGTGTTATCTCTTGCCTCCCGGGCAGGGATAAAGCCCACCGGATCCAGATTGACACAGTTTATGCTGGATATAGTCTATTGGCCAGAACTTTCGTGAAAAGTTTTAGTTCTATATTCAGGAGAGATATAGGTCTATAGCTGCTGCAGGCTGACAGGTCCTTCCCTTCCTTAGGGATGAGGGAGATGTGTTCTTGCAGGGTGTCTCTGGGGAAGGAGCCCTCCTCCCAGGGCTGTAAAACATATTCACCATATGGGGGCCTAGAGGTGGCAGCAGGGATTAAACCCATCAGGGCCTGGCGCTTTGCTGGGTTTCATCCCTCCTGCCGCTCGTTGCAGCTCCTCAGTGTGATGGGGTTGTCTAATTCTGCCCCCTGTCTGCCGGCAGTTGAGGGATCTGGGATGAGGTGATGTAGTCCTCTATTGTCGTCTCATTTGGGGGGACCGAATTGGGAGGTTATATAGAGAATGGTAGTAGTCCCCGAATTCCTGCGCTATCTGAGTTGGCAGAGTTCTCTTATGTCCCGAGGGTGCTATAATTTGGGGGATATATGTGATCTGTCTGTTTCCTAACCGCTTTAGCTAGCAGTTTCCCACATTTATTTCCAGATTTGTAAGTCGGCTTTCAGCAGAATTGCAATGCCGCTTTAGCTCTGTAGTGTAGTAAATCCACTGTTTCTGAGAGACAGCAGTTCAACTTCCATTGAGGCTACAGGAGCGTGTTTTGCTTCAATTCCACGTTGTGGATCTTATCCAGAACGTGTAGCAGTTGTTGCTCTCTTTCCCTATTAATGCGGGCGCCATGTTTAATTAGCACCCCCCCCCCCCCCCGATTACAGTTTTATGGGCTTCCCAAAGAATACCCGGATCGCATTCGCCTGTATCGTTAGATTGGAAGTAATGTCTCAGCTCATTCGTGACGTCATCCATGACTGCCAGTGTTTGCAGTAGGCTTTCATTTAGCCTCCAGAACTTGGTTCTAATAGTTGAGTGAGGCGAGAGATCATAGCGCATAATGATAGGCGCATGGTCAGACCATGTGATATTACCTATCTCTGGGTTTATGCACCGCCTCCAGCTGGCCATGTGGGACCAAGAAATAATCAATTCTCGAATACACTTTGTGTGGGGTTGAGTAAAAGGTGTAGTCCATTTCCCCAGAGTGATGCAGTTTCCAAGCATCAATCAGTTGGGCGTCGTGCAAGTCCCGAGTTATGCGTTCATGAATGCCCGAGCGAATTGAGGATTTACCTGATGAAGTATCAATCAAAGGAGCTAAAGCTATATTGAAATCGCCACCCACTATCAACTATCCTTCCTTAAATTCCATAAGTAGGTTCAGTATGCATTGGAGAAAGTCATCCTGTTGGTCGTTAAGCGCGTATAAAGTGGCTAGCGTCACCTTCGTGCTCCCAATGGAGCCCTTGATGAACACATAGCGGCCTTCAGTGTCTATCAGAGTATCGCTACAGTTCCAGGGTACTGCACCAAAAGGAGGATGGACACTCCTTTGGATTTAGCGGCCACTTCAGTGGCGTGGTAAGAGAAGGGGGAATATCGGTTTCCAAGGCATGGAGGGCCACCCGTTCTGAAATGATTTTCTTGGACAAACGCTACATCTGCACGGGCTCTTTTCAAATCATTCACTAGCATGCAGCGTTTTTACGGTACATTTAGACCTTTTGCATTCAGCGAGAAGAGAGTAATAGTATTCATCATCCCTGGGTCGTAAGGGGGGTGAGGGGGGAGGGGAAAAGGAGGAAGAAGGTGAAGGAGGGAAGGTAGAAGGGAGAGATGAGAGAGAGGAAATGAAATCAGAAAGTAGAGAGAGTGGACTGTAAACTGTCTGTCTAATTGCAAACAAACCTTGTTTGCATAGAAGCACTCCCCGGTTATCACCAGGAGGGGGTGCTTCAACCTAATGGGGAAGGGGTTAGAATAGACCGAGAGGAGTCATCCCGGTCCAGTCCAGCCCCCAAGCTTGACAACATGAGTTTAGGCATTTACACGAGAACAGAGAAAAACCAAGCATGATGAAAAAGTGCAACTCCAAGAATAAATGTTTCATAACATTACTAACCACCAACTACAATTATTCTGTGAAAATTTATATAAAGGGGGGTATTGCCTCCTGCCCCACTAGTAGTTACAGGACTCCCCGTCTCCACCCATGGGTAGTGACAGTGAAGAGTCCCCCATCTCCCCTCCTGGAAGAGAGGGGGCGAGGGCGCCGCCAGGGTCATCCGGCCCGTCCCAAAGTAGGGATGGTTTCTGCTTCCAGGTGCATGACTGTACTCTTATGAGGTTTATATGACCGATCCATCTAAATAATTTAAAAAAAGGCACTATAAAGGCTGGTAAGTCAAGACATTAACAAATCAATAAACCCGTGCCGCAGACAAAAAAAAAAAAAGAATATGTGTATACCAAGCCACTGCTAAGTGGTAATATACAGTATATACCATAATATAGCTGCTCCAAGCGATTCACTATCTTTTTCAAAATTACTCCAAAAAATTATTACCCATTGTTTCAATATAAATAATCCAATTTTTTTTTATAATCTAAGCGAAAATATAGAGTTAATTGTCCATCATTAGTGTACATAGAATCATGCAGTGTTTTGTGCCCCTCAGTCTTCTTCAGGATTGTGGGCCTCATTCAAGGTGGTGGTTTCCTCCTTCCACCCTAATCAGCACCCCAAATAGTCTACATTGTTTACATGGATGCGCTGTGCGAGTTTATCTTCTGAGGCACTGTTTCCATCAGTACCTAGGATTCTCTTTTTGTCCTGCCTGTGGGCTCTTGAAGGGGCTGTCCTGCTTCCTGTTTCATCATCAGTTGGGTTAGGCAGATTACCCTGTTAAAGCTCAACTCAAACTTCATATGCACAAAAAATGAATGTAATAATAAATATTAGCATAAAACCATCGCTTTAGTTCATGTTGTTCACTTGTGATTCCCAGATATCCTCACAGCATTATTTCTGGGTGTATACAAAGTTAATTGGTGTAAGCTACATCCTGCAGGAGCTGTTTCCTTAGATTCCCTTTTGTAGTTAGTTTCCTCTGACTCTAGAAATGACGTCATCACACTTGTTACATTGATAATGGGCAGGATTGAATAGATCACAATTAAAGCGGTAGTAACCTGCCATTTTTTTTAAACCTGCAAGACAGTTATAATGTGCTAGTCTGTATCACAAACTAGCACATGTGAAACTTACCTTAAAATGAAGCCCTCCAGTGGCGCGCTGTCACAGCTGACAGGGCTTCCATTTTCACTGGGTCTTTCTTCCGGGTTGGCTCCGATCCTTTTATTCGATGAGCCGCAATGACATCACTCCCACATGCGTGCTGTACAGAGCTCTGAAGGAACGACATGGTATGCCGTTCCTTCAGAGTGCATGCACAGGTGAAGTCACCTGCGGCTTCTCAAGTTAATATCTCCTATATGGTGCATGTTTAGGAGATATTTACTGTATATAGTAAGGCTTACCTATAGGTAAAAATCATCTATTAGCGTTTACTCTGACTTTAAAGTGATTCTAAATGCACACTCTTCAATTTACATTGTCCTTTCTATTTCTATATGTGGATGATGGCACTGTAGTTATTTTAATAAAGAAAAATCAAGGTACATTTTTCCTATGTGATATACGTTGCTGTCTCCCAGCCTGTCTGCAGAGAAACATAAGCAGGTGGAGCTTCTAGTCCTCTGCTGCTGGCCACATGTTTAAAAAAAAGCATTCTTTGGATTACAGAGTAAAAATAAATAATATCAATAAACTGTTTTAAATTGGCATACAAATATATATTTGAAATCAAATCTTTATTATTCTTTGGAAATAACATGGTGAAAGTGGATTTCTGCCAGAAACGCGATGTGTCACGCCCCTCCAGCCTGTGTCTTAGGCCCCATGCACACGAGACGCTGTTATTTGCTGTTGAACGCGCGTTCAGAGGCAGTTGGACGCTTTTTTCAACTGCTCCTGAACCCATTCAATGTTATCCTATGTGTCCATGCACACACTCTCGTTTTTTGGCGTTTACAAGCAGTTGCGTTTAACCTCGTTTTTCCAGAAGCAAAAAAATGGGTTCAGACGCAAAAGTTTTCCACGTTTCAGACGCTAAACGCGGTACCGTCGTTTTGCCGCGTTTGCGTTTATAAGCGTTTTTAAAGGTGACCTATTCTTTAACATTAGAAATCTCAAAAATGATGGCAAATGATGAAAAACTATTAAAAAATATAAAAGAAAACTGTAATTGCTTGCATTAAATTGTGGACAATCCACAACTTGTGGCAGGTAACGTGGCAAGTGGACAATCAACAACTTGTGTCAGGTGATGTGGCCAGGTGACGTGGCAAGTGGACAATCCACAGCTTGTGGCAGGTGACGTGGCAGGTAACGTGGCCAGGTGACCTGGCAAGTGGACAATCCACAACTTGTGGCAGGTGACGTGGCCAGGTGACGTGGCAAGTGAACAATTCACAACTTGTGGCAGGTGACGTGGCACGTGATGTGGCCAGGTGATGTTGAAAGTGGACAATCCACAACTTGTGGCAGGTAATGTGGGCAGGTAACATGGCTAGGTGACGTGGCAAGTGGACAATCCACAACTTGTGGCAGGTGACGTGGCAGGTGATGTGGCAAGTGGACAATTCACAACTTGTGGCAGGTGACGTGGCACGTGATGTGGCCAGGTGACATGGCAAGTGGACAATCCACAACTTGTGGCAGGTGACATGGCCAGGTGACGTGGCCAGGTGACGTGGCAAGTGGACAATCCACAACTTGTGGCAGGTGACGTGGCCAGGTAACATGGCCAGGTAACGTGGCAAGTGGACAATCCATAACTTGTGGTAGGTGACGTGGCAAGTGGACAATCCACAACTTGTGGCAGGTGACGTGGCAAGTGGACAATCCACAACTTGTGGCAGGTGATGTGGCAAGTGATACACTAAATACAAGTACACTGCTGCTCTCTCAGCTGCTGCTACTCACTCTGGTCTCACAAACTGGCTGAAATGGTTAAAATTTACTGTTTTTTGAGCTTAGGGAGGGTCTACGATGAAACGCTTATAAACGCAAACGCGGTTAAACGCGGCAAAACGCACGTTTATAAACGCCGGTTTCAGCGTTTAAAAACGTGTGTTCAGCAGAGTTTGCACCTGCGTCTCATGTGCATGGGGCCTTAGAATCAGAGGGAGATGAAGCAACCATTAATCTACATGTAATATCCCACTCCCATTGTGTTTAGCTTGTTAGCTTGCATGGAAGAGGAGGGAGTGAGCGAGCAGTCATTTACCATTGCGTATACACCCACATGGTGTGACTATAGTCACATGGGATGCTCAAATGCAATAGGGAGGAAATGCTCAGCATAGAAACTCACTGAAAACTGAGCATGTGCAAAGTTGCCACCACAGCTGCAAAATCCCTAGCTGAATTGGGGTCATGAACAGAATGTGGAGACAGAGAATAGCAGGATCGACCAGGTTTTTTGCAGAATACAGAAAACAAATCTATAGTGATTGTGAGTATGAACAGCATGTAATACAGCTTTTTCTTATATACTTTTTTATGATGTGGGTTTAGAGGCACTTTAACATTCAATCCCGCCTGGTTAAATCAAGTATCAAGCAAACATTGTATACATATAGATAAATAATATCCTATGAAACCAGTCCACCTAGTATCCAAACTAATGTTCAGGTGAATATAATCCTTAAAACAAATGTGATATCCACCCAGTAGTGTTCACAAAGTCCTCTTATTAGACAGAAAATCATGATAGCAGCAGTGCTTTCATTCACCACCTGTTGGACCACACATTTACCACTATTTATTGCCAATCTATTTAAAGAAAGACAAAATTTCCTTTGCATAAAACCTGGTCACAGGTATATCGATTCAAGAACCATTAATGAGACCAGCTCGCCTGTGCCTCATGATTTCTCAGAAAGCAAGTGACAAGAAAGTCCACATAGTGTAGTATTACAAAAGAACCTTGATTTATTAGAAACAGTAATACACTTACATATTAACAGTATTGAGTCATGAACATAAGCTGTCAGCTTCCCCAGAATAACAGGCGCTCTGACCGCAATGATGATACAGCCAGTTGCGTGCCTGTACCATTGTCAATAATCACATCGATCACACTTGTAAACAAAGGCTACATTTCCTCACACAGCGATTAGCTGTGAGAAGAACTGAGTTTCCTACAGTCAGTGGCACTGTTGGAAACATTCAATAGGTGGGGGAAAAAAGAATTGATCACTGGTGTAGCCAATGATCAGGGAAACTGGCTGGCTACTCTGAGAATGATGTATATTAGTGCAGTTAGCTTAGCCAGTGTCCCTGACCACTAGCCACACCAGTCCCAGTGTCACCAGACCAGTTCAGCCAGTCGGGCCTCTTTCACACAGAGCTTACTATAACATATACCCATGTGAGGGCAGCGTTTACCCACATAGAGAAACACAGGTTTTCTGGGGGATCAAGAACACTTTCTGGCTTCACTGGTCTGGTATGGTCACAATCAGGAACACTGTTCCTGGCTACACTATGCTGGAGTGGTGGTGATCACTGACACTGTGAGGCCTCGTTCACATGGGGCATACTACATTGTATACCCTTGCGAGGGCCATGCAGGAAGTCGCATTGATTCACCTGCATGTGTGTAGATGTCAAATTGGGAGCAGCATCTGTGTCCATGCAGCTCCTGCATCCCAAATTACATCAATGGGATTGCCCTAGCACAGGCATACGATATAGTGCGCCCCATGTGAACAGGGTCAGTAAACTCTCCAGGCCAGTACAGTGTAGCCAGAAACAGTGTTCCTGATTTTGGCCATACCAGACCAGTGTAGCCAGAAACCGTGTTCTTGATTGCTTCTTTCTAAGGATGAGGGGCATTTTAAAATGTCCTTCTGCTCTCTGTGGCCTGCACTGTGACCAATCACAGCAATCACACTTGTAAGCCAAGACTGCATGCTGCAAACCTTTGCTGTGTTTCCTCTCACAGCAATTGCTTGTGAGAAGAAACAGAATGTTTTCTTACAATGATTTTTCACGTGAAAGAAATTATTGCAGTACAGTGTCACTATGGTTGCACTGGGACTGGTGTGGCCAGCGATCAGGGAAACTGGCTGGCTGCTCTGATGACAATGTATGACAGTGCAGCCAGTGTCCCTGACCAGTAGCCATACCAGTTCTAGTGTCACCAGACCAGTGCAGCCAGTCGGTGTCAGTGGTCATTTCCACACCAGTACAATGTAGCCAGAAATAGTGTTTTTGATCGCCACCACACTAAACCAGTATAGTATATCCAGCAACTGTGTTCCTGATTGCCGCCGCACCAATCTCAGTGTCACTGGACCAGTGTTCCAGATCACTGCCACACCAGTGACAGTCACCAGACCAGTGCATCCAGCAACAATATTCCTGATCGCTAGCCACACCAGTGTGCCTGAACGCTGCCACAGCAGTCACAGTGTCACCAGACCAGTTTAAACCATCAACAGTGTTCCTGATCGCTGCCACACCAATGACAATGTCATCAGGCCAGTGCAGCCAGCAAGAATGTTTCTGATTACTGAATCCCTCATTGGACACACACTGGAGGACCTCTTATGCTCCCCTATGGAGGCAGACTCCTCCCAGCCCCATATTATGGCCCAATCTGCAGCACAGTTAGATACCAACCAAGAGCAAATCTCAGCAATGTTTGCCAAATTTGTTGACTTACTCGATCGTGGTCTCACTAACACTGCTTCCAAGATCACGGGAGACATTAAAGGGAATCTACAAAACCTGGGTTCCCACGTGGAAATGATTGAACATAAACTAGATCACACAGTTGCCCAAACCAACCAAAATTCACTTTGCATACAAGATCTCCAAAACCAACTGCAGTCTGCTCTTTTGAAAATCGATGATCTTAAGAAAAGAAGCAGGAGATATAATTTCAGGATCAGGGGCATACCTGAAGCGATTAAAGATGTTCCCGAGGCTGTTTGTTGGTTTATCAAGGAACTTATCCCAGATAAACAACCTCACAGGCTGGAACTTTATCGCGCTCATAGAGATCTCAAGCCACCATGGACCTGCCACGGGATGTGATCCTTAAACCATATTTTTATGCCGTCAAATAGGAAGTATTGCAGAGAGATCGAGCTTTGCATCACCTGTCTTTTCAAGGCCCATCTATCCAGATTTTCAGTGACTTATCTCCTTCAAGGATCCAAAGACGGGAGATCCTTTAAACCATTGCTAACCACTCTCGCACAAAGAAGTAAAATATTAGTGGATTTTTACATTCAGCCTGAAATTCGATTACAAGCAGAAAACCTCGACCTTCACCACATTTAAAGAGGGCGAGAACTTACTGCTGAAATTGAAGCTGATCTCGCAGGAAACTTCTTCTCTCCCTCCTGGTTCAGTATCGGGAAACTTAAAACGGCAACTTCCTTCCAGCCCACTGTCTCCACTATGGCGAAACTCCAAGACCAAGAAATCTAAGGATGGTCCTCCTCCCTGATGGAAGTTCTACAGAACTTTACTGGGTTGCTCAGTTTTTCCTATACGGAAATTTCTTCAACATCTCTGATTTCATCAGATATGTTTGTTTAACTGTTCTCATACCTTCTGGTTCCATGATTACTCAACTATATATTAACTTACGAGTTGATAAAGTTTAATTTGTCCATTTTCGATTAGGTTCAAATGCTTTCTAATGGTTTAGTGGTCCCAGACGCTGATCTAGGCCCATGCTCCACTGGGTATCATCTCCCTTCTCTGTAGGGGAGCTGATTCTTAGTTCTGGATGCTAGGATAGCATAGCTCTATCAGGTCTGGTTCCCTACATAGGGTGCTTCTCACAAACACTTGATAAGATAGTTCCCCCCAGAGACCTACTAACTCACATCTATCGTTCTGCAAAAGGTTTATTTTTTCCCCATCATTGCTGTGTTGGGAGGGGGGGGGGACCTAGGGAGTCTACACATTACTGATGTGCCTCATTACTGCTATTCCTACCCTCATATATACCATGTTCCCAATACCTTGCAATTTCACCCCTTCCTTCTTCCCTTCACTCTCCCTTTATCCCTGCTTCCCCCACTTCCTTACAGTGCCTGGGTCTTGATGCAGTGACTACTGTTGTTTATATTGTTATATGTCATACCATATTTTTTCAAAATCTGTTTGTTTGTTTTTGCTAACCTTTATTCAACTGGGGTTCCAATAGACTTAGCTAGGCCTATGGCCTGATATTAGTTCAGCTACTTCTAGGGAAGCTCAGTGGTCGGGTGGTACTCGTGCCCCTCCACCTGTTTTGGAAACCTGGATCTTCCAACTTTCGAACACAGGTCTAGTCTACCTCCCCTCTGGTAGAGGAGGTGCAGGCATGTACTGGCCATTGGGACTACCGGGA
Source organism: Rana muscosa (assembly GCA_029206835.1). Classification (NCBI taxonomy): domain Eukaryota; kingdom Metazoa; phylum Chordata; class Amphibia; order Anura; family Ranidae; genus Rana; species Rana muscosa. The sequence continues at coordinate 600,928,422 of CM055122.1, read as the reverse complement.
GTTTTCCGGTGGGCCGATGGCTCAGTGGGCCGGTTTCAGTGACAGCCTGTCAAAGTAATAGCTGCGATAGCCCGCGCAGCCATTACTTTGAGCACCGCTGTACTGGCGTCACTGGGGGTGGGCATAGTATAGTGTGCCCCCCAATCATTCATATAATGGCTGATGCCGCGGTTGTTCGACTTACTTGTCAATTGTCTGTCAGTCTCGGAGCCTCGAGGAAGTCGGGCCAGCTTACGTCACGTGACGGCCCCCGTCCGCCGCTGTTTATGGGAGTTGTAGTCCGTGGCGGCGGCTGCGCGCTCAAGCTCCCTGCTCCCGGGGGGTGGAGTCTGGAGAGCAGCCAGCCTGAGCCTAGTGAGATAGCTACAACTCCCAGTCACCATGGTCAGATTTTGGAGATTTTTAACACACAAGTGGCTGGCCTGGGCGCGCCGCATGCTGCAGTACACTGTGCAGTGTGCACGCTGCACACACCAGAAGTTGACCCCAGGAGACAGGAGCATCACCCACCCCCCCAGAACTGGAGGAGGCTGAGGCCGTGCAAGGAGGAGGACTTGTCCTGCTGAGCTCTGAGCTGGCAGCTGCTATCAGCCCATTTCTGAGTTGAGAGACCCTGACACCCCCAGCTGTCCCCCACATGATCCTCCCGTCTATCCCCCCCCCCCATACACCTCATTTACCCTGCCCCAGTGACCATGGCCTGTGAATCCTGCTGGGAGATGGTTGCGGAACCATGGGTCCTGCTGTCCACTGGCCATTGCCTACAGGCAGTGGCCAGCAGGACCCACCGGCAAGCGGCACCCATAAGCCATGGCTAGTTCCCAGCAGGACCCATAGGCTATTGTCAGCTCCCAGCAGGACCCACAGGTCCACAGCCAGCTCCCAGCAGGACCCACAGGTCCGTAGCCAGCTCCCAGCAGGACCCACAGGCTGTGGGTTCTGCTGGGAGCTGGCTGCGGACCTGTGGGTCCTGCTGGCCACTAGCCTAGGGTGGCCAGAATTCCCCAGCTTCCAGGGACAGTCCCCGGACCAAGCCTGTCCCCACAAGCTGGGGCAAAGAGGGGGCCCCCAGGGCTGACCCTACCATGGGTCCATTGGGCTGCCTTGGGGTGGAAGGGGGGCGAGCGTCGCTAGATTACACAGAACAGGGATCTCCCACTTACCCAGCAACCGCTGTCATATGAAGTCCCGCTTCCTTGACGGGTTACTATAAAAGACTGCACAGAGCAGTGACATGTAAGCAGGAGATCCCTGCTCTGTGTAATCCGGTGGCTCTCCTCTCTCCTAATCACCATGCACTGGTGAGGCTGCATTGATGGGCAGTGATGGGCACTGGTGAGGCTGCAGTGATGGGCTCCGGTGAGGCTGCCAATATGGACACTAATCAGGCTGCATTTATTGGGCACTGGTGAGGTTGCATTGATGGGCACTGATCCGGCTGCAATAATGGGCACTGGTGAGGCTGCATAGATGGGCACTGGTGAAGCTGCATTGATGGGCACTAATCAGGCTGCATTGATGGGCACGGTGAGGCTGCATTGTTGCATTATTTTTGTTAACCCTCCTTTGTTGCTATTAACATTAAATTACTGTATGTTACCACATTGTAGCATATTTCTCTTGCTTCATAACATCAATATTGGTTATAAAACCAGGTGGGCATGGATTGTGAGCTGATTCGGTGGTTCAATGGGCCACTTGTTTTATGGTTGGCCCTCCTACTTTTGTCCCTGTCCACACATGTGCCCCCCCTAAATATGAAAGCTGGAGACGCCGCTGCCTATAAGAGAAGTAAAACAGAACGCCTAATGGCCAGTGAAGGGGGGGCTTGGGTGGCCATCAGGGTTGGCCGGCCAGGGGGGTAGGTTTGTCCTGCCGACCGGTATGGGAGAGACCTGTCATCCGCACTGCCCATCACCTCACTTCATAGTGTGCAATCTGGCTCAGTGCAGCAATGCCGGTTTCTTCAATTCCAGCCCTCGAGGCTGTAGCAATGTTCCTGCATGACGTTAGCCCTCCCACTTCACTTGTTTTTGTGCGTGTTTGCAAAATTAAAGTGGGCAGGTCTGAATGGAGTCCAGGGCCAAATTTTTGTCCCAGTCCAGCCCTGAGAAGGTGTCTTTTCTCCCATACGAAGGTTGGGGTGGCATTTACTCCCCCCCCCCCTTAAGAGCCGACATTTGACCCATTGTACGTTTCCCTTAACCCTATGGTTTTTTCTTTCTCTTGTGCTTCTCTGACTTCTTTTTTTTCTAGAGACCAGTCTGGACAAACCAACCTTCCACATCTTTGGTTCCTTACTGCCGGCCCAGGTTCCTAGACAAAACACACAAGGCCTAAATTCACCAACTAAACAGAAAAAAAATCTTACAATATTTTTCTAAAAAAACGGATGTTGTATTACTCCAAGAGACTCACTTCCCTAAACTATACTGTTGTTAATTTATTCATGCCAAATACCCCTCTTTCCTTTTGGCTAATGCGGAAGATAAGACTAAAGGAGTGGCAATCCTATTCTCACGTAGCTGTAAATGCTCGCTCTTGGCAGAGCATAAGGACCCAGGGGGGAGATTTTTTCTAGTTAAAGGGACTATAGATGGCCAAATTTTCTCATTTATTTCTTACTATGCTCCAAATCGGGGTCAGGCGCAATTCTTCCAAAGCATGTTCAAAGCCCTGAACCCGCTGTTGGAAAGTCTAGTAATTTACGAGGGGGGGGGTTAAAAAAACTCCTGGTAATCGCCTTAAGCGTCCCTCTAAATCTATTGCCAAGCTTTTATACCAACAGGGCCTGGTAGATATCTGGAGAGAAATTAATCCTACACTTCGTGACTTCACTGATTGCTCACACCCTCACCAACCCTTTTTGAGGATCGATCATATCCTTATCTCCACAACACATGTACCCCTGGCCACTAAATCCTATATCAGGGACTCAGTTTGGTCAGATAATTTCCCAGTCATTTTGCTCCTCCAATGTCCATATGGTCAGAGAGGAGAATTCAATGGAGGCTAAATTAATCAATTCTTAGTGACCAACATTAGAGTTCTTGAGATAGAGAAAGCTATTAAAGAGTATTTTCTGCTTAACGATAGGCAGGAAGTTTCCCCAGAGACACTATGGGCAGCCCACAAAGCCACGATCAGAGGTAAGCTTAATCAAATTGCTTCCCAGATCAGTCAGACTAATCAGGCTGAAGTTAATAGACTTGAAAGGGACTTCCTGATTCTGAGCAGAGAACATAAACGTAACCCCAAATCGGCTTCCATAGCAAAAATCGATGCTGCTCAGATGGCGCTTAACCTGACAATTACTTCCAGGGTAGAGAAAAGCTTGGAGCACATTTTTATTATCAAAGAGTCAAATTGGGGACTATGCTGGCTAGCAGGCTCTCACTTATACCAAACTCTTATACTTTACCCAAAATTAGGATTGTGGGTGCCACATTATTCCAGAACGCACAACGAGTTCTAGAAACCTTCATGGGTTTAATCAAAAACGTTCTAACCCAGGTACAAATCCATCTAAATATGATATGGATCGACTATTTGAATTAATCCAGGTCCCCAAATTGAAAGACAGGCATTGACAGAGACTAAAACAGTCAATATCTGCTGAGGAAGTATCACAAGTGATTAAGAGTTTAAAAAGCCGCTCTGTCCCAGGCCCGGATGGGTTCTCTGTCCCGTACTATAAGACATTTTCTAACACATTGCCTCCCTACCTTGCCCACTTCTTTAATGCTTTAAGACGGGGTGCACCCCTTGATAGATCCCTTAACTCTGCCTATATATCGGTCATACCCAAACCTGGGAACGACACAAGCTCAGTAAGTAACTATTGCCCGATCTCTCTTATAAACAATGACCTAAAGATCTTTACTAAGATCCTTGCAGACTGTATCTCTTCCTTTATAGGTCTTTATATAGACAAAGATCAAGTGGGTTTCATCCCTGGGAGTAGGGATGAGCTTCGTGTTCGAGTCGAACATACGTTCGACTCGAACATCGGCTGTTCGATCGTTCGACGAAGATCGAACGATTTGGGCCGTTCGCGCCAAATTCGAGTGACGCGAACGGCCCACAATGCACTACGCCATCGCAGTGTCATCCAGGCGCTGTGATTGGCCAAGCATGCACTGTGACCCCGCATGCTTGGCCAATCACAGCGACGGCAGCGAGGAGAGCAATGATTGGCCACAGGCAGGATGCCTGTGGCCAATTATTGCTGATGGGGTTTAGTACACGCCCCACACTATAAAAGGCCACCAGCGCGGCGGCCTTGTGTAGTGTGTTCCGGAGCAGGGAAAGAGAAGCATAGGCAGGGACAGTGTCATTATTTTTCCTTTACTATTCCTGGATTCCTTGTGTTTAGGGACAAATAAGGATAGGTAGGGAGAGTGTCAGTGACAGTGTGCTATTCTGTGCTAATCCTTGTTTGTAGGGACAGAGAGGTACAGTGAGGGAAAGTGTCAGTGTGCTATTCTGTTCTAAAACTATTTTGCTGAACCATATTTTCAATCCTTGAGTTTAGGGACAGAGAGGTACAGTGAGGGAAAGTGTCAGTGTGCTATTCTGTTCTAAAACTATTTTGCTGAACCATATTTTCAATCCTTGAGTTGAGGGACAGAATAGGACAGTGAGTGAAACTGACAGTGTGCTATTCTGTTCTAAACCAATTTTGCTGTTCCATATTTTCAATCCTTGAGTTGAGGGACAGAGAGGTACAGTGAGTGAAACTGACAGTGTGCTATTCTGTTCTAAACCAATTTTGCTGTTCCATATTTTCAATCCTTGAGTTGAGGGACAGAGAGGTACAGTGAGTGAAACTGACAGTGTGCTATTCTGTTCTAAACCAATTTTGCTGTTCCATATTTTCAATCCTTGAGTTGAGGGACAGAGAGGTACAGTGAGTGAAACTGACAGTGTGCTATTCTGTTCTAAACCAATTTTGCTGTTCCATATTTTCAATCCTTGAGTTGAGGGACAGAGAGGTACAGTGAGTGAAACTGACAGTGTGCTATTCTGTTCTAAACCAATTTTGCTGTTCCATATTTTCAATCCTTGAGTTGAGGGACAGAGAGGTACAGTGAGTGAAACTGACAGTGTGCTATTCTGTTCTAAACCAATTTTGCTTTTCCATATTTTCAATCCTTGAGTTGAGGGACAGAGAGGTACAGTGAGTGAAACTGACAGTGTGCTATTCTGTTCTAAACCAATTTTGCTGTTCCATATTTTCAATCCTTGAGTTGAGGGACAGAGAGGTACAGTGAGTGAAACTGACAGTGTGCTATTCTGTTCTAAACCAATTTTGCTGTTCCATATTTTCAATCCTTGAGTTGAGGGACAGAGAGGTACAGTGAGTGAAACTGACAGTGTGCTATTCTGTTCTAAACCAATTTTGCTGTTCCATATTTTCAATCCTTGAGTTGAGGGACAGAGAAGGACACTCGTAGAAATGATCAGTGTGCTATTCTGTGCTAAATCTTGTTTGTAGGGAGGGACAGAGTAGGACAGTGAGGGAAAGTGTCAGTGTGCTATTCTGTTCTAAAACTATTTTGCTGTTCCATATTTTCAATCCTTGAGTTGAGGGACAGAGAGGTACAGTGAGTGAAACTGACAGTGTGCTATTCTGTTCTAAACCAATTTTGCTGTTCCATATTTTCAATCCTTGAGTTGAGGGACAGAGGGGTACAGTGAGTGAAACTGACAGTGTGCTATTCTGTTCTAAACCAATTTTGCTGTTCCATATTTTCAATCCTTGAGTTGAGGGACAGAGAGGTACAGTGAGTGAAACTGACAGTGTGCTATTCTGTTCTAAACCAATTTTGCTGTTCCATATTTTCAATCCTTGAGTTGAGGGACAGAGAAGGACACTCGTAGAAATTATCAGTGTGCTATTCTGTGCTAAATCTTGTTTGTAGGGAGGGACAGAGTAGGACAGTGAGGGAAAGTGTCAGTGTGCTATTCTGTTCTAAAACTATTTTGCTGTTCCATATTTTCAATCCTTGAGTTGAGGGACAGAGAGGTACAGTGAGTGAAACTGACAGTGTGCTATTCTGTTCTAAACCAATTTTGCTGTTCCATATTTTCAATCCTTGAGTTGAGGGACAGAGAGGTACAGTGAGTGAAACTGACAGTGTGCTATTCTGTTCTAAACCAATTTTGCTGTTCCATATTTTCAATCCTTGAGTTGAGGGACAGAGAGGTACAGTGAGTGAAACTGACAGTGTGCTATTCTGTTCTAAACCAATTTTGCTGTTCCATATTTTCAATCCTTGAGTTGAGGGACAGAGAGGTACAGTGAGTGAAACTGACAGTGTGCTATTCTGTTCTAAACCAATTTTGCTGTTCCATATTTTCAATCCTTGAGTTGAAGGACAGAGAAGGACACTCGTAGAAATTATCAGTGTGCTATTCTGTGCTAAATCTTGTTTGTAGGGAGGGACAGAGTAGGACAGTGAGGGAAAGTGTCAGTGTGCTATTCTGTTCTAAAACTATTTTGCTGTTCCATATTTTCAATCCTTGAGTTGAGGGACAGAGAGGTACAGTGAGTGAAACTGACAGTGTGCTATTCTGTTCTAAACCAATTTTGCTGTTCCATATTTTCAATCCTTGAGTTGAGGGACTAAGAGGTACAGTGAGTGAAACTGACAGTGTGCTATTCTGTTCTAAACCAATTTTGCTGTTCCATATTTTCAATCCTTGAGTTGAGGGACAGAGAGGTACAGTGAGTGAAACTGACAGTGTGCTATTCTGTTCTAAACCAATTTTGCTGTTCCATATTTTCAATCCTTGAGTTGAGGGACAGAGAGGTACAGTGAGTGAAACTGACAGTGTGCTATTCTGTTCTAAACCAATTTTGCTGTTCCATATTTTCAATCCTTGAGTTGAGGGACAGAGAGGTACAGTGAGTGAAACTGACAGTGTGCTATTCTGTTCTAAACCAATTTTGCTGTTCCATATTTTCAATCCTTGAGTTGAGGGACAGAGAGGTACAGTGAGTGAAACTGACAGTGTGCTATTCTGTTCTAAACCAATTTTGCTGTTCCATATTTTCAATCCTTGAGTTGAGGGACAGAGAGGTACAGTGAGTGAAACTGACAGTGTGCTATTCTGTTCTAAACCAATTTTGCTGTTCCATATTTTCAATCCTTGAGTTGAGGGACAGAGAGGTACAGTGAGTGAAACTGACAGTGTGCTATTCTGTTCTAAACCAATTTTGCTGTTCCATATTTTCAATCCTTGAGTTGAAGGACAGAGAAGGACACTCGTAGAAATTATCAGTGTGCTATTCTGTGCTAAATCTTGTTTGTAGGGAGGGACAGAGTAGGACAGTGAGGGAAAGTGTCAGTGTGCTATTCTGTTCTAAAACTATTTTGCTGTTCCATATTTTCAATCCTTGAGTTGAGGGACAGAGAGGTACAGTGAGTGAAACTGACAGTGTGCTATTCTGTTCTAAACCAATTTTGCTGTTCCATATTTTCAATCCTTGAGTTGAGGGACTAAGAGGTACAGTGAGTGAAACTGACAGTGTGCTATTCTGTTCTAAACCAATTTTGCTGTTCCATATTTTCAATCCTTGAGTTGAGGGACAGAGAGGTACAGTGAGTGAAACTGACAGTGTGCTATTCTGTTCTAAACCAATTTTGCTGTTCCATATTTTCAATCCTTGAGTTGAGGGACAGAGAGGTACAGTGAGTGAAACTGACAGTGTGCTATTCTGTTCTAAACCAATTTTGCTGTTCCATATTTTCAATCCTTGAGTTGAGGGACAGAGAGGTACAGTGAGTGAAACTGACAGTGTGCTATTCTGTTCTAAACCAATTTTGCTGTTCCATATTTTCAATCCTTGAGTTGAGGGACAGAGAAGGACACTCGTAGAAATTATCAGTGTGCTATTCTGTGCTAAATCTTGTTTGTAGGGAGGGACAGAGTAGGACAGTGAGGGAAAGTGTCAGTGTGCTATTCTGTTCTAAAACTATTTTGCTGTTCCATATTTTCAATCCTTGAGTTGAGGGACAGAGAGGTACAGTGAGTGAAACTGACAGTGTGCTATTCTGTTCTAAACCAATTTTGCTGTTCCATATTTTCAATCCTTGAGTTGAGGGACTAAGAGGTACAGTGAGTGAAACTGACAGTGTGCTATTCTGTTCTAAACCAATTTTGCTGTTCCATATTTTCAATCCTTGAGTTGAGGGACAGAGAAGGACACTCGTAGAAATTATCAGTGTGCTATTCTGTGCTAAATCTTGTTTGTAGGGAGGGACAGAGTAGGACAGTGAGGGAAAGTGTCAGTGTGCTATTCTGTTCTAAAACTATTTTGCTGGTTCATATTTTCAATCCTTGAGTTGAGGGACAGAGAGGTACAGTGAGTGAAACTGACAGTGTGCTATTCTGTTCTAAACCAATTTTGCTGTTCCATATTTTCAATCCTTGAGTTGAGGGACAGAGAGGTACAGTGAGTGAAACTGACAGTGTGCTATTCTGTTCTAAACCAATTTTGCTGTTCCATATTTTCAATCCTTGAGTTGAGGGACAGAGAGGTACAGTGAGTGAAACTGACAGTGTGCTATTCTGTTCTAAACCAATTTTGCTGTTCCATATTTTCAATCCTTGAGTTGAGGGACAGAGAGGTACAGTGAGTGAAACTGACAGTGTGCTATTCTGTTCTAAACCAATTTTGCTGTTCCATATTTTCAATCCTTGAGTTGAGGGACAGAGAAGGACACTCGTAGAAATTATCAGTGTGCTATTCTGTGCTAAATCTTGTTTGTAGGGAGGGACAGAGTAGGACAGTGAGGGAAAGTGTCAGTGTGCTATTCTGTTCTAATACTATTTTGCTGAACCATATTTTCAATCCTTGTGTTTAGGGACAGAGAAGGATAGGCAGGGGACAGTGTCAGTGTCAGTGTCATTGTTGCTAAGCCTCCTGCACAATATACACCTGAAGGTAGCCCTTATTGCTGTTTTTCCCATCTCCCTGCAGGCCATCCATTAAAATGTCTGGAAGGCAACCAAGGAGAGGCAGACAGTCAGGAGGCAAAAAAAGAGGGCAAGCAGGCTCTGTGTCTGGGGGCAACAGTGCTGGTCGTGGACGCGGTGCATTGTCATCAGCACATGGCCATGGGACACGCTTGTCCTTGTTTTCGGCAGCTGGACATGTTGAGCCACATCATGCCGAAGACTTGGTAGAGTGGATGACCAAGCCCACCTCATCCTCCTCATCCTCTCTCACCCAGGCTCAGGGTACTGGCAAAGCAGCTGCCAAAGCGTCCTCTTCTCTGGTATCATTATCTCCATTAGTCAATCCTTCCCTAGACCCACCATGCCCTCCTCCTGAGGAGTCCCCCGAACTGTTTGAGCACAGTGTTGGGTACATGCTCCAGGAGGATGCCCAGCGTTTGGAAGGATCTGATGATGATACCCAGCTAGAGGAAGGCAGCAGCGTGAGAGCAAAGAGAGGGGATGCTCAAGAAGGACACCAATCTGGCAGTCATGCTCCAGCAGCTGCAGCATACTGCCAGATTGGCTCCAGTGATGAGGAGGGAGGGGATGATGAGGTCACTGACTCCACGTGGGTGCCTAATAGGAGAGAGGAGGAGGAGGAGGATGAGGAGGAGGCACATCTCCAACGAGGCAGGATGCCCTTGAGTGGCCAGCGTATGGGCAGCACACCGACGGAATCACACCGCAGAGCTCCGCCTGTGCAGGGCGCTGCCTCTGCCCGTCATTCAAAAAGTTCTTTGGTGTGGGCCTTTTTTGAGGCGAGTGCATCAGATCGCCCAGCTGCTGTTTGCAACATATGTCTCAAGCGTATATCGCGTGGCCAAAACATCAGCCGCTTGGGCACCACATGCTTGATCAGACATATGTTGACCTGCCATGCAGCTCGTTGGCAAGCCTACCTTAAAGACCCACACCAAAGAACAAAGCTGACCTCTTCTTGCACCGCATCAGCTGGGATCTCCAACCCCAGTATACCTTCAGTCCTCTCTGAAACCTGCTCTGAGAGGAATGAAGGTGTAGAATTAGGTGTGTCACAGCCAAGTACTTGCGGGCACTCTGCTAGCAGTACACCGACGTCCGATTCTAGCAGGCAAATTTCCCTGCCCCAGCTGCTCGACCGTCGAAAGAAGTTCACTCCCAGCCATCCACATGCCCAGCGGTTGAATGCTAGCTTGGCTAAATTGCTAGCGCTTCAACTGCTGCCTTTTCAGTTGGTAGACTCGGCCCCCTTCCGTGAGTTTGTGCAATGTGCGGTTCCTCAGTGGCAGGTTCCCAAACGCCACTTTTTCGCACGGAAGGCTATTCCGGCTCTCTACAGGCATGTGGAAGGCAATGTCTTGGCCTCGCTGGACAGGGCGGTCAGCGGTAAGGTGCATATTACCGCTGACTCATGGTCCAGCAGGCATGGACAGGGACGTTACCTTTCTTTCACGGCCCATTGGGTCACTCTTTTGGCAGCTGGGAAGGATGCAGGACAAGGTGCAGTAGTGTTGGAGGTTGTTCCACCGCCACGCCTCCAAAATGCTACTACTGGTTGTGACACACCTCTCTCCTCCACCCCCTCCTCTTCTTCTTCCTCCATGGCCTCTTCCTGTGGTTTGCCCTCGGAACCAGCAGTGCTCCGTAGGCGTTCAAGGGGCTACGCAAGTACGCAGGTAAAAAGATGCCATGCCGTGCTTGCGCTGGTGTGTTTGGGGGACAGGAGCCACACTGGGGCAGAGGTCCTGTCTGCTCTGCAGGGGCAGGCCGAGAGGTGGTTGACGCCACGCCAGCTTAAGCCAGGAATGGTGGTTTGCGACAATGGCACCAACCTCCTCTCCGCTCTCCGACAGGGACAACTGACCCATGTGCCCTGTATGGCTCACGTCCTTAACCTGGTGGTGCAGCGGTTCTTGGGCAGGTACCCGGGCTTACAGGATGTCCTGAGGCAGGCCAGGAAAGTCTGTGTGCATTTCCGCAGATCTTATAATGCCAGTGCTCGCCTGGCTGAGCTTCAAAAGGAGTTGAACCTGCCCAAGAACCGCCTTATATGTGACATGCCCACCAGGTGGAACTCAACGTTGGCCATGCTGCAGCGGCTGCACACGCAGCAGAGGGCCATCAATGAGTACCTGTGCGACTACGGCACCAGGACAGGGTCAGGGGAGCTCGGGTTTTTTTCACCACGCCAGTGGGGCATGATCAGGGATGCATGCACTGTCCTGGCACCATTTGAGGAGGCCACGAGGATGGTGAGCAGTGACAGTGCATGCATCAGTGACACTGTACCTCTTGTCCACCTGTTGGAGCACACGCTGCGTGGAATAATGGACAGGGCACTTGAGGCAGAACAGAGGCAGGAAGAGGAGGACTTCCTTGCCTCTCAAGGCCCCCTTTACCCAGACAGTGTTCCTTCTGTCCCACCCATCGCACAGGAAGAGGAGGAGGAGGAGGATTGTGTCAGCATGGAGGTGGAGGCTGGCACTCAGCATCATCAGCAGCAGTCTTTTAGGGATGATTTACAGTCCCAAGAAACCAGTGGACTTGTACGTGGCTGGGAGGAGGTGGCTGCGGATCATGTCGTCCTTAGTGACCCAGAGGACTCCGGACTGAATGCCTCAGCTAACCTACGCTGCATGGCCTCCCTGATCCTGCAAAGTCTGCGGAAGGATCCTCGTATTCTTCGGATCAAGGAGAGGGACCATTACTGGCTGGCCACTCTCCTTGATCCACGGTACAAGGGTAAGGTTGCGGACCTTATCGTACCGTCGCAGAGGATGAGACAACTCCGGGAGGCCTTGCAGAAAGGTCTGTGCAACGCGTTCCCAGAGACTGTGAGGTTACAAACTCCTGGTCCTGGACAACGAGTTGCTGAGGCTTCGGGCAGTCAAAGAAGGAGCGGTGGGGAAGGTGGCCGTCTGACCGATGCGTTCAGACAATTCTTTAGTCCGCAGCCCCAAAGTATGATCGGTTCCAGCAACCATCGCCAGCGTCTGATATACATGGTCCAGGAATACCTAGGGGCAAGGTCAGACTTGGACACCTTCCCCACCGAAAATCCTCTGGCTTACTGGGTCTTGAGGATGGATCACTGGCCAGAGCTTGCACAGTATGCAATTGAGCTACTGGCCTGTCCTGCATCCAGCGTTCTTTCAGAACGCACATTCAGTGCTGCTGGAGGATTTGTCACGGATCACAGGGTGCGCCTGTCCACCGACTCGGTTGATCGACTGACTTTCATCAAGATGAACCAGTCTTGGATCACCACCAGCTACCACACACCAGATGCTGATATAACAGACTAATTGATTTTAAAATGTCACATCCCTTCAAGACTGATGCTGAGTGCCTGTGCTGTTATGTTGACTGGCTATCCTCCTCCTCCTCCTCAATGATACGATTAACGATGATAGCTTGGAAGATCATTTTGGTTTATGGGTGACGCCACCAGTGGCTAAGGCCCAATTTTTCAGCCCCTGTTTAACAGGGGCGTGTAATTAAAATTGTTGATGCAATACTTTGCAACAGGCCTCATTGCTGTGCTCCAAGTACAGTATCTGTGAGGGGTTGCAGTGTTGTGCCACCAGTGCCTAAGGCCCAATTTTTCAGCCCCTGTTCAACAGGGGCATGCAATTATAATTATTGATCTAATAATTCACAGCAGGGACCATTGCTGCGCCCACCAAGAGTAACTGTCAGGCCTTACAGTGTTGTGGCACCAGCACCACCATCACCACCACCACCACCACCACCACCACCAAAGGCCCAATTTTTCAGCCCCTGTTCAACAGGGGCATGCAATTATAATTATTGATCTAATAATTCACAGCAGGGACCATTGCTGCGCCCACCAAGAGTAACTGTCAGGCCTTACAGTGTTGTGGCACCAGCACCACCATCAAAGGCCCAATTTTTACTACCACTGATCAACAATTATATGTTATTACAATTCCTGATATTATACTTGACAGCAGGGCGTTCCAGCACCCACCAAGAATAACTGTGAGTGCTTTCAGTGTTGTGCCAACACCAACACCTAAGGGGCCAATTTCTGCAGAGTATAAACGGAAGGTCCCTACTTTCAAACATCCAACTTACAAACTACTACTACTTGCAAACGGAAGAAGACAACAGGAAGTGAGAGGAAATCTACCCCTTGGAAGGAAAATTCTCTCCTTTAAGAATTAATATGGGAGAAAGGTGTCTCCTCTCTACTGATGCTTTATCACCAATCCTTGTTTCAATAAAAACACCACATTTCAAAAACAGTTGTCATTGGGACGCAAAGTGAGGTGAAATGTTCTGAACAGGGGCACAGACAGCAAAAAAAATGTGACAGGGGTGATAACCGTTCCCTATGTTTTACAAAAAGCTAAAAAAAAGGAATTTGCCATGGAGCTCCACTTAAACAATGCAGCTGTTCAAAATTATAAACAGATTCTACATAAGAACAAACCTACAGTCCCTGTCTTGTATGCACCGCCTGTATACGGCTGTTCAGAGTATATAGGTCCTTTTTTATTTTGTGTGCGGGGTTCCCCTTAATATCCATACAAGACCCAAAGGGGCTGGTAATGGGCTGGGGTGGGGGGGGGGGGCGTTGATGGGGTAGCTATGCCATTTTTCCTAAAGATTTTCATCCATATTACCGGGACCAGACATTGCATTAAAGCCGCAAGCAGTTTTAAATGACTTTTTTCCCTTTAGAAATGTTATTTTGTGCAGGGACAGTTCTAAACACGGGAAACACGTGGCACTTCACAGGCATACTTTAGACACCCCCCAGGTACAATATTTAAAGGTATATTTGACTTTTTTTTTTCACTTTATGCATCATTAAAATGACTGCTCCCGGAAAACGTCCGTTTTTAAAACTTCTTTTTGCATTGATACATGTCCCCTGGTGCAGAAGCCGGGTTCCCAAACTCTGTTTCGGACAATAACATGGATAATAGTCGTTATAATTAGCACTTTAGAATCCGAACGTTCGCATCCATTGTATTTAATAGGGTTCTAATGTTCGTGCGAACTTTCGGTCCGTTCGCGGGTTCTGGTGTTCGGCTCATCACTACCTGGGAGGCAGGGGCCAGATTCGCAGGGCAATTGATATTATCTCGCTTCTGAACTCACGCTGGGATGGTGGTCAGTCTCAAGAAGGTTTTCTACTTTCTTTAGATCTTCAGAAAGCTTTTGACTCTGTCTCATGGCCCTATTTATTCGCTATCTTGAAACTCTGGGGATTTGGCGAGTCCTTTTTAAACATTATTGGAGCTTTGTACTCTACCCCGGAGGCTCAGATACGTCTACAGGGCTTTTACTCTGAATCTTTCGGCATCTCGAGAGGTACGAGGCAGGGCTGCCCCCTCTCTCCATTGATCTTTGCTATCACAATAGAATCATTAGCTATAGAAACCAAGCATAACCCAGCTATACACAGAGTAAGTTGCGGAACTTAAATCCATAAATGCGCTCTATTTGCAGACGATCCCCTACTATTTGTATCTTCCCATTTAATTTCCCCCTACTAATATCTGCCACATTTTAGAGGTCTTTGCCAAGGCTACAGGCCATGGGGTAAATTTCACTGTCTTAATCAGCACATTCTATAACCATGTGCTTTTTAGGAGCTAGCACCTTCTCTAAGGTTCACCACAAGACTCCACTATGAGAATACTCCTCTGATACCAGCTATTCCTTTTTGATTTCCTCAACAATGCACAGGTAATGAAGGCCTATGCGGTGGTTTCGAATATGTCCTTGCATCACTTCTCTGTCGAATATTTAAATATTATGTTGTATAGTAACATATTAGTGTATTCTTGTATATTTACTGCGTACATCTTGTGTTTCAGTAATACATGACAAAAATTAATACTCCTGAAGAAGCCAGTATAATTGGCGAAACGTCGATTTTCTGTCTGTATAAACTCCATTGTTTCTTACTGTAATTGAGATAATTTTATCATATATGAAATGTAATTTTTCCACTAAATAAAACTATATTTTTACTAATATTGTGTTTGAGTGCACCTTAAAAGTCCCATCTCTCTTTATCTATATTTTCAAATCACAAGGGACGTGGTGCCTATTGACCTACAGATGTCAGATGATTTTCTTGTCTTCCTACTGATAAGGGGGACCTTGGCCATCAGAGTAAAGGAGGACACTGACCATCAGGATAAGTGAAGGGGGGAAACTGGCTATCAGTAGTGTGAATGAATAGACTGAAATTAGACCAGAAAGAATCATGAGCATGTAAGTCTCATTTGTGTGCCTTTTATGTATGTGATTACACATTTAATTTGTAGGTTTACAGTTCCTGATTGTAACTCCTGAATGGCACACTATTCATAGTAGCGAGGAATGGACTGTGGGCGGTGATAACAGAATTTGACTGCTCCCTTTTCACCACTCGAAAGAACGCAGAGCAATGCCCACAGCATTAAGCCCCCTTCATTATTGTACTGGAGATCAGCTTTAAGGCTTACTCCACTTGTTCAGTCAGCCCCTTCTAGGCTTTTTGCCACCAGACGTCTATTTCTGAAATTTGCAAGGCCCCATCTGGTCCTCTGTTCACATGTTTTTTTACCAGGTAGATGGTGGATATTCATGCCTCTGCTCCCGCCATATTTAGCCATAAGGTGTTTTAAGCCTATATTTGAGTTTAGAGCCTGGTGTCCTTGTTTTGGACTCTTTGGCACTGTATGCTCTCCTGCCCATCCCTTGTTTTGCTTGGAGACTTAAAGGTATATCTGCCCTATACACATTCAATACAGATTTTTATGACATATATCTAAAATATGGCAAAAACAAATGAGGTTACGTGAGAGGTTGGAGGACAGATTTGTTTAGGGATTAATCACTGTCTATTAGGGGTTAACCTTAGAAGATTCTTTATTAAAAATATTTTTGTCCACTATACTTGTTTTCTACTGATTTTGTTAAGAAAGAGATTACAGTATTAGCATGTGATCTGCAATATACCCTTGATCGCAGTCACAGAATAACAGAAGTATAACTTTGTATCACTTCACCAAATTATAAAAAATAGAGGGCTCATTCAAGCAAAAAGCACTCTGATTTCTCCCTTTGTACAGATTCAGGAATTCAGCTGTCACTTTATTAGCAGGTCCTGCAGAAGAGCATCTACAGCATGGGGGGGGGGGAATATAGTTGACATGTATCCCAACCCTGGAGGCTATGGCTCGGTACACATAGTGCAGTTACAGTGTCTTGAAAAATTATTCATACCCCTTGAAATTTTCCACATAATGGGGGTAATTTACTATAGCGCCGCGGCGCTAATTAGCGCAAATTGCCGCAAATTCACGCTAATTAGCGCTAAAACGGTATTCACTGTAGCGCTGGAGAGAAAATACTTACCAAAATCGAATTTACTATAGCTTCCAGAATCCAAATAGCGCCCAAATCCTTACTCTAATAAAAGCTGGAGAATTGCACATGAAAATAATGTTTAGAGCATGATATAATTGCCTAAATGGTGCTGAAATATGCGGTATATTATTTAAAGATAATCTGCTTTTAAACTGTGTGAAAAAGTGATTTCTACACTGAAATATCTTTAAAAGTCTGAGAAGTGAAAAAATTACCGTTTTTGGACAACTATTTGCAAACACAAATGGGCATGATCAGAGCTGAAATAACTAAAATTTTAACTCAAGTGTCTTTTTTCACAAGAGTTATAGTAAATACCGAAATGAGAGCTAATTAAAGAGCATGTTTTGGAAGTGAAAATCTGCTCTATTTTAGTCCAATGCACGTTTTAGTTATTGATTCTAATGATACAATTGTAACTTTCACAAATAAATTCTTTCAATGTTGAGATGAAATGTATCTTTCTCTGAAATAAATTTTCCTTTGCAACAATGTTGCTTCTAATTAAACTATTTTGTTTTTAAGAATGCTAGAATGTGGAATGTTTTGATAAAATATATTTTTCTGTCACTTTCACTTGTTACTCTCCATTTCACAACAATCTTTACCCAAACTCACACAGGTGTCTTTACAAACAACAATCAATACTATTGCTGATGCAAATTTAAAATTAGTCAAATTTTTTGTGCTTTTTATTATTTCTAAATAATCATAATTTGAGCCCCAAAAATTTGATTTGTGTTCCAACATCAGAAATCAAAATGTAATTCCCTAAAATTTGAGGGTAATATCACTATTCTAAACTCACCCACAAAAAACACCACATTTCACAGAATAAATCAAGAAGAATAACTCTTGAGTAATGTAATTTCATCACCTGTATGTCCAAAGAAATGCAGTATTTATGTGTATTTATGTGCATGAGGATCTCACATGTGGCAGCTCCGTGGCTTAGAGGTTAGAACTTCTGCTTCGCATCCCAGAGTGTCTGGGTTCAAATCCCAAACATGCTGCTTCATGTAGAGAAGTTGTCTCATCTCCCAGGTCCTAAAACTATGTCTAAATGTTGTATTTATGTGTAGGAGGGTTCCACCACCATTGTAAATCTTGCCAGATACACAATTTAGCCAAAAGTATTGGGACACCTGCCTTTACACACACTTTAATGGCAGCCCAGTCTTAGTCTGTAGGGTTAAAATTTGATTTTGGCCCACCCTTTGCAGCTAGAACAGCTTCTGGGAAGGCTGTCCAAAAGGTTTAGTTTGTCTATGGGAATGTTTGATCATTCTTCCAGAAGTGCATTTGTGAGGCCAGGCACTGATGTTGGATGAGAAGGCCTGGCTCGCAGTCTCTGCTCTAATTCAGCCAAAGGGTGTTCTATCAGGTTGAGGTCAGGACTCTGTGCAGGCCAGTCAAGTTTATCCACCCCAAACTCGCTCATCCATGTCTTTATGGACCTTGCTTTGTGCACTGGTGTGCAGTCATGTTGAAACAGGAAGGGGCCATCCCCAAATTGTTCCCACAAAGTTGGGAGCATGAAATTGTCCAAAATGTCTCAGTATGCTGATGCCTTAAGAGTTCCCTTCACTGGAACTAAGGGGCCATGCCCAACCCCTGAAAAACAACCCCACACCATAATCCCCCTCCACCAAATGAATTGGACCAGTGCACAAAGCAAGGTCCATAAAGACATGGATGAGTGAGTTTGGGGTGGAGGAACTCGACTGGCCTGGACAGAGTCCTGACCTCAACACAACAGAACACCTTGGGGATGAATTAGAGCAGAGACTGCAGGCCAGGCCTTCTCGTCCAACATCAGTGCCTGACCTCACAAATGCACTTGGAAGAATGGTCAAATATTCCCATAGACACACTCCTAAACCTTGTGGACAGCCTTCCCAGAAGAGTTGAAGCTGTTATAGCTGCAAAGGGTGGACCAACTCAATATTGAACCCTACGGACTAAGACTGGGATGCGATTACAGTTCATGTGCGTTTAAAGGCAGGCGTCCCAATACTTAGGCCAATATATTGTATATTGCTTGGAGACACGGAACTTGGCTATGGACTTAGGGCTGGTTCACACCACAGAGATGCAAAGAACAAGTGTGAGGCTGCCCGGTGGCTAAGTGGGTAGCAATTCCATCTAGCAGCACTGGGGTTGCTGGTTCAATTCCCCAACATGCTAATGCTTATGTTGAAGTTTATATGTTTTCCCTGTGTGGGTTTCTCACCACAATCCAAAGACATGCTGGTATTTTATTTGTCTCCTGTCAAAATAGTCTCTAATGTAAAAAAGTTTATTTTGGACTTTAGATTGGAAGCTCATTGGAGCCAGGGACTGATGTTAATATTTGTTAGCACTAATCATGCCCAGGGACTTGGACATTTAAAATTGTAGGGTTTACACTGCACAGGTACATATGCTTAGAAAACTGTTGCTTTGTTTATGTGCATGCAGATGGACTTGGATCTTTGGCCTGTAGTTGGAGACTTGATGCACATAGCCAAGGGCTAACACAGTTGTAAATAGTATTATGTGTTCCTGCCCATCAGGTGAAATCACTTTAGACATACACGAAGGGACAGATTGAAAGATACTGGTGGGAGTGTACTTCTATTGGGCGTGTACTTCTATTGGGCGTGTGTCAGTGAGCTAACAATACAACCTCTCTTATATAAAGGCCTGCAGTATCGGGGATTGTTTGATCTGAGAAGGCCAGGTTTTTTGCTGTGATTTGTGGGGGGAGAAGGAATGATATTGTGCAGATTGACAAACCCCCCAACTAGTGTTATTTGCTGAAATTCTTGTGCATTTTTTCATTCAAAAATTGTGTGTGTATTGTTCCTGTCTGACCATGCAAAATCGTTTGGAAGCATCTGCTGACCTTCTACTCTTGGATCTCATTGCTTAATCGTGTACACAGAAATGCAGATTCCAGCAGAACATGGTCACCAATGTATGTATATGTGGATTGTGGGGTGGGGGTGGGTGTTTTGAACATGTGTCTTTTTTTAATATTATGTTGGAATGCTTTGTAAGAATAATGACTTAAGTATGTTTCTATAATCTTGCAGATAAAAATGTGATGTGTTGCCCCTTATACACTAAAAGTAAAGCTGTGTGCACTCTAAGGTTTTGACAAATTTTAGATTGTAAGCTCCTATGAGCAGGGCCCTTAAAATCCAATTGCTAAATGTAGTACCATGTATCCTGTCCAAAATTTTTTGAAGCTAGTAAATGAATGTACATCATTTTTGTTTCTGCTGGCAAAATAAAAGTACATTATTGAGCTTTGGTGTGTGTGGGTTTTTTTTTGTGGTGGTGGTTTTGGCAAAGTGCAAGATCCTTTAACATTTTATTTCTATATGGATTTGTGCAGCAAAAAATTAATCTCTTTGCCCTTATTCACATTGATGCTACTTTGAAATTGCGCTACTTCACTTAAGCTAGCGCGATTTTAGGTACTACTTGATAGACATCTGTGTGGCTTCGTACACAAATGTCTATTGAAGTCGCACTTGAAATCGGCAAAAGTAGTGCAGGAACTACTTTTGCAAATCGGTGCGGTGACACAAAATTGGGGTTGCATCGATTGGAACAGTGCCATTGCCACCAATAGTCATGCGATTTGATTTCTGAAATTGCATGACAAATCGCCCCAATGTAAACCTAGGCTTCAGCACACCTTCAAGTAAATGATAAAGGTGGAATCTTTATAACAGCTGTGGAGAATTGCAGGTAATGAATTCAGCTGGAGGATAGGCAGTGTTGTATGTGTCAGCTCTGGTTCACATTGGTGTGATTTGACATGTCAGATCGGTGGCAATTGCACTGTTCTAATTGGTGTGATTTGTACTGATATCAGTGCAGAAACCTGCACAGATGTCTCTGATGCCCCCCCCTGCAGTCGGGACTGACATGTGGGAATGAAATCGTATGAGTTCAGCTGAACGATTTCCTCCCGCTGTCAGTGTGAAGCACGGCTCAAACTGGGCCTTTTGCCTTTGTAATTCACCTGCTGCTATGCCAGAGACACCATTTCTTATCAAACTCCCTTAAGTTTACCTTCAAATATCATTATATGTAGAAATACAGATTTGCATACCTGCAAATAATCAAAAATAATAAATTCTAATCGTGATTGAGATCAAATATTCGCAGCTGCAATCAACAGAGTGTGGTTTCACCTCCTGGCCTGGAAATGAGTCATTGTAATCACCCGGAAGTTCCTGTGCTGGTCAGGATCTCCATCTAGGTGGACATGGCGAGCTCCCTCTTTAGCATAGAGGAGGTGCTGCTGATTTGCCGGGTAAGTGTAGGATATGTACTTGTGCTTACTCAAGGTGGGGGTGGATTTGGTGTGGGTGGGCTTCATTGATTTGTTTGGCATCACCACACGTTTGCTTCTGGCCCATGTGCACACATCACTACTTCCTGCATTTGTTCTGCTGGTGTAAATCAGTAAGGACTATGCAAGTATACAGTAAATGAGAGCTCCTTTCTATTAAAATATATATGACTTGATTCACAGTTGGGTGACTTTTCATGATTCTCAATGATAACCATTCATATCTGTGCTACTTTAAGCCACACCAACTTCAAAGTAGTCTCTGTACTACTTTGGTGTGACTTTCAGGCTCGGTTTCCACTAGTGCGACTTGTCATGCAACTTGGGACTGCAAAGTCGCATGACATGTCATACCCTATGATTTTCAATGAGTATGGTTCATATCTCTGTGACATCAAAGTAGTCCCTGCACTACTTTGGTCCCACTTTGATATAACTTGAGGTCCATAGACCTCAAGAATATACAGGCATTGCTCCAAATATCATCAAAATCGCGGCAAAAAATCGTGGCAAAATCATGCGAATTTAGGGTAGCAATAGTGGAAACAGAGCCTCATGTGACTTGAGGTACATAGGGCGCAATATTACACAGGCATTCCCAGAAGTTGGGGCCAAGTTGCAGCGACAAAGTGGCAGCAAATTAGTGTGACTTTCAGGTCGCAGCAGTGTGAAAGAGATTCAAGGATATCTTTGAATTTGGCCCTATTGTCACTTGTGCATCCTGAAAGTGGGGAAAATTCATCCCTGCACTACCTTGGTTTGACTTTGATGCAATTTGAGGTCCATACACCACAAGATTACACAGACATTGCTTCAAGTTAAGGCAAAGCTGTGCAATTTTAAGGTCGCACAAGTGCAAATGGGGCTTTAGTCAAAGGTGTTATCTTTTAATCTCATTAGGTTACTTTCACACTTATGTGACTTTTCATGCAGCATTGGACCTCAGAGTCGCATTAAAAGTATTCCCCCCCCATGAGTTCCATTCATATCTATGCAACTTCACCCATGTTCACATAGCTCTGAATTGACATGTCAAATTGCAGGCCAAATCGGCGCCTATTGACGGCAATAGAACTGTCCGAATTGGTGCGACGCCACACAGATTCCCAAAAGTAGTTCCTACACTACTTTGGGCGACTTCAGGAGGCGATTTCTTACCTCCCAACTTTTTGAGATGGGTATAAGGGACAACTATTAGCAAAAGAATGTAGGCATAGTACACACCTCCTAAAACACCTTCTTAAAGGAGAATTATTAAAAATATATATATATTAGTTAAACCCCCAAGTGCTTTTTTTTAACAATAATATCCCTTTAGATTGGCTTTGGGAATTTACAAACAAAGCAATTTAGAAATTAGATGAAAGGTTTAGCGCTGGGAAACCCTTTTTGAAAGATAAAAATTGCATTTTATATAAAACTATACAGATCCGAACAAAATGAGGGACAAATGAGGAGGAAAGAGGGACAGAGGGACTTTGTTCCAATTCAGGGACAGTTGAGACCCATGTGATTTCGCTAGACATCTGTGCAGGAAAGTGCACTGATGTCTCTGAAATCGCTCACAAAGTCGGGCTGAGGCCCCTTTCACACTTGAGGGACTTTTCCTGCGACTTTGGTCATCAGAGTTGCATGACAAGTCATACCCCATGATTTTCAATGTGTACCATTTATATCTGTGAAACTTCAAGTCACACCGACTTCAAAATAGTCCCTGTACTACTTTGGTCTGACTTTGATACGAGTTGAGGTTCATAGACCTTAAGTTTACACAGGCATTCCCTGGGATCGCAGAAAAAATGCAGATGGAAATTTGCGCGCCTTTCCCTGCGACTCCTGCGTCCATAGACCTCAAGATTACACAGGCATTGCTTAAAGTCGCATCAAAATCACACAACTTTCAGGTCGCACAAGTGTGAAAGGGGCCTAAGTCACTGTGCTGAGTACTATTATACCTAGAATATAAAGTAGTCCCACCATCAAACACTCAGCAGCATATGCTGAAAAGAGGCGAATGCCTATTAGCCAATGCCACATCAGCATGAGCATGGTTGTTACTATAATATTAAAGTGGTTGTAAACCCACTTAGACAACTTGCACCTACAGGTAAGTCTAGATTAAGGTTTACCTGTAGGTACAAGAAATATCTCCTTAACCTACACACACGAGTAGATGTTTGTGCTATGCTCAATAGGCTAGTGGTCAGCACTTCTACCTTGAAAAACTCAGGCTTTGAAGCACTCATGGGTTCAAATCCCACAGAGAGATACTAAAAGATTGTATTGATGAAAAAAAGGCAAATGCCTATTAGCCAATTAGCCAAAGCAGCATATGCTGAAGATAGGTGAATGCCAATTAGCCAATGCACTTTTATTCAATAATATTATGGTGTGGACTTCCAAACATCACACACTAGCTAACGGGCAGTTTACATTTCTTTGTTTTTTTATTTTATTTTGCTTGTGCAAATAATAAAGATAGCTGTTGGATGGTAGGTTGGCTGGTATTTGAACTTGTACCATGAGAGCTGTGGAGACATCTGAGCAGACCACTAAGCCATTGTGCTAAGTACAAGACCTGCATAATAGTGTAGTATGATTAAGAATGAACATAAATAATTACCGCTTTATAGCCACCTAAATGAAAAAAATAAAAAAACATGAAAAAAATAACATACAACAAATAGGTAACCTAAATGTTTAATGCATGTAACTTTACATAATAGCAGACATTACTATGTAATAATCATTCATAACTGCATTCGTTAGCAAAAGAAGGAAAAAAACTAGGAATACTAATTGCAATATACATCAATAGATAGAGCACATCTCATATAAAAATATTTCTTTCACATACATGGATCATGGTTACAGTGCAGTGCTATATAAAAACTTAGTGGAAATTGGCATTTGCACGTACGTGGATTCGCTAATTAGCGCTGATTCCACATTTACTAACACTTGTTTGCTGCTAATAGCGCTCTTTTTCATTCGCAAATTCGCGCATGGAATTTTTAATTGGCAAAAATTGGAGCTATTATTTGCGATAGTGCTCAGTACTTCCTGGAGTTATAGTAAATCAGCCCCTTTGTCATGTTACAACCAAAAACGTAAATGTATTTTTTCGGATTTTATGTAATAGACCAGTGGTCTCGGGGGGCATGGCCTGGAGTGGCATGACATAGGACGCGTGTGATCTGAGCTCCGCCGGCCGAATATCCTACACCGATAATCCTGTGACCCTATCTACCGCTCGAACCTCGCATCTTGATGCCACAGTGCCAGGTACCCTCCTGCAATATTTCTCCCCCGAAAAAAAACACTGAAACGCTAGCTAAATTAGATAAATATCGCTGGCAGGAGACGGACCCACTGGGGCAAGATGGCGGTACCGAGCCGGGGGAGGGACAGTCTATGGGTGCAGACACAGCCAAAGTGCTGGAGGCAATAACGGTGTGCCAGGAAGCTATCACAGCCTGTCAGACCACTCTCACATCCAGGATAGAGGAGGTTAAATAGACCAGTGGTCTCGAAACTGTGGCCCTTTGCTTGCTTTTATGTGGCCTTGGGTGCTATTTTATTCACTGACAACAATGAAAGGCACAATTCCTACCAGTGACATAAACGATGGAGCACAGTTCCTCCCAAGAACACCAACAATGGGGCCCATTGACGCCAGTGATGGGGCACAATTCCTCCCAATAAAAACATTGATAGGGCCCAATGACACCAATGATGGGGCACAATTCCTCTTAATAACACCAATGATGGGCCCAATGACACTAATTATGGGGCACAATTCCTCCCAATAACGCCAATGATGGGGCATTGTTTATTCCCACTGATGCTGGTAATTTTGTATTCCCAATGGCCACAGTCTGGAGGACAGTAAATTTGCCCTTTTGTTAAGAAAGTTTGGGGACCCCTGTAATAGACCAACACAAAGTGGCACATAATTGTGAAGTAGAAGTAGTTTTTTTACAAATAAATATCTGAAAAGTGTGCTGTGCATTTGTATTTAGCCCCCTGTAGCCAAATAAAATCTATATTTAAGATTTAATATCTCAAAGATATGATATGGGTTAAATAAGAGTTATTTTGACCAGAAGTGAAAGCTTTAATATAATGAACATTTATTATGTATTTGTTGAAGTCTAATCTAATACACAGAAACTATCTATATAGTCTTAGACAAGCAGGAAATAGTAGGATAAAATATACAAAGTATTTACATGGAGGAACGAACATAGAGCATATTCCTATGAAAACATTACAGTACAAGCATGTGTAGTTATAGGTCAAACAGACTTTTCGCATAGTTACCCCTTTAGACCCATCCTTGAGGCTATCCTTCCATAAAGAGAGAGCTCCTGTTACGTACCTCAGAGGACGAGTCTGACTTGTAGGAGAAGACCTCTCATACAGCTCTGGTTCAGGAGCCACCGGAGTGGGAACAGTGGTCTCGGGAACACAGCGGGGTAGGAGTGCCTGTGGAGACTGTGGTGGTTGACACTGTAGCTGGTTGATGATCCTCCAAGTAGGCTGGAACTGTGGATGACAGCAGGATCAGTAGCAGGCTGAAGCAAGGAGAGATAAGCCAGGTCAACACTGGAACACACAGAGCAAGTAGCAGGCAGGTGCAGGGTCAGGCGAGCCGGGTCAGATCAGGTGGTCAGGCAGAGCAATGCGGTGGACTGGAGCAGGATCAGATAAGCAGGCAGAGGTCTGGCAACGGAACAACAGGTAATAGTAGCAGGGTCAAGGCAGGCCGAGGTCAGGGTTGGAGATAACAGGTAAGTCAGCAGAGCCGGGTCGTCCAGGTAATCAGATAGCAGATGCAGGTAAAGATACACAGAAGCTGCAGATCAGACAGCAGTGCACTATTGCAACTGCTGGCTTTTTAAAGGCCTAATGGCGCCATGTCATTTAGCGTGCACGCAATTGGCGCGCCAACGCACAGGTACAGAGGGAAGCAGGGATTGTCCTCTATTTCTGGCAAGTCCCTGACATTGCCCCCCCCAAGGGGCAGCCTCCAGATGCCTAACCAGCCTCTTCTTTCAGGATGGGCAAGGAAAAATGCATGAATTAATTCCTTAGCATGAATGTTACGTTCAGGTTCCCAGGAGTTATCCTCCGGACCGTAACCTTTCCATTTAATTAGAAATTGCACTTGACCTTGCCGTCTCCTACAATCGAGGATGGCTTCCACCTCATATTCCTCACTTCCAATAATAACAGGTTCTGGTGGTCTGGACCCTCTGTCAGGGAAGGGATCAGGTACTGCAGGTTTGAGTAAAGAGACATGAAACACTGGATGTATCTTTAAAGAGTCAGGTAAGGAAAGTTCATACGATACCTCATTGATTTTTCTCTTCACCGGAAAAGGTCCTAAGAACTTGGGTGCTAATTTTTTCGAAGGGCAAGCCAACCTGAGGTTATTTGTGGAGAGCCATACCTGATCGTCCACTTGCAGGTCCAATTCCCCTCTCCTTTTCCTGTCGAAAGCTTTCTTGCTGTCTGCCTGGGCCTTGGTCACTGCTTCCTGCAACACTTGGTTATTGCGACTGAGTTAGTCCACCATGCTCTGTACCGCTGGAATTGGAGATTCTGGAAGAAAATCAGGTAAAAAAGACAGGTGAAAACCATAATTAGAGAAGAAGGGAGATTGCCCTGTGGCCGAGTGGCTGGCGTTGTTATAGGAAAATTCTGCTAGGGGCAGTAAGGATACCCAGTCATCTTGGACAAAGGACGTGAAACATCTGATGTATTGTTCAAGAGTCTGATTTGTCCTCTCAGTTTGTCCGTTCATTTGGGGGTGATAGGCCGAGGACAAAGCTAGTTCGATCTTCAGGGTCTTACATAATGCTCTCCAGAAACGTGAGGTAAATTGTACTCCCCTATCTGATATGATGTTTGCAGGAACTCCATGCAATCTGACAATCTCCTTAATGAACACACGGGCTGTCTCCATAGCGGATGGGGTACTCTTTAATGGTAGGAAGTGGGCCATTTTAGAGAGTCGATCCATGACTACAAAGATTGCGGTACACCCTTCAGAACATGGAAGCTCTACTATAAAGTCCATGGAGATCATCTTCCATGGTCTATCCCAGGGATATGCAATTAGCGGACCTCCAGCTGTTGCAAAACTAGAAGTCCCATCATGCCTCTGCCTCTGGGTGTCATGCTTTTGGCTGTCAGAGTCTCGCTATGCCTCATGGGACTTGTAGTTCTGCAACAGCTGGAGGTCCGCTAATTGCATATCCCTGGTCTATCCGGTACAGGTAAGGGTTTCAATAGTCCCCAGGCCCGACTCCTTGCTGTCTTGTTCCGGTTACAGACAGGGCATGTACTTACATATTTCTTGCAAAACTCCTCCAGACCTGGCCACCAGAACGTGCGACGTACCAACTCGAGGGTCTTGCGGACCCTGAAGTGCCCTGCCAGTGGATGATCATGAAGAAGTTTTAACACTCCAACTTGCAAGTCACCAGGGACAAAGATTTGACTCCCCCTCCACAGTAGGCCATCTCTGGACGTCAAGGTAATCCCAGGGGGTCTCGAAGAATCCGTGGATGCTTCCTTAATCTGGGAGAGAAGATCCGTTTGAAGAAGTAGAAAGTTGCCTGCGGGTAAGATGGTGTCAGGGACAGAAATATCCTTAGGGTCGTCATACATACGCGATAGCGCGTCTGGTTTGGTATTTTTTGATCCAGGCCGGTACGTGATGTGGAAGGAAAAGCGAGAGAAAAACAGGGCCCATCGGGCTTGTCGAGGTTTCAGCCGTCTAGCAGATCTTAGGTACTCTAGATTCTTGTGGTCGGTGTATATGAGTACTGGATGGACAGCACCCTCTAACAAGTACCTCCATTCTTCTAAAGCAACCTTGATGGCAAGTAACTCCCGATCACCCACATCGTAGTTCCTCTCTGCAGGGGAAAGTTTTCGTGAGAAGAAGGCCACAGGATGCATTAGGTCCTTAGTACCCTGGCGTTGAGAAATGACCGCCCCTACAGCAACTTCTGAGGCATCTACCTCGAGGATGTAGGGTAGAGATGGGTCAGGATGGCTGAGGATCGGAGCTGAGGTAAAACGTTTTTTGAGTGTTTCAAAGGCATCTTAGGCTTCGGGATTCCAATGGAATCGCAGGTTTTGTTTAGTTAGCTGCGTTATGGGCGTGATTATCGAGGAAAAACCCTTGATGAACTTTCTGTAAAAGTTTTCAAACCCTATGAAACGTTGCACTGCCTTCTTGTCTAAGGGTACAGGCCAGTCTAGAATAGCGGACACCTTTTGGGGGTCCATCTTAATTCCCGTTGGGGAAATCACCAATCCTAGGAACTGGATGCACTGCTGCTCAAATTCGCATTTTTCTGCCTTTGCATACAGTCCATGCTGACGAAGACGACTCAGTACCCTGCAGACATGTTCCCGATGCCGGTCAAGGGACCCTGAGAAGATTAAGATATCATCTAGATAGACAATTACAAAAATGTCCAAAAAGTCTCTGAATACATCATTGATGAAATATTGGAAAGTGGCGGGGGCGTTGCAGAGCCCAAATGGCATGACCAGATATTCATAATGGCCGAACCGGGTATGAAAGGCCGTCTTCCACTCATCCCCGGCTCGGATGCGGACAAGATTGTAGGCCCCCCTTAGATCCAACTTGGTGAAGATAATGGCAGATCTTAATTTCTGGAACAGTTCAGGTACCAGGGGCAACGGATAGCGGTTTTTGACTGTGATTTTATTCAACTTGCGGTAGTCCACACATGGGCGAAGGGTCTGGTCTTTTTTTGTGACAAAGAATATTCCGGCACCTGCTGGTGAGGTTGAGGGGCGGATAAAACCCTTATTCAGATTTTCATCAATGTAAACCTTTAGTGCCTCCTGTTCCTTTTCCGACAAAGGAAATATGCGCCCAAAGGGGATCTCAGCTCCAGGAAGCAGTTCAATTGGGCAATCATAGGAGTGGTGAGGTGGAAGGGAGTCAGCCCCCCGTTTACTGAAAACATCAATGAACTTGTGGTATGGTTCAGGCACTGACTGGAATAAATTCTGATCGGAGTCCATACACAGCAGAGTAGTGGGTGAGTTGGGGGGTTTTGATATACAATGTCTCTGACAGTAGGAGGACAGGAATCTCACTTCCCCAGATACCCAATTGATTTGGGGATTGTGAGCCTGAAGCCAAGGTAACCCCAGGATCACGGGGAACAATGGAGAAGCTATGGCATCAAGAGTCAGCAGCTCCTTATGTTGGGAGAAGATGGCAACAGGCAAAGGAGCGGTCTCCTGGGTTACTTGTCCTGACTTTATGCAAGAGCCATCGGCCAGGTAGACAGAAAGTCCATGCGCCTTTTCTTGCAGCAGGAGGCGTTGCTGAATGGCAAAGGTGATATCGACAAAACAGCTACATGCCCCGGAGTCGACAATAGCGTTGACTGTTATTGTTCTTCCCGGAAGTTGGAATGAGAGAGGGAGAGCAAGGTGGGTTGCATTGGCAGACAGAGTTGACAGGTTGGCAGGTATGGAAGAAGGGCACTTGCGCATCTTGGCAGGGCAGTTGTGCACGTAGTGGCCAGCCTCGCCACAGTAGAGGCAAAGATTGTGTTGTCTGCGACGTGCTCGTTCTTCAGGGGATAAAGTTGATCGTATCACTCCTATTTGCATGGGCCTGGAAGTGTCTGGAAATGGACCGGCAGGATCTGAACAGGTTGGTGCCAGGTAACGGTAAGAGGGAGCTGGCGCCCTTGGGGTCCTCCACATGGGGCGGCCTTGCTGAGTGGACCGCTCTGACCGACGCTCACGGAGTCGTCGATCGATTTGGATGGACAGGGTGATCAGATTTTCAAGAGTACCTGGTATACCCACTTGGGCGAGCTCATCCTTGAGGCTGTCAGAAAGACCCATACGGAATTGGTGTCGTAAGGCAGCATCATTCCATTGAGTGTCTGTGCTCCAGCGCCTAAAGTCTGTGACATAGTCCTTGCTGGAGCGCAAACAGGGCAGCTTCCGCTGTGGCGGTCCGCTGGGGGTCCTCATAAAGCTGAGCCATGGCCTCAAAAAAGACTAACAAGGAGTGGGTCTGTGCGCTGTTCTGCACGAGTAGTCGGTGGGCCCAACTCTGGGGTTCTCCTTGGAGTAGGGTGATGACAAACCCCACCTTGGTGGCTTCAAGTGAAAAAGTCCGGGGTTGTAGAGAGAAGTATAGCTGGCATGCATTTTGGAAGGCCCGGAATTTGGCGCGGTCTCCTGCGAATCTTTCCGGAACATGAACTCTGGGTTCAGGCGGAAGCATCACTACAGAAGGAGCGGAGGCAGACTGTACGGGTGCAGCGGGGGAAACTGAAGCCACATGACTGGAATCTGATAAGTTCTGGACCCGCTCGTCCAATTTGACATGTCCTTCTTGTAGGGATTTAATGGCTTGCGTGAGAGCTGCAAGGTGTGTGCCAATCTCCTCCATGGGTGAGGTTTCTCCTGCAGACTCGGTTATGGCTGTCTGATACTGTTACGTACCTCAGAGGTCGAGTCTGACTTGTAGGAGAAGACCTCTCATACAGCTCTGGTTCAGGAGCCACCGGAGTGGGAACAGTGGTCTCGGGAACACAGCGGGGTAGGAGTGCCTGTGGAGACTGTGGTGGTTGACACTGTAGCTGGTTGATGATCCTCCAAGTAGGCTGGAACTGTGGATGACAGCAGGATCAGTAGCAGGCTGAAGCAAGGAGAGATAAGCCAGGTCAACACTGGAACACACAGAGCAAGTAGCAGGCAGGTGCAGGGTCAGGCGAGCCGGGTCAGATCAGGTGGTCAGGCAGAGCAATGCGGTGGACTGGAGCAGAATCAGATAAGCAGGCAGAGGTCTGGCAACGGAACAACAGGTAATAGTAGCAGGGTCAAGGCAGGCCGAGGTCAGGGTTGGAGATAACAGGTAAGTCAGCAGAGCCGGGTCGTCCAGGTAATCAGATAGCAGATGCAGGTAAAGATACACAGAAGCTGCAGATCAGACAGCAGTGCACTATTGCAACTGCTGGCTTTTTAAAGGCCTAATGGCGCCATGTCATTTAGCGTGCACGCGCGCGCAATTGGCGCATGCGCATGCGCAATTGGCGCGCGCCGACGCACAGGTACAGAGGGAAGCAGGGATCGTCCTCTATTTCTGGCAAGTCCCTGACAGCTCCCTTGTCCTGCCCTCTGAGTATATCTCTCTATCCTGATACCCCATAGGTTGGCCTAGCTTGGGTCATGATTGGAGGGCTTACTCCATAAGTCAGCCCCCTTTCATGCAAATCCTGGTGACTCTATCTGTGCAGGAGACCTGCAAATTGAATTTTCCCAGAACTATAGGTGAGGTTCTCTTCATTGTAAATCCCAGCATGGGACTCATTGACAAGAGTGGGTTTAACACAATGGAATTGTCTCTCCACGCTTGGGGCTCCGCAATGTCTAGCTGTTAACAAAAGGGCTTTCATAGGTGCTAAATGAAATATATATACAGCAATCTATTTGAAATATATTCATAATTACAATATTTTACAGCAATTAAATGGAAATTATACATATCCCATAAGGCAACAGATGGCCCCTTGTGGCCAGTTGAGAATATGAGACTCTGCCACACCTAAAATAATGGGTTATGTATAATATCCTTTTATTTGGAACTTTTGGCTTTGCCCTCTGAAATGAAATAAAACTCTTTGAGAAGAAACAAAACTTTCTGTCTCTACAGTTCATATTTCTGGATCCCAGTATTGGTAGTCATCACTTGTTCTGGATGTCATAAGTCCATAATGAAAATCATAAGATACAAAACCCACAAAAATGAAGGGGAAAAAAAAGAAATAAAAATAAACATGAGGCTCCTTGTTCTCGACCGTCCAATAATAATAATTTGTGTGAAAGTCAATAATGTCAATCTGGTCATGCTGCCCTTGCTTCTGGGACAGACTTCCATGGTGATTCCACTTGGATACAGCATACAGTAATGGCCTTTGGACAAACATTCCTGGCTTTCTGTGATTGTACTTTAATAATGTGGGCAACGTTAGAGAAGGAAAATCACGAGTACTTTTAAGACATATGCCTTCAAATGAATGCGTATCTTGTCATTCTGAGTATTAAGGACCTTTGATTTTCCCATTGACAGGTGTAAAAATTTAAATGGTTGCGCCCTTAAGCCAGGTTGTCTGATTTCCATCCCCCATCTTTCTTCCTCCATTGTCATATGCCTGCCAGTAACTCTGCCCCGCCTTCTGCTGAATACCCCTGTGTGTGTGTATGACCTTTCGAGTGTCCAGGGGGATCATGTTGCCATGGCAACTCACCACAAACTCATTTTACTGAAGCTGTGTTCAGTTATACCAACCTTGATGGGTTAAAGCCTTGGCGGGTGCCAAACTTTTGTGCATATAGCTCCGTCCTTGGCTACCGTGTGTAGCTACTGTATGAGTCCTGCCTTTAGCGGGCTAGGGAAGCAGTCATAACTTTAAGAGGCCTCTGTGGAGATTTAGGCAGTGTCATCTAAGCAGCCAAGAATAACTTGATTTCAGAATGCGGATAAGTGTGATGTCACCAGTTACTTGTGGCTTCAGGGATGATTAGACTAAATTACTTCTTAAGTACAATTGTACTACACTTTCTGCTATTTGCCAATCACTATGAGTCTCACCAGTCCCAGTATATCTATATGATCTTCAAGCAATGCTCTTTGAACTTAGTTATGGCACAAAAAGAAAACTGACCAACATAAAAAAAAATACCAATGACCACCTATGATGACTGCCAAATATTAGAACTGTAGAGAGGACACTATGTCACATATACAAGGAAACGAGTCACACGACTGTTGCCAAACCCAGGTGTTACTGTTACTATTGTCATAGTTGGTAATAGCTACAATGACATACATTTATATAAAACCATTATCCCATGCTGAAAGAGAGAAAAACAAACTGTTGGAACTTTGTCCCATCCCCCAAAATGCTATAGGGAAGTTTTATTATTCTATATCAACATTTTTAACTGTTATAATTGTTCCCATATAAGGTTCCCCCCTACTCCCCTCTTTTTTTTAATTTTATTTCACCCTAGCGGAGCCAAACTCCAGAATCACCCAGCAAAAAAAATAAAAATAAGGTGATATAGGACAGAAAGAAAAATAGTTTTCCTTAAAAGAAAAAGGAAAAAGAGAAAAGAAAAGATAAGAAAAAACTGATCCAAAAAAAAGGTAAAAACTCAAAATTCAGATTGAATGCTACCCCAACCTTTAACTTGTTAAAGAGCATTGAATCTGTATTTGTGCTAAAAAAAAATTGAAGCTGCCTTAAACATTACAGCTATACAAAAGGCAACACCCTTTCTCAGTAGTGAAAAAACTACACCAAAAAGGTAAAAAAAAAATGGTAAAAAACAAAGTAAAAGTAACAAAAAAATTCAGATTTAATGCTGCCCCAACCTTTAAATTGTTAAAGAGCGTTGAATCTGTATTTTGTTAAACAAAAAAAAAAAATGATTGAAACTGCCTTTAAACATTGCAGCTATACAAAAGGCAACGCTCTCTCAGAGGTGATTAACATATTAATTGATTCTCAGTGAAAATCAATTTGCCAGTCCCCCAGGCCACAGGAAGTTGTATCGAGCGGCCAGACACTGTTTAATGAAACAGACCACAAACAACCAAAAAAATAATTTTGAATTTAGTTGCCTGACTAATTAATTCCATTGCCATATTTTCCTTAAAACAAGACATAAATAAAAAATTTGACCAGTCTTGGTCCGTTCATCCGTCCTTGTGTGTGTGTATTTCTTCCTAAAATACAAAACTCAAAACCATTAATAACACCTCACTGTACCTCTTCTGAGAGGTTTGTAATGGGCTACCTGGCAGTATATGCTTGGAATAGACTTCCAGCAGAGGTAATGAGTCCATCAACAGTAAATACAGTGAAACATGTACCGACTCCCCCACATATCTGTACTCTGACAAACATAAAGTTATAGGAAAACATGGTGGGGTTTGTAAGTACTTACAGTCTAAGAAGACCCCATGTCAACATTAAACCTTTAGACATATTAACAACACATGCGTCAATTTGGAAGAAAAAAAAAACAAGACAAAACCTAAGACCTACTGAATCCATAAGATGCCATAAGGTAATGTATTATGTAGTTTCCACGTGTCAGAGTGAATGAAGCGTCACTCTAACCACAGGAAAGGGAGAAAAAATTCCTATATACTATAGGACTCGAGATCTCGTATCTGTGCACAGGTTATTTATTCGCGAATACATTTCAATTTGTAAAAAAAAGGTATAAATTTATGAGAGAGAGAGAGAGAGAGAAAAAAAAAATAATCAAATAAACATAAACAGTACAAAACATGCACATTAATTGATGGCCATAAAACAAAAATCTTGTTTACCCATGGACAGTTCATACACATCCATTCCATCACTCAGACACACACAATCGTTTAGATTGAATCCCCTAGATTTTGTTTAGAACTTTGGTAATTTGCAAATGAATTGCTAGGCGTTTCTGGCCACTGGGAGAATACTAAGGGACTGAATAAGAAAAAAAACAAAACCCTGGAATACTGTACTTTACCTTTTGTTAGGCGCGTATTTACGCATATGAACAGCTTTATATGTCCATATACTTTCAGGACTCACTTACCCTGAAAAAAAAATAACTTGTAGCAAAACAGTTATTACTTTATCCCACTTTTTTTCTTTAACTTATTTAACGCAAACAATACAACATTCTTACATGTACATTGGTAAATGGTCAATGACCTTCCCACTTTGATCTAGTGAAACAAAATGCCCTAGACCTCTAAAACATAACTTCTAGCTTGCATTTCATTCCCGGTTTTAGTGTACTGATCTGGTTCCCGATTGATAAATTTACTCCCTCCATTTTTCAAATTCAAGGAGTCAATAACGTTTCTTTTAAAGGATTGGAATTCTTTCACAAATTCATCCCGTTCCTGTTTCATTTGCCTAATCTCATACTGTAAAGCCTAATTTTCGGCCTTAAAGCGGAGGTCCACCCAGAAAAAAAAAATACATTAAAAATCCCAAAAAAAAAAGAAAAAAATTAATAGAAAAATAAAATAAAATTATACTCACCCGAAATGCCTGTTGCTATGCGGAAGTCCCCTAATCTGCCTTCTGCTGTGCCTCTTCCTTGTCCTCGGATTGAGAACTTCCGTTTCCTCTTCTTGTGAATGGGACGCTCTGCCTTCTGGGAACTGTGTGTATCCCAGGAGGCGAGCCGCCCATTCACAAAGTGCCGTGCGAGTGGCGCATGCGCAGTAGGAAACGGGCAGTGAAGCCGTAAGGCTTCACAGCCTGTTTCCCTTAGTCAGGATGGAGGAGCCGGGAGCCTGGCAGCAGCGATCGATCGCCGTGGCAGGACTGACATCGCGGGCGAGTAGGACAGGTAAGTGTCCTTATTAAAAGTCAGCAGCTACACTGTTAGTAGCTGCTGACTTTAAAAAAAAAAAAAAAAGCTGCACCTCCGCTTTAATAGTTGAGGAAGGGATGTATAAATT
This sequence comes from Rana muscosa, assembly GCA_029206835.1. Taxonomy (NCBI): domain Eukaryota; kingdom Metazoa; phylum Chordata; class Amphibia; order Anura; family Ranidae; genus Rana; species Rana muscosa. Next base: position 600,893,128 of record CM055122.1, on the reverse strand, counting down.
TGTATTTTCATATTTCTTAGGCTTTTCACCCTAGCGAGGTGAGTACACTTCCACGTCACGCCTCTTGGTTGTATACTGATTTGGCTTTAATATCTTTTCACCAGAAGATGAAAAAAACTGGGAAATGTGGCCGAATAAACCACACGTGAAGCATTTTATCTTCTGTAAAGTATTAACGCGTCTTTTAATAACTGGTGTGGTTTTAGGCTGAGAATATTCAATGGCTAAAATCTGATTAACAACTTTTGCTGTATGAGAAATGGGGGCCCTTTCAAAAGAGCTCTCACCTTTCAATGAGCTGTTGGAACTAACACATACTCCGGACTGAGATAATTTCCTGTTGCAACTAGAAATACTCAAACTGGTTGCATTTCCCTCTATGGTAGGTTGTACCCGCTGCCCTGTGCTGGAAGATGCCGATAATTTTTCACATTTACTGTCTGCAGCCTTCAGCCCCTGTATTGTTGGCTGCTGGTGGCTTTTTGTCATCAGACTTACCAAAACCATGTAGTACAAGGGCATGCCTGATTGCATACAAATTGAAACTCTTAAGGTTTGACCTCATATTAGATGGTTTTGGTAAATCTGATGACAAAAATCAGCAGAAAATCTGATAGTGTGTATGGGCCTTAAGAGTACTGATATTACTTTTGGCTATTTCTAGATCTTCCTTGAGAGAAATGGTTTGCAATAATAACGACCTATAATTGTTAGCTAAGCAACAGGCTGCAAAAATTAGTGCAGTCTTACCCTCACGTTTGCTGTATTTTTTCTCTGTAAGTTTTATATTTACATACTCTTGTGCATGGTGCCATGGGTTTTTAGATTCCTCCATTGCTCTTATTATCTCAGCACTATTTTTAACTTTAGCAATCCTGGCCATCAATTTCTCCATGATTTACAAGTTCTGTGATGATACACCACAGAACCGACTTGACACAGTAGTCTAGCCCTAAAAATATGCACCAGAGTGGAGATACAAGCCTTAAAATAACACTACTATCTTCACAGAATGCAGTCTAAACCCAAAAACAAAAGTGCTGAGATCCACACAAAAGGAACCATAGGTATACCGCTCTGTTTACACCACTATTTGCTACACCCAATTCAGTTTACCAAAAAAAAAAAATCAAGGTATAAAATACAGTATGCTAAATGCACCTTATTTTACACTATTAATAATCTTTCTCAGATATTAGCTTCAGTAGTAAAACTTCCACAGTTTTGTACTTTAACTGACATCAATGAGAATATTACTGCTTGTAAATTCCCACGATTAAATAACTAAACAAAAACTAAAAACAAAAAACAAAACCTTTTGTAGGTTTCTATGTCTTAAATATTTTCAATGTTAGTGGACATACAATTTAAATAAAAATAAAAACCTTGTTGAACCTTTTCAACAACACAACCAAGACCACTTTTTTTTCAGTGTCTTTCTAATAAAACTCTACCCTAAAGCAAACTCAAACACTGGTTAGAGATAGCCATGAAGTTTGGTGAGGCAGACATGCAATAATTAAAAAAATAATAATTCCCGCCATGTAAAAATTATAATTTTTTTCCACAAAACCAAGGACTCCTATTTTAGTGTCCTCTTTCCAATAAAACAACAATCAAAAATCAAAACAAAAATCCCTGTACCTCCTCCCCATTAAATTAACCGTTTTTTAATGGTACATCCAAAGTACTTATATCAATTATGATTTACGGGATATTAAAAAATAATGTGGTGTATCCTCCCTCATATTAGAGTTAATCCAATACCCACTAATAAAACACAAACATTTACCTATATTTTCCCTAGATAGATTGGATAAGCTGACTCAGCTTAAATTCCTCCTATCTCTAATACACAAATTTTGTTATTATATTAAATACTTTCAGTCCTGTACTTATCTTCGTTGGTCGCCACTTGTAGCCAAATAAAATCTATATTTAAGATTTAATATATCAAAGATATGATATGGGTTAAATAAGAGTTCTTTTGACCAGAAGTGAAAGCTTTAACATAATGAACATTTATTATTTATTTGTTGAAGTCTGATCTAATACACAGAAACTATCTATATAGTCTTAGACAAGCAGGAAATAGTAGGTTAAAATATACAAAGTATTTACATGGAGGAACATAGAGCATATTCCTCTGAAAACATTACAGTACAAGCATGTGTAGTTATAGGTCAAACAGACTTTTCGCATAGTTACCCCTTTAGACCCATCCTTGAGGCTATCCTTCCATAAAGAGAGAGCTCCCATGTCCTGACCTCTGAGTATATCTCTCTATCCTGATACCCCATAGGTTGGCCTAGCTTGGGTCATGATTGGAGGTCTTACTCCATAAGTCAGCCCCCTTTCATGCAAATCCTGGTGACTCTATCTGGGCAGGAGACCTGCAAATTGAATTTTCCCAGAACTATAGGTGAGGCTCTCTTCATTGTAAATCCCAGCATGGGACTCATTGACGAGAGTGGGTTTAACACAATGGAATTGTCTCTCCACGCTTGGGGCTCCGCAATGTCTAGCTGTTAACAAAATGGCTTTCATAGGTGCTAAATGAAATATATTCAGTTAGCTAAATGAAATATATATACAGCAATCTATTTGAAATATATTCATAATTACAATATTTTACAGCAATTAAATGGAAATTATACATATCCCATAAGGCAACACCCCTTTAATCTGATACCCCTAACTAAAATCCAATGGAACCAATTGCCTTCAGAAGTCACCTAATTAGTAAATAATGTCCACCTATGTGTAATTTAATCTCAGTATAAATACAGTTGTTCTGTAAAGCCCTCAGAGGTTTGTTAGAGAACCTTAGTGAACAAACAGCATCATAAAGGCCAAGGAACGCACCATAAAGGTCAGGGATAAAGTTGTGGAGAAGTTTGAAGCAGAGTTAGGTTATAAAAAATATCCCAAGCTTTCAACATCTCACAGAGCTCTGTTCAAACCATCATCCAAAAATGGATAGAGTATGGCACAACTGCAAACCCACCAAGACATCAAGATTCACCTGAACTGACAAGCCGGGCAAGGAGAGCATTAAACAGAGAAGCAGCCAAGAGGCCCATGGTAAGTCTGGAGTAGCTAAAGAGATCCACAGCTTAGGTGGGAGGATATGTCCAAAGGACAACTACAGTCATGCTCAAAAGTTTGCATACCCTGGCAGAAATTGTGAAATTTTGGCATTAATATTGAAAATATGACTGATCATGCCAAAAAACTGTCTTTTATTTAAGGATAGCAATCACATGAAGCAATTTATTATCACATAGTTTTTTGGATCCTTTTTAAGTCATAATGATAACAGAAATCACCCAAATGGCCCTGATAAAAAGTTTACATACCCTGGAATGTTTGGTCTTGGTAAAGACACAGAAGGTGGCACACACAGGTTAAAATGGCAATTAAAGGTTAATTTTCACCATTTGTGGCTTTTTAAATAACAATTAGTGTCTGTGTATAAATAGTCAATGACTTTGTTAGCTTTCACATGAATGCACTAAGCAGGCTAGAGACACTGAGCCATGAGGAGGTATAAAAGAACAGTCAAAAGACCTGCGTAACAAGGTAATGAAACTTTACAAAAATGAAAAAGGATATAAAAAGATATCCAAAGCCTTGAATATGCCAGTCAGTACTGTTTAATCACTTATTAAGAAGTGGAAAATTAGGGTCTCTTTTGATACCAAGCCAAGGTCAGGTAGACCAAGAAAGATTACAGCCACAACTGGCAGAAGAATTGCTCAGGATACAAAGAAAAACCCACAGGTAACCACAGGAGAAATACAGGCTGCTCTCCAAAAAAACGGCATGGTTGTTTTTAACCACTTCCCGCCCGGTCAATAGGGAATTGATGTCCGGGAAGTGGTTCTGTTATCCTGACTGGACGTCTATTGACATCCAGCAGGATAACATGCCGGCGCGCGCCCGCGGGGGCGTGCATCACGGCGATCGCAAGTGTGGAGTGTCAGTCTGACACCCCGCATCTCCGATCGTGATTAGAAGCCTCTGTCAGAGGCTTCTTACCATGTGATCAGCTGTGACCAATCACAGCTGATCATCGCGTGAACCAGGAAGTGCCGGTAAACGGCATTTCTCGGTTCACGCTCACAGGGATTCAATTTTTTTTTTCAAAACTTTTGGTATTTTTTAGCTTTTTTAGTAAAAAATAAAAACCGCAGAGGTAATCAAATGCCACCAAAAGAAATCTCTATTTGTGGGAAGAAAATGATAAAAATTTAGTTTGGGTGCAGTGTAGTATGACCGCGCAATTGTCATTCGTGTGACAGCGCTGAAAGCTGAAAATTGTCCTGGGCAGGAAGGGACGTAAGTGCATGGTATTGAAGTGGTTAAGGAGCACAATTCAATGATACTTGAAGAAAAAAGAGCTGCATAGTTGAGCTGCCAGAAGGAAGCCTTTACTGCGCCAATGTCACAAAAAAGCCAATGAGGCATGTCAAGGTGTTGTTGGTCATATTGTAACCAGGCTTTTTTGTGGAACTTCTACAGTAAAGGCTTCTTTCTGACCATGCAGCTCTTTTTTGTTCAAGTATCATCGTATTGTGCTCCTTAAAAACAACCACACCATCTTTTTCCAGAGCAGCCTGTATTTCTCCTGAGGTTACCTCTGGGTTTTTCTTTGTATCTCGAACAAATTCTGTGACAGTTGTGGCTAAATTCTTTCTTGATCTACCTGACCATGGCTTGGTATCAAGAGATCCTGAAATTTTCCACTTTTTATTAAGTGATTGAACAGTACTGACTGGCATATTCAAGGCTTTGGATATCTTTTTATATCCTTTTCCATCTTTGTAAAGTTTCATTACCTTGTTACGCAGGTCTCTTGACTGTTCTTTTCTACCTCCTCATGGCACAGTGTCGAGCCTGCTTAGTGCATCCATGTGAGAGCTAACAAACTCATTGACTATTTATACACAGACACCAATTGTGATTTAACCACTTAAGCCCCGGACCATTTGGTAGCTAAAGGACCAGAGGTGAATTCAGAATTTTGCACTGCGCTGCTTTAACTGTAAATTGTGCGGACATGCAATGTTGTACCCAAACGAAATTTGCGTCCTTTTCTTCCCACAAATAGAGCTTTCTTTTAATGGTATTTGATTGCCTCTGCGATTTTTATTTTTTGCGATATAAACGGAAAAAGACCGAATATTTTGAAAAAAAATGATATTTTCTACTTTTTGTTATAAGAAAAATCGAATAAACTCAATTTTAGTCATACATTTAGGCCAAAATGTATTCAGCCACATGTCTTTAGTAAAAAAAATGTCAATAAGCGTATATTTATCGGTTTGCGCAAAAGTTATAGCGTTTACAAACTAGGGTACATTTTCTGGAATTTACACAGCTTTTAATTTATGACTGCCTATCTCATTTCTTGAGGTGCTAAAATGACAGGGCAGTACAAAACCCCCCCAAATGACCCCATTTTAGAAAGTAGACACCCCAAGGAAATTGCTGAGAGGCATGTTGAGCCCATTGAATATTTTTTTTTTTGTCCCAAGTGATTGAATAATGACAAAAAAAAAAAAAATTACAAAAAGTTGTCACTAAATGATATATTGCTCACACATGCCATGGTTATATGTGGAATTGCACCCCAAAATACATTCTGCTGCTTCTCCTGAGTACGGGGATACCACATGTGTGGGACTTTTTAGGAGCCTAGCCACGTACGGGACCCCGGAAACCAAGCACCGCCTTCAGGATTTCTAAGGGCGCAAATTTTTGATTTCACTCCTCACTACCTATCACAGTTTTGAAGGCCATAAAATGCCAAAATAGCACAAAACCCCCCCCAAATGACCCCATTTTAGAAAGTAGACACCCCAAGGAAATTGCTGAGAGGCATGTTGAGCCCATTGAATATTTTTTTTTTGTCCCAAGTGATTGAATAATGACAAAAAAAAAAAAATTACAAAAAGTTGTCACTAAATGATATATTGCTCACACATGCCATGGTTATATGTGGAATTGCACCCCAAAATACATTCTGCTGCTTCTCCTGAGTACGGGGATACCACATGTGTGGGACTTTTTAGGAGCCTAGCCACGTACCGGACCCCGGAAACCAAGCACCGCCTCCAGGATTTCTAAGGGCGCAAATTTTTGATTTCACTCCTCACTACCTATCACAGTTTTGAAGGCCATAAAATGCCAAAATAGCACAAAACCCCCCCAAATGACCCCATTTTGGAAAGTAGACACCCCAAGCTGTTTGCTGAGAGGCATGGTGAGTATTTTACAGCTCTCATTTGTTTTTGAAAATGAAGAAAGAACATTTTTTTTTCTTTTTTCTTTTTTTTTTCAATTTTCAAAACTTTGTGACAAAAAGCGAGATCTGCAAAATACTCACAATACCTCTCAGCAAATAGCTTGGGGTGTCTACTTTCCAAAATGGGGTCATTTGGGGGGGTTTTGTGCCATCTGGGCATTCCATGGCCTCCGAAACTGTGATAGGCAGTGAGAAGTGAAATCAAAAATGTACACCCTTAGAAAGCCTGAAGGCGGTGATTGGTTTTTGGGGTCCCGTACGCGGCTAGGCTCCCAAAAAGTCTCACACATGTGGTATCCCCGTACTCAGGAGAAGCAACAGAATGTATTTTGGGGTGTAATTCCACATATGCCCATGGCATGTTTGAGCAATATATCATTTAGTGACAACTTTGTGCAAAAAAAAAAAATATATTTTTTCCGCAACTTGTGTCAACATATAAAATATTCCATGGACTCGACATGCCTCTCAGTATATAGCTTGGGGTGTCTACTTTCCAAAATGGGGTCATTTGGGGGGGTTTTGAACTGTTCTGGCATTTTATACACAACATTAGGAAGCTTACATCCACTCTTCAAACCACTTGAAGACAAAGCCCTTTTTGACACTTTTTGTTTACATGAAAACATATTTTTTTTGCAAGAAAATTATGTTGAACCCCCAAACATTATATATATTTTTAAAGCAAAGGCCCTACAGAATAAAATGGTGGGTGTTGCATTTTTTTTTCTACACAGTATTTGCGCAGCGATTTTTCAAACGCATTTTTTTGGGAAAAAATACACTTTTTTTAATTTTAATGCACTAAAACACACTATATTGCCCAAATGTTTGATGAAATAAAAAAGATGATCTTAGGCCGAGTACATAGATACCAAACACGACATGCTTTAAAATTTCGCACAAACGCGCATTGGCGACAAACTACATACATTTTTAAAAGCCTTTAAAAGCATTTACAGGTTACCCCGTTAGATTTACAGAGGAGGTCTACTGCTAAAATTACTGCCCTCGATCTGACCTTCGCGGTGATACCTCACATGCATGGTGCAATTGCTGTTTACATATGACGCCAGACCGACGCTTGCTTTCGCCATTGGGCAAGAGCAGGGCAGGACAGGGGTGCTTTTTTTTTTTATTATTAATTTTGCTTTTTTATTTGATTTTATTTTTAAACTGTTGCTCTTCCATATTTATTTATTTTTATCACTTTTATTGTTATCTCAGGGAATGTAAATATCCCCTATGATAGCAATAGGTAATGACAGGTACTCTTTTTTGAAAAAAACTGGGGTCTATTGGACCCTAGATCTTTCCTCTGCCCTCAAAGCATCTGACCACACCAAGATCGGTGTGATAAAATGCTTTCCCAATTTCCCAATGGCGCTTTTTATATCCGGGGGGGGGACATTCCCTCCCACTGCTTGTAAAAGCAGTCCAGAGGCTAATTAGCCACTAGGATTGCTTTTACATGAAATCCGGCCGCTGGCTGAAAAGAATGATACCAAGATGATACCTAAACCCGCAGGCATCATTCTGGTATAAACATTCAAGTACGTTGCTGGTCCTTGTTGGACATGTATTGTAATCTTTTTTTTCATGCAGCCTGTTGGCTGAACGAAAAAAAGAGATTGATCGGTGGGTATGCCCACCATTAGAATACCGCCCTTCATCCACCCACTTCTAATGATGGGCATACATGCACCATTTATATATGCCGAAGCATGGGGGCATCTTCTCGCAAAAGTTATGCCGCGTACATATGGTCAGACTTTTCCACGGGCAAGCCTCCGTCGGAATTTCGACCGTATATACGCGGCATTAGGAGCAAAATCGCTCCTCCGCTCCTGCTGCCCCAATGCTTCGGCATATATGCTTTTTTTTTTTTAACTGTGGTGGTGAAATTACCTCCTACAGCACTGGAGTCGCAGGGATCAGGCCTGTCTCTGCGAACGCTGCAGTTATGTGTGTTGTGTTTTGCAAGTGACAGTGATCGATCGATACTGCACTTCGGTGGCCTGGGCTGGACGGAGGGGCAAAACGCAGGTGCTAGCAGGTATCTGGGCTGATCCCGCTAACACTGCGTTTTTGGGAACCCTAAACTGCTGGGGACGCTAGTATAGATCTGATCAGATCAGATATTGAGCTGATCAGATACTATACCACTAAGGGGGGTGTATGCTTCACGTGTGGGTGTTAGCGCTACTGGCACTAACCTGACGCTGCCTGGGGTGTGACGCAGACCCTCTCTGACGCTAAAACCTAACTGATATCACCCGCCGGGCGATCAGGGGGTTAAACCTTTATTGGGTTATATATGGCGGGTGCCCTGACACTATAAAAAGCAAACTAACTAACCAGCGTCACCCGTAACACTTATATGATGATCACTGGTGAAAGGGTTAACTAGGGGCAATTAGGGGGTTAAAACCTTTATTAGGTAATATATGGGGGTACCTGACGCTATATAAAAACCTGACGGCGAACCTAAAAAAAAATTACTGGCTACCTATCGGCATCACCGTCACTAAGACAACGATCATAAAAACGATTGCTTAGCGACAGTGGTGATAGGGGAGAAAGGGTTACCTGGGGGGCGATCAGGGGGTTAAACCTTTATTAGATAATATATGGGGGTACCTGACGCTATAAAAATTTGCGGCGAACCTAAAAAAAATTACTGGCTACCGATCAGCATCACCGACGCTAAGACATCGATCAGAAAAATGATCGCATAGTGACGGCGGTGCTAGGGGGTGAAAGGGTTACCTGGGGGGTGATCAAGGGGGTTACACCTTTATTAGGTAATATATGGGGGTACCCGACGCTATAAAAACCTGCGGCGAACCTAAAAAAAATTACTGGCTACCGATCAGCATCGCCGACGCTAAGACATCGATCAGAAAAATTATCGCTTAGTGACAGTGGTGATAGGGGGTGAAAGGGTTACCTGGGGGGGCGATCAAGGGGGTTAAACCTTTATTAGGTAATATATGGGGGTACCCGACGCTATAAAAACCTGCGGCGAACCTAAAAAAAATTACTGGCTACCGATCAGCATCACCGACGCTAAGACATCGATCAGAAAAATGATCGCATAGCCACGGCGGTGCTAGGGGGTGAAAGGGTTACCTGGGGGGTGATCAAGGGGGTTAAACCTTTATTAGGTAATATATGGGGGTACCCGACGCTATAAAAACCTGCGGCGAACCTAAAAAAAATTACTGGCTACCGATCAGCATCGCCGACGCTAAGACATCGATCAGAAAAATTATAACTTAGTGACAGTGGTAATAGGGGGTGAAAGGGTTACCTGGGGGGCGATCAAGGGGGTTAAACCTCATTAGGTAATATATGGGGGTACCCGACGCTATAAAAACCTGCGGCGAACCTAAAAAAAATTACTGGCTACCGATCAGCATCACCGACGCTAAGACATCGATCAGAAAAATGATTGCTTAGTGACAGTGGTGATAGGGGGTGAAAGGGTTATCTGGGGGGTGATCAGGGGGTTAAACCTTTATTAGGGGGGGTTAGGGGGCTACACTGGACCTAAAACTAAATGTACTGACACTTTTACAGTCACAAATGTCACTGATTGCAGTGATCACTAAATAAATGGTCACTGCAATCAGTGACACTGTGACTGGGGGCTGGGGGGGGGCTGGGGGGTGATCTGGGGGTGTCTGGGGGGGCCTGGGGGGGCGATTTATGTGCCTATGTGTCCTGGTGTCAGTGTGCTGTTCTGTGTACTAACCTGCATCTTCTCCTGTACGGCGCTCGGTATATGTGAGCGCCCCAGGAGAGATGACATCACTTCCTCCTTCCTGGCAGGCAGGGGAAGCTCTCTCATTCGCCGGGAGCGATTGAGAGGGGGTGGCCGGAATCGAACGGCTGTCCCCTCATGCCGGATCGCTCCCGAAGGTAAAACGACCGCTCACTGTAAAGAAGGGGGGTCCGATCGGACCCCCCAACTATACAAAGGCAATCACGTACATATACGTGATTCTGCCTGTCGGTGCCATTCTGCTGACGTATATTTACAGTGGGCGGTCGTTAAGTGGTTAAAAAGCAACAAATGTGGGAAATTAACCTTTAATTGCCATTTTAACCTGTGTGTGCCACCTTCTGTGTCTGTACCAAGGCCAAACATTCCAGCATATGTAAACTTTATATCAGGGCTATTTGGGTGATTTCTGTTATTTTGATTTTAAACTAATCCAAACAACCATGTGATAATAAATGGCTTCATGTGATTGCTATCCTTAAATAAAAGACAGTTTTTTGGCATGATCAGTCATATTTTTTATATTATTGCCAACATTTCACAATTTCTGCCAGGGTGTGCAAACTTTTGAGCACAACTGTGTTAGTCGTGCGCTCCACAAATCTGCCTTTTTGTGGAAGAGTGGCAAGAAGAAAGCCGTTGTTAAAATAAAGCCATAAGAAGTCACATGTAGTTTGTGAGAAGCAATGTGGGGGACACAGCAAACATGTGGAAGAAGGTGCTTTGGCCAGATGAGAGCAAAATTGAACTTTTGGCCTATAAGCAAAACGCTATGTGTGGCAGAAAACTAACACTGCACATCACCCTGAACACACCATCCCCAATGTGAAACATGGTTGTGGCAGCATCATGCTGTAGGGATATTTTTCTTCAGCAGGGACAGGGAAGCTGGTTAGAGTCAGTGGCGTCTCCAGCTTTCATATTTAGGGGGGGGCACATGGGGGGACAGGGACAAAAGTAGGGGGGCCAACTATAACATGCAATTATATATATATATATATCTATATATATATATATATATATATATATATATATATCCTGGGGCCCTTTACTACGATCCCATAACGGGCCCTGCAGTGAGCTCCCTTCCTACTATACTGGGGCCCCCCAGGGTGGCAGAAAACAAGAGATATATGCAGTGGCGTCTCCAGCTTTCATATTTAGGGGGGGCACTTGGGGGGACAGGGACAAAAGTAGGGGGGCCAACTATAAAATGCAATTATATCTATATATATCTATATATATATATATAGATATATATCTATATATATATATAGATATATCTATATATATATATATCCTGGGGCCCTTTACTACGATCCCACAACGGGCCCTTTCACATGTTCTGCAGTGAGCTCCCTTCCTACTATACTGGGGCCCCACCAGGGTGGCAGAAAACAAGAGATATATGTCACCAGCACACCAAGAAAATATAAAGGTCCAAAGCAGTGGGAGAACTATCACGGTTGCAAAGGTTGTCTTGCCACCGGGCCCTGGTGTTCTGCCACTGTGGGGTTCCCCAGCTGTCCTGTCCCTGTTATTGACAGCGCTGGTCTGGCATCTGTCTCCTTGGCACCGGCGGCAGTCTATTAGGACTTTGTGCTGGTGACATTATGGGTGCATGCAGGGGAAGGCTGGCACTATTGGTTATAGAGAGCCGATACAGCAGTATTGCTGTATAACCTTCTCTGTTGACATGCTGATCGGGATGTGATCCAGGTGATGCTCCCAGTCAGATCTAATAAACACAGTATTTATTAGCATCAAGAGTACAACCACATATATATAATCAACCGTATGTTCAGCAGCCATGTGGGCTCTATGCCTGTAAAGTGTGGGCTTTGATCAATAAAATATTTATTTGATATTTAACACTAGGATTTGACTAGGAGCATAACCTGGATTGCCTCCCGATCAGCATGTCAGAGAAGGCTCCACTGCTGCTAAGCAACCTGCAGGGAGCTCAACTGTCTACAACCAATAGAGATGGGCTCGGGTGTGTTTGAAATCCCACATGCCCGATCCCGCCAGGAAGCCGACACTCCACAGTGCTAATCACAGCCAGTGAGACATTTCCTGATCTGTGGAGCTGCGGAGCGGGAAATGTCTCATTGCCTGTGATTAGCGCTGTGCAGTGTGGGCTTCCTGGCACGCTCTGGCATGTGGAATTTTGAACATGCCCAGCCCATCTCTAACAACAAATTGTGCTGGCCCTCCTGTACATCAGCCCCATAAAGTAACCAGCACTGAGTTCCAATGTGCTGCCATGGAGACAGGGACCAGCGCTGTGAATAGCCGGGACAGGACAGCAACTCTGGTTGTTCCAGCACTGGTCCACACTGGGAGGATTCCCCCATCCACCTATAATGTGTAGATGGGGGAATTGGATCATTTCCTTTTTTTTTTCATTCAACCTAATAGTTGAATGAAAAAAAGTGATCAATGTATGGGCTGCCTAAGAGCTAAGACCAGCCATAGACAGTTTAAATCTCAGCTGGTTCAGCAGGAACTGGCTGAGATTTGAACCATTAATCAGCAGATTCTCTTATGATTATCACTAGTGGTTGCTGTATAGCCACTAGTGATAATCACTGTTTGTCGGGAGAATGCAATTGCTGGGCAGGAGGGATATTCCCCTGTCAGCACTGTCTGTGTTGATGGGGGAATTATGCAAGTTTCTTTCCTGCAATCTGTGGATGCAGGAAAGAAATGTGCACCGTATATTACATGCCTAACTGAAAGTGAAAGTAAATTGTGAATGTCTTGAAAGAACAGGAGAGGGGGAGGGAGACAGATGGGGGAGAGAAAGGATGGAGATAATGCAGTTCAGTGATTACAATGTACTGCAGTCTGCAGTGCACACACTTACCCACGGTTCAGGCTAGAATCTCAGGCATCATTCACACACAGCCAGGAATGCTGCTGATTTTCATATTTCCCGCCCACACATCCCCTCTCTTCAGATACAGCATGTCGGGATAGTGTGGGCGGGACTGGAAGGAGGAGGAGGAGCTGTATTCCTCCCTGCTCATATGTGAGGAGAGTGAGGAGGGGTGGCTGGACTCGCTGGGCTGTGAAAGAGTGTCATAGACTGACACTCGGCTCAGCTTGCAGTCACCCCTCTCGGAATTTACAGGCTGGTTCTCCTGTCCTAAGGACGGGAGAAATCAGTCTGTTTTTTCAGTAACTGAGATGAAGGCTTGGTCCCCCTCCCACAGTGCTCGTGGAGTCCTTCCTGCAACTCGCTCTTCTCCGTGCCGATGAGGATGCAGGGAAAGGAGCAGATCGGGCGGCTGTGGTTGTGTGAGCGCTTGCATTATGCAGTGTCAGCGAGCAGAGGGAGGGGGAGGAAATCCCCCGCAGGAGCTGACTGGGGACGCTCTCCCTCTCAGGAGAGACTATGTTACCCCAGCAGCAGCCCGAGCAAAAAAAAAATGCAAAAAAAGAAATAAACATTTTTTTTGGGGGGGGGGCACATGGTGGGGCACAGCATAATGTTGGGGGGGCCAGGGCCCCCTCTGGTCCCCCCCTAGGGACGCCATTGGTTAGAGTTGATCAGAATGGATGGAGCCAAATACAGGCATACCACACTTTTAAGTACACAAGGGGACCAGAGCATGTATGTAAAATGAAAATGTACTTAAAGTGAAGCAATACCTTTTTTCACTTCTCAATGCATGTAATGCATTGCAATAGTCATATACAGGCATAACTGATTACCTAGGCAAGCTGGCCGACCCCAAAATGGGATAAACCAGGAGCAGTGCCATGTCAAGCTGACCTAGATTTTCTATAGACACCAATGTGTCCGTACTTGCGAGTGTACGTAAAGTGTGAGTACGTAAAGTGGGGCATACCTGTACAGGGGAATCTTAGAAGAAAAACTGTAATGCTGCATACACACGATTGGAAATTCCGACAAAAATACTTTGATGTGAGCTTTTGGTCTGAAATTCCGACCGTGTGTAGGCTCCATCGGACATTTTCTGTCACAATTTCCGACAACAAAAATTCGAGAGCTGGTTCTCAATTTTTCCGACAAGAAAAGTTCTTGTCGGAAATTCCGATCGTCTATATGCAATTCCGACGCACAAAAAAACACGCATGCTCAGAATCAAGCAGAAGAGCCGAACTGCCTATTGAACTTCATTGATCTGGGCTCGTTGTACGTCTTGTACGTCACTGCGTTCTTGACGGTCGGAATTTCCGACAACATTTTTGTGAGCGTGTGTATGCAACACAAGTTTGAGCCAACATTCTGTTGGAAAAAAATCCACGGTTTTCTTGTCGGAATTTCCGATCGTGTGTATTAGAGTCTGAAAAAGACTTGAAACTGGGGCAGAGGTTCACCTTCCAGCAGGACAATGACCCTAAACACACAGCCAGAGCTACAATGGAATGGTTTAGATCAAAGCATATTCATGTGTTAGAATGGCCCAGTCAAAGTCCAGAGGTAAATGCAATTGAGAATCTGTGGCAAGACTTAAAAATTGCTGTTCACAGACACTCTCCATGCAAACTGACAGAGCTTGAGCTATTTTGCAAAGAAGAATGGGCAAAAATGTCACTCTCTAGATGTGCAAAGCTGGTAGAGACATACCCCAAAAATACTTGCAGCTGTAATTGCAGGAAAAGGTGGTTCTACAAAATATTGATTTAGGGGGGCTGAATACAAATGCACGCCACACTTTTCACATATTTATTTATAAAAAAAAATTGAAAACCATTTATCATTTTCCTTTCACTTCACAATTATGTGCCACTAGTCTATCACATAAAATCCCAATAAAATACATTTATGATTTTGGTTGTAACAAAATGTGGAAAATTTCAAGGGGTATGAATACTTTTTCAAGGCATTGTATTTAATGCAAATTTGATGTGCCTTTGCATACTCTACGGGGCCAAACTGCACTGTAAATTGTGCCAAAGTACTCCAGAAACCTTTTCCAAAGTCACACCGTGCTGAGTCGCATTGATCAGAATGGGCATGATTGAATACATAGGGGGTTATTTACTAAAGGCAAATCCACTTTTCACTACAAGTGCTCTTGGAAGTGCAGTCGCTGTAGATCCGAATGGGACCTGCAAGGAAAATAAAACACAGCATTTTAGCTTGCACATGATTGGATAATAAAATCAGCAGAGCTTCCCCTCATTTCAGATCTACCCCTAAGGCCTCGTACACATCTCGTTTTTTTCGACGAGATTCTTGGACAAGAAACTTGTCCCGGCCGAGTGTACACACGCTCGTTTCAAAGAACCCGCGGTTCTTTGAAAGGAGTGTACGCGGTGACGTCATCGACTACGTCGAGCATGCGCTCGTCACATTCGATGCCGTCGCCGCCATCTTGGTATACCCTACGTATGCCTAGGAAGTTACCGCGCATGCGTCGAATTCATTTCGAACATGCGCGGGCTTCCGGGCGGACAGGTAAGTGTACACACACTCACTTTTCTCGTCGAGAAACACGCCGAGGAGAATCTCGACGAGAAAATAGAGAGCAGGTTCTCTATTTTCTCGTCGAGGTTTCTTGTCGGTTTTCTCGACGAGAAACCCGCTAGCAGCGTACACACGACCGATTTACTCGGCAAGACCTCTCTGCCAGCAAGTTTCTTGCTGGTTCTTGCCGAGAAAATCGGTCGTGTGTACGAGGCCTCAGATTTACAGCAACGGCACTTCCAAGTGCACTTTCAGTGCAACTTCAAGTGCACTTTGCACTTATAGTGTAAAGTGGATTTGCCTTTCGTAAATAACCCCCAATGTGTTTTTGTCATGTGAAAAGTCACTCTAGTGTTAAAAGTCGCATTAGTGTGAACCAGCAGCACTGAATCAAAGTCCTCAAGGATCTATCTATAATAGAACTTGTTATTCAGGTCTTAAAGTGGTTGGCGCTGTGATTGGTCAGAGGCGCAATGATGTCACTCCCGCGCATGAGCATGGGAGCCGACGGTCACTGCACAGGCACTTTAGGAACGGCAAGATCGTGCCGTTCCTAAAGTGCGCTTGCGTCGATGACGTAGACGCATGCGTATATGGTGAATATCTCCTAAATGGTGCAAGTTTAGGAGATATTCACGGTACCTACAGGTAAGCCTTATTATAGGCTTATCTGTACGTAAAAGTGGTTGTACAGGGTTTACATCCAATTTAAGTGTTTACTATGAATATTTATATGAATATTTAGTCTATGTGAAAGTTATAGGGTCTACGATCTATGATATATGTATTTGAAAATCAGTTAGACCTGATGTACGGACTGCCTATCTTATTTCTTGAGGCCCTAAAATGCTAGGACTGTACAAATACCCTCAAATTACCCTTTTTTGAAAAGTAGACAATACAAGGTATTTAGTAAAAGGCAAGATTAATTTTTTGAAGTTGTATTTTTTTGGGAAAATTCTTTTTTTTTGTTATCTCTCATACACCACATAGGCATTCTTATAATTGCACCCCAAAACATATTCTGCTACTCCTGAGTATGGAGGTACCATATGTTTGAGACTTTTTCACAGCCTAGCTGCATAGAGGGGCAAAGAATCCAAGGAGCACCGACAGGAGTTCTAGGCACGTACAGTATCTGACAAAAGTGAGTACACCCCTCACATTTTTGAATTTTTTTAATTATATCATTTCATGTGACAACACTGAAGAAATTACACTTTGCTACAATGTAAAGTAGTGCGTGTACAGCTTGTATAACAATGTACATTTGCTGTCCCCTCAAAATAACTCAACACACAGCCATTAATGTCTAAATAACTGGCAACAAAAGTGAGTACACCCCTAAGTGAAAAATGTTCAAATTGGGCCTAATTAGCCATTTTCTCTAACTGGTGTCATGTGACTTGTTAGTGTTACAAGGTCTCAGGTGTGAAAGGGGAGCAGGTGTGTTAAATTTGTTGTTTTCGCTTTCACTCTCTCATACTAGTCACTGGACGTTCAACATGGCACCTCATGGCAATCTGAAAAAAGAATTGTTGCTCTACATAAAGATAGCCTAGGATATAAGAAGATTGCCAAGACCCTGAAACTGAGCTGCAGCATGGTGGACAGCGGTTTAACAGTACAGGTTCCACTCAGAACAGGCCTTGCCATGGTCAACCAAAGAAGTTGAGTGCACGTGCTTAGCGTCATATCCACAGGTTGTCTTTGGGAAATGGAGGTATGAGTGCTGCCAGCATTGCTGCAGAGGTTGAAGGGTTGGGGGGGTCAGCCTGTCAGTGCTCAGACCATACGCCACACACTGCACCAAATTGGTCTGCATGGCTGTCATCCCAGAACGAAGCCTCTTCTAAAGATGATGCACAAGAAATCCCGCAAACAGTTTGCTTAAGAAAAGCAGATTAAGGACATGTATTACTGGAACCATATCCTGTGGTCTGATGAGACCAAGATAAACTTATTTGGTTCAGATGGTGTCAAGCGTGTGTAGCGGCAACCAGGTGAGAAGTACAAAGACAAGCGTGTCTTGCCTACAGTCAAGCATGGTGGTGGGAGTGTCATGGTCTGGGGCTGCATGAGTACTTCCGGCACTGGGGAGCTACAGTTCATTGCGGGAACCATGAATGCCAGCATGTACTGTGACATACTGAAGCAGAGCATGATCCCCTCCCTTCGGAGACTGGGCCGTAGTGCAGTATTCTAACATAATGACCCCAAACACACCTCCAAGACAAGCACTGCCTTGCTAAAAAAGCTAAGGGTAAAAGTGATGGATTGGCCAAGCATGTCTCCAGACCTAAACCCTATTGAGCATCTGTGGGGTATCCTCAAATGAAAGGTGGAGGACTGCAAAGTCTCTAGCATTCACCAGCTCCGTGATGTCTTCATGGAGGAGTGGAAGAGGACTCCACTGGCAACCTGTGAAGATCTGGTGAACTCCATGCCCAAGAGGGTTAAGGCAGTGCTGGAAAATAATGGTGGCCACACAAAATATTGACACTTTGGGCCCAATTTGGAAATTTTCACGTAGGGGTGTACTCACTTTTGTTGCCAGCGGTTTAGACAATAATGGCTGTGTGTTGAGTTATTTTGAGAGGACAGCAAATTTACACTGTTATACAAGCTGTACACTCACTACTTTACATTGTAGCAAAGTGTAATATCTTGAATGTTGTCACATGAAAAGATATAATACAATATTTACAGAAATGTGAGGGGTGTACTCACTTTTGTGAGATACTGTACATTGCACATCTAATTTTCAGACTACCTACAATATTTGTGGAGGCCCTGAAGCACCAGGACAGTAGAATCCCCCATAAAATGACCCAAATTTATGTAGCGCTACCCCCAGTTAAGAGAGCCGCTGGATTTGTTTTCGGCCCTGTGTACAGCACCACCAACCCCCAGCAATCTACTCTACCCACTCTGGCACAGTTAGTCTAGGGGTTATATTTGTATCACATTCAAATAGTATTGCAAGGAATAATCTCCTAACAGTAAGACAACACACTGAGGCCAGAGATTAAATATAACAGTTTACTCTTATATCAAAGGTAGCATAGGCAGAAGACAACATATGCAATTGGTTAGCAGAGCCCGGCAGAATTCAATACATCATACAATAATGGCGCTGCGCGGTACTTCACCACGTGTAGCTATTATGGTATGCGCGCGCTATGGCGCACTAAACAATATCCTAACTTCCTACCCCGGTCAGGCCTGACATGGAGTAAATCTCAGTCACCTCCTATATGGATTTCTTTGCATGGCAGCTTTCGGTGGTGCACTTGATGAATAGCAATTTGTAATCCACAATCAGGCAATACTTGGAACACTATACTGGGGGGACACTTCAACTCTGTCCTGCCACCGGTCCCCCGGGGAACAGCAAATAAACGAAACTGTGGGCCTATGCAGTCTATAGGCCTGAACAAGGCACAGTCTATTGGTCTGGGCAGGTGCCCGCTCACCACTCCGGACGCGATCCCAGTCCGGAACGTCCACCCTGCTGTGTATCCGCACACAGCGTCTGCAATGATCGGATCCCCGATCCAACTGATGTCCTCACTCGACAAGTCAGAAGCCACCCAGGCTCTGCAGTGGGGTGGAAGGCTCTTTGGAAGTTGCGCAAGGCCCAGGCTTCAGGCCTTGCACTGCAGCAGATCCGCACAGGAAGAAACTCTTGCTTGCAGCGCGGTGTCCAATGAGGCCGAGCTCCGCCTCGCCTCCTCCGTAAATAACCCCTCCCATGAGTCTCTGCGGTGGCTAACTGCACTCTGGGTGCCGAACAGGGTTCTGGGTAACGTAATCCCGGCCGCCTTAAAGGAGACCCCGCTACACACTCCCCCCACTTAAACTCTTTGGTCCCCAAAGATAACATAAACTTAGATCACAGAACGTACAACATCAATCAAACTTTCGTATGATGTTGGCAGAGGAAATTCCCACCAAAACCGAGGCGGTGAACTCCCCTGCCCACAGGTCACACCATCACTAGAGTCCTGCCTAACTGTGCCAGAGAGTGAGCTGGGGTTGCCCCCCACTAAATGAACAGTGGGAGGGTCAGGCTGTTCCATACTCCTTCTGGCAGTAACCACAGTGTCTTCTGCACTTCTCCCCATCTGTGGGTAAGTTAATCTTCTAGGAGGTTTTATGGCTCTTCGCTTCCTCTGTCCTCTTGGGCTCTCTGTTAGAACAGGTTCCTCCTCTGGAACCAACTCAGGAATTACTTCTGGTTCGGGAGCACTGGACTCCGGGGCAGGGAGGTACAGTGACTCCCTTGGATCCTCTTCTGGGGGTAAGTCACAAGCACTCTCCCAAGAATCCGACCAAGGACTGGATGGAATGAACTCAGTAGCTTCTGCATTCAGCGTCTGATCTATGGTGTCTTCTTCAGGTGGAAGATCAATAGCA
This sequence comes from Rana muscosa, assembly GCA_029206835.1. Lineage (NCBI taxonomy): Eukaryota > Metazoa > Chordata > Amphibia > Anura > Ranidae > Rana > Rana muscosa. The sequence goes on along the minus strand of CM055122.1, from coordinate 600,873,169 downwards.
GAGGTTCCTGGGGCCTGTAAAGGCCAAAGCCAGTCAAGTTCTTCTCCCTCATCCTCACTCATCTCCGAGGTCTCTGTATCCCCAATCTGAGGGGTCTGGGACCGAGTGTTCGGTCTGGGGGTATCCAAGATGGAAGTTGGCTCAGGGGAATCCGTCACAGGGGGTATCTGAACTGCCTCCGCTAGTGGGAGTAGGTGGTTCCGATGCCAGGACTTCAAAGGTCCCACCTTCCCTTCTGGTTTAAGTCTGTAAACGGGCAGGCCCGGTAGTCTTTTGCAAACAACATAAGGTTCAGGTCTCCATCTATCTGCAAGCTTGTGTTTTCCAGGGACCCCCAAGTTCCGCAACAACACTCTGTCTCCAGGTTGTAGATCCTGGATCCTAACTTTTAATTCAAAATTTTTCTTGTTGCGGGCCCCCCTTTGCTCTGAGGCCGCCTGGGCCTGTTCATAGGCCAATTTCAAATTGCGTCTGAGCCTATCGACATATCCCTTGTGGGAAGCAGCAGAACAATGGTCTATGGACGTGCCAAAGGCCAGATCTACGGGTAATCTTGCTTCTCTCCCGAACATAAGTCGATAGGGTGAGTACCCTGTAGCATCACTGGTGGTGCTGTTGTATGCATGCACAACTTCCGCTATGTGGTTGCTCCAATGTTGCTTCTTTTCACTACTTAGGGTCCCCAGCATGTTGAGCAGGGTTCGGTTGAACCTCTCCGGCTGAGCATCACCTTGTGGATGATAGGGGGTAGTTCTTGTCTTCTTGATCCCCAAAGAATCCAGGAGTTTCTGGATCAATCGACTTTCAAAATCCCTTCCCTGATCTGAATGGATCCGTTGTGGTAGCCCATAATGTACAAAGTATTTCTCCATCAGCACTTTGGCCACGGTGGAAGCCTTCTGGTCCTTGGTTGGAAAAGCCTGGGCATACTGGGTGAAATGGTCGGTTACTACCAGAACATTTCCTAGTCCACTCAGGTCAGGTTCGAGGCAGAGAAAATCAATGCATACCAGGTCAAGTGGGCCTTGACTTTGCAGATGGCCCATTGGGGCAGCTTGATGAGGTAAAGTCTTTCTCTGTATGCATCGTGCACATGAGTGGCAGTATTCTTCAACTTCAGCCCTCATGCAGGGCCAATAGAAACGGTCCCTAACGAGTTGGAAAGTCCTTTCCGCCCCTAGGTGGCCATGGTTGTCGTGCAGGGCAACCAGGACTGTCTCTCGGTACTTCTCCGGCAAGAACAGTTGCCATTTGTCTTCTAGGTCATCAGAGGGGCCCCTTCGGTAGACCACTCCCTGGTGCACCTGTAACTTGTCCCACTCTTTCCTCAACAGGTGAGCTTCCTTTGAAGGGTGGCGTAATAGTCTATTCGGGTCCTGATTCTCCAGGGCCTCTAGGACCAATCTCCCCATAGGGTCTTCCAATTGGTCGGATCTCAGCTCCTTCTTAGACAGTTTTGGTAAGTTATCTTCCCCCAGTTGGGTTACTCCACAGTATTGCTTGGGAACTCCTACTATGGTAACCCCTATCTCTTCTGCTCTTGAGCCGCCACTGGCTTGGAGTTCAGCCCCTTGACAGAGGGCCCGCACCCGTTGGGTGCCACTTGGGCCCAGTCTTCTGTACTGCAAGTGGGGACGTGAGATCTTCTAGACAAAGCGTCTGCATCTCGGTTTCCAGCCCCAGGTCTGTACTTCAGGCCGAAGTCGAAGGCGGACAGCGCCGCAGGACACATATGTCCTGTGGCATCCAACTTTGCTGTGGTGAAGAGATAGGTGAGGGGGTTGTTGTTTGTTTTCACTGTGAATTCCGCCCCATATAAATAGTCTCTAAGTTTGTCAACTACCGCCCACTTAAGGGCCAGGAACTCCAACTTATGGGTGGGATAGTTATTTTCGGAGGGAGTCAGACTTCTGCTCACATACGCAACAGGCCTCAGTTGCTCTTCATGCTCCTGGTACAGCACTCCTCCCAAACCATCATGACTGGCATCTACATGAAGTTCATAAGGCTTCTTAGGGTCTGCGTAGGCCAGGACAGGGGCAGTGGTTAATGTTTTCTTCAACATTTGAAAGGCATTCTCACACTTCTCGTTCCACTGGTCCTTGACTGACTCCCCTGGCTTTCTGGGGCCTGTGTCATCCTCTTCCCCCTCCGTCTTTAGCAGCTCATTCAGAGGCCTGGCTATCCGAGCAAACCCCTCCACAAACCTCCTATAATAGGAACAGAACCCCAGAAAGGATCTGAGCTCTGTCACCGTGGTGGGCCTGGGCCAGGAGGTGACTGCCTCCAATTTTTCGGGGTCTGTGGCTACCCCATCTTCAGACACTATATGTCCCAGATAGTTGACTGATGACTGATAGAATTGGCACTTTTCAGGTGAGAGCTTGAGTCCTTCCTCACTCAGTCTCTTCAAAACTTTCTCCAGTCTCTCCTCATGCTCTTCCAAGGTTCTTCCGAAGACAATGATGTCATCCAAGTATACGAGGACTTCGATGAGGTTCATGTCTCCCACAGTCTTCTCCATGAGACGTTGGAAGGTGGCTGGAGCTCCAGACAGACCTTGAGGCATTCGGTTGAATTCAAAGAACCCCACCGGGGTTATGAAAGCCGTCTTCTCTTTGTCTTCCGGATGCATCGGGATCTGATAGTATCCGCTCTTGAGGTCCATAACACTGAACCACTTGGCTCCAGACAAACTCTGTAGGGCATCATCTATCCTTGGAGTGGTATATTGATCCGGTATGGTTCTCCTGTTGAGGGTCCTATAGTCTATGCACAGCCTCAGTGACCCATTCTTCTTCCGGACCACCACTATAGGGGAGGCATAGGGACTTCTAGATTCTCAAATCACCCCTGTTCGCTTGAGCTCGGCGAGCTGCTCCCTCAAGTCTTCGAGGTCGGCTAACGGAACCCGCCTAACCCTTTCCCTGAAGGGTTTGTCTTCCTGGAGGTCGGATCCAATAGGTGGCACTCATAGCACACCCCACATCGAATTCATCTTGGGAAAAGATCCTTTCCCACCTGGTCAACTAGGCCTTGGCTCTCTCCTTCCAAGCCCTGGGAAGATTTTGATTCTCCATGAAAATTTTCTCCCACACAGTACTTTCTCCATCTGTCTTCTCCACATCTGGTGAAGCAACTGGGGTAGCTGGGTTAACCCGGCCCAGTAACAGCCTAGCTGGGATTTCCATGGGACCATCCGAGGTATTTCTGACGCTCACAGGCACTTTACAATGAGCCTTCTTCAGGGCCCTCACTGGAACCACTTCTGGGACTACTTCTAGGCCCGAATGTTCTTCCCTTGGGTCAGGTTCCAGCATGACAAAAGGGCCAGGCCAAGTGAGTTTCACTGTGGCTTTCAAGCAGGTTACTTCACCGGGCTGTAGCACTATTCCCCTTCTTCCCAGTCTCCAGACCTTCCCTACCCCCTCTTCAGGGGCCTTCTGTTCCAAGATCAGCCGTTGGTAGGCTGTCTTCAACATTGGGTGGATCTCAGTGACTGTGGGGTCTTTCCTTCTTGTCAGAGGGGCCAGAAGTCTTCGGACCAGATCCGTGTTCGTCCCTATTATCAGGGAACTCTTGTTAGCTCCAGGCGGTCAGAGGCACACCACAGCTAAGGTGTCGAACACTTCAGCCTTTCCGGCTATGGACGGGTCAAAAGTCAGTTTTATAGGCAGATAGCCATCATAAGGGAAACTCTCTGTCCCAATTCCACATATCTCCAACTCTTCAATCTTCTGGATGGGTAGGTGACTTAAATGCTTGTCATAAAAGTCCCGGTACAACAGTGTCACTTGCGCCCCAGTATCCAATATGGCTCTTGTGTAGACTCCCTCCACTTGAACTGGTACTATCGGGGAGGGACTCACCAGCTTCTCTGGATATCGTTTCGTAGGGGTCTCTTTCTTTTGATCTTTGCATTTTCCCCTTTGGCTTTCTTTCTTCCATTTCTCTTTGGACTTAAGTCTCTCTTGGGCCTGGTATGCATTGATCTCCCTCCTTTTTATGGGTGTAACTACCCGCTGAGGGACACTACTCTCTTTCTTTGGGGTGCGTTCCTTCTGAGGAACCTTGCGTTTCTTCTGAGGGGTCTTCTGTTCCACCCTTTTCAGTTTGGAGCTCACTGGAGATGATGGGCACCCGGTTGACTCCTTCACCGGGGCCTGCTGAAGTTTTCCGGTGGCTTGCGGTTATTCATCTTTTTGTTCTTTGGACTGGTACATACTTTGGCCGCATGACCAACCCCTCCGCAGTTGAAACAAGTAATGTCCCCCCAATCTTGTAGGGATGCGGGTGCAGAGGTATTTGGAAACAGCTCCCTCCTTGGACTTTCCCTCTCCGGTTCCCTTGACTTCTTTTCCATCAGGGAGGTCAGTATCCCCAATACTTGGGACATCTGCGACTTCAAGGTATCCACCTCTGAGTCTCTTTCCAGGGTCATGGCCGTCCTGACCATCACCGGGGGAGGATTTACCGACTCAACTGGTTGGTTCTTCCTTTTCTCCTCCAACATAGCTTCTTCCTCTCTGACTACTCGGATCAAGTCCGGGTACTCCAGGCTCTTCCCGTCCTGTCTTGTGCGTAGCGCCAATGCGATGGGGTCCAAGGGCTGAGATCCTCTCAGCACCTGTTGAACACGGGCCTCATCCACCTTCCGTGGGTCAATCCCCTTCTTAAGAATCATCTTATGCAGGATCTTATCCAGGCACCTTATGAACTCTGACAGCTTCTCTCCTGTCTTCTGGTAGCAGTGCTCCAGCTCATAAGTGAGCTCAGTGATTTTCTCTGTTCCACCGAACACATTCTGCAGGATGTCCAGATAGTCCTGTGCATTACAGTCTGTCTTACTCATCTTGAGGTTGCGTATGGCCTCTAGAGCAGGCCCCTTCAAGCTCTCAGCAATTCTCTGCTTCTTTCTGTGGTCTGGGACTTCCCATTCTTCTAGGGCCTGAGTGGCACCATCTAACCACTCCTCGAACCCCTCTTCACCCGAGGGTACAGGTTTCCTTCCTGAGAATATTCTAAGCTTTCTGTATCCTGACATCTGGTAATCTGTAGGATCTTTCTTACACTGTGCCACAAGTTTCCCTAGGACCGCGCACAACTCTGCGCCAAAAATGGTAGATGGCGACCCGGGACTTTCCCTTTTCACCTGTCTTTCTACTTTTGGGGTGGGTGATGAAGACAGTTTCGGTGTCTGAGACCATCCTCCTGGCTTAAGTGGCAGCGCGTGTATCAGGCTATAAGTATGGTCATCTATAGCTTCTACACTTGGATTCTTGAAATGTTCTGGGACTCCGTCCTTCCATTCCACTAATGCGTGGGTCAGTGAGGAATTCGTCCTGATATCCACCACCCATGCTTTCTAATACGGTGACAGTGACCTCACTAGCTGCTTCACCGCTTCTTCTTGCCAGATCCCTGGGAGTTCTATGACTACTACCCCGGCTGGATCTGTGCCGACCGTTTTACACCACTGTCCTACTTCTTGTGGGTCCATGCTGGTACTTTTGGCGTGTTGCTTGCTGCAACAGGATCCCGGACTCAAGAGCCCCCACGTGTAGCGCTACCCCCAGTTAAGAGAGCCGCTGGATTTGTTTTCGGGCCCTGTGTACAGCACCACCAACCCCCAGCAATCTGCTCGACCCACTCTGGCACAGTTAGTCTAGGGGTTATATTTGTATCACATTCAAATAGTATTGCAAGGAATAATCTCCTAACAATAAGACAACACACTGAGGCCAGAGATTAAATATAACAGTTTACTCTTATATCAAAGGTAGCATAGGCAGAACACAACATATGCAATTGGTTAGCAGAGCCCTGCAGAATTCAATACAGCATACAATAATGGCGCTGCGCGGTACTTCACCACGTGTAGCTATTATGGTATGTGCGCCCTATGGCGCACTAAACAATATCCTAACTTCCCACCCCGGTCAGGCCTGACATGGAGTAAATCTCAGTCACCTCCTATATGGATTTCTTCGCATGCCAGCTTTTGGTGGTGCACTTGATGAATAGCAATTTGTAATCCACAATCAGGCAATACTTGGAACACTATACTGGGGGGACACTTCAACTCTGTCCTGCCACCGGTCCCCCCGGGGAACAGCAAATAAACAAAACTGTGGGCCTATGCAGTCTATAGGCCTGAACAAGGCACAGTCTATTGGTCTGGGCAGGTGCCCGTGCACCACTCCGGACGCGATCCCAGTCCGGAACGTCCACCCTGCTGTGTATCCGCACACAGCGTCTGCAACGATCAGGTCCCCGATCCAACTGATGTCCTCACTCGACAAGTCAGATGCCACCCAGGCTCCGCAGTGGGGTGGAAGGCTCCTTGGAAGTTGCGCAAGGCCCAGGCTTCAGGCCTTGCACTGCAGCAGATCCGCACAGGAAGAAACTCTTGCTTGCAGCACGGTGTCCAAAGAGGCCGAGCTCCGCCTCGCCTCCTCCTTAAATAACCCCTCCCATGAGTCTCTGCGGTGGCTAACTGCAATCTGGGTGCCGAACAGGGTTCTGGGTAATGTAGTCTCGGGGCCTTAAAGGAGACCCCGCTACATTTAGAAAATAAACACTCCAAGTTTTTTTCTATAAGGGCCAGTTCACACCAGACGCAGTTCCGTGTGCTTTTTTCCTGCACAAAAAGCATGCACAGTGTTTTCCATGTATTCCAATGGCTCTAGATGGCTCTAGTTCACACCATGCAGTCAGTTTCTGGTCAGTTTCTGCACTGGAAACTGACTGCATGGTGTGAACTAGAGCCAACAAGAGCCATTGTAATACATGGAAAACACTGTGCATGCATTTTTAGTGCAGAAAAAATGCGCACAAAACTGTACAGAACTGCATCTGGTGTGAACTGGCCCTAAGGCATAGTGATTATTTTGAAAATGTAATTTTTTACCACAATAAAATTAAAATGTATTTTTTTATACAAAGCTGTCAATGAAAAATATATTTCTAACATACAGCATAGGCATACTTAGAATTACACCCCAAAACACATTCTACTACTCTTTCTGAGTATGGCAATACTATATGTGTGAGACTTTTTCACAGCCTAGCTGTATAGAGAGGACCAAAATCCAAGGAACACCTTCAGGCTATCTAGGGGCATATATTTTGCATCTAATAATAATTAGTAGCACTGTAACTGGTTTGGCATTGATCAATGACACTGTAACTAGTGTGGTGGTAATTAGTGGACAACATGACTGGTGTGGAGGTAATCAGGGGCACTGGGATTGGTGTGGGTGGTGATCGGGGACACAGGGCCAGGTGTGGCCAAGATCAGGGACACTGTAACTGGTGTGACGATGAGCAGGGAGAATATGGCTAATGTGGCAGCGATCAGGGACACTGGAAATGGTGTAGCAATGATCAAGGGCAGTGGGAATGGTGGGGCGGTGATTAGGGACAATATGACTGGTGTAACAGTGGTCAGCGTCACCTTAACCACTTAAGCCCCGGACCATTACGCAGCTTAATGACCAGAGGTGATTTCACAATTTGGCACTGCGCTGCTTTAACTGGAAATTGTGCGGACATGCAATGTTGTACCCAAACGAAATTTGTGTCCTTTTCGTCCCACAAATAGAGCTTTCTTTTAATGGTATTTGATTGCCTCTGCGATTTTTATTTTTTGCGATATAAATGGAAAAAGACTGAAAGTTTTGAAAAAAAATTATATTTTCTACTTTTTGTTATAAGAAAAATCGAATAAACTCAATTTTAGTCATACATTTAGGCCAAAATGTATTCAGCCACATGTCTTTAGTAAAAAAAAATGTCAATAAGCGTATATTTATTGGTTTTCGCAAAAGTTATAGCGTCTACAAACTAGGGTACATTTTCTGGAATTTACACAGCTTTTAAATTATGACTGCCTAGCTCATTTCTTGAGGTGCTAAAATGGCAGGGCAGCACAAAACCCCCCCAAATGACCCCATTTTGGAAAGTAGACATCCCAAGGAAATTGCTGAGAGGCATGTTGAGCCCATTGAATATTTTTTTTTTTGTCTCAAGTGATTGAATAATGACAAAAAAAAAATAAAAAATTACAAAAAGTTGTCACTAAATGATATATTGCTCACACATGCCATAGTTATATGTGGAATTGCACCCCAAAATAAATTTTGCTGCTTCTCCTGAGTACGGGGATACCACATGTGTGGGACTGTTTGAGAGCCTAGCCGCGTACGGGCCCCCGAAAACCAAGCACCGCCTTCAGGATTTCTAAGGGCGCAAATTTTTGATTTCACTCCTCACTACCTATCACACTTTCGAAGGCCATAAAATGCCAAAATAGCACAAAACCCCCCCAAATGACCCCATTTTGGAAAGTAGACACCCCAAGCTATTTGCTGAGAGGCATGTTGAGTATTTTACAGCTCTCATTTGTTTCTGAAAATGAAGAAAGAAAATTATTTTCTTTTTTTTTTTTTCAATTTTCAAAACTTTGTGACAAAAAGCGAGATCTGCAACATACTCACCATACCTCTCAGCAAATAGCTTGGGGTGTCTACTTTCCAAAATGGGGTCATTTGGGGGGGTTTTGTGCCATCCGGGCATTCCATGGCCTCCGAAACTGTGATAGGCAGTGAGAAGTGAAATCAAAAATTTACACCCTTAGAAAGCCTGAAGGCGGTGCTTGGTTTTTGGGGTCCCGTACGCGGCTAGGCTCCCAAAAAGTCTCACACATGTGGTATCCCCGTACTCAGGAGAAGCAACAGAATGTATTTTGGGGTGTAATTCCACATATGCCCATGGCATGTTTGAGCAATATATCATTTAGTAACAACTTTGTGCAAAAAATAAAAATAAAGAAATAAATTGTCTTTTTTCCGCAACTTGTGTCAACATATAAAATATTCCATGGACTCGACATGCCTCTCAGTATATAGCTTGGGGTGTCTACTTTCCAAAATGGGGTCATTTGGGGGGGGTTTTGAACTGTTCTGGCATTTTATACACAACATTAGGAAGCTTACATCCACTCTTCTAACCACTTGAAGACAAAGCCCTTTCTGACACTTTTTGTTTACATGAAAAATTTTTTTTTTTTTGCAAGAAAATTATGTTGAACCCCCAAACATTATATATTTTTTTAAAGCAAAGGCCCTACAGATTAAAATGGTGGGTGTTGCATTTTTTTTTCCACACAGTATTTGCGCAGCGATTTTTCAAACGCATTTTTTTGGGGAAAAAATACACTTTTTTTAATTTTAATGCACTAAAACACACTATATTGCCCAAATGTTTGATGAAATAAAAAAGATGATCTTAGGCCGAGTACATAGATACCAAACACGACATGCTTTAAAATTTTGCACAAACGCGCATTGGCGACAAACTACATACATTTTTAAAAGCCTTTAAAAGCCTTTACAGGTTACCACGTTAGATTTACAGAGGAGGTCTACTGCTAAAATGACTGCCCTCGATCTGACCTTCGCGGTGATACCTCACATGTATGGTGCAATTGCTGTTTACATATGACGCCAGACCGACGCTTGCGTTCGCCATTGCGCAAGAGCAGGGCAGGACAGGGGTGCTTTTTTTTTATTATTATTAATTTTGCTTTTTTATTTTATTTTTAAACTGTTCCTTCCATATTTTTTTTTTAATCATTTTTATTGTTATCTCAGGGAATGTAAATATCCCCTATGATAGCAATAGGTAGTGACAGGTACTCTTTTTTTGAAAAAACTGGGGTCTATTAGACCCTAGATCTTTCCTCTGCCCTCAAAGCATCTGACCACACCAAGATCGGTGGGATAAAATGCTTTCCCAATTTCCCAATGGCGCTTTTTATATCCGGGGGGGGGACATTCCCTCCCACTGCTTGTAAAAACAGTCCAGAGGCTAATTAGCCGCTAGGATTGCTTTTACATGAAAGCCGGCCGCTGGCTGAAAAGAATGATACCAAGATGGTACCTAAACCCGCAGGCATCAATCTGGTATAATAAAAAATAAGTTGCGCTAAACCAAACTAGATTGTATGTGAGATAACACTAAACCATGCATAAATAAAAAAGAGTGAACTGAAAATTAATAGTGTATTGTATAAGACTCAGTCCGTGTACAAAGATGAAAAAGGTACCACAGGAAGTGTCCAAATTAATTGAATAATAAAGAAAATCCACTGTGCCAAACTTGCTCCGAAATACTTGAAAGATTGTGATGATAGCAAAGCACCTCCACCATAAGTAAACACTGCCGCTTACCAGATGGTCGTGATCTCTTATGACAGGAGATCAAAACCAGCATAGGCTAATGACCCAGCCTGAGGTTCTTTAGGGAACACCTTTCTTCTTGTACAGCATACAGCATACAGCATATAGGAGTGCAGACCTCAATGAACACCTCAGCTCTGCACCGCAAACAGCTTGTAGGGATAAGGGTCTTAGTCGGAGTCACGCCACATAAAAGAATGAATAGACTTGCATAGTGTAAAACCTTTTACATTTAATAGACCCACATGAAGAGACACTTACAGTTATGTAGTTAAAATCAGCATAAATACCGAGCCGGCTCCTCGATAGAACAGCCCGTATCTTCCGGGTCTGTGATAAAACGCGGTGACGTCAGAACGTCGTACCTCCCTACGTTTCGTCACAAGAGGGACGTGGTCACGGGATCTGGTATAACCATTCAAAGTCCAGCAACACACCAGTACGTTGCTGGTCCTTGTTGGACATGTATTGTAATCTTTTTTTTCATGCAGCCTGTTGGCTGAATGAAAAAAAGAGATTGATCGGTGGGTATGCCCACCATTAGAATACCGCCATTCATCCACCCACTTCTAATGATGGGCATACATGCACCATTTATATATGCCGAAGCATTGGGGCATCCTCCCGCAAAAATTATGCCGCATACACATGGTCGGACTTTTCCACAGGCAAGCCTCCGTCGGAATTTCGACCGTATGTATGCGGCATTAGGAGCAAAAATCGCTCCTCCGCTCCTCTGCCCCTGCTGCCCCAATACTTCAGCATATATGCTTTTTTTTTAACTGTGGTGGTGAAATCACCTCATACAGCACTGGAGTCGCAGGGATCAGGCCTGTCTCTGCGAACACTGCAGTTATGTGTGTTGTGTTTTGTAAGTGACAGTGATCGATCGATACTGCACTTGGGTGGCCTGGGCTGGATGGAGGGGCAAAACGCAGGTGCTAGCAGGTATCTGGGCTGATCCCGCTAACACTGCATTTTTGGGAACCCTAAACTGCTGGGGACACTAGTATAAATCTGATCAGATCAGATATTGATCTGTTCAGATACTATACCACTAAGGGTGGTGTATGCTTCACGCGTGGGTGTTAGCGTTACTGGCACTAACCTGACGCTGCCTGGGGTGTGACGCAGGGTTAACTAGGGGCAATTAGGGGGTAAAAACCTTTATTAGATAATATATATAGGTACCTGACGCTATAAAAACCTGCGGCGAATCTAACAAAAATAACTGGCTATCTAACGGCACCAGCATACCTAATACAGCGATCAGAAAAACGATCGCTTAGTGACACTGGCAAAAGGGGGTGAAAGGGTTACCTGGGGGGCGATCAAGGGGTTAAACCTTTATTAGGTAATATATGGGGGTACCTGACGCTATAAAAACCTGCGGCGAACCTAAAAAAAAATAACTGGCTACCTATCGGCATCACCGACAATAAGACAGCGATCAGAAAAACGATCGCTTAGCGACAGTGGTGATAGGGGGTGAAAGGGTTACCTGGGGGGCGATCAAGGGGGTTAAACCTTTATTAGGTAATATATGGGGGTACCTGACGCTATAAAAACCTGCGGCGAACCTAAAAAAAATAACTGGCTACCTATCGGCATCACTGACACTAAAACAGCGATCAGAAAAACGATTGCTTAGCGACAGTGGTGATAGGGGGTGAAAGGGTTATCTGGGGGGTGATCAGGGGGTTAAACCTTTATTAGGGGGGGTTAGGGGGCTACACTGGACCTAAAACTAACTGTAGTGACACTTTTACAGTCACAAATGTCACTGATTGCAGTGATCAGTAAATAAATGGTCATTGCAATCAGTGACACTGTGACTGGGGGCTGGGGGGTGATCTGGGGGGTGATCTGGGGGTGTCTGGGGGGGCCTGGGGGGGCGATTTATGTTCCTATGTGTCCTGGTGTCAGTGTACTGTTTGTGCACTAACCTGTGTGTCTTCTCTTGTACGGCGCTCGGTATATATGAGCACCGCATGAGAGATGACATTACTTCCTATGCCTGTGTAAACATTACACAGCAGAGGAAGCTTTCTCATTCGCCGGGAGCGATCGCGAGGGGGTGGCTGGAATCGAATGGCCGTCCCCTCATCCCGGATCGCTCCCCAACGGATAATGACCGCTCACTGTATAGAAGGGGGGTCCGATCGGACCCCCCAACTATACAAAGACAGTCACGTACACTGTACGTGATTGTGCCTGTCGGTGCCATTCTGCCGACGTATATATACAGTGAGCGGTCGTTAAGTGGTTAACTGGTGGTGATCAGGAATACTGTAACTGGTGTAGCGGTGATCAGGGACACTGTAACTGGTGTGTCAGTGATTAGGGACAATGTGGCTAGTGTGGCGGTAATCAGGCACACTGTGACTAGTGTTGTAATGATTAGTAACAATGACGGGAGCATATTTAAAAACATTTTTTTTTTACAACAATATATATTTTTTTTCACCATAGTGACTACTCTGGGGGCGTGATCAGGGTTTTTTTTATGCTGTGATTGCCTATTTGGTTTCATTCATAAAACATTGTGTACTGATGTGATTGGTCACAGCTTTCACATGGTACAGGGCTGCTGTGATTGGCCCTGGTAGCATGTGATCGCTGTGACCAATCACAGAGTTGCACACAGTAGTAAACAATTACATCATTACTACTGCTACTGTTCATGTGCCCGCTGTGATTGGTCACAGTGATCACATGGTACCAGTGTCACTGCGAGCGTCTTTTTCTTTCATCTGGAGGACGAAGGAGGGGTTTTCACAGCTAAGCACGCCCTCCTGCCTGCATGCCTGACCTAAGGGCAAATGGATTCCACAAAATGTATTATGAATCAGATGCTATGGCTAGAAATTCTAGGGATGCAAATGTGAGTCTTTTGCGCTAGTCAAGGGTAAAGTGAAAAGGACTGAGGTAAAAAACAGTGGCTGCAAAATCAATCTGTGTTCACTCTACACATAGAGAATACAAAGCAAAAAAGGGGGGGGGGGATTTTGCGCTAATGTATAATAATATAACCACACTGTGACAAAGTAAATCAATAAAATGTATAGATAAAATAAATAAATAAGCAAATATCAACAGAAAAGATTCTGCCAAAAGATGTGTGACTCGTGAAACTAATGAACACCAATAATAATAATAAAGCTGAAGTGAGCACCAATGTACTAATAAAGTGCTATACTAAAATATCCTGGTGGCCGTGAAAAACAACAAACTGTGCATGAGGTTCAATATTGCAATGGTATAATGATGAATGCAATCACAAAGTCCATATGGTGTCTATCTGGTAATTCCAATAAAGAGTGTCCAATCTGTGATTTCCTAAAATGGAGTCAGGATCTTCTAAATTAGATGCCCAATTGTAGTATTGAACCACTGGTGTATCCTACACCGGTCACTCCATTTTCTCACCTCACTTCGGAATTATACTGGCATAGCATGGGGTCTTGTCTGTCACTTTATGTCCTCTCCACTTATAACTGGTATGGGTATGGCCACCACCACTCACGCCACCATAGCATTCGTTATGTAGAGACTGACAGACAGGCCGGTACAAAGAGGAGGCGGATGGATACGATTCTCCTAAGTGAAGCTTCAGTGTGGTTATATTATTATACATTAGCGCAAAATCCCCCCCCCCTTTTTTGCTTAGAAATTCTAGGGGGTGTTTTTCAAAGTCACTTCTCAGCAAAATAAAGCATGGAGACATGGATGGACAGGTGAGTTTGCTTTGAATATAAAAAATGAATGAAACAGCAATTTCAGTTTGTGGTGCTCAGATACAGTTTAGTTCTACTTTAGGTAATCTAATGCCTCGTACACACGACCGGTTTTCCTGATATGCCAAAAACGGACGTTTTTTCCAACGTGATTCCTTGACCAAAGCGCGGTGACGTACAACACGTACAATGGCACTATAAAGGGGAAGTTCCATTCAAAGGGTGCCACCCTTTGGGCTACTTTTGCTGATCCTCTGAGCATGCACATTTTTTTGACAATCTGCTACGTGTGGCAGGTGAAGTGGCAAGTGACAATCCACAACGTGTGGCAGGTGACGTCGTGGCAAGTGACAATCCACTACGTGTCGCAGGTGACGTTGTGGCAAGTGACACAAATAGAGTGTTTTTTTCCACAAATAGCGTGTTCTTTTGGTGGTATTTGATCACTTCTGCGGTTTTTATTTTTTGCGCTATAAACAAAAAAAGAGCGTCAATTTTGAAAAAAAAAACAATATTTTTTTACTTTTTGGTATAATAAATATCCCCAAAAAATATTAATTTCTTCATCAGTTTAGGCCAATATGTATTCTTCTACATATGTTTGGTAAAAAAAAAAAAAATACGCCATTAGCGTACATTGATTAGTTTGCACAAAAGTTATAGCGTTTACAAAATAGGGGATAGATTTATGGCATTTTTATTATTATTATTTTTTTGTTACTAGTAATGGTGTCGATCTGCAATTTTTAGTGGGACTGCGATATTGCGGTGGACAGATCGGACACTTTTGACAAATTTTTGGGACCATTGACACTTATACAGCGATCTGTGCTATAAAAATGCACTGATTACTGTGTAAATGTCACCGGCAGGGAAGGGGTTAAATGTGTTAAAAGGTGTTTCTGGGGGGGAGATCTCTGTTCCTAATCACTAGGAACAGCAGATCTGTCTCTCCTCCCCTGTCTGAATGGGGTCCATGTATAGTGCCATGACAGATCTTCTTTATACTCCTATAAACATGTATAGTGCCATGACAGGTCCTCTTTATACTTCTATATACATGTATAGTGCCATGACAGGTCCTCTATATACTCATATACATGTATAGAGCCATGACGGGTCCTCTTTATTCTCCTATATACTTGTATAGTGCCATGACAGGTCCTCTATATACTCATATACATGTATAGAGCCATGACGGGTCCTCTTTATTTTCCTATATACATGTATAGTGCCATGACAGGTCCTCTTTATACTCATATACATGTAGACCGCCATGACCAGTCCCCTTTAGTTATCATGATATAAAATAATGTATGTGGGGGCCTTTTGGTGGGTGTGATTTTTTTTGTGGGGGGGAGCATTTCATTCTTGGTCCCAGGCAGCACAATTTCTTGGGCCAGGGGCACACCTCCAGCGCTGCAGCCCTGCAGCTCTCATTGGCCCTCTTATGACTCATCCCCCCTCCCTTCCTGGAAAACTCTCACGAGAGTGAGAGAGAGAGCTGTGCATGATGTCATAAGCCTAGGCTAATAGAATAATGGTGAAAAATAAACTAAATTGAGACTAATCCTGAAGGTTCCTTCCACATCCCAAAAAATACTTGGAAAAAGGAGATGCCCCAAGGGATTATATGGGCAGGAAACCGTAACAGGATAACCAAAAAGGGATGAGGGAGTATAAAAATATAGAAATGTTATTGATGTATAAGGATGTAAACATCTAAAAACAATCATAGAAACAAGACATGATTATGAACCACTTCACCTTCAAGTGGTTATCTAGCAATCTATTGGACCTCTAGACGTGTGACACCATCTACCTGCAATGATGCTGTGAATTATTTATCGTTAGGAACATATGATTTGTGAGTATTCATTTGCACCAACACAATATATATGTTTGCCTTTTTTTAAATTAATGGTTATACGAAAAAATTACTCTTTACTGTTTTTCTTGTATATTTATATATATATAGATATATATATCTCTATATATATATCTATATATATATATATATATATATATATATATATATATATATATAGATATATATATATATATATTGTGTAGCGGGTGGTTACATTTAGGGGAGGCATCTGAGTGATAAATGGCTCAGATGCAGCAATTGTTAGGGCTCATGGACCAATTTATGCCAGTGGAGGATACAAGGGTGTCCAGTTCCCTGAGGCCTGTAGGTGGCGCTGTCGCCATAGGCCGGGGTTGAACCACCATTGTAAGTCTGTACCCTTTTTGTCCTCTCGCAGCAGTAGTACAGTGGGGCAGGGAACCTGCTGTGCATGCTGGGAGAGGGGATAAAAGGGGCGGACATCTTCCGCTCGGGGTCCACGCCCAGGCACCTTCAGCCTGGGGGTGCGTGCTGGTGGTCTCCGGGCCCCCTCGGCCTGGGGACGGAGCTGTGATTCCACCCCAGACATCTTAGGTCTGGGGTGAGGTACTCTCTGGAGGCCTGGGGCCCAGTACCTTTGACTGGGTCCCGCATGGAACGGAGGATTCCTAGGGTGTCCTCCGGTTTTGGACACCCGAATCTAGGGCGAGGGGGACCAGAGAAGTGACCTTCCCAGAGATCCAGCGCAGAATTGGCTGGTGTCGGCGGAGGCCTCTGGTGACCGTCCAGATGGATGACTCCCCTGACAGGGGCCGCATCTCAAGAAGGTAGTTCATGTTCTCATGGTCGGTGGCAGCGACCCAACTGAAACCCAGGTCGGTGGCAGAGGCCTAAATCCTATTTCACCCGGTCGGTGGCAGCGACCACCCTCACGGTCGGTGGCAGCAACCGTGCGCCAAGCCTGTTTGCGCATACTGAAACAGGAGAGTAACAAGTTCATGTTTGTGCCTGGACCTTCCTATTCACCTTGTCTGTTCGTTGTCTAACCAGTCTGCTCGCAAAGGACTATTTATTGCTCTACAAGAATAAATAAGTGTTGGACTTTCAATGGTGTGGAACTTGGCTTTCTGGGAGTTAAAGGATCATCCTCAAGGGGAGCTTTGGCTCTGGACAGGGGCACAGACCCGAAGGTAATTGGATATAGCTCACACCTCTACACACTGGAGGGTACGAGCTGGTGGTGCGTCACACTCTCCTCCCTGGTCCCCTAGACGAGAGCCATTGACAGTGAAGGAGGGAGTGAGACGTGAGGTCGCTACATAATATATACCTTCCCCCATAGAAATATACCAGCATGCTCGTACCTAAACCCTGAAGAAGGAAGAATACATATGATAAAAGAAAAAAAACGTCTTTTATGCTTCTCCGAAACATGTAGGGTTGTAGTTGCTATCACAGTTTGTAATTGACTCCATGTCTTTAACCACTTCCTACCGGGTCATAGACATATGACGCCGGCAGGAACACTCCCTCCCTCCGGGCGGACGTCATATGACGTCCTTTTTTCCCGGCCGTCTATGGGGCGCGCGCGCGCACCCGCGGCAACGCTCGTGACCCGGTGAGTGTGCCCGGCGGTCGCGATGTCCACTGGGCACCCGCGATTGCCCACGATCACGGCAGAAGTGTGGATCTGTGTGTGTAAACACACAGATCCACCTCCTGTCAGAGGTGAGGAGACCGATGTGTGTTCCCAGTACAGAGGAACACAGATCGGTCTCCTCCCCTTGTGAGTCCCCTCCCCCTACAGTTACAATCACTCAATAGGGAACATATTAACCCCTTGATCGCCCCCTAGTGTTAACCCCTTCCCTGCCAGTCACATTTACACAGTAATTAGTGCAGTTTTATAGCACTAATCGCTGTAAAAATGTGAATGGTCCCAAAAACGTGCCAATAGTGTCCGATGTGTCTGCCGCAATGTCACGGTCACAATAAAAATCGCAGATCGCCGCTATTACTAGTAAAAAAAATAAAAAAAATAAAAATGCCATAAATCTATCCCCTATTATGTAGACGCTATAACTTTTGCGCAAACCAATCAATATACGCTTATTGCAAAAAAAAATTACCAAAAATATGCAGAATACGTATCGGTCTAAACTTAGAAAAAAAATTGTTTTAAAAAAAAAAAATTGTGATATTTATTAAATCAAAAAGTAAAAAATATTGCATTTTTTTCAAATATGTCGCTCTTCTTTTGTTTATAGCACAAAAAATAAAAACCGCAGAGGTGATCAAATACCACCAAAAGAAAGCTCTATTTGTGGGGGAAAAAGGACGTCAATTTTGGTTAGGTTCAACGTCGCACGACCGCGCAATTGTCAGTTAAAGCGACGCAGTGCTGCATCGCAAAAAGTGCTCTGGTCAGGAAGGGGGTAAATTCTTCCAGGGCTGAAGTGGTTAAACACATTGTGTATCGCAGCATTTCAGCAGCTGTATTTTCATAATCATGTCTTGTTTCTATGATTGTTTTTAGATGTTTATCTATATCCTTATACATCAATAAAATTTCTATATTTTTATACTCCCTCACCCCTTTTTGGTTATCCTGTTATGGTTTCCTGCCCATACTATCCCTTGGGGCATCTCCTTTTTCTAAGCCTAGGCAAAGGGAGACAGGTATCCACTAGTGTGTATAACGAGCACCTGTGGAGCCTGCCGTCCCTCCCACTGGTAGGGTGACCACCTGCCCGGGACAGTCCCGCATTTTGCAGGTCTGTCCCGGGTACCTTTATTCCAGGACAATACAGTGTCCCGGAATGAAACTGACACAGCCACCCCCCGGGCCAATCTGATGGCCCCAAAAAAGGCTGCCACATCACAGCTTTACTCACTGACAGTACTTGTCCTGGCCGGGAATGCCTGGAGGAGCACAATCCCCGCCCCCTGCTTGTGTTCAATCACTGTGCTGTGATTCGTTACAGCACAAGCTGATTTTTGGGAAGGGGGGATGTCCCTGAATGGTAGTTTGGAAATGTGGTCACCCTACACACTGGCCATTTATGAGTTATATATGACGCAGGCGGGGATACACATACCCAGAGCCAGGGATTCCCCAGCCAGGAGCAGACCGACGCCTCACATCTCGTTTGAGAAGCAGACCTTACTTATTCAACTTATCCACGCAGGTATTTGATGACGCCATCCACTTTCTCTTTTCTTTATCTTTATCTCAGATACAGTACATACACACACATACACTCACTCTTAGGCCCCTTTCACACGGACGGATAGAATGGTGCTTTTAGCTGTGGATTTTCTAGTTTTCTACCCCAGCTAAAAGCACACAATGCTTTCCTATGGCCCCATTCACACACAGCGTTTAGCTGCGATTTCGTTACATGTGGTTTGGTGCGAATAGAAAAAATAGAATTGAATGCGTCCAGGTGCGATGTAGCGCAGCTATATGCACATAACCGCAGGTAATCGCAGTCTTTTGTGTCAACTGTGGATAGCAGCGTGAGAAAAAAAAAGAACAACAGGAAGCACATCATAATCAGTAGGTATACCTGGGAAATTACACAGGAAGTTCAGAGGGATAAAGGAAAGAGGAGAAGACAGCATGGCGGCGCGAGATATCTCTCATGAGGCCATTATAGCCCTGGTGCATGCCCGACCGGAGTTATGGGATTCAGAATGCCCAGGATATGCAGAGTGTTGAAGAGATCAAAGTGGGAGGAAGTATACAGATTTGTCACACCTAACTGGGACAATATGTCTGCAACTGAACAGGATAACCGAGGTGAGTGCAAGGTTTGTTGTGTCTATGTAGCAGGGTACACATGCATCATAGCTGTTTCCCATAACAACCAAACTATAACCACAAGCTGAAGATTTACCCCCTAAATGACCAGGCCATTTTTTAGTGATACAGCACTGCGTCACTGACAATTTTGCAATGCTGCAAGCAAACCAAATCGTTGTTCGTTTTTTTTTCTACACCAATACAGTGTGTTTGGGAAAGGTTTGGCATTTGTATTTTTTTTTCTGTACTAGTAAGGTGTTCTGTTAAAAAAAAAATTGCGTTAGGGACAGCGACATTTTGGCAGACAAATTGGACACTTTTGAAACTTTTTTTTATGACCAGTGACAGTAGCAGTCAGAGTTAAATAATAGCCACTGCTTACTGTATTCATGTCACTGGCAGTGAAAGGGGTCAATACTAATGGGAAATCAGTGTTTCTTGGGTGGGGGGTGAGAGCAGATCTCTCTCAACTTTTCTTCCATACATGCGTTATGTTTGATATATAACAATGAAATATATATTGCAGGAAAGGAGGTTTATACACGATGGAGGTCCCTACGCGACCGGTACAAGAAAGAACTAAATGAAGAGAGGTCTGCAGACAGAAGCGGAGCACCCTCAACTCGTCGTAGGCCTAACCCCCATGCAGAGGCTTTGTCATTTTTGAGGCACACCACCGAGATGCGCTCGTATGTGTGTATATATATATATATATATATATATATATATATATATATAT
Organism: Rana muscosa; assembly: GCA_029206835.1. NCBI lineage: Eukaryota > Metazoa > Chordata > Amphibia > Anura > Ranidae > Rana > Rana muscosa. The sequence continues at coordinate 600,852,798 of CM055122.1, read as the reverse complement.
ATATATATACAGTGGGTACGGAAAGTATTAAGACCCCCTTAAATTTTTCACTTTTTGTTATATTGCAGCCATTTGCTAAAATCAAAAAGTTCATTTTTTCCTCATTAATGTAGACACAGCACCCCATATTGACAGAAAAACACAGAATTGTTGAAATTTTTGCAGATTTATTAAAAAAGAAAAACTGAAATATCACATGGTCCTAAGTATTCAGACCCTTTGCTGTGACACTCATATATGTAACTCAGGTGCTGTCCATTTCTTCTGATCATCCTTGAGATGGTTCTACACCTTCATTTGAGCCCAGCTGTGTTTGATTATACTGATTGATCTTGATTAGGAAAGCCACACACCTGTCTATATAAGACCTTACAGCTCACAGTGCATGTCAGAGCAAATGAGAATCATGAGGTCAAAGGAACTGCCTGAAGAGCTCAGAGACAGAATTGTGGCAAGGCACAGATCTGGCCAAGGTTACAAACAAATTTCTGCTGCACTTAAGGTTCCTAAGAGCACAGTGGCCTCCATAATCCTTAAATAGAAGACGTTTGGGATGACCAGAAACCTTCCTAGAGTTGGCCATCTGGCCAAACTGAGCTATCGGGGGAGAAGAGCCTTGGTGAGAGAAGTAAAGAAGAACCCAAAGATCACTGTGGCTGAGCTCCAGAGATGCAGTCGGGAGATGGGAGAAAGTTGTAGAAAGTCAACCATCACTGCAGCCCTCCACCAGTCGGGGCTTTATGGCAGAGTGGCCAGACGGAAGCCTCTCCTCAGTGCAAGACACATGAAAGCCTGCATGGAGTTTGCTAAAAAAACACCTGAAGGACTCCAAGATGGTGAGAAATAAGATTCTCTGGTCTGATTAGACCAAGATAGAACTTTTTGGCCTTAATTCTAAGCGGTATGTGTAGAGAAAACCAGGCACTGCTCATCACCTGTCCAATACAGTCCCAACAGTGAAGCATCGTGGTGTCAGCAGAGCCCTGACTTAAACCCAATTGAGCATCTCTGGAGAGACCTAAAAATGGCTGTCCACCAACGTTTACCATCCAACCTGACAGAACTGGAGAGGATCTGCAAGGAGGAATGGCAGAGGATCCCCAAATCCAGGTGTGAAAAACTTGTTGCATCTTTCCCAAAAAGACTCATGGCTGTATTAGATCAAAAGGGTGCTTCTACTAAATACTGAGCAAAGGGTCTGAATATTTAGGACCATGTGATATTTCAGTTTTTCTTTTTAATAAATCTGCAAAAATGTCAACAATTCTGTGTTTTTCTGTCAATATGGGGTGCTGTGTGTACATTAATGAGGAAAAAAAATTAACTTAAATGATTTTAGCAAATGGCTGCAATATAACAAAGAGTGAAAAATGTAAGGGGGTCTGAATACTTTCTGTACCCACTGTGTATATATATATATATATATATATATATATTGTGACAGCAGGAAGGTAAAGTCACCTGGTTGCATCCAGGGGGGTAGGTATATTTCTCCCAGATTCAGGCTTTATGCCGACTTATACAACTAGGGAGAGAGTTGATGAAGCCCAGCTGAGGCTAGTGGGCTCATGGATGATTCATACCTCTAGGGAGAGTGCTGGGCGTCGTGCAGGCAGGGAGTTGATGAGACCAGCTGAAGCTTGTCAGCTCGTTTAAGGCCTCTATAAAAACTCCCAGCTTCATTAGGTGTTTGCTCATGCCTGGAACCAGACCTGTGTGGACTGTCTAGGGAGAGTGAACCCCTGTGCGGTGAGACAAAGCCTGTGTGGCTATTTGTTTGGACATTTACTAAACCAGGGACTTAGGGACTAGGACAGCACCAGGCTGATCCCAGTTGTTAGTTAGGGAAACCTGCATGTTTAGTCAGAGGTCAAGCTGACCAGGATTTATTTTGTTTATGTTTCTTTTTGCTTTGCTGTGTTTTTGTCACTGTAAATAGAGAAATAAACCGCACCTTTTGATCTTGAAAACCACAACCTCCGTCTGCTGGGCCTGTTTTTGTGTGGGGAGCCCATCCAGGGGGTCACACACACCCGCTACCGAGCTAACCCCCTCACAGTTGGTGGAGAACCAGTGGCAGTTTTTTTTTAAGCCAGCATGGAGGAGATACTGAAACAGCTGGCTCTAGCAAATGCCAATCAACAGCAGACAAATGCAGGTTTGCAAAAGAGCCTTGCAGCTCAACAACAGAGCTTCGCAGCCCAGCAACAAGCCCAGCAGCAATCTGAGGCCCGCTTCATAGACCTGTTGCAGAAGCAAGAGCAGAGACTACAACAACAGATGGAAGCAGTAATGCAGCAACGTCCGCAGACCAGTGAGGAAAGCCGTCCCACTAATACCGCGTCCTTTGGGGTGAGTCGTTTATTGACAAAAATGACTGGAGAGGATGATCCAGAGATATTTTTGACCACATTTGAAAGGACTGCTGAAAGAGAAAAGTGGCCTGAGGAGCAGTGGGCTGGACTGGTGGCTCCACTGTTAACTGGTGAATCGCAGAAAGCTTACTATGACCTAGAGCCTGACCAAGCAAAAGACTATGTGATGCTAAAAGCTGAAATATTGGCAAGGCTGGGTGTCACCCTGGCTGTCCGGGCTCAGCGTGTGCATAACTGGACTTTCCAGCTTGGAAAACCCCCCAGGTCTCAAATGTATGATCTCATTCACCTGAGCAGGAAGTGGCTACAGCCAGAGACTTTGTCCGCACCGGAGATTGTGGAACGTGTTGTGATGGATCGTTTCTTGAGAGCTCTTCCTACCGCCATTCAAAAGTGGGTAAGCCATGGAGACCCAGAAACGGCCGGTAAACTTGTGGATCGTGTAGAGAGATACTTGGCTGCAGAGAACCTGACGGCCTCTTCCAGAGACTCTCGGACTTTCCACCCTAAGACCAGACCATCCCCAGGGGCGGATAAGATGATTCCAAGGGGTGAGGGTGGAGAGAGTGAGAGGGTGGGAGCTCTGCCCAGGGTTTGGCGAGAACAGCCTGGGAAGTCGGGGGCTCAAGAGGCAGCCAAAAGGATTGTTTGCTACCGCTGCCGGCAAGCGGGACATATTGCAGCAAATTGCCCGGTTGTGGAGGAACCCATGCAATGTGACTTTCTGATGGACAGACGTCAGTCGCTGTGTGCGACAGTCGCATGCACTGCCATTCGGGGAACTGAGAAACATTTATGCAAAATGTGTATTAATGGTAGAAATGTTGTGGTATTACTGGATTCAGGTAGCCTTGTGACCCTGATAAAGGCTGAATTAGTTAAAACAGAGGTCTCTGGGAATAGCAAGGTAGCTGTTATTTGTGTGCATGGGGACACCCGAGAGTATCCAGTGACTACAGTGTGTTTCAAGACCCCCAAAGGTACCCTCTCTCATCCAGTGGGGTTAGTATCTCAACTACCGCATGATGCCATTGTGGGAAGGGATTTTCCGAAGTTCTGGGAACTGTGGGATGATCCTGAGCCCCCCACTGGTGCCCCTATGTACCAGGAAGGTGATAGCCAGAACTCCTCTGAGAGTGGTGAGGACTCTCCAGAATTTCCCTTGTCAGTATTGGCAGGCGAGACTCAAGAAACTGGAGAGGAGCCCACCTCCTCAGACGAAAACCTACCGTCTGTGGAGTTTTCTGATCTTGAGGTTCACAGGGAAAATTTTGCCACAGAACAGTTAAAAGACCCCGCCCTAATAAAGGCACGGGAAAACGTAGTGGAAATAGATGGCGAGTTAGTGAACCCAGATAATACCTGCACTTACCCATACTTCAGCGTAGAGAAGGACCTACTGTATCGGGTGGCAAAAAGGGCAGAAGAAACCGTTGAGCAGCTTGTAGTGCCCAAACCTTACAGGAAGTTGGTGTTGGAGTTGGCCCATGGGCACATTCTTGGAGGTCATCTGGGGACAGAGAAAACCCGAGAGAGGGTATTACAGAGATTCTATTGGCCTGGGGTGATGAAGGACATAGAAAATTATTGTTCCTCCTGCCCTGTGTGTCAGAGGTCGGCCCCGATGCCACATTTCCGTAGCCCGCTGGTCCCTCTACCCATCATTGAGGTCCCGTTTGAGAGGATCGCAATGGATTTGGTAGGTCCTATAATCAAGTCCGCTAGGGGGCACCAGTACATATTAGTTATAATGGACTATGCCACCCGTTATCCAGAAGCGATCCCCCTCCGAAATACCTCGGCCAAAACCATAGCCAAAGAGCTATCTCTTGTTTTTAGCCGGGTGGGTATTTGTAAAGAACTGCTTACGGACCAAGGTACACCCTTTATGTCCCGGGTTATGAAAGAGCTGTGTAAATTGTTCAAAGTGACGCAATTGCGTACGTCTGTGTATCACCCCCAAACCGATGGGCTGGTTGAAAGATTCAACAAAACCCTAAAACAAATGTTGAAGAAAGTGGTGGATAGAGATGGAAAGGATTGGGACTGTCTACTTCCTTATTTGATGTTTGCTATTAGGGAGGTGCCCCAATCCTCTACGGGATTCTCCCCCTTTGAGTTACTGTATGGGAGACACTCAAGAGGGCTGTTGGATATTGCCAAGGAAACTTGGGAAAGTGAGAGTTCTCCCCACAGGAGTGTGATTGAGCATGTCGCCCTGATGCAAGATCGAATTGCACAGGTAATGCCCATCGTGAAGGAACATTTGGCCCAAGCGCAGTTGGCACAGCAGAGAGTGTACAACCGTGGAGCCAAGACCCGTACCTTTTCCCCGGGGGATAGGATATTGGTACTTGTCCCTACGGTTGAAAGTAAATTCCTTGCCAAATGGCAAGGCCCCTACGAGATAATGGAAAAAGTGAGCGAAGTGAATTACAAGGTCAGACAACCAGGAAGGCGAAAGCCCGAACAGGTCTATCACGTTAATCTGTTGAAAGCCTGGAGGGATAGAGAGTCCCTAGTCGCAGAAACTTGGTCACCAGCTCAAACTGGTTGCGTGATTCCGGAGGTTGGAATAGCAGCCACCTTGTCACAACCCCAACAACAGGAGGTTAAGGAGTTTGTGCTTCGCAACAAGGAGGTGTTCTCTGAGCTGCCGGGACAAACATCTGGGGTAGAGCATGATATTATTACCCCGCCCGGTGAAAGGGTGAAGTTAAAACCCTATCGGATCCCAGAGGCCCGACGGGAGGCAATACGGGAGGAAGTACAGAAAATGCTGAACTTAGGGGTGATAGAGGAGTCCCAAAGTGATTGGTCTAGTCCCATTGTGTTGGTGCCTAAACCGGATGGGAGCTGGCGATTTTGTAACGATTTTCGTCAGTTGAACAAAGTTACAAAATTTGACACCTACCCCATGCCACATATAGATGAGTTGATCGACCGGCTGGGAACAGCCCGATACATGACGACTCTTGACCTCACAAAAGGGTATTGGCAAATTCCCCTGGCCAAGTCGGCCAAAGAGAAAACCGCATTTGTAACCCCAGACGGGGCGTTCCAATATAAGAGAATGCCGTTCGGGTTACAGAATGCGCCGGCCACATTCCAGCGGAAAATGGACCAGATACTGAGGCCCCATCGGAAGTATGCTGCGGCTTACCTGGATGACGTAATTGTCCATAGCACAGATTGGGCCTCACATCTGCCAAAAGTGCAAGCAGTCCTAGACTCTATCCGGGAAGCGGGGTTTACGGCTAACCCCAAGAAGTGTACCATTGGGCAGGAGGAGGCCAAATATCTTGGGTACACCATTGGCAGGGGAGTAATAAAACCCCAACTCAACAAAGTCGAGGCCATCCAGAGTTGGCCACGTCCCAACAGCAAGAAGCAGGTACGAGCCTTTCTGGGAATCACGGGTTATTATCGGCGCTTCATTCCCCACTTTGTTTCTAAGGCTGTGCCGCTAACCAACCTGACGAAAGGGAAAGGGTCGGTCATGATTAAATGGACCCCCGAGGCTGAGGCAGCATTCCAATTCTTGAAACAAGCCTTATGTAGCCAGCCAGTGTTGTACTCACCCGACTTCTCTAAAGACTTTGTCGTACAAAGTGATGCGTCAGATGTGGGGTTAGGAGCAGTATTGTCCCAGGTCTGGAACGGGGAAGAGCACCCAGTCATTTACCTCAGCAGGAAGTTGAAGTCCCATGAGGTAAATTACGCCACGGTTGAAAAGGAGTGTTTAGCGGTGAAGTGGGCTCTAGATTCCCTTCGGTACTATCTGCTAGGTAGGCACTTTGACATGGTTACGGATCACGCTCCGTTAAAGTGGATGGCTCAAAACAAGGAGACAAATAGAAGAGTAAATAGGTGGTTCCTGGCCCTACAGGAATTCAACTTCACAGTAAAGCATCGCCCTGGCGTTCAAATGGGGAATGTGGATGCTTTGTCTCGAGTACATGAATGCCTGATTGCTGGTGTTCCAACCCCAAGGTTAAAACAAGAGGGGGGGTATGTGACAGCAGGAAGGTAAAGTCACCTGGTTGCATCCAGGGGGGTAGGTATATTTCTCCCAGATTCAGGCTTTATGCCGACTTATACAACTAGGGAGAGAGTTGATGAAGCCCAGCTGAGGCTAGTGGGCTCATGGATGATTCATACCTCTAGGGAGAGTGCTGGGCGTCGTGCAGGCAGGGAGTTGATGAGACCAGCTGAAGCTTGTCAGCTCATTTAAGGCCTCTATAAAAACTCCCAGCTTCATTAGGTGTTTGCTCATGCCTGGAACCAGACCTGTGTGGACTGTCTAGGGAGAGTGAACCCCTGTGCGGTGAGACAAAGCCTGTGTGGCTATTTGTTTGGACATTTACTAAACCAGGGACTTAGGGACTAGGACAGCACCAGGCTGATCCCAGTTGTTAGTTAGGGAAACCTGCATGTTTAGTCAGAGGTCAAGCTGACCAGGATTTATTTTGTTTATGTTTCTTTTTGCTTTGCTGTGTTTTTGTCACTGTAAATAGAGAAATAAACCGCACCTTTTGATCTTGAAAACCACAACCTCCGTCTGCTGGGCCTGTTTTTGTGTGGGGAGCCCATCCAGGGGGTCACACACACCCGCTACCGAGCTAACCCCCTCACAATATATATATATATATAAATATATTTTTTAACTTTGTTTATTTTACTTTGTGGGCAGTATAGCCGCACTGTCCCATTGATTTCAATGGGCTGGAGAGGTGAAGGAGCGGTATACACACCGCTCCTTCACCACTCCAAAGATGCTGCTAGCAGGATTTTTGTTTGCGTCTTGCCAGCACACCGCTTCAGTGTGAAAGGTGTCTAAACCCCTTTTTTTAAATGTTACCCCAGCTCCAGATAGAGGGCTATTCTGTAGTGTACACATGACAGTATTCTGTAAACACTAAAACTGTGGTATTTTTTTAAAAACTTGTAATGTTGTTATTCTTACCTAGAACTGTCTCAAGTGTTCCTGCAAGAGCAAGAGCAAGGCGTGCAAGTTCGTCACCAGAAAATGATGACGCTGACACAAGTCAAGAAACCAGTTCAGATACAGTTTCATCCCAATATTTTCTTGTTTAATATTTTTATTAGATTTTACAAGTAAATAGCAAATATACTGAACATTACATTCTGATCAAGAATAGAATTGTAAATAAATACAGTAATCACTAAAAATACATATTGAAAGAAAGGCAGTAGAGGATAAACCTCAGTAACAATTATATCAATACAAATAGAGGTATAAAAGATTAGAGCAATGAAGATAAGCAATATTCAGGATAGAATATCACGTCTCAAGACCAACCACTCACCCCCGAAGGGAGCAAGCTGTGAGCAGATGGGGGCTCGATTAAGTATGAGAGAATATGTTGGGCTATCCAGAAGGATACACCAGATGAACGTTGTCATACCTCAATTGTTTAGTGGAGACTTTCCTAACAAATCTTTAAGACACAAAGATATTAGTGATTGATAAAGTGAAACTTTAAAGTTATATATATAAGTCATGTAATGAACATCACATGTGTAAAAAATCTGCATTACACAAGTAACAAAACTAACCAAAACAGAAAGACAGAAGAAGTAAGAGAGAAGAAGAAGAAATATGGGAGAAAAGTAAAATTTATAGAAAAGAAGGTATGGGTATAGGAAAATAGAGAAAAAGGTGAAGGTTGTCTCTCCGGGTGGCGGTCCAGTCAGATCAAGGCCCCGTTTAAATATTATATTAATAGATAAATATTAAAGTATTTCAAAGAGGCATCAACAATAGTTGATCAAAATCTGGGGGTAAGAAGTGTTTAATCCATGGTTTCCATATTTTATTATATGTTGCAATGTTGTCATCTTCAATAGCAGACATTTTGGAAAAGATAAGGGCTCTGTTAATTCTATGTTTAGTTTCAGCCACAACCAAAGTTTGGGTTTTCCAGGCCTTAGCTATAGATTGTTTAGCCGCCGTGGTGAGATGTAGTAGTAATTTGAATTGTGACTTATTCAAATTAGGAGGTTTGAGGTTGAGGAGAGCCAGTGCCGGGTCTGGCGGGATTGGTATTTCCAAGGCCGTAGAGGCCATGTGAAATATTTTACTCCAGAAGGATTGAACGATTGGACATTGCCACCAAATATGGAACTGCGTGCCCGGTTCAGAACAGCCTCTGAAACATAGATTTGGGTACGAGGGGGCAAATTTGGCAATCCTGGCCGGAACCAGGTACCATCGAGAAAGGACCTTATAGTTTGTTTCCAACGCAAAACAGTTTGGCGAGGAATGCTTAGTAGCTGACCATATAATATCCCAGTCACTTTTACTGAATGTTCTATCCATGTCGTGTGCCCATTTAGTCGTATAGGATGGTAAAGTATCGTCGGATGTGGAATTGATGCGTTTATACAAAAGTGATATTAATCCTCTAGCATGGGGATCACTGTTACAGATACGTTCAAATTGAGTCATTTGGGTGAGAGGGGATCCCGTATCAACGAGGGGTGTATAAAAGTTCTTAATTTGTAGATAGCGGAAGAGCTCCTTCATGGGGAGTTTGTATAAATCACATAATGTTGGGAACGTAAGAATATCATTGGAGGAAACTAGATTATGGAATTGAAGTAGGTTTCTTCTGGACCAAGCTGCAAATGATAGGGGAAATTTCCAGGCGGGGTAAAATGAGGGATTTCGAAGAAAAGAGAGTAGAGGGTTATGAGTGGATTGTAGGCTTTTTGTGGATCTATATTTGTCCCAGATAGCTATAGAATGTTTGGTTACAGGGTTAGATAAGTTTAGTCTATCTTTAGGAGCTAACCAGAGCAAATTATTCACAGAAATGGGGTCAATATCCACTGATTCAATCGCTACCCATAGAGGGGATTCTATTGTAGAATGGTATTTGGGGAGTTGTGCTAGCTGAGCAGCAAAGTAGTATGAGGAAAAGTTAGGAATTCCCAGACCACCTTTCAATTTATCAAGATAAAGAGTCGATCTGGGTATACGGGGCTTTGTAGAGCCCCATATAAAAGCCATCACTCTCTTTTGAGTGAGCCTCAAGAAGTAAGGAGGTATATGTATGGGGAGAACTCGGAATAGGTAAAGGAACTTTGGTAAGATTGACATCTTAGTAGCATTAATCCTCCCAATCCAAGATAAAGGAAGAGAAGACCATTGTTTCATCAGATTAGTAGTTGACTTCAATAAGGGTAAGTAGTTAGCTGAAAATAGGTCGGATATAGAAGAAGTGAGTTGGACTCCAAGATATGAAATATGATGCAATGCCCAATTGAAAGGTAAAGACGTTTGAGCTTGTTGTAACTCAGATGGCGAAAGGGAAATATTAAGGGCATTAGATTTGGCATGATTAACACACAAACCAGAAATCTTTGCAAACTTGTCTAAAGTATTTACTAGATTTGGGGCTGAGACGTGGGGATGGGATAAAAAAATCAGGATGTCATCTGCAAAAAGACTCAATTTGTGGTGATGTCCACCTAATTCTACACCTTTGATATTAGGATTATTTCTAATAATACATGCTAAGGGTTCAATAAGTAGGGCAAAAAGCAAAGGGGATAGGGGGCAACCCTGTCTAGTACCTCTTCTAATATCTATCATAGCTGATTTGTAGCCCATATATTTAATATAAGCTTTCGGAGTGCTGTATAGTGAGGAGACCCAAGTTAAGAAATTTTCCCCAAAACCCCATTTTTGAAGAGTATATTGTAGATATGGCCAGCTGATTGAGTCGAACGCCTTCCTAATATCTAATGATATAAGGCAAGTTGGGATACGTCTTTTTTTGGCGGCATGAATTAATAAAAGTGCTCTTCTGACATTATCCCCTGCTTGACGCAAGGGCATGAAGCCAGTTTGGTCACGATGGATAAGTTTACCTATAATGCTATTCAATCTAGTTGCCAAGATCTTAGCTAGTAACTTAATGTCTAGATTTAAAAGAGATATGGGGCGGTAATTAGACCAAGAGGTAGTGTCAGATTTAGGTTTGGGAATCATTGCTATGATGGAAGTTAGTGATTCGGTTTTAAACGAATGACCAGCTAATAAAGAATTGAAGGCTCTAGTCAATAGAGGCGTTAAAATCGAATCAAATTGTTTGTAGTATAGTGCAGAAAACCCATCGGGGCCCGGTCTCTTGTGAGGCTTCAATTCTTTAATAGCAGCTTTAACTTCCAAGGCCGTTATGGGACTCTCCAAATATTCACACTGTTCCGGTGTCATTGTGGGAAGTTTAACATCTGAGAACAAAGTGTCTGCTTTGTTTTTATCAAAGATTAAGCCAGAGTCATAGAGCTTAGCTAATTTAGATTGAAAGATGTCCAAGATCTTTAATGTGTTACTAGTGTATGCATCTCTGGAGGTTCTAAGTCGGAATGCAGCTTGTGAACGATCAATAGACTTCAGGCTGCGGGCCATTGGGGTATCGGGCTTATTGGCTTTGCGGTATAGGGTATGTTGCCGCTTGCGTAAGAGTTTGTCTGCCGAATCTGTCAGAAAAAGATCCAACTCAAGCCGGGCCCTTTCCAATTTAGTGTTTGTGTGTGCATTCGGGGTAGCTTGATGAGCCAAATGACAAGCGTTAAAATTTGCTTCAAGTTTGGTGAACAGAATCTTGCGGACTCTTTTAATAGATCTCGCCTTTTGTATCAAGCTGCCCCGAATAACAGCTTTATGGGCTTCCCATAATGTAAGGGCAGAGACATCAGTAGTGTCATTAAATGAGATATAATCATTAAGAGCCAGTTCAATATCTGAACGGTGTGAGGGGTGAGTTAGGATGGAGTCGTTAATACACCAAGTGGTGTCATGTGACCTAGGTATAGGAGAGGTAATTGTAGCAGTGACCGCACAATGGTCTGTCCAAGGAAATGGGATTATATTAGAGGATATTACTTCAGGGAGCATACTAGAGGGGAGGAAAATATGGTCTATTCGTGAAAAAGATTTGTGTGGATAAGAATAATGTGTAAAATTTCTGGAAGTTGGGTTAAGTTCCCGCCAGGTATCAACAAAATTAAAAGAAGTAAGTAGAGATTGGAAGGACCGTTTATGGGTAGGAGAGTTAGGAGATGACGGGGATTTATCCAAGAAAGGATAAATGGTAGTATTGGAGTCGCCACATAATATTATTGTTCCAAATTTATGCGATTCGATTAGTTGGAAAAGATGTGATAGAAAAGCTTCAGGACGTTTATTTGGGGCGTAATACGAAACTAATGTGACTTCAGTATCAGCAATAAAGCCTGTTAATAAAACATATCTACCCTCAGGGTCACATATTTGTGTATTAAGGGTAAATGGTGTAGAACGGTGGAATCCAATCAAGGACCCACATTGCTTAGTTGTAGCTGAAGCTGCGTAGAATTGAGGGTAGGAGGAGGAAAGAAATTTAGGGGAGGCGTTATTGATAAAGTGCGTTTCTTGAAGGAAAATGATGTGAGCTTTTCTAGCTGAAAAGGAACGTAGAGCTTTAGTTCTTTTTTGTGGAACGTTGAAGCCTTGTACATTTAAGGACAAAATGTTTATGGGGGCCATGACATAGTAAGGGTAAGTTTCATATAAGGGTTAATGAAACCCATATTATGAGTTCGAACCGCCACCAAGGGAGACAGAAGAGGAGAAGAAAGGAAAGACAGAAAAGAAAGAATAAAGAAGAAACCAAATAAAAAAGAAGCCCTAATGACTGCAATTAGTGTCATAAAATAATGATGTACTAGTAGGGCGCAGGAACATCTCGGAGAGATAACAAAAAATCTCAGAGGGGTTCCATGGTCACCGACCGACTCCTGCATAATAGTAGCAGGAGTCAGGGGGTACGTAGGGGGCCGCAAGAAGTTCCGGAGGGAAAAACAACGCCGGAGAACACTTAAGTATTATAATAGAAAACATAAATAATTCTCTATCAAGAAGACTGGAGATGCAATAAACAAAAAAAGAGAGAGAAAGGAAGCATACCAACTTTGGGAAGTATGTTGAGTCAATTTCTAAATGAATGCGTCCATAAGGAGGCTGGAAAATATCAATCTTAACACTTGTGAAGCAAACCGTCAACGCAAGCGAAATAATTAATAAACAAGCTCGCAAATATAGAGGAAAGGGAAGGGAGAGAGGGAAATAAAAAAAATAAAAAATGGAAATGTAATATAGACCTACTGGCTGACTAAAACAATAAATAATTACCCAAATTTATATTTCATAGGTACAATATAATATGCATTTAAATTACTAAGTAGACATATTTGTCTGAAAGGGGACAAACACACAAAAAAAAAAAAAAAAAAAAATGTAATATAGACCTTCTGGCTGACTAAAACAATAAATTAATGCCCAAATTCATATTTCAGAAGTATAATATAATATGCATATAAATTACTAAGTAGACATATTTGTCAGAAAGGGGACAAGACAACAAAAAAAAACAAAAAAAAAAACACTTGTCTCAAAATTGTAAATGTAATATAGACCTTCTTGCTGACTGAAACAATAAGTAATTACCCAAATATATAGTTCATAGGTACAATATAATATGTGTTTAAATTACTAAGTAGACATGTTTGACAGGAAGGGGACAAACACAAAAAAAAAAAAAAAAAAAACCCTTAAAAACACTTGACTCAAAAATGTAAATGAAATATAAATATTCTGGCTGATTAAAACCCTAAATAGAAACCTAGATTCATATTTCATAAGTACAAATTAATATGCATATATTATGTGCATATAGATTAAAGAAATAGATATTTTTGACAGAAACAAAACACCACTAAAGAAAAGAAAAAAAAAGAAAAAAAGAAAAAATGGAGAACAGGATTCTAGTTCTTCAAGCATAGATAGTGCAATGCTTTTCAGAATAAAGCAATGGGGCTAATACCCTACAAAAGGGGAGAAACATGGATAAGATTAATGAGAAGTGAACAATCAGTCCATTGAGTCGACATTTATCGGTGCCTGACTATCAAAACGTCCTCTTTTATGAAGATTCTGTCTAGTATAGCCAGAGGGGTTTGGGTCCAGGTCGGTTTCATTTGGAGGTGATCTAGAAGCCGCACGTCTACGAGGTTGCTCCTTAGAGTTGGCGTGATCCATCAGGCCTAGATCAATTAAGGCTGACCGAAGTTCATCGGACGTGCGACAGGTATATCTGGTTTCCAAGTATGTAAAGCGGAGAGAGAATGGAAACCCCCAGTGGTATATGATTTGGTGCTTTTGAAGTACTTGCAGCAGTGGTTTCATAGAACGCCTCTTAGTAACAGTTAGAGGGGAGAGGTCTGTAAAGAGCTGATAGATATTGCCCTGGAACTCAAGAGTGTTTTTACCTCTAGCAGCAGCAAGTATTTGCTCCTTTGTTTTATAGTAATGAAATTTAACTATAATATCTCTAGGGGGTCCATTGGGTTTGCGTTGAGTTAGGGCCCTGTGGACTCTGTCCATTTCCAATCTCTCAGGTGAAATACCTGGTAACAGTTCCTGAAACAGTGCACATATAGTTCCCTGTAAGTCAATGATTGATTCAGGGAGACCTCTGATTCTTAGGTTGGAGCGACGGTCCCTGTTCTCCTGGTCTTCCAAACGGTTTTGTAATAAAAAGTTCTCATCCTTAAGCTGTTCAATATTAGTATTATAATGCTGTGTGGTAGTTTCTATATCATCAACCCGCATTTCCAATTCAGCTGTTCTATGCCCCAGCTCCCTAATCTCCCTTGCCAGTTTCTCTGTTATCTGGTCAGAAGTTTGTTTAAAAGCTTTTTGAAGCATTTTCTCAAATTGTCTAAACATGCTAGACTGAATAACATTTTCAGGTGTTTCATAGTCAGAATCAATCTCACCAGCTGTGTCCAGAGTTTTGACATTGTGTGACAGGGATTTAGGAACCCGCTGTGTGCGAGTCTGTGAGGTACCAGGCGCCGCCATCTTGGATGTCTGCCGGGCCGGTGTATCCTTAGAGATACCAATCTTATACTTTGTTTTTGGCCCCCTCGTGACCAAACCGCCGTGAATAATGTCATTAAAAACGAGGGAACGGCTTGTTCCCCACACACGGTCGTTTTTCACGTCGTTTCTTCTCTTGTCGAGAAAAACGACCGTCTGTGGGCTCCGCGGCAGTGTTTCCCTATGCTGAAGCAGCGCATTGCGGGCGGTATAGCCGCGCTGTCCCATTCATTTCAATGGGCAGCAGCGGTGGAGGAGCGGTAAACACACCGCTCCTTCACCGCTGCAAAGATGCGGCTAGCAGGACTTTTTATAATGTCCTGCTAGCGCTACGCTACAGTGTGATAGCCCTCGGGCTTTCACACTGCAATGAATGGGGCAGCAGTTTAGCAGCATTTTGCAGGTGCTATTTTTACCGCTATAGCGCCTGCAAAACGCTACAGTGTGAAAGGGGTCTTACACAAACTAATGTTTACAACCCCTTTAAGTTAAGGAGACCAAGGTTAGGTTCCTGACACATTTTCGGTGGGGCCATCACTCAGGAGAATGTTGGACACACTCTGAAGCACTTCATTTGAAAATGGATGCCTGATGTTGTTACCCGCACCCCTCTTTTGAACGAGCCATTTGTTGTTGTTTATAGCAATGATCTTTGTCTAGTTATATGTAATGTAGTACAAATAACAGATGTTTAGTAAGAGAAGGAGACTATATTTTTTGGCATGTTATCTGTTGTGCCGAGTCGTGTTTAACTTGAAAATAAATAAAAATATTCTCAACATTCCAAAGGAGTAAAAATAAAATATATTTCTCTTATCGTCCATGAACTGACACAGTTCTAAGACTGTAAACGTGTGGGTATATGTCCCTGCTTGCAGGAGAAGATCTAGGCAGAATGTTAGATGTTAGAAACATTCTAGAACAAAACCAGAGCTGAACAGCCCCGCCCAGGGGGGCGGTACCTCCGGACATAACCTTCCTACCTGCAGCCAGCAGCCTCAGATTTTTTCTGCCTAGCAGAAGGAGAAGACGTGGCTCTCTCAGGAGCCAGTCTCCTGGAAGATTTTATTTTTAAATTTTATTCCTTTGGGAATTTTATTATTTTATTTTTGAGAACTTCAATCAACTGTCGGCTGGGCAACAGGTTGGGTCCACTGGTATCCTCGTAGTCTTCCCTGTCCGACCATCGAGCATGCTGATCCTCGCCTTGTGTGCGTGAGACTCAGTTCACGACATGCCCCATGACTCCAGGGGTGGCCGGGTTGCTTTTATGCTCCCGCTGTCCTCTCAAGATTGAACAGTACCTGTCTGTATCTTTCGCGGTGGACCGGGCCGACATCTACTCAGTACTACTCTGTGATAGGTCTGTCTGAAACACACCAGTGGGTCCCTCTGGGACAGGTAAGTAGTCTCTCCTGCTGCAGGTGAGTACATACTGGCTGTGTTTCTTTATATGGGGGGTTCTCCCTGTCTCCCCCCTGTTATGCGGCTCTCTGCACCCTGTACTGGCGCTGTGCTGTGTGGGGGTACTTGGGGGTCACTCTGACCTGGCGGGGGGCGCTCATGTCTGTGTGCTGGGAGAGGATTAGTGTTCTGGTATGTGTGGGTGTTTGGAGACTTCATTGCGTGCGCCATTAGCGCTGTGTGGTGATTTTATACTGCGCTCGGTGGCATCTTGCCGTGGATCTCTGGCGCAGTATTAATGTGGCTGAAGGCCATTTTCTTGAAGCTGCAGCGCTTTCACTTTCAGTTTCGGCCTCTATTGGCGCTGCTGCGGCGCAAATCTCCTCACAATCCCCTCACACTCTCCTCACACTCTCCTCAGGCTTCACTCGCACTAAGCAGCGCGGTTTCACACAGCGGAACTGAGCGGTCCTTATAAGCAGGGCCGGCCCAAGACATTGTGCTGCCTGGGACCAATAATGAAATGCTGCCCCCCCCCAAAAAAATCACGCCCACCAAAAGGCCCCCCACATTCATTAAGTTATATCATAACTAAAATTTATTTTATCAGAAAATCAGTATAAAAATGCCATAAATCTATTCCCTATTTTGTAGACGCTATAACTTCTACGCAAACCAATCAATATACGCTTATTGGGTTTTTGTTTTTTTTTTCTAACCAAAAATATGTAGAAGAATACATATTGGCCTGAACTGATGAAGACATTTTTTTAAAGCTATTGATCAGTAAGTTAGCGCTGCACTTTCTTTTTTTTTGGTGGTGTGGGAACACATAACAGTGCTTAGGGGCAGGCCTTTTACTGACACTTTTTTTTATTTTACCTCCAGTAGTTTATTGAAAATTAGTAGTGTGGTGATTACCTATTATACTAAAGATCGGCATGTGGAATTAATAAACATCAACAGATTTTAGTTGTGCCCCACCAGGCCGGCTCCCCATGGACAATGTGCCTGGCTGCCGAGTTCATCGCCCCATTCCTGCACTCAGTTTGACAGATTGGCAGCAATGGTTGGCAGACAGGCAGCAATGATTGGCACTGACAGGCACCACTGATTGGCACTCATAGAAAGCACTGATTGACACTAATAGGCAGCACTTAGTGGCACTGATTGGCAGCGCTGATGGGCACTAATTGGCAGCACTGATGGGCACAAATTGGCATCACTGGGCGCTGATAGGTGGCACGCATGGGCATTGATTGGCGACACTGATGGGCACTGTTCAGAAGCACTGTCACTGATTGGCACTGGTAGGTGGCACTGATTGGAAACACTTGGCACCGATAGGTGGCATTGGTTGGCACTGATATTAGGCGGCACTTATTGGAAACACTGATTAGCACTGACAGGTGGCACTGATTAGCACTGACAGAGAAGAGGGAGTTTCACACTGAGCCGATATTGACCCTTAGTGAAACTGTGTGCGACACTGTCATGTAATCAGAGCTGCTGTTAGAAATTGCTGGGCCCTGTACAGTCTACCTGACACAAACACAACAGGTAAAGTCAAGTGAATAGTGCTGCTCTGCAAGTGTCCTGCAACAGCATGCAAAGCACATGATTGCAGCTTGCTAGTGTGGGGTTAAAACAGGCAGTGAGGAGGCAATATGCCTCCTCCCCACCTGTTAAAAGCTCTCTGAAGAGCAATCTAAATGCTGACAGCTCTTCAGATAGCAAAGTACATGTGAACGGCCCTTTATTTTTTGCTAATTATGTTTTAGAATTTAAATTTTTTATTTTTTTTTGAATTGTATGTATTGTTCTGTGAGCATTTTTGATGCTGTTGGAAAGCACTACCTTTGTGATCTGCTGTGGGTGCTTTACGCCACCTGTAAAGCAGATTGCAAACACACCACCAAAAAGTAGTGCATGCACAATTTTTTTCTGTGTTCTGGTGTGAACTAAAGCCCATTTAAAATGAATGGGCTCCAAAATCGCACCACATGGGAACGCTGACGACAACCAAACCCCTTCCTTTCAGTACAAATCTCCCCTCCAAGGTCATATTCTATCATGACGATCCCCCCCAAACCCCCACTCAGTACAGATCTCCCCCCACAGTCCTAAACTCCCCCCAGCACAAACCACCATTCCAGCCCCATCTCAGTACAGACCTTCTATTAGGGACCATGGTGGGCATAGGGACATAATAGAAAATATAGAAGGAGCTCCTGCACTTGCAGCCTTCCTTTATTAAATCCAGCAACCATATCAGTGCACTTCAGCCAGGTACAAGGGGCTGGGCAGACCCTGTGAACTAGAAGCAGCCCCCCTTCTCCCCACCAACCTCGTTCTGTGTAATCAGATGGTCAGGAACTGCAGCCGATTAGAAGGTATGACACTGTCCTTTGCTTCAGAGGCTCCCAGATGTTTGCAGCCTCAAGGTGTCTGATCACACAACAAAACAGAGCACATGCAGAGGGGACTGACACTGGTCTGTCTGCCCTCCTCACTACATCTCTGCCTGGATTCCGCATCTACTGTCAGAAACACTGTAACAAGTATGTTTCCATGCTTCCTCTCAGGCTCAGTGTTCAGGATTGCAGCGCCCGAATCTCTGCCTGGTGTAACATGGAATTCAGTGTCAGCATAGGCAGTGCAGAGAGAGACCAGCTTTCAAAATCCAGCGGTAATGTGGGGTGGGCGGGACCCAGCAGCTATCGAGCACCAGCCAATGATTGTCCTGTTTAAGAAAGGGGGCGGGGCTACATACACACACACATAGCGGCCCGCCCAGACCCCATCCCATTGGCTGGTGTTTGATAGCTCCCCCACCCACCCCGACATCAACTCAATACCGACAGCTAGTCTCTCTGCATTCAGGTATTTTACATCTCTGGCAAGTGTCAAAATCGGCTCAGTGTGAAACTGTCTCCAGGCAGTAAGGGCTGCACACAATAGATGCAGCCTTTCATGGCAGATCTCGGAAACAGCCGGGATGGCTGCCGCCCCTCTTAAAATGCCGCCTGGGACCATGGGCCCACTGGGTCCCATGGTAGGGCCGGCCCTGCTTATAAGGGTTGGTGAGTCCTCTGGGTATCACCTCCTCAGCCACAGCGCAGCCAGTGGGTGGACTGTATTATTCACTGTATTAGTGTATAAGGTCTCAGAGGGTGGCAGTATGGAGTCTGGTTCACCTGCTTCTCCACATTTGTCAGAGGCAACTGGCAGTGCTCCTGCACCTGCGGTCCCTATGGACCAGTTGTCGGCAGTCCTGGAATCATTCCTTGTCAGGATGGAAGCGGTGTGCGAGTGCAAGGGAGCTGTAAAGCGCCCCCCCCCCCACACAATCTCCAGTAGGGGAGTGCTCTGACTCAGATATGGGCCTAGCTACGGCTGCTCAGGACTAGGGATGAGCTTCGTATTTGAGTCGAACACACGTTCGACTCGAACATCGGCTGTTCGATCGTTCGACGAAGATCAAACGTTATAGTCCGTTTGCGCCAAATTCGAGTGGCGCGTCACGGCCCATAATTCACTGCGGCATCGCAGTGCATTGCTGGCTGATGATTGGCCAAGCATGCACTATGACCCGCATGCTTGGCCAATCACAGCACCGTCTGTACAGAGAGCTGTAATTGGCCAAAGCCAGGGTGGCTTTGGCCAATCATGGCTCAGGGGGTTTAGTACACGCCCCACACTATATACGGACGCCGGCTCGGTGGCCTTGTGTAGTGTGTTGGAGTTGTGATTGTGAAAGGAGAGAGTTTACAGAGAGAGAGACAGACAGTGTCATTTATATTGAGTTAGATAGAGCAGGCAGGCAAGTCAGTTAGCTGCTGTTACAGTGTGTAGAAGATATATATGCATCCTAGGTGTTGTGTATATAGATGTATACACTGTATTGAGTTTAGCTAGATCCGTTCCTGTTAGTCTCTATACTGTGACAGGCAGCAGGTGATTGTGCTAGCTGCAGACAGTCAGTGTTTCACTTAGTGTACTACTGTTTGCTTTGCATAGCATTAACCTAAAGCTTACCTGGATACAGTTATTCTCTATACTGTGACAGGCAGGCCGGTGATTGTGCTAGCTGCAGACAGTCAGTGTTTCACTTAGTATACTGCTGTGTGCTTTGCATAGCATTCACCTAAAGCTCACCTGGATACAGTTATTCTCTATACTGTGACAGGCAGGTCGGTGATTGTGCTAGCTGCAGACAGTCAGTGTTTCACTTAGTGTACTACTGTGTGCTTTGCATAGCATTCACCTAAAGCTCACCTGGATACAGTTATTCTCTATACTGTGACAGGCAGGCCGGTGATTGTGCTAGCTGCAGACAGTCAGTGTTTCACTTAGTGTACTACTGTGTGCTTTGCATAGCATTCACCTAAAGCTCACCTGACTACAGGTAGTGACTAATACTATTATAGTGGTGTTCTCATAATAAAACCACAAGCAGAGAGCTGCAAGTGTTTTCAGTGTACTGTGTCCTCTGCACAGTTTTCATCTAAAACTAACTGAAAACAATTGCTGCTTTTCCCATACTAACACCACAGCAGGCCATTAGTATGTCTGGAAGGCAAACAATGAGAGGCAGACAGTCACGAGGCAATAAAATTGGGCAAGCAGGCTCTGTGTCTAGAGGCAACAGTGATGCTGGTCGTGGACATGGTGCATTCTCATTAGCACGTGGCCGCGGGAAATGCTTGTCCTTCTTTTCGGCAGCTGGCCACGTTGAGCCCCAACATGCCAAAGACTTGGTAGAGTGGATGACCAAGCTGTCCTCCTCCTCCTCATCCTCTCTCACCCAGGCTCAGGGTACTTTGTCAGGCAAAGCAGCTGCCAAAGCGGCCTCTTTCCCTGGCTCAATGGCATCAGTCACTCCTTCCCTAGCCCCACCATTTCATCCTGAGGAGTCCCCCGAACTGTTTGACCACAGTGTTGGGTACATGCTTCAGGAGGATGCCCAGCGTTTTGAAGGCTCCGATGATGGAACCCAGCTGGAGGAAGGCAGTAACGTGAGCTCAGAGAGAGGGGTTAGTAACATGAGCCCAGAGAGAGGGGGTGCCCAACAAGGTCAGCTATCTGGCAGACATGTTCCCCCAGCTGCAGCATACTACCAGATTGGCTCCAGTGATGAGGAGGGAGGGGATGATGAGGTCACTGACTCAACATGGGTGCCTGATAGGAGAGAGGAGGAGGAAGAGGAGGAGGAGGCACATCTCCAACGAGGCAGGATGCCCTCCAGGGGCCAGCTTAAGGGCAGCACACCAACTGCATCACACCGCAGAGCTCCGCATGTGCAGGGCGCTACTGTCTCTGCACGTTATTCCAAAAGTTCTTTGGTGTGGGCCTTTTTTTAGACGTGTGCAGCAGATTGCACCATTGCCATTTGCAACATATGTCTAAAGCGTATCTCACGTGGACAAAACATCAGCCGCTTGGGCACCACGTGCTTGACCAGACATATGTCGACCCGCCATGCAGTCCGTTGGCAAGCACACCTAAAAGACCCACACCAAAGAACAAGGCGGACCTCTCCTTGCTCCTCATCAGCTGGGATCTCCAACCCCACTATATCTTCAGTCCTCTCTGAAACCTGCACTGAGAGGAATGAAGGTGTAGAATTAGGTGTGTCACAGCCAAGCACTTGCGGGCAATCTGCTATTGGTGCACCGACGTCCGATTGTACCAGGAAAATTTCCCTGACCCAGCTGCAGCACCACTGCAAGAAGTTCGCTCCCAGCCATCCACATGCCCAGAGGTTGAATGCTAGCTTGGCTAAATTGCTAGCACTTCAACTGCTGCCTTTTCAGTTGGTAGACTCTGCCCCCTTCCGTGAGTTTGTGGAATGTGCGGTTCCTCAGTGGCAGGTTCCCAAACGCCACTTTTTCTCACGGAAGGCGATTCCGGCTCTCTACCGGCATGTGGAAGGCAATGTCTTGGCCTCACTGGACAGAGCGGTCAGCGGTAAGGTGCATAGACTCATGGTCCAGCAGGCATGGACAGGGACGTTACCTATCTTTGACGGCGCATTGGGTGACTCTGCTGGCAGCTGGGAAGGATGCAGGACAAGGTGCAGTAGTATTGGAGGTTGTTCCGCCACCACGCCTCCAAAATGTTACTACTGGTGATTCTGACACACTTCTCTCCTCCACCCCCTCCTCTTCTTCTTCCTCCATGGCCTCTTCCTGTGCTGGTTTGTCCTCGGAACCAGCGGTGCTCCGTAGGCATTCAAGGGGCTACGCCAGTACGCAGGCAAAAAGATGCCATGCGGTGCTTGAGCTGGTGTGTTTGGGGGACAGGAGCCACACTGGGGCAGAGATTCTGTCAGCTCTGCAGGGGCAGGCTCAGAGGTAGTTGACGCCAGCGTAAGCCAGGAAAGGTGGTTTCCGACAATGGCACCAACCTCCTCTCCGCCCTCCGACAGGGACAACTGACCCATGTGCCCTGTTTGGCTCATGTCCTTAACTTGGTGGTGCAGCGGTTCTTGGGCAGGTTACCCGGGCTTACAAGAGGTCCTGAAGCAGGCCAGGAAACTCCGTGGGCGTTTCCGCCGGTCATATAATGCCAGTGCTCGGCTGACTGAGCTGCAAAAGGATTACAACCTGCCCAAGAACCGCCTAATCTGTGACATGCCCACCAGGTGGAACTCTACGTTGGCCATGCTGCAGCGGCTGCACACTCAGCAGAGGGCCATCAATGAGTATCTGTTGCAATATGGCACCAGGACAGGGTCAGGGGAGCTTGGATTTTTTTCCCCACACCAGTGGGCCATGATCAGGGATGCATGCACTGTCCTGGCACCATTTGAGGAGGCCACTAGGATGGTGAGCAGTGACAGTGCATGCATCAGTGACACTGTCCCTCTTGTCCACCTGTTGGAGCACATGCTGCGTGGAATAATGGACAGGGCACTTGAGGTAGAACAGAGGCAAGAAGAGGAAGACTTCCTTACCTCTCAAGGCCCCCTTTATCCAGACAGTGTTCCTGCTGGCCCGGCTATCACACAGGAAGAGGACGAGGAGGAGGAGGAGGATTGTGTCAGCATGGAGGTGGATACTAGCACTCAGCATCAGCAGCAGTCTTCAAGGGATCAATTACAGTCCCAAGACACCCATGGACTTGTACGTGGCTGGGAGGAGGTGGCTGTGGATCATGTCGTCCTCAGTGACCCAGAGGAATCGGCACCGAATGCCTCAGCAAACCTACGCTGCATGGCCTCCCTGATCCTGCAAAGCCTGCGTAAGGATCCTTGTATTTGTGCGATCAAGGAGAGGGATCATTACTGGCTGGCAACCCTCCTTGATCCACGTTACAAGGGTAAGGTTGCAGACCTTATCTTGCCATCGCAGAGGGAGCAGAGGATGAGGCATCTTCGGGAGGCCTTGCAGAAAGGTCTGTGCAACGCGTTCCCAGAGACTGGGAGGTTACAAATTCCTGGTCCTGGACAACGTGTTGCTGAGGCTTCGGTCAGTCAAAGAAGGAGCGGTGGAGAAGGTGGCCTTCTGACCGATGCGTTCAGACAATTTTTTAGTCCGCAGCCCCAAGGTATGATCGGTTTCGGCAACCATCGCCAGCGTCTGGTTTACATGGTGCAGGAATACCTAGGGGCAAGATCAGACTTGGACACCTTTCCCACCGAAAATCCTCTGGGTTACTGGGTCTTGAGGATAGATCACTGGCCAGAGCTTGCACAGTATGCAATTGAGATACTGGCCTGTCCTGCATCCAGCGTTCTTTTGGAACGCACATTCAGTGCTGCTGGAGGCTTTGTAACTGATCACAGGGTGTGCCTGTCAACCGACTCGGTCGACCTTCATAAAAATTTATCAGTCTTGAATCACCACCAGCTACCAGGCACCTGATTCTGATGTAGCAGAATAATTTTCTTTGAAATGTCAGATCCCTTCAAGACTGCCTATGCTGATGCAGAGTGACTATACTGTTATGCTGAGTGACTATCCTCTTCCTCCACAATAATCATGCTGATAGCTTGAAAGAACATTTTTGGTTCTGGGCACCGCCACCAGTGGCTCTCTAAGTACAGTATCTGTGAGGGGTTGCAGTGTTGTGGCACCAGCACCAGTGCCTAAGGCCCAATTTTTCTGCCCCTGTTCAACAGGGGCATGTGATTACAATTCTTGATCTAATATTTCACAGCTGGGCCCATTCCTGCGCCCACCAAGATTAACTGTGAGGACTTACAGTGTTGTGGCACCAGCACCACCGCCACCACCAAAGGCCCAATTTTTCAGCCCCTGTTCAACAGGGGCATGCAATTACAATTCTTGATCTAATAATTCACAGCAGGGCCCATTCCTGCACCCACCAAGAGTAACTGTAAAGGGCTTACAGTGTTGTGGCAACACCACCACCACCACCACCACCACGAAAGGCCCAATTTTTCAGCCCCAGTTCAACAGGGGCATGTGATTACAATTCTTGATCTAATATTTCACAGCTGGGCCCATTCCTGTGCCCACCAAGAGTAACTGTGAGGACTTACAGTGTTGTGGCACCAACACCACCCCACTACCAAAGGCCCAATTTTTCAGCCCCTGTTCAACAGGGGCATGCAATTACAATTCTTGATCTAATAATTCACAGCAGGGCCCATCCATGCGCCCACCAAGAGTAACTGTGAGGGCTTACAGTGTTGTGGCACCAGCACCACCACCAAAGGCCCAATTTTTCCTACCACTGTTCAACAGTGGCATGTAAATACAATTCCTAATATAATAGTTGACAGCAGGGCGTTCCAGGGCCCACCAAGAGTAACTGTGAGGGCTTACAGTGTTGTGGCAACACCAACACCTAAGGGGCAAATTTCTGCAGAGTATATATGGCAGGCCCCTATTTTCAAACATCCAACTTACAAACGACTCCTACTTGCAAACGGAAGGAGACAACAGGAAGTGAGAGGAAATCTACCCCTAGGAAGGCAAATTATCTCCTGTAAGAGTTAATATGTGAAAAAGGTGTCTCCTCTCCACTGATGCTTTATCACCAATCCTTGTTTCAATAAAAAACCCAAATTTTCCAAAAACATTTGTCATTGGGATGGAAATTGAGGTGAAATGTACCGAACGGGTGCACAGACAGCAAAACAAATGTTACAGGGGTGATAACCCTTCCCTATGTTCTCCAAAAAGCTTAAAAATAGATTTTTTGACTAGAGCTACACTTAAAAAATGTATCTGTTCCAAATTACAAACAGATTGTACTTAAGAACAAACCTACAGTCCATGTCTTGTTTGCACCGCCTGTATACTGCTGTTCAGAGTATATAGGGCCTTTTTTTATTTTGGGTGCGGGGTTCCCCTTAATATCTATACAAGACCCAAAGGGGCTGGTAATGGGCTGGGGAAGGGGTGGGTGATGGGGTAGCCATGCCATTTTTCTTAATGATTTTCATCCATATGGCCGGGACCAGACATTACATTAAAGCCGCAAGCAGTTTTAAATGGCTTTTTCTCCTTTAGAAATGTCATTTTGTGCAGGGACAGTTCTAAACACGGGGAAACACGTGCCACTTCACAGGCATACTTTAGACACCCCCAGGTACGATATTTAAAGGAATATTTTTTTTTTCACTTTATGCATCATTAAAATCACTGCTCCCGAAAAAACGACTGTTTTAAAAGATTATTTTTTCATCGATTCATGTCCCCTGGGGCAGGACCCGGGTCCCCAAACCCTTTTTAGGACAATGACATGCATATTAGGCGTTATAATTAGCACTTTAGATTTCGAACGTTCGCATCCATTGTATTTAATAGGGTTCTAAAGTTCGCGCGAACTTTCGGTCTGTTCGAAGGTTCTGGTGCGAACCGAACGGGGGGGGGGGGGGGGGGGTGTTCGGCTCATCCCTACTCAGGACCCTAGCTCTGAGGATTTTAATGTTTTTGAACAGGATATTCCTTGTGAGGAAGACCCCAGTTCTGAACCAGTAACTGACAGGGTGCTTGTAAGTGAACTCATTGATGCTGTGAGGGACACTCTCAAGCTGAATGATGCGGCTGAGGAGCCTCAGGTGGAGGCTGTCTCCTTTGGCTCCTTTAAAGCCATTTCTTCAAAAATAGTCTTTCCATACGTGCCCCTTTTTGATAGATTCATCGACCGAGTCTGGGATAAGCCGCAGAAGACTTTGATGGTCCCGTGGCGCATAGCCATAAGGTACCCCTTTGAGGAGGACCTGGTTAAAAAGTGGGCTCTCCCTCCAGTGGTGAACCCCCCCGGTCGCCCGTCTGAATAAGGCTACCACTCTCCCAATGGAAGGGAGTCCTGCGTTTAAGGATCCCACTGACAGGAGGTCAGAGGTGGTGAGTAGAACTATGTTTGCCTTGTTGGGGTCTGCTTTATGCCCTATAGTGGCGGCGACACTTGTGTCTCAGACACTTACAGGATGGGCAAAGATTTTGCACCAGACGATACAGGAGCATAATCTCCCTCCTTAGACCATTGCCCTGGCTCACCAACTTGCGCGGGGTTTAGTCTATGTGTGCGATGCCACTTTGGATGCGGCCCCTTTAATATCTGGGGCCTCTATCTCTGCTGTGGTGCTGCATCGCCTTACCTGGCTGAAATGCTGGTCGGCCGACCTAGCTTCCAAAAAGCTCCTGGCTGACTTGCCCTTTAAGGGCGGTAGACTGTTTGGGGCCGCCCTGGATGACATTATTAAAGATGTCACAGGAGGTAAGAGCACCTTCCTTCCCCAGTCTATTAAGGGAAAGGAGCCCCACCGCAGGCCGGGCCCTTCCTTTCCGGCGAAGAAGACGTTTTTTCGTCAGTCAGATTCCACAGGTAAGCCCGCCCAGACTGAAAAAAGTGCGGCTGGGGGACAGAGGCATCCCTGGGTGCGTAAGCCTACCAAGCAAGCTTCCAAGCCCGCCACCGCATGAAGTCTTGCCCCTGCCCGACTCTGGGGTGGGGGGACTTCTTCGCAGGTTCACGGTTCTATGTGAAGGTACAAAAATTTCGGATGGAATCCATTCGCACGGTGATTGCGACACTCCACCAACAGGATTTTCTGGCGTCCTTGGATATCAAGGACGCTTACTTGCTCATTTCAATCTGCGCAAGTCACCAGAAATTTCTGCGCTTTGCCATAGGCGAAGTCCACTATCAGTTCGTGGCTCTTCCCTTCGGCCTGGAATCGGCACCACGGGTTTTCACCAAAGTGCTTGCCCCGGTTCTAGCTTTGCTGAGACAGCGAGGAATTGTTATCGTGGGCTATCTGGACGATCTCCTTCTAAGCAGAAAATGGCTCAGAGTTGGAGGAAAATGTGATGATAGTCAGTCAGACCCTCCAGGACTTCGGGTGGCTTCTGAACATGCAGAAGTCGGTTCTAGTCTAGTCAACGTTTGGAGTATCTGGGTCTGAACCTGGAGACTTCGGCAGCGAAGGTGTTTTTACCCTCGGAGAAGTTACACACACTTCAGTCGGCAGTACGGGTCCTGACCGAAAATGGTCATCAATACGTTTCTGCATGAGAGTCCTGGGACTAATGGTGGCCTCCTTTGAGGCTGTTCTGTATGCCCAATCACACACTCAGGCATTGCAGAGGGGAATTCTATCTATTTGGGACAAGTCCCCATTGTCGTTGGATCTTCAGATCAAGGTGAGTCACTCTGTCAAGGCGTCCCTGACGTGGTGGCTGAGATCCCCGGCTCTTCGGGCCGGGAAGTCATTCCTTCCCATCCAGTGGACGGTGGTCACGATGGAACGCCAGCCTGACGGGTTGGGGAGGAGTTTGGGGAGTCCTGTCAGCTCAAGGGCTCTGGACTCCGGACGAATCTCATCTACCAATCAACGTTCTGGAATTGCGAGCGATCAGACTGTGTCTCTCCGCGTGGTCGAAGAGGCTACAGGGCCGCTCGATCAGAATCCAGTCGGACAACGCCACGGCCGTGGCGTATGTCAACCATCAGGGGGGCACTTAGAGCCCGGCTGCGGCATCCGAGGTCGACCACACCCTAGGGTAGGTGGAAAGAAGCGTGCCGGCCCTATCGGCCGTCTACATTACGGGCGTAGGAAACTGGCAGGTGGACTATCTGACCACTCCCCCTGGACCAGGGGGAGTGGTCCTTGCATCCGGAGGTGTTTCAACTCCTTTGTTGATGGTGGGGCACGCCGGATGTGGACCTGATGGCGTCTCGACTCAATCGCAAGGTGTCAAGGTTTGTGGCCAGGTCCAGGGACCCCTGGGCGGATGCCTCGGACGCGTTGGTGGCCCGTGGGGTCAGTATCGCTTGATATATGCTTACCCTCTGCTGCAGTTGCTTCCTCGTCTGCTGCGCAGGGTAGCGGCCGAGGGAATTCCGGTGATCCTCATTGCCCCGGATTGGCCTCAGCATCACTGGTACGCCGATCTGGTACGTCTCATCGCGGACGTCCCTTGGCGACTACCCTTGAGGGAGGACCTTCTGTCTCAAGGTCCTATCTTTCATTCTGCTTTACAGTCTCTGGTTTTAACGGCATGGCTATTGAGAGCCAGGTGCTGAAGGACCGAGGCCTTTCGGATTCGGTAATTTCAACCATGCTGAGGGCACGGAAGTCTTCTTCTAGAAAAATCTATTACCGTACCTGGAGAGCTTACATCGCTATGTGCGAAGAGTTAGACTGGCGTCCACGGACGTACTCTGTCCCCAGAATCCTGCGGTTCTTACAGCGTGGTGTAGCCCAAAGGCTGGCTTTGAGCACAATTAAGGGTCAGATTTTAGCCTTGGCCGTTTTCTTTCAACGACCCCTAGCAGGTCATTCTTTAGATAGCACTTTTGTGCAGGGGGTTCGCCATGTGATTCCCCCTGCCAAGCCTCCGCTCCCTCCTTGGGATCTGAACTTGGTGCTCTCGGTTCTTCAGGAACCTCCCTTTGAAAATATTAGAGATATTCCTCTCTTGACTTTGTCTCAGAAGGTGGCCTTCTTAGTGGCTATTACTTCTGTGAGACGGGTGTCTGAGTTGGCGGCCTTGTCATGCAAGTCGCCTTACCTGGTCCTCCATAAGGATAAGGCGGTATTGCGCACGTGACCGTCTTTCCTTCCAAAGGTGGTTTCGGCTTTCCACCTTAATGAGGACATTGTCCTTCCATCCTTGTGCCCTCACCCATCGCATCCTAGAGAGTTTGCGCTTCACAATTTGGATGTGGTGCGAGCCTTACGGGTGTATCTGGTGGCTACTGCTTCTATTCGGAAGTCTGACTCACTGTTTGTGTCTGTCTCTGGTCCAAAACAGGGCCAAGCGGTGTCGTCTGCCACCATTTCTAGGTGGATCAGACAGACTGTTATACAGGCCTATGCCATTAAGGGGTGGGCGCCACCCTTTCCGGTTACGGCGCATTCCACCAGGGCAATTGGTGCTTCCTGGGCTTTCCGACATCAAGCGTCGGTTGCACAAGTGTACACACACTATTATCCAGCGCTCATGGAAAGTCCCAATAACTAGTGAAGACTTTGGGAATAATGATGAAAAAAGCTTAGTCTGTTTATTAGTAACAATAAAAAGGGGGAATCCACTCCCAAATGTACAGAAAGCAGGTAAAACTTTACTCTCTAGCCGCCATTGATATGCCCCTTGTTAAACTTGCAAAAAAATCCGTGGAACAAGGAGGGGTTAAAAAAAGTCAGCGCAAAGCCTGCAATCTGATCCCTCTGTGGGTACAGTACCTTGGATGATATGATCTGACCGAGCGGCGTGTGGAGGACCCTCCAGCGAGGGATACAGATCCAGGTTCGTAGTGCAGCTGGGACAAGAGGAATCACTCACTGTGTTCCTCCAGATCTATAACGTCACCCGGCTGCGACACCAGCTGATGTGTCAGGGAGCAGGCAATGTGGTGAGCCAGAAGGCTGTCCTGCAAGTTCCTCTCCTACGGGGATATCAGCGTCACTGCTCTCTGCTATGCTCTCAGCGTCACTGCTCTCTAGTGGAGTAATAGAGGAATGACCACTTCAGGAAATAAAAATTGTTCAAATCAGCACATGAGCACAATAGCCAGGGAGATTTAAATGCAGAGCCATTCCTGAATAATAGAAGTATATGAAAGATGTAATATCTTGAAAAGAGAAGGGGATAGTGAAATCTCCCTGGCTATTGTGCTCATGTGCTGATTTGAACAATTTTTATTTCCTGAAGTGGTCATTCCTCTATTACTCCACTAGAGAGCTGTGACGCTGAGAGCATAGCAGAGAGCAGTGCCGCTGATATCCCCGTAGGAGAGGAACTTGCAGGACAGCCTTCTGGCTCACCACACTGCCTGCTCCCTGACACATCAGCTGGTGTCGCAGCCGGGTGACGTTATAGATCTGGAGGAACACAGTGAGTGATTCCTCTTGTCCCAGCTGCACTACGAACCTGGATCTGTATTCCTCGCTGGAGGGTCCTCCACACGCCGCTCGGTCAGATCATATCATCCAAGGTACTGTACCCACAGAGGGATCAGATTGCAGGCTTTGCGCTGACTTTTTTAACCCCTCCTTGTTCCACTGATTTTTTTGCAAGTTTAACAAGGGGCATATCAATGGCGGCTAGAGAGTAAAGTTTTACCTGCTTTCTGTACATTTGGGAGTGGATTCCCCCTTTTTATTGTTACTAATAAACAGACTAAGCTTTTTTCATCATTATTCCCAAAGTCTTCACTAGTTATTGGGACTTTCCATGAGCGCTGGATAATAGTGTGTGTATGGTGTGCGTTTTGTACTTCCGGGTACAAATTTTTTCTTGCTGCTCTGGATTTTGGTCCTCCCCTTTTGTTTATATTTTCTTGAATATTTGGGATTTTTGTGATTAATTACTCATAAAAAACTTTTTTTTTTCCACCTTTTTTATCGCTTGTGATCTTTGTTGGTTGCACAAGTGTGCAAGGCGGCGGCGACCTGGTCGTCCGTTCATACCTTTTCAAAATTCTATAAGGTTGATGTGGCTGCATCTTCGGATGCTTCCTTCGGCGCAAAGTGTTGCAGGACGCTGTTTAATGTTATAAAGAACAAAAACAATTGCGCTAAATGTGAAAAGACCGGTATGAACCAGTCATCAAAATTACATATAAACATGTAAATTATAAGCCCTTATTAAGAGGGCACATAACAATGGTGCTGTCAGAACATTTGAGGTTAAAAGTATATACATATAGGCCTTTATATTATGCAGATTGTATATTTTTTTTTATATTGTTCCTATTCATATGTATTATGAACAAGAGGGAGACCATTTTGTCTCTAAAGTTTAAAATAGCTCATGATATGCTATGAACAACACTTTGGTTTCTACTTTCTCTTTAAGAGGTTAACCCAAATTCACTATCTTTAAATTTATTTTCTGTCTCACAAGAAGGCATTGTTTTTCTGTATCTTTTTCCCAGACCATAAACTCAAAGCTTTTGAACACTTAAGAAAATATACCAGCCTCCCCGGGTGGTAATGTTTGACACTTAGAGATAAGGGGGGTGTTGATACGGGCTAACACAAACTGTGTAGTATTGTATTTACATAACGAGATCAAAGGGTTTATTCACAAATAAGCTGTGTACTGTATATCTTAAATTGGTTATTTTAAGTATCTTCACAAAGTATCTGTTCTAGTAATCCATATATATGCATAAATGGGTTTATATATTAGGAAGTTACAAATATAATATCTTATGAGGTGAGGTCCTTATTGTGAAGGACATTAGGAGATGTATTTGTAAAATGTAAGTTAAGGGTTGTGTTTTGAATGACTTCAGCTTCGAGGAATGTTAACAACCCATTAGCTGAGAGGTGGGTAGATTTTCCCAAGACATTACTCTGAGCCACTCGCCGAAATGTCTGAAGATGGTTGACACATTTAACACCGCTGGACAATAAATGGTATTCTACTAAGTTAGATCAAAGGGTAATCATAAATTGTTCCTGAACTACATACCCTAACATTAGGAATTATTCCTTATACACCAGTGCCCCTACAGGTTAAAAATGACATTGTTCAAGATGACGTATATTTGGTTGCTAAGACAACCTTCCAAAACAGTTACCTAGTGATAAGATACACGCCCACTTTTTGGAGGGAGATAAAAGTAGGAAGAGTTCAGGGTGTGAGGGGATCACAAGAAAAACTGGGGAAGCTCTCGGAGAGGAAAGATCTTAAGAGGATTGGGAGAGCTGGGAGTTCTAGTATACTGAGAAAAGAAATCCCCTTCATAAGATACGGCAGACATCTTCTCAAACAAGAAGTTCAAAAGTGTTGATAAAGTATAAATTATATATCCTATATGCAATAGATGATTTGAACAGATACCAAATGGGGCCATTCTATTATTTTAGTAAGTGTTAATTGGTT
Source organism: Rana muscosa (assembly GCA_029206835.1). NCBI lineage: Eukaryota > Metazoa > Chordata > Amphibia > Anura > Ranidae > Rana > Rana muscosa. Next base: position 600,820,747 of record CM055122.1, on the reverse strand, counting down.
CTGGGAGATTTCTAACTGCAGTGTGATATCTTACGGAGGCAATTAAAGAAGAAAAATATATATATACATATTTATATATATATCTCAATATTATTGTGAATCCTAGTGAATGGCCTGATGTTGGGATATGTTTAATCAGGCAATGCATTAGAGATAGCTCCGTGCTTTAATAGACATTCTTGGCTAATCTACCAAGAGCTGTCCACAGGACAACATCTTGTCTGTGTATTTTAAGGAGTTGAGTGGAAGATCTATTTGTTGGAGAAGAGGTCTAAGTGTCAATTTCCACACTTGATTGTTTATGTAATCTGTTAGTCACTAGAGCCGTTTATTAAATCTGGAATGGTAATTTAGTCTTCACTTGGAAAGTTTTTAACCAAGGTAACAGGTTAAAATCTTACCTTATGTTTTATTTATTTGGTTGAAAAGTAGATTTATATCCTGTATTACCATCAAGTATATTTTGATATTCTGCACTGAATTTTTCTTGAATAAATATATATATTTTTGCACAATATTTGTTTATATTTTCATCTGGTCTTCAACTTAGCGCGGATAAAAGAATTTGAGTTGTTTTGTTGATTTGTGGAAACAAGTGGTAATCTCCATAAATTTAGATCGCTGTTTGTTTCCATAAATACTATATTGTTTTAATATTTCAGTATAAACATTCTGACAGTGCTATAATAAAATATTATTGACATATATGGTGAAAAAGTGTAAATCCAATAGAATATCAGTCCAAACGAAAGGTAACCATAAGAAGGCAGAGAAACTGAGGATTGAAGCTCAATTATCATGCAACACCCGTGGTCCACCACCGTTTAAATAACCCGCTTACCAGAGGTAAGGGAATAATGGGCACATCAGCAGTCTGATTTCTCCAGGGAAATATGCCAGATCCAACACGATGAGCCAGGAAATATCATCAGCATACGGATAATCCCAAAAAATTAAGGATCTCAATAGTGCATTACCGTTTAAAGGATTTATTTAAAAAGAGTAATAAAAACACTTACATCAACACATGAATAAAATACAGATCAACTGGCTGATCAGATCAACTGGACGTCAGCGAGTTCACCTCCCGACGCACGTTTCGTGTCAATACACGTCGTCAATGGGGATCAGGTGACGCGCTGACGCATCACGCTATATACTAAAACATGCAAGCCAGCCCTTGATGTCAACATCCCATCCTGGCTCAATAAAGAGCCAAGCCTCAATGTGGCCATCTGGTCCCGGCCTGCAATACAATATGAATCAAGCCTCGATATGACACTTTGGCAGCAGTTCTAAATGGGAAAAAACAATAGGATAAATATAACAGCCTAATAAAAATCAATTGGTTACATCAAACATAAGAAAAATATATATGTTGAGCCCCGGACTGAACACAACACAACAATCCTGCTCAAAACGTATATTGTGTAACCTTAAAATAAACCTTAAAAGGAAACATACAAGCAGGGATACCTGAATATTGAATCAGATCGCATAATGTACCCTCCTAACCCGATCAAAAACTAATCAAAAAAGGGGGGGGGGGGAAATACTGTAAAATAATAATTAGAGCTAATATATAGGAATGAACATAAATCACAATGGAATAAGTATGTGTATGTCCAAAATTATGTTACGGGTCCAAAAAGACAAAGAAAAAAACCCGCCATACATGGACAACATTTTTTTTTTTGCCAGATGCAAACATGATAAAATAACATTAGGCCAGATTTATGATAATTTAAAACAAAAAAATGTGCCAATAAAACAATAAATGGCTACCAAAGGGTCACCTCAATTGTACATGAATAGACAAAGACCAAAAAGAGTATAACTAGGAATTATCAATAAAGGTGTTAAGGTCCACCTCTACATTCATTCCAAAGGGGGTATAACTTTTCAGTTTATGGATCCAGGCCATTTCTGATCTAGATATGCTACGTATCATGGAGTCACCCCTCCATTGTGCAAGGACATTTTTCTCCTGATCGCAGCCCCATCATCTCTGTGTAGTTCTCTCCCTGGAGCAGTTGAGCGGATTGTACAGCTTACAGACTGGCCGGCAGTCGACACCAGAGCTGTTGTTAGAAATCATGGGGCCCTGTACAGCCTTTCTGATGGGGGCCCCCCAGTCCCGCCTACATCCCACCCCCCACCACCAATTTATTGCCTACCCCCAACCTGGTCTTTTAGGGCTAGTTCACACTATTTTTGCTCTCTGACGAGCAATCTGCATCTAGATCGCTCTTTAACCACTTCCCTACCGGGCACGAAAACCCCCTTCCTGCCCAAGCCATTTTTCAGCTTTCAGCGCTGTCACATTTTGAAAATTGACAATTGCGCGGTTGTGCGACGTGGCTCCCAAACTAAATTTGCATCCTTTTTTTCCCACAAATAGAGCTTTCTTTTGGTGGTATTTGATCACCTCTGCGGTTTTAATTTTTTGTGCTATAAACAAAAGAAGAGTGTCCAGTTTGAAAAAAAACACAATATTTTTTACTTTTTGCTATAATAAATATTATTTAGGCCGATACATATTCTTCTATAGGGATGTAGGGATCGGCGAACATCGAACGATTTGGGCCATTTGCGCCAAATTCGAGTGACGCGAACGGCCCACAATACACTGCACCATCGCAGTGCAATCCCGGTGCTGTGATTGGCCAAGCATGCACTGTGACCCCGCATGCTTGGCCAATCACAGCGCCGGCAGCTAGGAGAGCCATAATTGGCCACAGGCAGGTTGCCTGTGGCCAATTATAGCTCAGGGGGTTTAGCACACGCCCCACACTATAAAATGCCGCCAGCGCGGCGGCCTTGTGTAGTGTGTTACGGCGCAGGGAAAGAGAAGGATAGGCAGGGACAGTGTTGATATTCTTTATGCTATTCTTGTGTGCAGGGAGAGAGAAGGATAGGCAGGGAGAGTGTCAGTGTCATATTCTTTGCTAAACCTTGTGTGCAGGGAGAGAGAAGGATAGGCAGGGGACAGTGTCAGTGTCATATTCTTTGCTAAACCTTGTGTGCAGGGAGAGAGAAGGATAGGCAGGGAGAGTGGTCAGTGTCATATTCTTTGATAAACCTTGTGTGAAGGGAGAGAGAAGGATAGGCAGGGGACAGTGTCAGTGTCATATTCTTTACTAAACCTTGTGTGCAGGGAGAGAGAAGGATAGGCAGGGAGGGTGTCAGTGTCATATTCTTTGATAAACCTTGTGTGCAGGGAGAGAGAAGGATAGGCAGGGGACAGTGTCAGTGTCATTGTTGCTAAGCCTCCTGCACAGTATACACCTGAAGCTAGCCCTTATTGCTGTGTTTTCCTGGTGTGTTACACTAACAGGCATTTGCAGCACTTACAGCGGGCGGAGTGTGCCTCCTGCACATTATACACCTGAAGCTAGCCCGTATTGCTGTGTTTTCCTGGTGTGTTACACCAACAGGCATTTGCAGCACTTACAGCAGGCGTAGTGTGATTCCTGCAAAATATACTCCTGAAGCTAGGCCTTATTGCTGTGTTTTCCTAGTGTGTTACACCAACAGGCATTTGCAGCACTTACAGCGGGCGGAGTGTGCCTCCTGCACATTATACACCTGAAGTTAGCCCGTATTGCTGTGTTTTCCTGGTGTGTTACACCAACAGGCATTTGCAGCACTTACAGCGGGCGGAGTGTGTCAGTAGCTGTGAGACCTTGGGAGAGAGAGGACGTGCCTGTAGGGAGCTCCTGGAGCTCCAGGAGGAGGGGGTGAGATGGCCTCCTCCAGCCCAGGGCCGGGGCAGCCTTCCTGGCCTGGAAGACTACTGCTACCCCTGAGTGAAGATCCATCCAGGGAGGATTTATTATTTCTCCAAACCCAGTGCGATTTGATGAACTGGACATCACCCCAGCCAGGTGAGAATACAGGCAAGCTGCAAGGCAGAGTGGCCAGAGTTAAGGGCCTGATTCAGAAGGCCTCTCAGGCTTTCTGCGCAAAAATGGCCATTCTAACTAGTCTCCGTGACAGGAGAGACAGATCAAGCAGTGCCAAAAGAGAGGAATTTAAGGAGCCAATAGAAGTAATGAAGACCCAGTGTAGGAGCCTCTGGAACATGCTGGCTGGGCTATGTGAGAGTGGCCCAGAGGAGAGGACCTTCCTCTTGGAAATCTGTAGAGTAATAAGGCAAGCAAGCAAGGATGGCTCACAGGCTGCCAGACGCAGCAGGCGCCCACCCATGCAGCCTTCCCAGTCCGAAGCGGATGTGGAAGAGGAGGTGGAGGCAGAGAAAGAACTTGAACCCGTGGCTGATGGGATGGATGTGGTGAACGATGGTGCTGGGATGGAGCACCCCCCCCTCCCCTGTTGGTGCAGCCCCTGACGCCAAAGCTGCGGAGGATCCCCGGGACTCTGCTGCAGTGCGGCCTGCAAGTGCGGCCGGTGTGCAGGCAGGCCCGGGTAGGGTATCCAGTGATGCAGCTGGGGGTGGTCAGGCGGTGGGTGCACTAAGAGGGGGGAAGTTGGGGAAGCACCCTGTGGTTGTACTAACCCATCTCCCAATGGATAGAAAAACTGTTAAAACCAAAGGAAAGGAAAAAGAACTCGCCAGTGACTCTGTAAAGACAGTGTCTGATGCCTCTGTGATCCCCGCATGCGGCCAGGGTAAAACACCTAAAATGGCGGCTCCGGCCGTGGCTGAACATGCTGAGGGAGAGAGGCGGGCGTCTGCAGCCCTGCATGTGGTAGATGGTCAGCAGGCAATGGTGGCAGGTCTTCAACCTAGAGTCTGTACGGAGGTGGTGGAGGGAGGGGTGGTGGATGGGGGTGGATCATCACCTCCCCTGTGTAATAGTGGCCAAAATGTGTGTGGCTCTCCTAGTCTAGGGGAGTCTGCGTCTGCAGTGTACTCCACTGCTGACAGTGGAGGAGTGTCTCTTGGGTTGGGGGCGGGTGCGCGCGGGGGTCGGGGGGCGGAGCCTGAGCGAGTGTCTGACAGTCTGTGTCACTCGCAGGCCATGGCTCCCGGCGCTCCCCGCCCCCTGCCTAACCCGGAGGTGGATGAAGCCTCTGTACCGGGGGACCGGTCTGCGGCTCCCTGTGTTCCCCCGCCGAACCCGGAAGTAGACGGAGCCTCGGCACAGGGGGATCACTTCCGGTCCACGGCTCCCTGTGTTCCCCACCCCCTGCCCGGCCCGGATGTGGACGGAGCCCTTGTGCGGGAGGACCGCTTCCGGTCCATGGCTCCCTGTGTCCCTCGCCCCTCGATCGGCCCAGAAAGGGGGCGGGGCTTCAGTCCGGAATGCGGAGGGGGGGTTGGATATTCCCCGGTCCCCAAGCCGTGTCCCCTCAGCCAATCCGGAAGTGGATGGCAGCGCTGGGGACACGGCAATGTGTGGAAGTGACTCCGACGAGGAAATTCCACAAGGTCAGTCTGCGGTATGGGGGAATGTGGAGGTGGGTGAGCTGCGTGAGGACTGCCCGGCCATGCAGTATATCAGGGCTCTGGAGTCCTCGCAGCAGCAGAGGGAGTGCCAGCCCCCAGTTAACCCTGATGGGGGTCATGTTGTGGGTCATGTTTCTGGGGACCCGGCGGGGCAGGTTAACCTGCTGGGGAGCCAGACAGTAGCAGCCCCAGGCAGAATTTCAGGGGGGGATCCACCTTCAGTTGTTGAGGTGGGGGGTGTCGGGAGGTGGTGGTCACCCTGGGGGGGTGGGGCCTGGGATTGGGTCCCCTCGGGTGGACCCTGGTCCTGAGGATGCGTCTGCGGAGGCCTCTGCTCCTGCCGCTGGGGGAGCATTAGGGGGCTCGCAGGAAGAGGACCTGCTTGGGGCACTGAGGGAAGGAAGGTCCTTCGCACGGGTGGCTGGCACCAGCATCCCTCTGGGTCCCCTGTATGGCCAGTTTGGGGCCCAAAATTTCCGGGCCCCGCCAGCTGGTCATTTTCAGGGGGCCAACTCCTGGTCTAGGGGTACGGGGGGCCCGGAGAGGAAAAGACGCAATGTGGTGCAGTTAAGGTGGGAGGGACCTGATCAGTGCCCTAGCAGAGGGCAGGTGGTGGATTGGCTCTTAGGGATGCATTTTAAAGTTTCAGATCTCTTTGCAGTCATCCACCCCACCGGATCAAAGGAATTTGATGTGAGCTTCGTCTCCGTTGTCAATATGGAGCTCTTTATTACCGTCTATGGGCTCCTGAGAGGGTCGGACCCCTGGAAGAATTTTCGGGTGGTCCCCCTCTCTAGACAAGAGGAGACGAAGTCTCTAACCATCCTCATGAGGAACGAGTCCCTCCCCCCGGAGGACATCACGACCTGGCTCAGTAGGCATGGACAGCTGCAGGCTCCGTTGAGGAAAAATCTAGATGAGCGTGGGGTCTGGAACGGTGCGTGGTCGGCCAGGATCCGGTTGAAGCGCCAGGGCAACAGTGTCACGCACATCCCTGGTAGCGCCTTTATTGGCCGGGACCGGATCCTGGTCTTCTACCCCGGTCAGCCCCGCCGGTGCTTTAAGTGCGGGAGCCCGGCGCACCTCAGCGCAGATTGCATCATGCCGAGATGCGTGAGGTGCAACGGGTTTGGGCATGCTCCGGAGACCTGCAGGCTGATAGTCTGTAACCTTTGTGGGGCACTGGGCCACCCCTTCAGCCGCTGCCCTAAGGCTTTTAGGGGCGGTGCGCCTGGGGGGATGGGCCAGACCCAGCCGCTGAGCCAGCAGGTCAGCCTGCGGGGGAGGGCTCGTCTCCTCCGGCAAACCACGAGGATGGGTCCGGGCCTGGGGGTGCTGCAGGCCCTCTCCCCCAGAGGCAGAGATCAAGCAGACGCAGACAGAGCAATGTGGGGGCCTCTGGGCCGGTGTCTGGGGGTTCACGTGGGCCAGTGCCGCCTCCTGTGGTCACCGAGCCCCGGGAGGGGCCTAAGAGGCCCCTAACCAGGGACCACCCAGCTCCCCAAACTCCTTCTTCTCCTTCCCCCCTCCTCCTCCTTCCCCCTCCCCCCCTCCTCCTTCCCCCTCTCCCCCCTTGCCCCCCTTGCACCTCTCCTTCCCTTTCCTCTTCCCCCCCTTTCCTCCCCCCCTGCTTCTCCCCCTCCAACCTCCTCTCCTCCTCTCCCCTCCTCTCCTTCCCTTTTACCCCCTCCAGATCAAGAAATGGAAATAGCAGAATCCCTGAAGGGTCCCTTTAAACGTCCTAAGGATGCCCTAAGTGGGGAGTCGCAGGTGAAGGGGATGTGGGTAAAAAAAAAACAAAAAAAAAGAGAAAGGGTACCGGGCAGGCGGAGGTTGCTGGTCCACGGCCCGGTGTAAACAGGGATAGTAGGGTTTGTGGCCCAGTTAAGCTGGGGAATAGGTATGGAGTTTTTTCCTCGGACTCCGAGGAGGATTTCAGCTAGTGTAGTGCGGGGGGGAATGCAAGCCTTAATCACTAAGGATGGCGGTACCCTCTCCAATACGCCTTGTGACCATTAATGTTGCAAGTGTGCGTTCTGCGGCGGCTCGTTTCATGGCCTTCGATTTTCTCAGCCGAGTTGAAGCTGACATTTTGTTTTTGCAAGAGACCTGGCTGGCATCGGTGGCAGAGATGCATCTAGCAAAGAGGGAGTGGAGGTGTGGCCCCTCCCTCTGGTCTCTTGCGGCCGAGCCCTGCAGTGGAGTTGCAGTCCTTTTTAAGACTGGTCCGGTGGCTTGTCGACGAGTGATTGAGGTAGAGGTCGGTAGGTGCCTGGTGGTGGACGCCGTCGTGAGGGGGCAATTCCTAAGGCTGATCAACTTCTATGGCCCTCAAACCAAGAGGGACAGGAGGAGCCTCCTCACGATGGTCAAGCCCTACTTGTTTACGTCCCAGCAGGTGGTCTTTGGTGGTGACTATAACATGGTCACCAGATCAAAGGATCGGGCAGGCGCCTCAGGCCCCCTGGGATATGATAGCATCTTTTTGAATAGAATAGTAAGGGAAGCCGGGTTGGTGGATGCACATGTTCAGTGCCTCCCCAACCACACTGGGTTCACCTATGCCCGAGGTAATAGTAGGAGTAGGTTAGATAGGTTTTTTTTTAAAGGAGAGCTCTACCTTTGCGGCACCCGTGCTGCAGGCGGTGGAGTTCTCCGATCACTGTATGGTTTCTGTGACTCTGAATGTGGCCGACACTCCTCAGAAGGGTCTAGGTTTCTGGCGTCTTAATGGATCGCTGCTCGAGGACCTCGAGGTTAGGGAGGCCTATGAGATCTTCCTTGCGGATCAGGCCTCGCTCCTTGAGAACGGCTGCTCCCGCCAGGAATGGTGGGAAGTGGTGAAGAAGAGGTCGGAGGGCTTTTTCCGCAGGATCTCTAGGTACCGGGCGACATCCAAGTACCTGGCCTACCAGAGGTTGCGCAGGCGGTTAGACCGCCTGGTTTCAGCTGGGGGCCCTCAGGAACAGATATCCGATCTGAAACTTCAGATGAAGGGGTGTCAGTATGACCGTCTTGCCTCCCTGGTCCTTGAAAGGGATTACGGGAAGTTTTCCTCCCCGGATCCCTACAAGAGCTGTGGTGAGGCAGTGAGTTTGAAGGTCATACATGGCCTGAGGGATGCTTCGGGGTCCCTGGTCCGGTCCAGACCGGGTATCCTAGGCATCATTAGGGACCACTTTTCAGACCTCCTTCCAAGGAAGCCTTTAGATATGGAGAAAGTCAGGGTGTTTCTTGATGAGACCCCGCTTCTTGCGGGGTCTGACCTCCCGGATTCTCTGACAGCAGAAATCTCGGTTGCAGAAATCGAGCAGGCCATCGACTCTTTGTCCTTAAAAAAGTCGCCGGGGCCCGATGGGCTCACGGCTGAATTTTATAAAACCTTTAAGAGTCTTTTGGCTCCTCATTTGAGGGAGGTTTTCAATGAGTGTTTGGCCAATGGCCTGCTCCCTCCCTCAATGAGAAGGTCAGCCTTGATTCTACTGTCAAAGGGGAAAGATCCGACTGTGATTGAGAACTGGCGCCTGATCGCCCTTCTCACTACAGATAGGAAGTTGCTGGCGAAAATACTCTTTTTACGTATGTCAGCAGTCGCTGACGAGATGCTTTCTGTCTCCCAGCACTGTGCAATTCCTGGCCGGAGCACCTTTAGTGCCGTCCTGAACGTCCGGGAGGCCGTGGAAAGGTGCAGGGCAACGGGGGATAGGCGGTATCTGCTGGCATTAGACCAGGCCAAGGCTTTTGACCGGGTGAACCATGAGTACCTCTGGCTTCTTCTGAGAAAGTACGGTGTGCCTGAGCAATTTGTGAATTGGCTGAAAGTATTGTACAGGGGGGCGGTGAGCTTCCCTCTTGTCAATGGTTGGGTGGGTCCTGCCTTTGCTGTGGACTCTGGGGTCAGGCAGGGTTGCCCGTTGAGCCCCCTTCTCTACGTTTTTGCTGTCGATCCCTTTGTGAGAAGGCTCGACTGTGAGCGTTTGAGGGGGGTTCCGGTAGGGCCCTGCATTGGTCTAGATCCAGCAGTGAGGGTGGTGGCCTACGCGGACGATGTCTCGGTGGTGGTGTCCAGGCATCTGGTTCGTTGGTCAATTGGGGCAAGAGCGAAGTTCTCTGGTTGGGGGAGGAAGGCGAGCAGTTCGCTCTTCCGGACGTGTTTCCCCAGCCCCAGCCAGAAGTTAAAATTCTTGACATCCTATTCGGCCCGGGTGATTACCCCAAGCTAAACTGGGAGCGCAGACTGGTCGGTGCATCTCGGAAGGTGAATGCCTGGAAGGGCTGGAAGCTGTCATTGAGGAAAAGGGTAAGCCTGGTTAAAACATACCTACTGCCAGAGTTCCTCTATGTCAGCTACGTTTGTATTTTGCCTGTATCGCTCTATGCCCGGATCTCTGGCCTGTTTTTCCTGCTACTGTGGGGAAACAGGCTAAATCTGATCAAGAGGGAAGTCACGTACCGGCAGAGGAGGCATGGTGGGTTGGATATGATCAATCCGGTGGTATTTTTCATCACCTTGTTTGTGAAATTCAACCTACAGTCCATCTTTGTGAGCCTGCCTTCTCTGTGGGAGCGTTCATGCAAGAACTGGCTCTTGCTGTTCCTGAGTAGGTGGGAGGATGGGGGTCGGCCCGGTGACCTTCGTAGATCACATGGGTACCTCCCGTCCTATGTCCCCCAAGCTTTGAAGGTACTGAGGCAGTGGCGGATAACTGCCCTTGAGGTGGGCTCTTCGGGTCGGCGTGAGCTGTACTCAAGGGTCATGGCCTCGGATATTTTGAGGCCACTGTCTTTAAGGGATTGCCCGGAGAGAGTCCTTGAGAAGGGACTAGCCCTTCTGAATTCCCCAAGAGTCCCAAGCAAGTTTTGGGATCTTGCGTGGAGGGCTTTCCACGGACGTCTCTATGTCCGTGGAAACCTAAAGTTTAGGAACCTAGGGGACAGAGGTTGTCCTCGTGCGGAATGTGGGGGGGCATTGGAGACCATGGACCACTTTTTGGCCGAATGCCCCTTTAACATTGAGGTTCGCGAGGGGGCAGGGGAAGCCGTTGGTTATCCCCGACTCTCGTCCTTGACTTACTCTGAGGTGGTGTACGGCGACTTCAGGGTTCACAGAGGGTTTGAGTTATCGTCACTTTATTTAGTTAGCTTAGTGGCTCTCTATTACACATGGCACGCTCGGTGTTTGGTGTCCACTGGGGGCAAAGTCCTGTCCACGCATGAGGTGGTGGGTGATATCTTCCGGGAGTTGGTGAAGGTGAGGAGTCTGGAGAGGGAGAGGGTTGGAGCCAATAGGAGTGCCCGGCTGTGGAGGGGTTTCTCCTTCCGGCCTCCTTGAGGCTCTGGGCCTCTTTCTTTCGGGGGGTGGTTCTTAAAGTGTCCTTTTCACCCCCCTTAGATTTTGACTTTTTCTTTAATAGTAGGGCTTGCAGGCATTCTAGACCTCGTTTGCGTTCTCGCTTGTAAGTAGCCGGTGGGTGGTTAGTTAGTGTTTAGGTTTGGTGTTAATGTTAGGATGGTATGTGTTAGTGTTAGGATTTTGTAAGATTAGTGGGTGATGTGTTTTTTTCTTGTATTCTAGGATTTCGGATATGTATATTGTGAAGCCCACGTGTGGGTGGTCGGAAAGTGGGTAAGGGTGGTGGTGGTGAGTTTTGGTATTATGTGTTAGTCTGATGTGTTAGGGTTTCTTTAATGTATATGTTATTTATTTTGTATATATTGTAAATACTGGCAGTAGTTTTTAAAATAAACAAAAATTTACAGCGGGCGGAGTGTGCCTCCTGCACATTATACACCTGAAGCTAGCCCGTATTGCTGTGTTTTCCTGGTGTGTTACACCAACAGGCATTTGCAGCACTTACAGCAGGCGTAGTGTGATTCCTGCAAAATATACTCCTGAAGCTAGGCCTTATTGCTGTGTTTTCCTGGTGTGTTACACTAAATGCCGCATACACACGATCATTTTTCATGCCGTTAAAAATGCCATTAAAAAAAATGCCCATTAAAAATGATCGTGTGTATGCTCCAGAGCATTTTTAACGAAGTGAAAAACGGGCATTAAAAATTTCGAACATGCTCTCTTTTTTCACGTCGTTTTTCATGTCGTTTTTTTTTAACGACGTGAAAAACGATAGTGTGTATGCTTTAACGACGTGAAAAAAAATGCGCATGCTCAGAATCAAGTATGAGACGGGAGCGCTCGTTCTGGTAAAACTAGCGTTCGTAATGGAGATAGCACATTCGTCATGCTGTAACGGACTGAAAAGCACTAGACTGAAAAGAGCGAATCGTCTCTCAACAAACTTTACTAACATGAACTTCCCCTTTATAGTGCCGTCGTACGTGGTGTACGTCACTGTGCTTTTCTTGAACATTTTTTAAAATGATGGTGTGTACGCAAGACAGGCTTGAGAGGAAACAAGAAAAAAAATGACGAGAAAAACGTCAGTTTTAAAAATGACATTAAAAACGATCGTGTGTATGGGGCATAACAGGCATTTGCAGCACTTACAGCGGGCGGAGTGTGCCTCCTGCACATTATACACCTGAAGTTAGCCCGTATTGCTGTGTTTTCCTGGTGTGTTACACCAACAGGCATTTGCAGCACTTACAGCGGGCGGAGTGTGCCTCCTGCACATTATACACCTGAAGTTAGCCCGTATTGCTGTGTTTTCCTGGTGTGTTACACCAACAGGCATTTGCAGCACTTACAGCAGGCGTAGTGTGATTCCTGCTAAATATACTCCTGAAGCTAGGCCTTATTGCTGTGTTTTCCTAGTGTGTTACACCAACAGGCATTTGCAGCACTTACAGCAGGCGTAGTGTGATTCCTGCAAAATATACTCCTGAAGCTAGGCCTTATTGCTGTGTTTTCCTGGTGTGTTACACCAACAGGCATTTGCAGCACTTACAGCGGGCGGAGTGTGCCTCCTGCACATTATACACCTGAAGATAGGCCGTATTGCTGTGTTTTCCTGGTGTGTTACACCAATAGGCATTTGCAGCACTTACAGCGGGCTAAGTGTGCCTCCTGCACATTATACACCTGAAGGTAGCCCGTATTGCTGTGTTTTCCTGGTGTGTTACACCAACAGGCATTTGCAGCACTTACAGCAGGCGTAGTGTGATTCCTGCAAAATATACTCCTGAAGCTAGGCCTTATTGCTGTGTTTTCCTAGTGTGTTACACCAACAGGCATTTGCAGCACTTACAGCAGGCGTAGTGTGATTCCTGCAAAAAAAAACTCCTGAAGCTAGGCCTTATTGCTGGTTTTCCCATCTCCCTGCAGGCCATTAGAATGTCTGGAAGGCAAACAAGGAGAGGCAGACAGTCAGGAGCCAATAAAAGAGGGCAAGCAGGCTCTGTGTCTAGAGACAACAGTGCTGGTCGTGGACGCGGTGCATAGCCATCAGCACGTGGCCATGGGACACGCTTGTCCTTCTTTTCGGCAGCTGGACGTGTTGAGCCGCATCATGCCGAAGACTTGGTAGAGTGGATGACCAAGCCCTCCTCATCCTCCTCATCCTCTCTCACCCAGGCTCAGGGTACTGGCAAAGCAGCTGCCAAAGCGTCCTCTTCCCTGGTATCAATGTCATCATCAGTCACTCCTTCCCTAGACCAACCATGTCCTCCTGAGGAGTCCCCCGAACTGTTTGAGCACAGTGTTGGGTACATGCTCCAGGAGGATGCCCAGCGTTTCAAAGGGTCTGATGATCATACCCAGCTAGAGGAAGGCAGTAGCGTGAGAGCAGAGAGAGGGGATGCTCAAGAAGGACACCAATCTGGCAGTCATGTTCCAGCAGCTGCAGCATACTGCCAGATTGGCTCCAGTGATGAGGAGGGAGGGGATGATGAGGTCACTGACTCCACGTGGGTGCCTAATAGGAGAAAGGAGGAGGAGGAGGAGGATGAGGAGGAGGCACATCTCCAACGAGGCAGGATGCCCTCGGGGGGCCAGCGTAAGGGCAGCACACCGACGGAATCACACCGCAGAGCTCCGCCTGTGCAGGGCGATGCCTCTGCCCGTTATTCAAAAAGTTCTTTGGTGTGGGCCTTTTTTGAGTCGAGTGCATCAGATCGCGCAGCTGCTGTTTGCAACATATGTCTCAAGCGTATATCGCGTGGCCAAAACATCACCCGCTTGGGCACAACATGCTTGACCAGACATATGTTGACCTGCCATGCAGCTCGTTGGCAAGCCTACCTTAAAGACCCACACAAAAGAACAAAGCGGACCTCTCCTTGCACCGCATCAGCTGGGATCTCCAACCCCACTATACCTTTAGTCCTCTCTGAAACCTAAACTGAGAGGAATGAAGGTGTAGAATTAGGTGTGTCACAGCCAAGTACTTGCGGGCACTCTGCTAGCAGTACACCGACGTCCGATTCTAGCAGGCAAATTTCCCTGCCCCAGCTGCTGGACCGTTGAAAGAAGTTCACTCCCAGCCATCCACATGCCCAGCGGTTGAATGCTAGCTTGGCTAAATTGCTAGCGCTTCAACTGCTGCCTTTTCAGTTGGTAGACTCGGCCCCCTTCCGTGAGTTTGTGCAATGTGCGGTTCCTCAGTGGCAGGTTCCCAAACGCCACTTTTTCTCACGGAAGGCGATTCCGGCTCTCTACCGGCATGTGGAAGGCAATGTCTTGGCCTCGCTGGACAGGGCGGTCAGCGGTAAGGTGCATATTACCGCTGACTCATGGTCCAGCAGGCATGGACAGGGACGTTACCTTTCTTTCATGGCCCATTGGGTCACTCTTTTGGCAGCTGTGAAGGATGCAGGACAAGGTGCAGTAGTGTTGGAGGTTGTTCCGCCGTCACGCCTCCAAAATGCTACTACTGGTTGTGACACGCCTCTCTCCTCCACCCCCTCCTCTTCTTCTTCCTCCATGGCCTCTTCCTGTGCTTTGTCCTCGGAACCAGCGGTGCTCCGTAGGCGTTCAAGGGGCTACGCAAGTACGCAGGCAAAAAGATGCCATGCCGTGCTTGCGCTGGTGTGTTTGGGGGACAGGAGCCACACTGGGGCAAAGGTTCTGTCTGCTCTGCAGGGGCAGGCCGAGAGGTGGTTGACGCCACGCCAGCTTAAGCCAGGAATGGTGGTTTGCGACAATGGCACCAACCTCCTCTCCGCCCTCCAACAGGGACAACTGACCCATGTGCCCTGTGTGGCTCACGTCCTTAACCTGGTGGTGCAGCGGTTCTTGGGCAGGTACCCGGGCTTACAGGATGTCCCGAGGCAGGCCAGGAAAGTCTGTGTGCATTTCCGCAGATCTTATAATGCCAGTGCTCGCCTGGCTGAGCTGCAAAAGGAGTTGAACCTGCCCAAGAACCGCCTTATATGTGACATGCCCACCAGGTGGAACTCAACGTTGGCCATGCTGCAGCTGCTGCACACGCAGCAGAGGGCCATCAATGAGTACCTGTGCGACTACGGCACCAGGACAGGGTCAGGGGAGCTCAGGTTTTTTTCACCACGCCAGTGGGGCATGATCAGGGATGCATGCACTGTCCTGGCACCATTTGAGGAGGCCACGAGGATGGTGAGCAGTGACAGTGCATGTATCAGTGACACTGTACCTCTTGTCCACCTGTTGGAACATACGCTGCGTGGAATAATGGACAGGGCACTTGAGACAGAACAGAGGCAGGAAGAGGAAGACTTCCTTGCCTCTCAAGGCCCCCTTTACCCAGACAGTGTTCCTTCTGTCCCACCCATCGCACAGGAAGAGGAGGAGGAGGAGGAGGATTGTGTCAGCATGGAGGTGGAGCCTGGCACTCAGCATCATCAGCAGCAGTCTTTTAGGGATGATTTACAGTCCCAAGAAACCCGTGGACTTGTACGTGGCTGGAGGAGGTGGCTGCGGATCATGTCGTCCTTAGTGATCCAGAGGACTCCGGACCGAATGCCTCAGCTAACCTACGCTGCATGGCCTCCCTGATCCTGCAAAGTCTGCGGAAGGATCCTCGTATTCTTCGGATCAAAGAGAGGGACCATTACTGGCTGGCCACTCTCCTTGATCCACGGTACAAGGGTAAGGTTGCGGACCTTATCTTACCGTCGCAGAGGGAGCAGAGGGAGCAGAGGATGAGACAACTCCGGGAGGCCTTGCAGAAAGGTCTGTGCAACGCGTTCCCAGAGACTGGGAGGTTACAAACTCCTGGTCCTGGACAACGAGTTGCTGAGGCTTCGGTCAGTCAAAGAAGGAGCGGTGGGGAAGGTGGCCGTCTGACCGATGCGTTCAGACAATTCTTTAGTCCGCAGCCCCAAGGTATGATCGGTTCCAGCAACCATCGCCAGCGTCTGATATACATAGTGCAGGAATACCTAGGGGCAAGGTCAGACTTGGACACCTTCCCCACCGAAAATCCTCTGGCTTACTGGGTCTTGAGGATGGATCACTGGCCAGAGCTTGCACAGTATGCAATTGAGCTACTGGCCTGTCCTGCATCCAGCGTTCTTTCAGAACGCACATTCAGTGCTGCTGGAGGATTTGTCACGAATCACAGGGTGCGCCTGTCCACCGACTCGGTTGATCGACTGACCTTCATAAAGATGAACCAGTCTTGGATCACCACCAGCTACCAAACACCTGAAGCTGATATAACAGACTAATTTATTTTCAAATGTCACATCCCTTCAAGACTGATGCTGATGCTGAGAGACTGTCCTGTTATGTTGACTGACTATCCTCCTCCTCCTCAATGATCCGATTGATGATGATAGCTTGGAAGAACATTTTTGTTTCTGGGTGCCGCCACCAGTGGCTAAGGCCCAATTTTTCAGCCCCTGTTTAACAGGGTCATGTAATTACAATTTTTTATGCAATGCTTTGCAGCAGGGCTCATTCCTGCACTCCAACTAGAGTATCTGGGAGAGGTTGCAGTGTCGTGGCACCAGCACCAGTGGCTAAGGCCCAATTTTTCAGCCCCTGTTTAACAGGGGCGTGTTATTACAATTTTTTATGCAATGCTTTGCAGCAGGGCTCATTCCTGCACTCCAACTAGAGTATCTGGGAGAGGTTGCAGTGTTGTGGCACCAGCACTGGTGCCTAAGGCCCAATTTTTCAGCCCCTGTTTAACAGGGGCGTGTAATTAAAATTTTTGATGCAATACTTTGCAACAGGGCTCATTGCTGTGCTCCAAGTACAGTATCTGTGAGGGGTTGCAGTGTTGTGGCACCAGTGCCTAAGGCCCAATTTGTCTGCCCCTGTTTAACAGGGGCATGTAATTACAATTCTTGATCTAATAATTCACAGCAGGGCCCATTCCTGCGCCCACCAAGAGTAACTGTGAGGCCTTACAGTGTTGTGTCAACACCACCACCACCACCAAAGGCCCAATTTTTCAGCCCCTGTTCAACAGGGGCATGCAATTACAATTCTTTATCTAATAATTCACAGCAGGGCCCATTCATGCGCCCACCAAGAGTAACTGTGAGGGCTCACAGTGTTGTGGCAACACCAACATGTAAGGGGCAAATTTCAGCAGAGTATATACGGCAGGCCCCTACTTTCAAACATCCAATTTACAAACGACTCCTCCTTGCAAACGGAAGGATACAACAGGAAGTGAGAGGAAATCTACCCCTAGGAAGGCAAATTCTCTCCTGTAAGAGTTAATATGGGAAAAAAAAGTGTCTCCTCTCCACTGATGCTTTATCACCAATTCTTGTTTCAATAAAAACCCCAAATTTCCAAAAAACATTTGTCATTAGGACGGAAAGTGAGGTGAACTGTTCTGAACAGGTGCACACTGCACAGACAGCAAAACAAATGTTACAGGGGTGATAACCCTTCCCTATGTTTTCCAAAAAGCTTAAAAATAGATTTTTTGGCTGGAGCTACACTTAAACAATGTACCTGTTCAAAATTACAAACAGATTCTACATAAGAACAAACCTACAGTCCCTGTCTTGTATGCACCGCCTGTATATGGCTGTTCAGAGTATATAGCAGTGTTTCTCAACTCCTGTCCTCAAGGCGCCCCAACAGGTCATGTTTTCAGGCTATCCATTATTTTGCACATGTGATTTGATCAGTTTCAGTGCCTTAGTAATTACCACAGCTGTTTCATCTGAGGGAAATCCTGAAAACATGACCTGTTGGGGCGCCTTGAGGACTGGAGTTGAGAAACACTGGTATATAGGGCCTTTTTTATTTTGTGTGCGGGGTTCCCCTTAATATCCATACAAGACCCAAAGGGGCTCGTAATGGGCTGGGGTAGGGGGGGGTGTGATGGGGTAGCTATGCCATTTTTTTATAAAGATTTTCATCCATATTACCGGGACCAGACATTACATTAAAGCCGCAAGCAGTTTTAAATGGCCTTTTTTCCTTTAGAAATGTAATTTTGTGCAGGGACAGTTCTAAACACGGGAAACACGTGGCACTTCACAGGCATACTTTAGACACCCCCCAGGTACGATATTTAAAGGAATATTTGACTTTTTTTTTTTCACTTTATGCATCATTAAAATGACTGCTCCCGAAAAACGTCCGTTTGTATTTAATAGGGTTCTAACGTTCGTGTGAACTTTCGGTCCGTTCGCGGGTTCTGGTGCGAACCGAACCCGGGGGTGTTTGGCTCATCACTATTCTTCTACATATTTTTGGTAAAAAAAAAATCGCAATAAGCGTATATTGATTGGTTTGCGCAAAATTTATAGCGTCTACAAAATAGGGGATAGATTTATAGCATTTTTTTTTTTACTAGTAATGGCGGCGATCTGCGATTTTTATTGTGACTGCGATATTGCGGCGGACAGATCGGACACTTTTGACACATTTTTGTGACCATTCACATTTATACAGCGATCCCTGCTATAAAAATGCATTGATTACTGTATAAATGTGACTGGCAGGGAAGGGGTTAACACTAGGGGGCGAGGAAGGGGTTAAATGTGTTTCCTAGATGTGTTCTAACTGTGGGGGGGAGGGGACTGACTGGGGGAGGTGACCGATGGTTGTCCCTATGTACAAGGGACACACCATCGGTCTCCTCTCCCTCACAGGACATGGATCTGTGTGTTTACACACACAGATCCACTTTCCTGCTCGGTTACTGGGCAATCGCGGGTGCCCGGTGGCCATTGCGGCCGCTGGGCACGCGCATCGGGTCCCCAGCAACGCGGCGGGCGCGCGCGCCCCCTAGCTCCTTTTAAAGGCAGGACGTCATATGACGTCCTGTCAGAAGAACGAGAGAGTCTTCCGCCCGCCGTCATTTGACGGTGGGCGGTAGACAACAGGTTAAAGAGCATTGGGCAGGCAGTAATAAGGCATTCGGGTTGATTTACTAAAACTAGAGAGTGCAAAATCTGCTGCAGCTCTGTATAGAAACCAATCAGCTTCCAGGTTTCATTGTCAAAGCTTAATTGAACAAACTGAAGTTAGAAGCTGATTGGCTACCATGCCCCGCTGCACCAGATTTTTTACTCTCCAGTTTTAGTAAATCAGTCAAATTATTTCACTTCCTCAGCACCTGTTTTAACCAATTAAATCCCTGATAGCAGTTAAATGGGATCACATTTCAGGCAACATGGTGGGTGGTGACAGTGAGGATATTTTTTGCTGCACAAAAAGCATCACGGTTGCAGCATATGTACTTTCCTCTCTGCTGCCTTTGCAGCATAAGGGCTCTTTTACACAGATCTGCTTAGCGGGGGGGGGGGGGGATCTGTGGGTGGATTCCCTTTTGAACTGGAGCTGAACGGGACAGATGTCATTATCTGTACAGCCGACAGGAGTAGACTTGGACCCTCTTAGCTACCTCACATCAGCCTCTCCCTTGTACCTCCTTGGCACTTACTGAAGGAGTGGCTGTACAAAGAATTACTCCGCCAGGGAGGGCAGCCCGCCTGAACTAATCGTGCAGCGGGACATGTGGAATGGACTTTATGCGTATATGCCCCTGAAGCTGCCTGGGCTCCCCCGTTTAGCTGATGACGAGAGGATCCTTGCTGCCAGACAGTTTTCCAGCTAATATTCACTCCAAAGTATCATCTGCTCCAGCCAGGACTGAATGAATACTTATCAAGTGGAGGGGATGTGATCTATACTGTATAGAT
The DNA here is from genome assembly GCA_029206835.1 of Rana muscosa. NCBI lineage: Eukaryota > Metazoa > Chordata > Amphibia > Anura > Ranidae > Rana > Rana muscosa. The sequence continues at coordinate 600,801,279 of CM055122.1, read as the reverse complement.
GGTATATGACTAGAGGTGGATCTACTAACATTACAGCACAAAGTATTTATAAAGAACTATATAGTGTGTGTGTATATATACATACACACACTATGTTCTGTGCTAGGAGTTCTTAGCACAGCAGTTGATCATATGTGTATAGTACATGAATAAAATGTTTGTCCTTTTTCTGTGAATGGCTGATGTACAAAGAGCAGACACTGAGCCTAGGTTCACATTGGAGCGATTTGTCATGCGATTTAATATCAAATCGCATGACAAGTCGCAGCCTGATGGTGGCAATGGCACTGTTCCAATTGGTGCGACACCGATTTTCCAGTGCCGTACCAATTTGCAAAACTAGTTCCTGCACTACTTTTGCCAATTTCAGGTGACATGAAGGCACACAGATGTCTATCAATTAGCACCTGAAATTGCGCTGACCTTGCTAATTTGAAAGTGCTACTTCAAGTGAAGTAGCGCGATTTCAAAGTAGCATCAATGTGAACCGGTAACAATGGTTGCAGTAAAAGTACTTGCACAATATTGCTGCTAGCTTCGTAAGAAGAACCATTATGCCGCGTACACATGACCGTTTTTCTCGACGTGAAAAACTGCATTTTTTCCTTTTGACGAGAAAAACGATCGTCTGTGGGCTTTATGTCGTTTTTCTCGACGAGAAAAACGACATTAAAAACTTCGAGAAAAATTAGAACATGCTCTATTTTTTCTCGCCGTTTTTCACGTCGTCGTTTTTCTCGTCATGAAAAATGGTCGTGTGTAGGCTTTAACGACGTGAAAAAAGCGCGCATGATCAGAAGCAAGTGATGAGAAGGGAGCGCTCGTTCTGGTAAAACTACCGTTCAGAATGGAGATGGCACATTCGTCATGTAGGAAATTATTGCATCGTTTAATGCAGCGCATTCTTTTCTTCGTTCTAATGCTGCAATAATCCTATTCTCTTGCTGCTGATATTCTCACAGAGTTATGTAAAAGTTTGGTCTTTAGTATTTATTGTTTTCTCATGATTAATCTATATTTATTGTAAGCCAGATCTCCCTAAATCCCCAATATTTTAGAGTTTCCATCTTGTTTTGAAGATGTTTTTTTTCTATAATTTTTTTATTTATTTTAGACTGGTTTTCCATATTATTTGATATTTTGTAGTGTGTCAAGTTACCCCAACAACATTATTATTTCTTAGCATTTTCCCTCAAGGAGGTTATTGTCCCTTGTTAATTTCCCAATTTTTTATCCACTGTCCCTGGCTACTCACTACCAAACTGTCTATTTAGAAGAAGAACACATGTTCATTTTGTAACATCAAACAAAAATTCCATTTATTCTGGCCTAAAAACAAATTAAAGGGTAAGCCAAAACAAAACCAGATGTAAAGTAAATCTAAAGAAGCCAGGAAGACAGCATTGGAGACCCTGCTGAAACTAGTGCAGACCCAGATCACCACAGCAAACACCAAAGGATAAAAAGACGAAAATTGGGACCATCTGAGGGACATATCCTGGGCTCATTTGGTGCTTTTCTTTTTTCCCTTCCCTGCAGCCTTCCTTGGAGGCTGTGTCCATGGAGGAGGGACTGGAGCAGGAGTAGGGACAGGAGCAGGGACTGGGACAGGAGCAGGGACTGGGACAGGAGCAGGGACTGGGGCAGGAGCATGGAGTGGGGCAGGAGCAGGGAGTGGTGCAGGAGCAGGGAGTGGGGCAGGAACTTGAGCAAGGACATAAGAAACGTCCACAACGTCCGTAAAATCATTCAGTTTCCCCAACATGCCCATATTTACAACCTTCAATATCAGGCTCTCGCTTTTTAGCCGCTGGGCCAATTCCATTTCTGGAAGTTTGTGCCCAATAAGGGCAGCAAATCCCTCTGCAGCGGTGGGGGGCTCTCTGAGGGCCGCAGTAGCCTCCCTATCTAGGGCCTGGGTCTCCTCCTCCATTTGAAGAAGCCTCCTTGCCCTTTTTTGTGGAATCCGCAGTGGAGGTATCTGGGGCCTGGTGTTGCGCTGTGTCCCACTGGGGCCTGCCTCCTCCTGTGTCCCACTGGGGCCTGCTTCCTCCTGGCTTCCACTGGCACCTGCCTCCTCGTGGGTCCCACTGGGGCCTGCCTCCTCCTGGGTTCCACTGGCACCTGCCTCCTCGTGGGTCACACTGGGGCCTGCCTCCTCATCCTGTTAAAAAAAGTTACATATAATTATTTTAGCCTTCATCTTTCACACACATTTGTCACCTCATGACATTTGCTAATTGAATGCTAATAAATATTATAGTTAATCATTCTGACACCAGCATTTTTCATTCATGTCCCCCTAATTTTTGCCCACTGATGTCTATTGATATGTCAGACACTTTGGTTTATCTGGTAACATTTTTAACACAATTTTTTCAACTTTGACAACATTAGACTTTTATTAATATAAATATTTAGCTAAATATTATACCTGGCTCCAAATATTCAAATCCGGCTCCTCCAGGAGTTGAGCTTGTTCCTCCAAAGAGACCTCAACTTGGCTGGAGGGTTGGCTGCAGGGAATGCTGGAGGGAAGGCTGGAGGGTTGGCTGCAGGGAAGGCTGGAGCTCGTTCTGGGTGGAAGGGTGGAAAGGGATTCCCTGGATTCCAGGTGGTCATCGAGGAAACTGAGATGCTGGTAGTACCAGAGATTTGGAATGTATCTGTCCTCTGCAGCTGCTCCTGACCGCATTGATGTTCAGACTTTGTTTCTTTGAGTCCGGTATGTCCCCCTAATGGTCCCAATTTTGTTCTTCACATCCTGTAGTGTTGCTGTGGGGATCTGAGATTGCACAAATTCCAGCAAGGTCTCCAGTGCTCTCTTCCTGGCTTCTTTATTTTTATTTTGTTTGTTTTTGGTCTCCCATAAAACAGGAAGATTCTTCCATCTTTGCAGGAATTCCAACATGAAGTCGGGGTCCTTAAATACCTGCATTTTTGCTGCAAGTCCAAAAACACACCAAAAATCAAAGGTCAGTCAAGACTACTCCAAATCTTTCTCACCATATATAGGCCACTAACGTAGCAATTGATCAGTAGGGATGAGCTTCGTGTTCGAGTCGAACATACGTTCGACTCGAACATCGGCTGTTCGATCGTTCGACGAAGATCGAACGATTTGGGCCGTTCGCGCCAAATTCGAGTGACGCGAACGGCCCACAATGCACTACGCCATCGCAGTGTCATCCAGGCGCTGTGATTGGCCAAGCATGCACTGTGACCCCGCATGCTTGGCCAATCACAGCGCCGGCAGCGAGGAGAGCAATGATTGGCCACAGGCAGGATGCCTGTGGCCAATTATTGCTGAGGGTGTTTAGTACACGCCCCACACTATAAAAGGCCGCCAGCACGGCGGCCTAGTGTAGTGTGTTCCGGAGCAGGGAAAGACAAGCATAGGCAGGGACAGTGACATTTATTTCTTTCTTGCTTAACCTGGATTCCTTTAGTTTAGGGAAAGAGAAGGATAGGTAGGGAGAGTGTCAGTGTGTTTTACTGTGCGAGTCCTTGTTTCTAGGGACAAAGAAGGAAAGTGAGGGGATTTCTCCTTGTGCTATAGTGTGCTTTAAAAAAACATTTTTTCTAGGGACAGAAAACTGTAGGTAGGGAGAGTGTCAGTTTCTTTCACTGTGCCAGTCCTTGTTTCTAGGGACAAAGAAGGAAAGTGAGGGGATTTCTCCTTGTGCTATAGTGTGCTTTAAAAAAACATTTTTTCTAGGGACAGAAAACTGTAGGTAGGGAGAGTGTCAGTTTCTTTCACTGTGCCAGTCCTTGTTTCTAGGGACAAAGAAGGAAAGTGAGGGGAATTCTCCTTGTGCTATAGTGTGCTTTAAAAAAACATTTTTTCTAGGGACAGAAAATTGTAGGTAGGGAGAGTGTCAGTTTCTTTCACTGTGCCAGTCCTTGTTTCTAGGGACAAAGAAGGAAAGTGAGGGGATTTCTCCTTGTGCTATAGTGTGCTTTAAAAAAACATTTTTTCTAGGGACAGAAAACTGTAGGTAGGGAGAGTGTCAGTTTCTTTCACTGTGCCAGTCCTTGTTTCTAGGGACAAAGAAGGAAAGTGAGGGGATTTCTCCTTGTGCTATAGTGTGCTTTAAAAAAACATTTTTTCTAGGGACAGAAAACTGTAGGTAGGGAGAGTGTCAGTTTCTTTCACTGTGCCAGTCCTTGTTTCTAGGGACAAAGAAGGAAAGTGAGAGGATTTCTCCTTGTGCTATAGTGTGCTTTAAAAAAACATTTTTTCTAGGGACAGAAAACTGTAGGTAGGGAGAGTGTCAGTTTCTTTCACTGTGCCAGTCCTTGTTTCTAGGGACAAAGAAGGAAAGTGAGGGGAATTCTCCTTGTGCTATAGTGTGCTTTAAAAAAAAAAAAATTCTAGGGACAGAAAACTGTAGGTAGGGAGAGTGTCAGTTTCTTTCACTGTGCCAGTCCTTGTTTCTAGGGACAAAGAAGGAAAGTGAGGGGATTTCTCCTTGTGCTATAGTGTGCTTTAAAAAAACATTTTTTCTAGGGACAGAAAACTGTAGGTAGGGAGAGTGTCAGTTTCTTTCACTGTGCCAGTCCTTGTTTCTAGGGACAAAGAAGGAAAGTGAGGGGAATTCTCCTTGTGCTATAGTGTGCTTTAAAAAAACATTTTTTCTAGGGACAGAAAACTGTAGGTAGGGAGAGTGTCAGTTTCTTTCACTGTGCCAGTCCTTGTTTCTAGGGACAAAGAAGGAAAGTGAGGGGAATTCTCCTTGTGCTATAGTGTGCTTTAAAAAAACATTTTTTCTAGAGACAGAAAACTGTAGGTAGGGAGAGTGTCAGTTTCTTTCACTGTGCCAGTCCTTGTTTCTAGGGACAAAGAAGGAAAGTGAGGGGAATTCTCCTTGTGCTATAGTGTGCTTTAAAAAAACATTTTTTCTAGGGACAGAAAACTGTAGGTAGGGAGAGTGTCAGTTTCTTTCACTGTGCCAGTCCTTGTTTCTAGGGACAAAGAAGGAAAGTGAGGGGATTTCTCCTTGTGCTATAGTGTGCTTTAAAAAAACATTTTTTCTAGGGACAGAAAACTGTAGGTAGGGAGAGTGTCAGTTTCTTTCACTGTGCCAGTCCTTGTTTCTAGGGACAAAGAAGGAAAGTGAGGGGATTTCTCCTTGTGCTATAGTGTGCTTTAAAAAAACATTTTTTCTAGGGACAGAAAACTGTAGGTAGGGAGAGTGTCAGTTTCTTTCACTGTGCCAGTCCTTGTTTCTAGGGACAAAGAAGGAAAGTGAGGGGATTTCTCCTTGTGCTATAGTGTGCTTTAAAAAAACATTTTTTCTAGGGACAGAAAACTGTAGGTAGGGAGAGTGTCAGTTTCTTTCACTGTGCCAGTCCTTGTTTCTAGGGACAAAGAAGGAAAGTGAGGGGAATTCTCCTTGTGCTATAGTGTGCTTTAAAAAAACATTTTTTCTAGGGACAGAAAACTGTAGGTAGGGAGAGTGTCAGTTTCTTTCACTGTGCCAGTCCTTGTTTCTAGGGACAAAGAAGGAAAGTGAGGGGATTTCTCCTTGTGCTATAGTGTGCTTTAAAAAAACATTTTTTCTAGGGACAGAAAACTGTAGGTAGGGAGAGTGTCAGTTTCTTTCACTGTGCCAGTCCTTGTTTCTAGGGACAAAGAAGGAAAGTGAGGGGATTTCTCCTTGTGCTATAGTGTGCTTTAAAAAAATTTTTTTTCTAGGGACAGAAAACTGTAGGCAGGGAGAGTGTCAGTTTCTTTCACTGTGCCAGTCCTTGTTTCTAGGGACAAAGAAGGAAAGTGAGGGGATTTCTCCTTGTGCTATAGTGTGCTTTAAAAAAACATTTTTTCTAGGGACAGAAAACTGTAGGTAGGGAGAGTGTCAGTTTCTTTCACTGTGCCAGTCCTTGTTTCTAGGGACAAAGAAGGAAAGTGAGGGGATTTCTCCTTGTGCTATAGTGTGCTTTAAAAAAACATTTTTTCTAGGGACAGAAAACTGTAGGTAGGGAGAGTGTCAGTTTCTTTCACTGTGCCAGTCCTTGTTTCTAGGGACAAAGAAGGAAAGTGAGGGGATTTCTCCTTGTGCTATAGTGTGCTTTAAAAAAACATTTTTTCTAGGGACAGAAAACTGTAGGTAGGGAGAGTGTCAGTTTCTTTCACTGTGCCAGTCCTTGTTTCTAGGGACAAAGAAGGAAAGTGAGGGGATTTCTCCTTGTGCTATAGTGTGCTTTAAAAAAACATTTTTTCTAGGGACAGAAAACTGTAGGTAGGGAGAGTGTCAGTTTCTTTCACTGTGCCAGTCCTTGTTTCTAGGGACAAAGAAGGAAAGTGAGGGGAATTCTCCTTGTGCTATAGTGTGCCAAAGCATTCCTCATCAACCATCTTTGAAATCCTTGTTTTTTGGACAGTCAGGGAAATTGTCGTTGTGCTATTCTGTGCAAAAGCAATAATCCTCAACCATATTTAGAAATCCTTAAGTAAAGGGACAGAGAAGGACACCTGAAGGTAGCCCTTATTGCTTTTTCCCATCTCCCTGCAGGCCATCTATTAGAATGTCTGGAAGGCAAACAAGGAGAGGCAGACAGTCAGGAGGCAATAAAAGAGGGCAAGCAGGCTCTGTGTCTGGGGGCAACAGTGCTGGTCGTGGACGTGGTGCATTGTCATCAGCACATGGCCATGGGACACGCTTGTCCTTCTTTTCGGCAGCTGGACATGTTGAGCCACATCATGCCGAAGACTTGGTAGAGTGGATGACCAAGCCCTCCTCCTCCTCCTCATCCTCTCTCACCCAGGCTCAGGGTACTGGCAAAGCAGCTGCCAAAGCGTCCTCTTCCCTGGTATCAATGTCAGACTCATCATCAGTCACTCCTTCCCTAGACCCACCATGTCCTCCTCCTGAGGAGTCCCCCGAACTGTTTGAGCACAGTGTTGGGTATATGCTCCAGGAGGATGCCCAGCGTTTCGAAGGGTCTGATGATGAAACCCAGCTACAGGAAGGCAGTAGCGTGAGAGCAGACAGAGGGGATGCTCAAGAAGGACACCAATCTGGCAGTCATGTTCCAGCAGCTGCAGCATACTGCCAGATTGGCTCCAGTGATGAGGAGGGAGGGGATGATGAGGTCACTGACTCCACGTGGGTGCCTAATAGGAGAGAGGAGGAGGAGGAGGATGAGGAGGAGGCACATCTCCAACGAGGCAGGATGCCCTTTGGTGGCCAGCGTAAGGGCAGTACACCGACGGAATCACACCGCAGAGCTCCGCCTGTGCAGGGCGCTGCCTCTGCCCGTCATTCAAAAAGTTCCTTGGTGTGGGCCTTTTTTGAGGCTAGTGCATCAGATCGCACAGCTGCTGTTTGCAACATATGTCTCAAGCGTATAGCGCGTGGCCAAAACATCAGCCGCTTGGGTACCACATGCCTGACCAGACATATGTTGACCTGCCATGCAGCTCGTTGGCAAGCCTACCTCAAAGACCCACACCAAAGAACAAAGCGGACCTCTCCTTGCACCGCATCAGCTGGGATCTCCAACCCCACTATAACTTCAGTCCTCTCTGAAACATGCACTGAGAGGAATGAAGGTGTAGAATTAGGTGTGTCACAGCCAAGTACTTGCGGCCACTCTGCTAGCAGTACACCGACGTCCGATTCTAGCAGGCAAATTTCCCTGCCCCAGCTGCTGGACCGTCGAAAGAAGTTCACTCCCAGCCATCCACATGCCCAGCGGTTGAATGCTAGCTTGGCTAAATTGCTAGCGCTTCAACTGCTGCCTTTTCAGTTGGTAGACTCGGCCCCCTTCCGTGAGTTTGTGCAATGTGCGGTTCCTCAGTGGCAGGTTCCCAAACGCCACTTTTTCTCACGGAAGGCTATTCCGGCTCTCTACCGGCATGTGGAAGGCAATGTCTTGGCCTCGCTGGACAGGGCGGTCAGCGGTAAGGTGCATATTACCGCTGACTCATGGTCCAGCAGGCATGGACAGGGACGTTACCTTTCTTTCACGGCCCATTGGGTCACTCTTTTGGCAGCTGGGAAGGATGCAGGACAAGGTGCAGTAGTGTTGGAGGTTGTTCCACCGCCACGCCTCCAAAATGCTACTACTGGTTGTGACACACCTCTCTCCTCCACCCCCTCCTCTTCTTCTTCCTCCATGGCCTCTTCCTGTGGTTTGTCCTATGAACCAGCGGTGCTCCGTAGCCGTTCACGGGGCTACGCAAGTACGCAGGCAAAAAGATGCCATGCCGTGCTTGCGCTGGTGTGTTTGGGGGACAGAAGCCACACTGGGGCAGAGGTCCTGTCTGCTCTGCAGGGCCAGGCCGAGAAGTGGTTGACGCCACGCCAGCTTAAGCCAGGAATGGTGGTTTGCGACAATGGCACCAACCTCCTCTCCGCCCTCCGACAGGGACAACTGACCCATGTGCCCTGTGTGGCTCACGTCCTTAACCTGGTGGTGCAGCGGTTCTTGGGCAGGTACCCGGGCTTACAGGATGTCCTGAGGCAGGCCAGGAAAGTCTGTGTGCATTTCCGCAGATCTTATAATGCCAGTGCTCGCCTGGCTGAGCTGTAAAAGGAGTTGAACCTGCCCAAGAACCGCCTTATATGTGACATGCCCACCAGGTGGAACTCAACGTTGGCCATGCTGCAGCGGCTGCACACGCAGCAGAGGGCCATCAATGAGTACCTGTGCGACTACGGCACCAGGACAGGGTCAGGGGAGCTTGGTTTTTTTTCTCCACGCCAGTGGGGCATGATCAGGGATGCATGCACTGTCCTGGCAGCATTTGAGGAGGCCACGAGGATGGTGAGCAGTGACAGTGCATGCATCAGTGACACTGTACCTCTTGTCCACCTGTTGGAGCACACGCTGCGTGGAATAATGGACAGGGCACTTGAGGCAGAACAGAGGCAGGAAGAGGAGGACTTCCTTGCCTCTCAAGGCCCCCTTTACCCAGACAGTGTTCCTTCTGTCCCACCCATCGCACAGGAAGAGGAAGGGGAGGAGGAGGAGGAGGAGGAGGAGGAGGATTGTGTCAGCATGGAGGTGGAGGCTGGCACTCAGCATCATCAGCAGCAGTCTTTTAGGGATGATTTACAGTCCCAAGAAACCAGTGGACTTGTACGTGGCTGGGAGGAGGTGGCTGCGGATCATGTCGTCCTTAGTGACCCAGAGGACTCCGGAGCGAATGCCTCAGCAAACCTACGCTGCATGGCCTCCCTGATCCTGCAAAGTCTGCGGAAGGATCCTCGTATTCTTCGGATCAAGGAGAGGGACCATTACTGGCTGGCCACTCTCCTTGATCCACGGTACAAGGGTAAGGTTGCGGACCTTATGTTACCTTCGCAGAGGGAGCAGAGGATGAGACAACTCCGGGAGGCCTTGCAGAAAGGTCTGTGCAACGCGTTCCCAGAGACTGGGAGGTTACAAACTCCTGGTCCTGGACAACGAGTTGCTGAGGCTTCGGCCAGTCAAAGAAGGAGCGGTGGGGAAGGTGGCCGTCTGACCGATGCGTTCAGACAATTCTTTAGTCCGCAGCCCCAAAGTATGATCGGTTCCAGCAACCATCGCCAGCGTCTGATAAACATGGTGCAGGAATATCTAGGGGCAAGGTCAGACTTGGACACCTTCCCCACCGAAAATCCTCTGGCTTACTGGGTCTTGAGGATGGATCACTGGCCAGAGCTTGCACAGTATGCAATTGAGCTACTGGCCTGTCCTGCATCCAGCGTTCTTTCGGAACGCACATTCAGTGCTGCTGGAGGATTTGTCACGGATCACAGGGTGCGCCTGTCCACCGACTCGGTTGATCGACTGACTTTCATCAAGATGAACCAGTCTTGGATCACCACCAGCTACCACACACCTGATGCTGATATAACAGACTAATTGATTTTAACATGTCACATCCCTTCAAGACTGATGCTGATGCTGAGTGCCTGTGCTGTTATGTTGACTGGCTATCCTCCTCCTCCGAGTCCTCAATGATACGATTGATGATGATAGCTTGGAAGATCATTTTTGTTTATGGGTGCCGCCACCAGTGGCTAAGGCCCAATTTTTCAGCCCCTGTTTTACAGGGGCATGCAATTACAATTTTTTTAGCAATAATTTGCCATAGGGCTCATTGCTGTGCTCCAAGTACAGTATCTGTGAGGGGTTGGAGTGTTGTGGCATCAGTGCCTAAGGCCCAATTTTTCAGCCCCTGTTTAACAGGGGCGTGTCATTACAATTTTTGAAGCAATACTTTGCAACAGGGCTCATTGCTGTGCTCCAAGTAACGTATCTGTGAGGGGTTGTAGTGTTGTGCCACCAGTTCCTAAGGCCCAATTTTTCAGCCCCTGTTCAACAGGGGCATGCAATTACAATTCTTGATCTAATAATTCACAGCAGGGCCCATTGCTGCACCCACCAAGAGTAACTCTGAGGGCTTACAGTGTTGTGGCAACGCCACCACCACCACCACCACCACGAAAGGCCCAATTTTTCAGCCCCTGTTCAAAAGGGGCATGTAATTACAATTCTTGATCTAATAATTCACAGCAGGGCCCATTCCTGCACCCACCAAGAGTAACTCTGAGGGCTTACAGTGTTGTGGCAACACCACCACCACCACGAAAGACCCAATTTTTCAGCCCCTGTTCAACAGGGGCATGCAATTACAATTCTTGATCTAATAATTCACAGCAGGGCCCATTGCTGCACCCACCAAGAGTAACTCTGAGGGCTTACAGTGTTGTGGCAATGCCACCACCACCACCACCACCACCACGAAAGGCCCAATTTTTCAGCCCCTGTTCAAAAGGGGCATGTAATTACAATTCTTGATCTAATAATTCACAGCAGGGCCCATTCCTGCACCCACCAAGAGTAACTCTGAGGGCTTACAGTGTTGTGGCAACACCACCACCACCACCACCACCACGAAAGGCCCAATTTTTCAGCCCCTGTTCAACAGGGGCATGCAATTACAATTCTTGATCTAATAATTCACAGCAGGGCCCATTGCTGCACCCACCAAGAGTAACTGTCAGGGCTTACAGTGTTGTGGCACCAGCACCACCATCAAAGGCCCAATTTTTACTACCACTGTTCAACAATTATATGTAATTAAAATTCCTGATATAATAGTTGACAGCAGGGCGTTCCAGCACCAACCAAGAGTAACTGTGAGTGCTTACAGTGTTGTGCCAACACCAACAACTAAGGGGCCTATTTCTGCAGAGTATATACGGCAGGTCCCTACTTTCAAACATCCAACTTACAAACGACTACTACTTGCAAATGCAAGAAGACAACAGGAAGTGAGAGGAAATCTACCACTAGGAAGGAAAATTCTCTCCTGTAAGAATAAATATGGGAGAAAGGTGTCTCCTCTGTACTGATGCTTTATCAGCAATCCTTGTTTCAAGAAAAACACCACATTTCAAAAACAGTTGTCATTGGGACGGAAAGTGAGGTGAAATGTTCTGAACAGGGGCACAGACAGCAAAACAAATGTTACAGGGGTGATAACCCTTACCTATGTTTTCCAAAAAGTTTAAAAATAGATTTTTGGGCTGGAGCTACACTTCAACAATGTACCTGTTCAAAATTACAAACAGATTCTACATAAGAACAAACCTACAGTCCCTGTCTTGTATGCACCGCCTGTATACGGCTGTTCAGAGTATATAGGGCCTTTTTTATTTTATGTGCGGGGTTCCCCTTAATATCCATACAAGACCCAAAGGGGCTGGTAATGGGCTGGGGTAGGGGGGGGGTCATGGGGTAGCTATGCCATTTTTCTTAAAGATTTTCATCCATATTACCGGGACCAGACATTACATTAAAGCCGCAAGCAGTTTTAAATGGCTTTTTTTTCCTTTAGAAGTGTCATTTTGTGCAGGGACAGTTCTAAACACGGGAAACACGTGGCACTTCACAGGCATACTTTAGACACCCCCCAGGTACGATATTTAAAGGAATATTTGACTTTTTTTTTTTCACTTTATGCATCATTAAAATGACTGCTCCCGAAAAACGACCGTTATTAAAACTTCTTTTTGCATTGATACATGTCCCCTGGTGCAGAACCCGGGTTCCCAAACCCTTTTTAGGACAATAACATGCATAATAGTTGTTATAATTACCACTTTAGAATTCGAACGTTCGCATCCATTGTATTTAATAGGGTTCTAATGTTCGTACGAACTTTCGGTCCGTTCGCGGGTTCTGGTGCGAACCGAACCCGGGGGTGTTCGGCTCATCACTATTGATCAGTCATCATAGAGTTGAGTGGACACCTGGATGTTTGTGTTGAATTCTTTTTTGTAAACTTGGTAAAAAGCTAGAGTTCGTGACGTGACTTAACCCGAACTTGACCCCGAACCCAAACCCCATTGAAGTCAATGTAGCCCCGTAAATCTGCGGACTAAAAGGACTCCAAAAAAGTAAAGGAGTACCTCGAACTGTCCCTGCACAAAGTGTCATTTGTGCTTTTCCAAAATTAACCCAAAATTCACTCCTGGGTATAATGAATTGTTGTCTCCCGACAAATGCAATACATAGAAAAGTCATTGATACAAACATTGAGAAAGCATTTTGGTTCCCACAAATTCTCTTACCAGGCCCTTCATGTCTGGAATGGATATTAAGGGGAACCCCACCGCCAATGTTTTTCAAAAGGCGTGTGGTCCCCCCAAATATCCATACCAGGCCCTTCAGGTCTGGCAAGGATTTTAAGGGGAACTCCACCCCAAATTATAGAAAAAAATGGCGTGGAGTCCCCCCAAATATCCATACCAGGCCCTTCAGGTCTGGCAAGGATTTTAAGGGGAACTCCACCCCAAATTATTGAATAAAATGGCGTGGAGTCCCCCCAAAAATCCATACCAGACCCTTATCCGAGCACGCAACCTGGCCGGCCGCAGGGGAAGAGGGGGGGACGAGAGAGCGGCCCACCCCTCCCTCCTGAACCATACCAGGCCACATGCCCTCAACATGGGGAGGATGTCCCCATGTTGATGGGGACAAGGGCCTCATCCCCACAACCCTTGCCCGGTGGTTGTGGGGGTCTGCGGTCAGGGGGCTTATCGGGATCTGGAAGAACCCTTTAACAAAGGGGACCCCCAGATCCCGGCCCCCCCTATGTGAAATGGTAATAGGGTACATTGTACCCCTACCATTTCACCCCAAAACGTGACAAAATTCAAAAAATGACAATAGACGTTTTTGGACAATTCCTTTATTATTGTTTTTGTTTTTCTTCCATCTTCTCCCTTCTTCTTTTCTGCATTCGAGTTTCTTCCTCCATCTTCCTCTTCCTCTTCATCTTCATCTCCATCTCCATCTTCATCTCCATCTTCATCTTCTTTCAGGCTTCTCGTCCGCATCTTGCTCCTGCTTCTTCTTTCTTCTCGCGCCGCTCCGTTTGAATTTGAGTTTGCCGCTGTGTGACGCTTAAGTTATGCAGTTCTCCTCTAGGTCCGCTGCGAGCCGGTGGCCCCGCCCCCCTCTGACAGCACGGGGAAAGTACCCGTGAAATCCATGTGCGTCAGAGGGGGGCGGGGTCCCCGGACCAAGTGGAGAACTGATGAACTGAAGCGTCACACAGCGGGAACCTCCAATTCAAACGGAGCGGCCAGAGAAAGCAGATGCCGGAGCAAGATGCGGACGAGAACACCGAAGAAAGAAGGAAGATGAAAAGGAAGATGAAGAGGAAGAGGAAGAGGAATATGGATGAAGAAACACGAATCGAGAAAATAAGAAGGAAGAAGATGGAAGAAGAAGATGGAAGAAAGCCAAACCAACAAATAAAGGAATGGTCAAAAACCGTCTATTGTCATTTTTTACATTTTGTACACTTTCTTCGTGAAATGGTAGAGGTACAATGTACCCCTTACCAATTCACATGGGGGGGGGCTGGGATCTGGGGGTCCCCTTTGTTAAAGGGGTCTTCCAGATTCGGATAAGCCCCCCGCCCGCAGACCCCCACAACCACCGGGCAAGGGTTGTGGGGATGAGGCCCTTGTCCCCATCAACATGGGGACATCCTCCCCATGTTGAGGGCATGTGGCCTGGTACAGTTCAGGAGGGAGGGGGGCCGTTCTCTCGTCCCCCCTCTTCCCCTGCGGCCGGCCAGGTTGCGTGCTCGGATAAGGGTCTGGTATGGATTTTTGGGGGGACTCCACGCCATTTTAAAAAAAAAATTGGGATGGAGTTCCCCTTAAAATCCTTGCCAGACCTGAAGGGCCTGCAAATAGAATTTGGGGGGACCCCCACATTTTTTTGGGTCTCGAAAACTGAGTTTGCAATGTATTGCCATTTGCCAGGAGCCGAGAATACATTCTAGCCGCAATTGAGTTTTAAATGATTATTCAAACTTCAAAAATGACACTTTGTGTAGGGCCATTACTAACAGCACGGGAAGCAAGCGCAAAGTTACATGCATATTGCCCAACACCGGCCCCGAACATACAGTGAATGCTTAGGTTTCTGCTCCGGGACCCAGCCCAAAAAAAAGGTCTGTACGGTCACTAAATTTTCTGTTCGGGGCCGCTCAACCCTCGACATATCAAGTATGAAAAATGTTACGTACCCGCGATCTACACGTTCGTTGCTTCCGACCTTCTTCCACTCACTGAACGTCGCTTTCCACAATGTTTTTTTAACGTTATATACAGTGCGCATGCGTGACGCTCCGCACGCTTTCCCGCCCCTGACGTTCGTTAGACTACTTTCCCCGCCCCTTCTCGCTCGTCCTTAATGACGGAGACTGACAACATGGCGGAGAATGACCGAGATGAAGTGGAAAGTGTGGAAGGAGGCAGGGCCAGACCCAGAAGATATAAAGCCACTAACATGTCGTTTGAGGAGATTGTGGATATGGTCACCATATTGCTGAGGGAGGATTATGACGCCAAACATGGGCCCTACAAAAATCCAAATAAGGTGAAGGCCCAGATCATGGATAAAGTGGTCAAAACACTCTTCAGGAATTTTGGTGTTCGCAGGTCGAGGGAACAGATCCGCAAACGATGGTCGGACATTAAATTGCGTGAGCCGGAGCAATATAAAAAAATTAAAAAAGTGATCCGAAAAAGTAAGTATATTTACATTTAATGTGATTTTTATTAATAGCGTGGTGCTGCATGTGCTTTTTCGTTAATGTATGTAGTACAGTTCAAGATGTCCGGGTTCATGTTCTTGTTCACACGAATCGATCGTAGAAATCCGCGTTCAAACGTTCACTAAATGACGATCTTTTGGTCCGAGTCAGTGTTAACTACATTTGATCATTTCTAATAATAGGCATGTTCAAATTTAGTTATCACTGTATTCCTCCAAAACATCGTTTGGGTGGTATTGAACGAGGATTTCGACGTTTGATTCTTGTGCCCAAGAACATGAAACAGGTCATCTTTTACTGTTCAAGATGTCCTGTTTCATGTTCTTGGGCACAAGATTCATCAGGCGAAATCCTCGTTCAATAACACCAAAACGATGTTTTGGGGGAATACAGTGATAACTACATTTGAACATGCCTATTATTAGGAATGATCAAATGTAGTTAACACTGACTCGGACCAAAAGATCGTCATTTAGTGAACGTTTGAACGCGGATTTCGACGACTGATGATTCTTGTGCCCAAGAACATGAAACAGGACATCTTGAACTGTTTATGTGATAATTAATTAGAAACATGGTTGTGTAGGTGTTGGTAACTATATTTAACTAATCTAACTGGATTCAGTGTACGGTTACGAGAGTATGCTCAGCAGCTGCTTACACATCTGGACTCATTAGCACAAGTGTGGGCCACAAGAACAACCTTTTGATGGTGTCACACACAGGTGATCCAGTGGATACTTGGTGTGTTTCCATGTGTGAAACATGACCAAAATATATTAATCTACCAGCTTTGGAAATGGATACAATCATGTGTTCATCCTCTAAAGTATTTCCAAAAATAGAATTGTAACACACTTCCCAAGAATGCTTAATATTACTCTTTCAGGCCTAAATATATTTAGTTACACAAGTCTACCTTTGGGTTCTATCTCCTAGGGCTTCAAAGAGCTAGGAGACAGGAGGCTGCAAACCCCGCACCATCAACCCAAGACCCACAACCGCAGGATGTGGCTGAAGAGGGAAATGCCAACTCAACAGGTCAGTGTCATACACCACAGCCTCAGGTAATAGATGTAGGCCTGTATATTTAGTAAGACCTTATTTTTTTTCTAATTTAAGGTACTTTAATGCCTGCGGCCCCAGCAACCTTCACCCGACACACTGCCCAGATGTTGGTGAAAGAACTGAGGGTCTGCTCTCGTGAGCTGGAAACAATGAAAGAGAACTTGTTCCAGATGAGGCAAAACACTAAGCAGATGGAGCAAAGAATTAAAAAAATAGAACAGGTTCTTGGGAGGGTTTAAAAATGTTATATGTTTTACAATTCTGTTTTCTAATTTTTGTTTTAATTGTAGATTTGCCCTTTTTTGGGGGAATCTTTTAATTTCTAAAAGTAATATTGTACATGTTGTACATTTTTGTCAAGACTTTTATCCAAAAAATGATCTTTAAAAAGCCCAAATAAAAAAAAAAATATGCTCCTCTAATAAATATTTTAAACTAAACAATGTGTGGCTTCTTATATCAATGTTGCCCCCCCCCCCCCCCATAACAAATGTGTGTGTTTACACTCAAAATGATGTTAATTTACTTGTTACAAAAACACATGGCACTACAACTGCACTAGTATAACCTAGGACAGTGATGGTGAACCTTGGCACCCCAGATGGTTTGGAACTACATTTCCCATGTTGCTAAGGCACTCTGCAGTGGAGTTGAGCATCATGGGCAATGTAGTAGCAAAACATCTGGAGTGCCAAGGTTCACCATCACTGACCTAGGAGAAAGAACAAATACAACAAAATAAAAGCAAACAAGATGTTTTCAGTATAATTTTGTTTATTCTTCATAAAATTATTTTAAATATGATCAGGCATTGCAATGGCCCCCCTACCCATAAAATATTCCACATAGCGTTGCCGCACATCACGGCCGCTTTGGGGAGCCAAGCCTGTAGGGCCAGCTACCTGGGCTGGCAATGGTCCATCCAAGAACTGTGTGCCCTGAAGGGCAACTGAAGAGAGATAATTGTTCGAATTTTTTTTTAAATAATTGTGAAGTATGCAACAGCACATGATTAAATGGTTCCATTTGTACTCCGCCATGTTGAGAGCAGTCTGAAAAATGCGAAAACGACTGGCCATGATGCCAAAGGCATTTTCGACCACCCTTCTCGCTCTGGCCAGCCTATAATTAAAGACCCTCCTCTCAGGGGTGAGGGTCCTTTGTGGAAAAGGCCTCATCAAATGGGGTCCAAGCGCAAACGCCTCATCTGCCAGGAAAACAAAGGGGAGGCCATGTTCATTTTCTTCAGCAGGTGGCAATGCCAGGTCCTCGGAAAGAAGCCGGTCGGCAAAATCGGTCTGGGCAAAAACACCACCGTCAGACATCCGCCCATTTTTCCCAACATCAATATAGAGAAATTCATAGTTGGCAGATACCACCGCCATCAGCACAATACTGTGGAACCCTTTATAATTATAAAAAAAGGATCCCGATTGGGGTGGTGGCACGATGCGGACGTGCTTGCCATCAATGGCTCCTCCACAGTTGGGAAAGTTCCACCGCTGCGAAAACTCAGATGCCACATTCTGCCATTCCTGTGGCGTCGATGGAAACTGTGGAGTCAAACCAAAAATACAAATTAAAATACTTTGCTACCTAAACATTGCAAGCATGTTCGCACTAAACACTCTTGGCAAAACATCAGTATAGCATTAATTTGGAAGGAGGATTTTAGAGCGGAGCTCCACAGCCAAAATAATACCAAATTACCCAGCAGCTCCAGCTAGAGCAGCTGCAGAGTTTTTATAATTGGACACTTACCTGTCCTGGAGTCCAGCAACGTCCGCAGCAGAGGACGAACAATCGCTCATCACTCTGCTGCCCCCTCCGCCATCCTCGGTGAGGGAACCAGGAAGAGAAGCCTTGCGGCTTCACTGCCCGGTTCCCTACCGCACATGCACGAGAAGCGCTGCGCAGTTCTGACTGGTCCTCCTGTGTTCTGGGAGCCAAGTGTCTCCAAGAACACTATGGGTATTCTGCGGGAAGTGACTTGTCTCCGGCAGATTGGCCGCAGAGATGACTCCTGGATGTGGGTGAAAATACCTGTCTTAAACAGGTATCTTCACCCCCCTCCCCCCTGAAAGGTGTCAATTTTGACACCGGAGGGGGGGGAGGGTTACGATGAGCGGAAAATAAACTTTAGGGTGGAGCTCCGCTTTAATAAGAGCTAAAAATGAGAACAAAAAACATGAGCCACTCTGATGGACCTGTGAAATTCTTTTAGGGTAGGGGGGTTGAGATGAGTTGGGGACATCATAAATAAAAGCTCTAGTACTATGTAATTTATTTTGTTAGATTAGACAAAAGCAAATAATTAGGGGGGGGGGGCAGGCAATCTAAGCACTACAATGGAGCGGACGAAAAACATTGGGGAGTGACTAGGCTAGGTGTGTTTGGGCCCAGGATATAATGCTGGAGAGGTTGGCTTTTAAAAATATGCATGTAGGCCCAAAAAAAGGAACATTCAAAGTTTACAACATGCATGGGGACAAAGGGGACAATCACAGCATATTCGAATCATGGTAATTAGAGACAGTTCAAAAAATAATATACATTATCAAGCATAAAAATACATAGATTGGGATTTTTATAAAGGAGAAAACTTACCTTAATATAGTCCTCCTGAAGGACCTGGATAATGGCAGAGCAGGTTTCTGGGATAATGACGCCCAGAGCCTGGGGGGAGATGCCTGTCGAGAACTTGAGGTCCTGCAAACTTCTCCCAGTCGCAAGGTATCGCAACGTGGCGATGAGCCTCTGCTCAGCAGTAATGGCTTCCCGCATAACGGTGTCCTGCCTGGTGATATAGGGGGACACCAAAGCCAAGAGCTGCTGAAAAACGGGGTCAGACATCCTAAGAAAATTCCTGAAGTCATCAGGGTTATTCTCCTGGATCTCCCGCAGCAGAGGCATATGACATAATTGGTCCCGCTTGAGCAACCAATTCTTGGTCCAAGAACTCCTCCTCACCCTGTTCATGGACCGGATCTGGGACATAGCAACAAGCCCAGAAGCAAGCACAGCACGATCTCGGCGACAAGAACGTACCCGCAACATGGCTTCAAAACGGTCGTCTAATCAGAACGAACTAAAAGAACGCACTGAAGAACAGCAAGGCCTCTTAAGAACGAGCTGAAAAACAGTAACGAGCGGACAAGAACGCACTGCAAAAACAGATACGAATTCACTACACGCACTGAAAGCCAGATACAAACCCACAAGCACAAACTGAACTCCCGAAAACGATCTTTAAAGCACGAAGACTGAAAAGCGCGAAACGTCTCTTCCCAAACTTTTACTAACACGCGGTAACACGAAATCAGCAAAAGCAGCCAAAAGGGTGGCGCCAACATAATGAAACTTCCCCTTTATAGTGCCGTCGTACGTGTTGGACGTCACCGCGCTTTGCTAGATCATTTTTTTCCACGATAGTGTGTAGCCAAGGCAGGCTTGAGAGGAAACACGAAAAATAACGTTGAGAAAAACGACGTTTTTTTTCATGACATGAAAAACGGTCGTGTGTACGCGGCATAAGGCAAGTCTAGATAACAATAAGTCACTTTTTATGGCGATGCACTGCAATAAAACCATTTGTAATCACACTGAACAGGGTGCACAAGTGACCCCAGTCTCCACCATTATATCAATGCTAGCACTGAAAAACACAGCAAAGATGAATGATACATTTCTACACATCCACAAGTCACAGTTTAGTATGATCAGTGGAATGCTGTGCTTTGCTGATGGACCCTACAAGCAGAGCTCCCCCTCCACTCAGCCCAGGTAGTATTAGTAGCCACTGTAATCCACATACCAACACTGACAACCATAACTCAGCAAGGTCCACTGCTAGTCTTTTTCCCGAACCCCCTACACAGACCCAGCACCCAGAAGACACGCTGTTGCAGGGAATTTAGAGGCTCATATTGCCCCTCACCATGCATTCCTCACAGCACACAGTCAAAGAAATGCAATGTCCATTGGCAGGCACAGCTAAGAGAATACAGGACTGTACAGAATGACAAGCAATGGAAGCCAGGCATGACGTTCCGGTGTCAGGGGATAACATCTCCCTCACATTCAGAACATTAGACACATCTCTTCTTTCTCTCCTTACAGACACTCCTGTCTGCAGCCACTCTCCCTTCCTGACCTGAGCATTGGCAGGTGTCAGGCAAGAGATGAGCTCTGAGCAGTCATGCAGAAGGAGGGACTGGGAGACAACAGCGAAATGTCTCACATTCCTAAGAAGCCCTGCTACTGACTACATGCATCCAATGATCCAGCTAGCTTACATTCGGCATTAGGTCCGTCCCAGCAGTGCAGGTTCTGTGTCCTCTCCCTGCCGCCCTCCGTTTTAGACACCTCCTCCTCTAACAGTCAAATGTGCCGGGCTGAAGAAGGGGAGGGTTACAGTGCCACTCTCATTGGCTGAGAAGGCATTGGAAAGGCGGAGCAACCGCATGGTCGGCACGGGCAGTGTTTTTGTAACACATTCGGGGACAGGAATTGGAAGTCCGCCCCTGGGCACAAGTAACACATGCTGAACTTCTCACCCGCTTCAGCTCCGGAGATGCATCTTTATCAGAGATGGCTGTTTAGTTACGCAAATTAGGCGGCCCCGAGGCCCCTGAGGGGGCGAGGCCTAAGGCGACCGCCTAATTTGCCTGATTAGAGAGCCGCCTCTGTATATATATATATATATATATATATATATATATATATATAGAGAGAGAGAGGGAGAGAGAGAGAGAGAGAGAGAGTGTATATATACACACACTATTGTCAATAATATTGGTACACCAGCATGAGCATGAATTGGCATCTGTTCAAGATATGGAAAACCTACCTCATGTTGGTCCTGTGTCTGATGAGGCGTCCTCGAACAAGTCCCAACAATTCATCAAAACTCACCACCAACATCCTCTTGTAGTTATAGAACTTATCTCTGTGACTTCTAAGTTCACCAAACATGAGGGCAAAGTAGTCGATGGAAAGACGCTGTGAGGTTAAAGGGTGCACCCAGTAACGACGGGTATGTCTTCTCCACTCAATGGCTCTTCTTCTCTTCATTTTCATGAGCAGCAAGATGAGCATTCTCATCAATCTACCCATACATGCATTCATCTTGAACGATCTCAGCACAATACACAGAACACTCCTCTCACTGCAAAACTCCAACACACACTTAGCCAGCGAACAAAGAGACAGGTAATAGATGTTTTGAAATGCATAGGCCCGAAATGCATCATGGGTAGATTCAGGGGACCAAAAAAAAACAATAAAAAATAAAAAGGGTTGCAATGGGAATGACTACCGTAGCTAAACACGGCCGCATGTAACCGCACGTAAACGCAGGTAATTGCAATGTACAAATGCAGCTAATCACAGTGCATGGAGCCTGAATTTCACAGAACATTTTATTATGCTTTTAACTGCGGCAAAACAGCCGTTAGAGTGCCTAACCTACATATACCATTTAACACATAGACTCCAACACATATACACACACATATACACTTCAACACACACACACATTCACAAATAGATAGGTACACACACCCACTTTTAATTAATTAATTTATTATTTTTTTATTCACTATTTTTGTTTCTCACTATACAAACTCTTACTTATCATGTCTTATCACTTATTAACAGGATACTTCCAGCACTCGCACCTATTGCTAGGTGTGCATATAATTGTATTCATTTATACTTGTCCATACATCACTTCACACATTTATTCATTCATATATTCACTTACTTTCACCCCCTCATCTTTTCACATCTCTCCCCCTCTTCCCTTCACCTTCCTTCCGTATTCTTTCTTTAACCCTTTTTCACCCTTATGTTACACAGATTCCATCCAATGCAAACCCTGCATCTAGCATGTATCATATATACATACCCAGTGAGCGTCGACCAGCGTCTGCGAATGTGTGTCTTCCCTGGATACCATCTGGCTATTCCCCGCCTCAGTCCCGGGTGAGACTACTCTCACCAGACCCTTATCCCATCCCACCCCTGGAGCTGATTTCCATCTATGGGCCACTGTGTAAGTAATAAAGTAACTACACTTATCTTTCATCCTCAGGGCAAAACATCTAGATAACCATTATAATTACCTCATATCTCATTTTTTTTTTTTGTAATACACACGCCTCCAACTTCTGACGATTGCCAAAAGGCCATGAAATGCATAGAGTGTTCATCCAGGGATGCCAAGCCACGCTTGCTCCAATAACCTCAACTAATCATGTTCTCTGTCTGTATTAATCATGTGAATTATGTATACATTATATATGTTTAAATTATATATACTTATTGTCTGCCATGAATTTTACTGTTTGTCACATATCATGTTTTAGTGATTAATTCCTTTATCAATAACTGTATTATGATTATATCAACTTTTGTTGAATTTTACTTATATCACTGCCATGAATCACCCCTAGGGGCTTGTGACATTCAGGTTATCTTCACGCTATAAACATATCATTACAAACACCCACAGGCCTCACTCAAAGTCCCAATCCAACCCCCTTTTTGTGGTTTCCATGTACATATAATGATCAGACAAGAATCAGGAAGTGGGCTGTAAAAGGTATTTACTAGCAGAAAAAAAAAATGTTTTAGTATCCAAAGTTAAAACAACAAGGGCGGGGGCATGTCCGGGAGCCGACTGAGGAGGACGTGCAGACATTGAGCTCCACAACTGCACCCTCAATCTATAGCCATCCTCGCTCCTAATCCACTGGAAATTGCTCCAACTCTTCCCCTGTCGTTCCTGAGGATTCCATACCTGCAACCCAGCCTGAATTGTGACTCCGGGCCGGCCGTGCGGCAACTACCAGGCCTGCTCTACACAGCCCAGGCCCGACGCCATCTTGGGGCCCACGAAGCCTCCACCGCCTCCCGGAGGGTCTCCGGATACCCCACGGACATTCTACATCTCCATCCAGGCTTGGATGGAGGTGTTTGACTCTTAGGGAACCCCCTCGGTCTTCTTTTCGGCCCGTGGTCGGCTCCGGGGCCTGGCCGCCATCTTGCGGCCTGCGGGAACAGCAGCATCCTCCGGCCTAAAGTGCTGCGGTCGGCGGAGTGTGCGGCGGGCGGATCGGCCGCAAGTGTGTCTGCACTGGTCTGGTCTACATACCTGAGGGATCCCGGGACGTTCGGCCTGACACACCCGCGGCGGCCAGTTCTAGGAAAGTCCACGGCTTCGGCCTACTCCTGGAAGTCGGCGGCCATCTTGCTGCTCCCAATACACCCAGAGCAACATCCAGCACAAAGCACCATCTCGAACGGGGTAAGCAGGGCGGGGGCAGAGTAAAAGGCACCAGAAGTAGGCTGATCCCTCCCCAGCTGGCAGTCAGAAAGGAGCACTCGGTGGGAGCCCTGACCCCATAGGTTCGAGGGGCGGCCATCTTGCTATACCCGACCATAGGACTGCTGGGTCCCCCCTTGCCCGTTTAAAACCGCTTTGCCCTACCCATCAAGGTCTGATTACTCTGGTGTACGGGGCGGCTGGGCCTCCACCTCATTCATCTGGCCCTCCCCGTAACCCTCCAGTCACAGACTAGCAAGCAGTGTAGTGGCCATCTTGCTCCACCCGGACTCCGTGCTCCCCCTTGCCACTAGCCTTGCTCTGCCCCCTCCTCAGCCGCCAGTGCTGCCCAGGCTGCCGTACCGCTGTCCTGTAACGCAAACACCGGCACTCCCCTGCGCCTGCTCCAAGACGTCAGTAGCAGCAAAGCAAGCGTCTATTCCCATGTACGACACGGGTCGCACTTTCTGTTCTTCCTCTCCACCTATGGGGATGCGTGGCTGAGGATGGACGGCTGAAGACATGTACTGCTGAGCATTGTGCTCTCCCGACGACCGCAGGCTGCGTTCCCAACCAATCACGCCCAATCTGCTGATGGCGGCTTCCAGCTCTACCTCTACTGATTCCGCTGCACTGCAACCAGGTAATATCCAACGGTACCTGCTACGCACAGCCTCACAGGACTCCCGTACAGGGAAAGACAGGGCTTCATCAGCCCGAACTCCAGGCAAACCAACACCTCCTCCCCCGGCTGCAGCAGCTTTCTCTGTCGGTGGGACCGGCCCAGGTGTACACCCGACCCCTCCGATGGATCCCGCTACTCTTAGCGTGAACACGGCCTCAGCAGAGATGCTCTCCCAGGGCTCCACATCCGCTGCCGTACTTTCTGCTTTCCGAGCTGACTTTGATTCCTGGGCTTCCAAAATGGAAACTTCTCTCCATGTTGAACTGAATGCCCTCAAACAACGGGTTTCCGCGTCGGAGGTCACGGTTTCTGCTATGGCCACCACCCAGGAGGACCATTCAGCCCGCATAAAGGCGCTTGAAAATGCATCTACGGTTCACCTCTCCCGTCTACAGCAACACCAGCTCCGGATAGAAGATAGTGAGAACCGGAGCCGCAGGAACAACATCCGGCTGCAGGGGGTCCCGGAGGCTACATCAGGTGCCGATCTCAAACCCACTGTCATCGCTATCCTCAATCAGGTCCTGGGCAGGGAAGTTACATCTCCCATTGAATTGGACAGAGTGCATAGAGTGGGAGGCATGGGGGGTGACCGCAGGGACCGCCCTCGTGACGTACTTTGCCGGGTGCACTACTATACCTTGAAGGAAGAAATTTTGCGCAAGGCCTGGCGCCTGGGGCCACTGGACTTTCACGGATCACCTATACACCTCTACCCGGACCTCTCCCGCAACACGCTGTACATGCGGCGAGCGGTCCGTCCTCTGCTGGACTTGATTCGCCAAGTAGGCGCCACGTACACTTGGGGCCACCCCTTCAGCATCAAAGTGACCCGAGAAGATAACCACAAATTTGTGCTGTCAGACCCGGACCAGCTTCCTGCCTTCTTCCTGTTCCTGGACCGGGACCCTATTGTCATCCCGAACTGGTTGGACCCCCCAGATGACCGTCAGCGGCTACCGGGTCCTCCTCTACAGCGTCGAGGACGCCCACAGTCTAGATCGGTACCTTCCGGTCCTAGAGTACGGCGAGCCACGTCACCAGAAGACTGATCCAGATTCTGTCGTCCGAGACCTGAAATGGTTCTTTTTTTGCTATGTCCTTTAGTCCACCAGGTGACTACAGTTCCTTTATGAGACTCCAGCCAGGTTTGCCTAATGTTTTCTCTATTTTGTTTTGTACTCACGGTTTTACTTGCGTATCCACCCCGCTGACTCTTGCTCACTTTGTTATCTAAGTGCTGCTGACGGTTTAGTTGTCTCGCTTGGCACGGAGAATGTTTCCTTGCCCTCAGCTGGTGCGGTTGTGTTTGCGGGGGCTTTGGAAAGGCGGTCGGTGGTGTTGATATGTTCTTTCACGGCCTTGGCTCTACTGGCTGGCTTGGTGTTTCCCGGGCATAGCCCTTTGGCTTGTCCGGGGACCTCCGGGTCTTCCCTCGGGCTCTGGACATCTATGTCCCTGGAGCTTGGGACTGACTGGCCTTATCACTGACACCTTCTGTGCGTTTACACAGATATCTGAGCTAAGCCGTGACAACTATCATAGTCAATGCTGCTATAAATGTAGTAATTGGTGCTTCCAACCCTCGCATGCTTACGCGGGAATACCTGTGCCTTTATTCTGTCACCAGATTGTGTACACCTTGTTCTACGTTGATGTTATTTTTCTATGTAATTTTAGACTGTTTATTACACTCCAGCGTACCAATGGTATTAGTCTAACACTCTGCCCTTTAGTGACTAGGCAGTTGAGCATTAGATGCCACGGTCATTGGGTGTGTTACACTTACAGTTATGTTATATATGCCTGTTAGGTTGTCGGGATCACAACTCAGCTGTTCTAACCCCGCTCTCTCCCCCTAAATAGGATTGGCACAGTTAGTGCCTACTACGTGATATTTCACGAAGTGTTACGTTTTTGCGCACACTTTAGTATTCTTGAGCCGCCTTCCCCAGGTGCTCTCTACGTTCAATCTCTCCCCCGCCTCGCTCTACCTTCTCTCTTCCTCCCCTGTTGTGTTTCCCCCCTTTTTTTTCTTCCCCGCTTTTCTTTTTTTTTCTTCTTCTCTCTCTCCTTCCCCCCCCTCCCCCCCCATCGCTCCATCATGGCCCACACAGTGACCTTTCACCCTAGGTTACAATTCTGTTCCTACAATGTCAATGGGCTCAATATTGCCTCCAAAAGAGGACAAATCTTGTATCAAATGCACAAACGCCAAGTCAATGTGCTTCTTCTCCAAGAGACACATTTTCACTCTGCCTCCACCCCTTCCTGTTCCAACAGATACTTCAACAGGTGGTTCCACAGCACTAGCCCAACCCAGAAAGCCAAGGGAGTGTCTGTGGCCTTCCATAAGACGCTCCCTATAGAGGTGCTTGACCATCTCTCGGACCCCCAGGGGAGGTATGTTTTTGTGAAATTCGTGTTATGGGGTACCAAATTTACAGTAGCTAACATTTACCTTCCTAATGTTAATCAAGTATCGGCCGCGTTACAATACATGAAGATTTTGTCAGGATTCAGGGAGGGTAAGCTCATATTGGGGGGAGATTTTAACACCCCTCTTGAACCACTTTTAGATTCCTCCACCTCGCGATCGTGTATCTCCTTCCCCAAACTGAGGGCTCTGAAACGGGCATTCTACGATCTGCGTCTGGTGGACGTTTGGAGAGTGCTGTACCCCACGGTCCGTAACTATACCCACTTCTCCCATGTTCATCACACCTATAGTCGCATAGACTACCTAATGAGTGACCATAGCTGCCTGGACTGGTCCCCGGAATGCACCATAGACCCAATGGTCTGGTCTGACCATTCTCCTATACACATGACATTCTCGCTCCCTTCCACTCCGATTAGGGAATGGTCATGGCGCTTGAACGATTCGCTGCTTACGAACCCGGAATGTGTGACAAGGGTTTCAGATACAATCTCTAACTTTTTTGCGGACCACGCTTTGGATACGACATCGTTGCCCTTTCAATGGGAGGCACTTAAGGCTGTCCTACGTGGTACCTTTATCCAAATGGGTACGCGTCTTAAAAAGGAGCGCTCAGCCGCCATAGAGGCAGCAAATAAAACGCTTAGAAACTTAGAAACTGAGCACAAACGATCCCCGACAGTGACAATGCTGGCGGACGTTTCTAGGGCACGATCACAACTTAGAGAACTTTATGAAGCCTCTGCACGTACATATGCAGATAAGCTCACTTTCCATCAATATAAGTTTCGAGATAAATGTGGTAGGCCACTGGCTCGCTCCCTGCACCCAAAAACAACCTCCGCCTTTGTGCCTCATATTCGGGGGGCACAGGGGGAAATGGTATCCTCACCCACTAAGATGGTGGGGGAATTCAGGGACTTTTATCAGTCCCTGTACAATATCCCTAAGACTCAAGGGACAAGTTCCCCTTCCTCCGGGGTGGAGGACCAGATGTCATATGTATTGGAAACCGCGCTCCCTACGTTAGACGATGACGTCATCGCTGATCTGGAAACCTCAATCACAGAAGACGAAGTCACCAAAGCCATAGCGGGTACACCGAGTGGAAAGAGCCCGGGCCCAGACGGCTTTACTCCTAAGTTCTACAAACTTTTTGCCGCCCTCCTCACGCTCTTTCTAACTAAGGTGTTCAACTCTTTGTCGGAGGGTTCAGTGTTCCCTCCACAAACACTTGAGGCTCACATATCCCTCATCCCAAAGCCAGGCAAAGACCCCACTCTTTGTGCAAGCTATAGGCCGATCTCCTTGATTGGGGTCGATTTGAAAGTCTTTGCTAAAATCCTAGCCAATAGATTACAACCATTGTTGCCTGGGATAATACACCTAGACCAGGTCGGCTTTGTGAGTGGCCGTGAGGCTAGGGACAATACCCTGAAGACCCTTCTTTTAACCAACTATGCCCGGTCCCACGATATCCCACTATGCCTCTTAACAGTCGATGCCGAGAAGGCATTCGACCGAGTAGACTGGCAGTTCCTTTGACTATCCCTGCAACAAATAGGCGTGGGAACCAATATGATGGCGAGAATAATGTCCCTTTACTCCTCTCCATATGCTAGGATTAGACTAAATGGCTCGCTATCTCCAGCCTTCTCTGTATCTAACGGGACGCGACAGGGATGTCCACTGTCCCCCCTCCTCTACGTTCTCACTATGGAACACCTAGCTATTGCTCTACGTAACAATTCTTCTATCCAAGGCATAACAGTCGGGCCCACACATACTAAACTTGCCCTCTTTGCAGATGATCTGCTCCTGTTCGTGACACACCCTCACACATCCTTGCCCTTGGTATTGCAGGAGTTTCGGAAATTTGGAGAAGTTAGCAACTTCAAGGTCAACTACAATAAATCGGAAATCCTCAACATATCTCTGCCTACGTCGGCCCTGCGAAGACTATCGTCTTCTTTCCCCTTCAAAACTGGTTCCTCCTCCATAAGGTATCTCGGAATTCAAATACCGGCGGATGCTTCCCAACTTTTTTCCTTGAACTTTGCCCCCCTACTTCTTAGGACCCAGGCAGATTTAATCAATTATGCGTCCAAACAGCTCTCATGGCTAGGTAGAGTGAATGCCCTGAAAATGGATGTTCTCCCTAGGTTCCTGTATTTGTTTCAGACCATCCCTATTCACATACCTAATTCGTACTTTAAGAAAATACGCCAACTGTTTTCCAAATTTATTTGGAATGCAGCCCGTCCCAGGATACGGTATGA
The DNA here is from genome assembly GCA_029206835.1 of Rana muscosa. Taxonomy (NCBI): domain Eukaryota; kingdom Metazoa; phylum Chordata; class Amphibia; order Anura; family Ranidae; genus Rana; species Rana muscosa. Next base: position 600,772,404 of record CM055122.1, on the reverse strand, counting down.
AACACTTTCTCTTCCAAAGGCTCGGGGGGGGGGGGCTGGAGCCCCAGATGCCTCCCTATACCATAAAGCAGCGGTGCTCACCCGCATACTAGATTGGTTCCATCATTCTTCAACCAAGCTTTGGGTTCAGTTGGAAAGCCACATGAGCCCAATTGAGCTCTCCGCTCTCCCCTGGACCTTGCCTATGGTACGGGGGGGTTCGGGCCCTCTTAATGACCTTACCCATCAAACGATCCAGATTTGGGATCGCATGCTGTCCAGAAGGGGCTTATCAAACCGCATGGGGCCTATGACTCCCTTCTTTGGGACCCCGGCCTTTCCGCCAGCTATGTCGGTAGCAAGATTCGGACCATGGCGAAGAGAGGATCATAGGCGACTTGGCCAGGTCCTTCGTGCAGACCCCACTTTGAGGTCAGATACCTCTACCGGTCTGACCTCCCGTCACCCCATGCAGTGGCTTCGGAGGCAACAGACTGCCTCCTACATCCGGACTTTCCCATCTATTACAGACATTCTTGCTGAACCGACGGGATTCGAGGAACTGCTCCTGCAGGTGGAACCTCCAACGCATGTTGTATCGCAACTATACTCCCTTCTGCTCGATGTTTACTCCCCTGGCCTCCCACCGTTTACGGTGGCCTGGGAGACAGACCTCCGTCACACTATCTCCCCTATTGACTGGCAGAAATGTTTTACCCTGACGCACAAATTGTCCATAGCCACCAAGACCCAGGAGAAGGGGTTTAAACTGTTAACAAGATGGTACAGATGTCCATCAACTCTTCACCACTTCAATCCGGAGGTGTCGGATGCCTGCTGGCGGTGCCTCGGCTCCCGGGGAACCATGCTCCACATCTGGTGGGAGTGCCCTCCTGTGCGGAAGTACTGGCAGCGGATTTTCACACTCTACTGCAAATTGATGGCGACCTCTATCCACCCTTCACCTGAGGTGGCTCTCTTGTCTATTATCCCAGGATCATTTAAATCCATCAGAAATGATGTCTTGCGACACTTTCTGGCGGCGGTCAGGGTAGTGATTCCCCGTCATTGGAGAACGGCAACCATGCCTTCCCTGGGGGATTGGGCTGTTGAGGTGGACCGCATTAGGGACCTTGAGCGCCTGGTGGCGGAGGAAAATGACAAAAGTGAACAGTTCTCTCTCACATGGACTTCGTGGTCCGTGTTTCGGTACTCCTCGGAGTTTATCTCTTGGGCGGAGTGTGCCCTGGACGAGACCGCTCTCGGACCTTGATGGAGTGATTCTGATCCCTGTCCCCTATCTGTGTACCCCTACTATTTGCCCCTGACTCTGACTCTTTTCTCTTTTCTCTACACATAAATACACCTCTAAGAACCCAGTAGGATAACGTACCAGGGCTTCAATTTACCTACTACCTACAACCCATTGAGTGACCCTACTTCATACTCTCCAAATAGGTTTGTGTATACCTTCATCTGATGGTACTTAGCCCTGCTCTGTTCTGACACACATGATGCCTGTTGAGGATGTATCCTATTAATGTTTGTAATGTTTAAGACAATGTATGTCTTTTTCTGTCGTTTTATTGCATAAACAAATAAAATAAGATTGAATTAAAACAACAAGGGCAGAAGATTTAATAGATGGAAAGATGAAAAAATGACTGAAGGTCCACTTTAAAATATTTATTTGAAAATTTTACAATTCACTGTGATTTCCCATTCTGGAACAAAACTGCCTGATTGTTACAAATTCATTACAGCATACAATATCTATGAAAGTTAGTTGGAAGCAAAATTTCTAGAACTGTCAATTTATTATGTGAAACACAGCTATTAGTTTTCTTTTTTAAATAATAAACCTCTTTCTGTAGGAAACATATGTCTTATGATTATACCCAGTTTCACTGCAAAGAATTATTCTGTCACTCTTTATGCACTCTTTATGCATATAAAGAGGCAGGCAGTAGAATGAATTAGCTCTGAGCATTCAGAGTACTGTAGTGGATTTCCACAAAGCATTGCTTGTGTAGCGGGTATGTACTTTCCCGGGTGTAAATTTGAATTTGACAGAGACATTAGTGATGTGTAATTCCCTGCAGCCCAGTAGGTGGCGCTGTTGCCCTGGGCTGGGGTTGAATCATTGCTGTGTGCTGTGCCTCCTTTTTGTCCTCCCTCGGCAGCGGTATGGTGGGGCGGGGAACCCGCCGTGCTTGCTGGGAGAGGGTATAAAGGGGCCGGCCATCTTTGTCACGGGGTCGAAGTCCCAGGCACCTTCAGCTTGCGGACGGTGGTTCGTGTCGGTCCTCTGGGTGGCCTAGGCCTAGAGGACAGCCGGAGGTCGTGTTCCATCCCAGGCACCTTTAGCCTGGGGTGAGGTACTCGGATGGAGGTCCGGAGCTCAGTGCCCAACACTGAGTTCCGCGAGGGAAGGAGATCCTAGGGAACCCCGGGAGTGGGTACCCGAATCCGTGAAGGCGCAATGGACCTGGGGGAGCTCCTCACTTGAAGACCCGGTGCAGAATATTGCCGGTGACAGGTGAGCCTCTCGTCGGAGACCGCCTGGAAGGAAATTCCCCCTCGTGTGGAGACCGTAACCCACTTTCAGGAAGGAAAGTGGAGAACTACATTGTGTCTGGGCCTATTCGCATCCACACCTCCTTTTCTGTTCTGTTTCTACCAAGGGAGTTCAACTGATTGTGTTCATTCGAGAAGAATAAAGGAGTGTTGAACTTTAATGGTGTGGGGCTCATTTCCTGACAGACATTGTTCAAGGTGACTCTTGGAGGGAGGATCCAGGTGCACAGGACTGACCCGAAGGTAATAAAAGAACGTTGCTTATACCACACTGACACATGTGGTGGAAGCCAGGCGTGGTGTCCCCGCTCCCTCCCCTTTAAGATACCCCTAGACAAGAGAAAGACGAGACGAGAGAAAAAGGGGAGTGGAGGTGGCCGCTACACGTGGGGTCTCGGGTCCGGTATAGTGTTGTGCACCACAGTATTGAATGTGTCTGTTGGAAGAGTTAAGCGAATAGGCAGGCCTTCATTGGCCGAAGTGCATCCCTGCTCGAAGTCGTGGACATGACCCAATGAAGGGAAAGGTCCGCGCAGAAGAGTGGAAAGAGGGGGAAGTTCAGCCGTGTGAAGTACTACACGTGGGGGCTTCTATTGCACTGCGCCACCAGGCACACCCCCATCGCTTAGTTCGTGGGCGTGACTCAGAAACAGAAAAGAAGAAAAGCCCGCGAACTGGGGCAAAGGGGAGGAGTCCAATACGTGTGAAGGACTACACGTGGGACATTGGCGCAAATACTCTGCAGTGTGCGATGGATCAGCAACAGGTCGCCATGTTTGGACACACCTCGTGGATTCCAGTTCACCCTTCCACCACGACATTGACTGCTGCTGCTCCGGTAACAGATACGGGGATCCGACTAAAGCCAAGGGGTCGATTCGCCCTGTATTCGTGCATGGACGTTGAGGCCCTGGGTGTGATTTGTCCCAGGTGTTCGGGACTGGTGTGCCAGTTGAAGCCGTTCGGACATTGTGAGGCCTGTGGGGAGTTCCTGTTCGAAGTGGATCCGGCGGTGGAGAGGCCGAGGACCATTTACCCCGGCCGGGCTTCAGGCAACACCACTCAGAGAGGAGGAATCACTGCTGTGAGAGTCACCCCTGCGCACACTGCAACGACCGCGGAGGAGGTCGTGAAACACCAACGGGAGAAATCCGAGGATGCTGACTCGGTCACCAATGTCTCGCAGCGTACGCCACCGAAGAGAAAGACCGGCATGGTAGCCCCGACCAGCGGTTGTGGTGGACCGTCTCGCCCGCTTACGCTCGGCCCGGATGGATCCGTCGACAAGAGTTCCGGACGTCCCGTTTCAAGTAAAGGCTGAGGTAAGCCAGGCGGAGAGATTTGGTGTGTGGGTGGAGGTGTCGGGAAGTCATGGCCTAGCGAATCCGCGGGAGGTGGTGGCTCCGTTTCTACAACCGGCTACATACCCGTGGAGGAGTGTGACACCTCTGACCTGGAGTCGCTCTCGGACATGGGAGACGACGTTGCTATAGACGATTTGTTTGCCGGGAAGGGCTGGGACAAAGTACCTCTCACTTCATCTCGGAGGATCAGAGATCCACCCATGTCTACAGGGGAAAGCACACCCCGGGTGGAGGCATCAGCGCCTGAAGAGAGGTCCGGTCCCCGGGCTGCTTCTACATCCCCGGTGCCATCTGTACCGAAGGCCGGGGAAAAGAGACTGCTTCTGCGGGCACCTATGCCCAGATCAGATGTGATCAAGGTCCCTCGCCACCCAGACTCAATAGTTTTGCCTGGTGAAGGGGACAAAGCTACCATGCCTCCTTTGGCGAGATTGCAACGGCTATTTGGTCAGAAGGTTGCTGCAGACTATGGATGGAAGTATCCATACTTATCGAAGGAACTGCTGTATGAGGTGGAAGTGTGCCGGGAGTGCTGGTACAATGACTTTGTGTGGACCCACCTTCAGGTTCCCCACGCCCGCAGGTACCTGGCATGCTCTCCAAAGGCCTCTCAACGTTTTAAAGACTGCAAGGCAGAATGGATGTTGGGACGACACATCCATGCAGATAAAGTGTTGATCCGGCGCAAAGAAGGAGAAGATGTGGAGTATCATCTGGAGACCATGGATCAGCACTTGAAACCACTTGTTCTGCCGCATCCCCGCTTTTACCTGTAGGAGAAAAGAGACTCCGTTCTTATCATGCTGCTAAACTTTCTGGGGCCAGTTACTTTTGTGCCCAGAGGAATAAAGAACTGTTCCTGTTTGTTCTTCCCTTTTCCTGCAAAGAGATTATGGACTCTGGGGTAGATAGGGCCGAAAGAAAAGAAGAAAGTTCCACGAGTGCAGTTACCGCGGTGCTGTCACCAGATGGCAGTGTTGCGCAACGTTAAGACACTTTTCATGCACTCACTCTTTGGAGAAAAGGGATTTCTTCTCGGAGAAGTTTATTTTCCATTACACGAATACAGGTGTCAGGGTTATGTGTGTTAATCCTTTCTTTTCCCTCTGCAGGAGAACATCCATCAAGTTTACTGAGGATGGGGTGGGTCTTAGTCAGGATGGGTGGGAAAAGTCAAATGTGAATATGTGATTCAAAGTTATGGATCAATACTGTTGTTTCTCTTCTGTCTTTCTTCCCTTACTTTACAGGGCTCAGACACAATGGTTTAGTTGGATAGTTTTTTCAAAAGTTTTATATTTTTGTACAATTGTTAGTCGGTTTCTGGATTGTATTATGTCAGCCGTTGAGGGCATGATTTACTCCAGACACTGGGGACCAGTGTCAAACCACCAGGGGGAGAGTGTAGCGGGTATGTACTTTCCCGGGTGTAAATTTGAATTTGACAGAGACATTAGTGATGTGTAATACCCTGCAGCCCAGTAGGTGGCGCTGTTGCCCTGGGCTGGGGTTGAATCATTGCTGTGTGCTGTGCCTCCTTTTTGTCCTCCCTCGGCAGCGGTATGGTGGGGCGGGGAACCCGCCGTGCTTGCTGGGAGAGGGTATAAAGGGGCCGGCCATCTTCGTCACGGGGTCGAAGTCCCAGGCACCTTCAGCTTGCGGACGGTGGTTTGTGTCGGTCCTCTGGGTGGCCTAGGCCTAGAGGACAGCCGGAGGTCGTGTTCCATCCCAGGCACCTTTAGCCTGGGGTGAGGTACTCGGATGGAGGTCTGGAGCTCAGTGCCCAACACTGAGTTCCGCGAGGGAAGGAGATCCTAGGGAACCCCCGGGAGTGGGTACCCGAATCCGTGAAGGCGCAATGGACCGGGGGGAGCTCCTCACTTGAAGACCCGGTGCAGCATATTGCCGGTGACAGGTGAGCCTCTCGTCGGAGACCGCCTGGAAGGAAATTCCCCCTCGTGAGGAGACCGTAACCCACTTTCAGGAAGGAAAGTGGAGAACTACATTGTGTCTGGGCCTATTCGCATCCACACCTCCTTTTCTGTTCTGTTTCTACCAAGGGAGTTCAACTGATTGTGTTCATTCGAGAAGAATAAAGGAGTGTTGAACTTTAATGGTGTGGGGCTCATTTCCTGACAGACATTGTTCAAGGTGATTCTTGGAGGGAGGATCCAGGTGCACAGCACTGACCTGAAGGTAATAAAAGAACGTTGCTTATACCGCACTGACACATGTGGTGGAAGCCAGGCGTGGTGTCCCCGCTCCCTCCCCTTTAAGATACCCCTAGACAAGAGAAAGACGAGACGAGAGAAAAAGGGGAGTGGAGGTGGCCGCTACACTTAGTATTAGGCTCCATGCACACTGGGCTTCAAGAAACATCTGTTTTGTTGGCAGGAAACAAAAAGTTCATATAGAGCATTTTTTGTACAAAGTTTAGACGAGTTTAGGAGAGTTTTATATTTTTTTCTGCCATTGAGCTTCAATTAGAAACGTGAATGAGAAGGATTTTTTTTCCTGCCTCTAAATGTTAAGCACAAAATATGCCTCTAATCGTTCCTAATGTACATGCTTCTACAGGAAAAACTACTGTAGAAGCCACATTTTTTTAAGCCAATGTGCATGGAGCCTTACTATCACTTTCTGGGATTTTATTTGAAACAGGTGAAACTCGAAAAATTTGAATATCGTGCAAAAGTTCATTTGTTTCACTAATGCAACTTAAAAGGTGAAATTAATATATGAGATAGACTCATTACATACGAATCAAGATAGTTTAAGCCGTGAATTGTCATAATTGTGATGATTATGGCTTACAGCTCATGAAAACCCCAAATTCACCATCTCAGAAAATTCGAATATTGTGAAAAGGTGCAATATTCTAGGCTCAAAGTGTCCCCCTCTAATCAGCTAATTAAGCCATAACACCTACAAAGGGTCCCTGAGCCTTTAAATGGTCTCTCAGTCAGGTTCAGTAGGAATCACAATCATGGGAGAGACTGCTGACCTGACAGTTGTGCAGAAAACCATCATTGACACCCTCCATAAGGAGGGAAAGCCCTTGCAAAAGAAGTTGGATGTTCCCAAAGTGCTGTATCAAAGCACTGTGACAGCAGGAAGGTAAAGTCACCTGGTTGCATCCAGGGGGGTAGGTATATTTCTCCCAGGTTCAGGCTTTATGCCGACTTATACAACTAGGGAGAGAGTTGTTGAAGCCCAGCTGAGGCTAGTGGGCTCATGGATGATTCATACCTCTAGGGAGAGTGCTGGGCGTCGTGCAGGCAGGGAGTTGATGAGACCAGCTGAAGCTTGTCAGCTCGTTTAAGGCCTCTATAAAAACTCCCAGCTTCATTAGGTGTTTGCTCATGCCTGGAACCAGACCTGTGTGGACTGTCTAGGGAGAGTGAACCCCTGTGCGGTGAGACAAAGCCTGTGTGGCTATTTGTTTGGACATTTACTAAACCAGGGACTTAGGGACTAGGACAGCACCAGGCTGATCCCAGTTGTTAGTTTAGGAAACCTGCATGTTTAGTCAGAGGTCAAGCTGACCAGGGTTTATTTTGTTTATGTTTCTTTTTGCTTTGCTGTGTTTTTGTCACTGTAAATAGAGAAATAAACCGCACCCTTTTGATCTTGAAAACCACAACCTCCGTCTGCTGGGCCTGTTTTTGTGTGGGGAGCCCATCCAGGGGGTCACACACACCCGCTGCCGAGCTAACCCCCTCACAGTTGGTGGAGAATGCGGGCAGTTTTTTTTTAAGCCAGCATGGAGGAGATACTGAAACAGCTGGCTCTAGCAAATGCCAATCAACAGCAGACAAATGCAGGTTTGCAAAAGAGCCTTGCAGCCCAGCAACAAGCCCAGCAGCAATCTGAGGCCCGCTTCATAGACCTGTTGCAGAGGCAAGAGCAGAGACTACAACAACAGATGGAAGCAGTAATGCAGCAACGTCCGCAGACCAGTGAGGAAAGCCGTCCCACTAATACCGCGTCATTTGGGGTAAGTCGTTTATTGACAAAAATGACTGGAGAAGATGATCCAGAGGTGTTTTTGACCACATTTGAAAGGACTGCTGAAAGGGAAAAGTGGCCTAAGGATCAGTGGGCTGGACTGCTGGCTCCTCTGTTAACTGGTGAATCGCAGAAAGCTTACTATGACCTAGAGCCTGACCAAGCAAAAGACTATGTGATGCTAAAAGCTGAAATATTGGCAAGGCTGGGTGTCACCCTGGCTGTCCGGGCTCAGCGTGTGCATAACTGGACTTTCCAGCTTGGAAAACCCCCCAGGTCTCAAATGTATGATCTCATTCACCTGAGCAGGAAGTGGCTACAGCCAGAGACTTTGTCCGCACCGGAGATTGTGGAACGTGTTGTGATGGATCGTTTCTTGAGAGCTCTTCCTACCGCCATTCAAAAGTGGGTAAGCCATGGAGACCCAGAAACGGCCGGTAAACTTGTGGATCGTGTAGAGAGATACTTGGCTGCAGAGAACCTGACGGCCTCTTCCAGAGACTCTCGGACTTTCCACCCTAAGACCAGACCATCCCCAGGGGCGGATAAGATGATTCCAAGGGGTGAGGGTGGAGAGAGTGAGAGGGTGGGAGCTCTGCCCAGGGTTTGGCGAGAACAGCCTGGGAAGTCGGGGGCTCAAGAGGCAGCCAAAAGGATTGTTTGCTACCGCTGCCGGCAAGCGGGACATATTGCAGCAAATTGCCCGGTTGTGGAGGAACCCATGCAATGTGACTTTCTGACGGACAGACGTCAGTCGCTGTGTGCGACAGTCGCATGCACTGCCATTCGGGGAACTGAGAAACATTTATGCAAAATGTGTATTAATGGTAGAAATGTTGTGGTATTACTGGATTCAGGTAGCCTTGTGACCCTGATAAAGGCTGAATTAGTTAAAACAGAGGTCTCTGGGAATAGCAAGGTAGCTGTTATTTGTGTGCATGGGGACACCCGAGAGTATCCAGTGACTACAGTATGTTTCAAGACCCCCAAAGGTACCCTCTCTCATCCAGTGGGGTTAGTATCTCAATTACCGCATGATGCCATTGTGGGAAGGGATTTTCCGAAGTTCTGGGAACTGTGGGATGATCCTGAGCCCCCCACTGGTGCCCCTATGTACCAGGAAGGTGATAGCCAGAACTCCTCTGAGAGTGGTGAGGACTCTCCAGAATTTCCCTTGTCAGTATTGGCAGGCGAGACTCAAGAAACTGGAGAGGAGCCCACCTCCTCAGACGAAAACCTACCGTCTGTGGAGTTTTCTGATCTTGAGGTTCACAGGGAAAATTTTGCCACAGAACAGTTAAAAGACCCCGCCCTAATAAAGGCACGGGAAAACGTAGTGGAAATAGATGGCGAGTTAGTGAACCCAGATAATACCTGCACTTACCCATACTTCAGCGTAGAGAAGGACCTACTGTATCGGGTGGCAAAAAGGGCAGAAGAAACCGTTGAGCAGCTTGTGGTGCCCAAACCTTACAGGAAGTTGGTGTTGGAGTTGGCCCATGGGCACATTCTTGGAGGTCATCTGGGGACAGAGAAAACCCGAGAGAGGGTATTACAGAGATTCTATTGGCCTGGGGTGATGAAGGACATAGAAAATTATTGTTCCTCCTGCCCTGTGTGTCAGAGGTCGGCCCCGATGCCACATTTCCGTAGCCCGCTGGTCCCTCTACCCATCATTGAGGTCCCGTTTGAGAGGATCGCAATGGATTTGGTAGGTCCTATAATCAAGTCCGCTAGGGGGCACCAGTACATATTAGTTATAATGGACTATGCCACCCGTTATCCAGAAGCGATCCCTCTCCGAAATACCTCGGCCAAAACCATAGCCAAAGAGCTATCTCTTGTTTTTAGCCGGGTGGGTATTTGTAAAGAACTGCTTACGGACCAAGGTACACCCTTTATGCCCCGGGTTATGAAAGAGCTGTGTAAATTGTTCAAAGTGACGCAATTGCGTACGTCTGTGTATCACCCCCAAATCGATGGGCTGGTTGAAAGATTCAACAAAACCCTAAAACAAATGTTGAAGAAAGTGGTGGATAGAGATGGAAAGGATTGGGACTGTCTACTTCCTTATTTGATGTTTGCTATTAGGGAGGTGCCCCAATCCTCTACGGGATTCTCCCCCTTTGAGTTACTGTATGGGAGACACCCAAGAGGGCTGTTGGATATTGCCAAGGAAACTTGGGAAAGTGAGAGTTCTCCCCACAGGAGTGTGATTGAGCATGTCGCCCTGATGCAAGATCGAATTGCACAGGTAATGCCCATCGTGAAGGAACATTTGGCCCAAGCGCAGTTGGCACAGCAGAGAGTGTACAACCGTGGAGCCAAGACCCGTACCTTTTCCCCGGGGGATAGGATATTGGTACTTGTCCCTACGGTTGAAAGTAAATTCCTTGCCAAATGGCAAGGCCCCTACGAGATAATGGAAAAAGTGAGCGAAGTGAATTACAAGGTCAGACAACCAGGAAGGCGAAAGCCCGAACAGATCTATCACGTTAATCTGTTGAAAGCCTGGAGGGATAGAGAGTCCCTAGTCGCAGAAACTTGGTCACCAGCTCAAACTGGTTGCGTGATTCCGGAGGTTGGAATAGCAGCCACCTTGTCACAACCCCAACAACAGGAGGTTAAGGAGTTTGTGCTTCGCAACAAGGAGGTGTTCTCTGAGCTGCCGGGACAAACATCTGGGGTAGAGCATGATATTATTACCCCGCCCGGTGAAAGGGTGAAGTTAAAACCCTATCGGATCCCAGAGGCCCAACGGGAGGCAATACGGGAGGAAGTACAGAAAATGCTGAACTTAGGGGTGATAGAGGAGTCCCAAAGTGATTGGTCTACTCCCATTGTGTTGGTGCCTAAACCGGATGGGAGCTGGCGATTTTGTAACGATTTTCGTCAGTTGAACAAAGTTACAAAATTTGACACCTACCCCATGCCACGTATAGATGAGTTGATCGACCGGCTGGGAACAGCCCGATACATGACGACTCTTGACCTCACAAAAGGGTATTGGCAAATTCCCCTGGCCAAGTCGGCCAAAGAGAAAACCGCATTTGTAACCCCAGACGGGGCGTTCCAATATAAGAGAATGCCGTTCGGGTTACAGAATGCGCCGGCCACATTCCAGCGGAAAATGGACCAGATACTGAGGCCCCATCGGAAGTATGCTGCGGCTTACCTGGATGACGTAATTGTCCATAGCACAGATTGGGCCTCACATCTGCCAAAAGTGCAAGCAGTCCTAGACTCTATCCGGGAAGCGGGGTTTACGGCTAACCCCAAGAAGTGTACCATTGGGCAGGAGGAGGCCAAATATCTTGGGTACACCATTGGGAGGGGAGTAATAAAACCCCAACTCAACAAAGTCGAGGCCATCCAGAGTTGGCCACGTCCCAACAGCAAGAAGCAGGTACGAGCCTTTCTGGGAATCGCGGGTTATTATCGGCGCTTCATTCCCCACTTTGCTTCTAAGGCTGTGCCGCTAACCAACCTGACGAAAGGGAAAGGGTCGGTCATGATTAAATGGACCCCCGAGGCTGAGGCAGCATTCCAATTCTTGAAACAAGCCTTATGTAGCCAGCAAGTGTTGTACTCACCCGACTTCTCTAAAGACTTTGTCGTACAAAGTGATGCGTCAGATGCGGCAGTATTGTCCCAGGTCTGGAACGGGGAAGAGCACCCAGTCATTTACCTCAGCAGGAAGTTGAAGTCCCATGAGGTAAATTACGCCACGGTTGAAAAGGAGTGTTTAGCGGTGAAGTGGGCTCTAGATTCCCTTCGGTACTATCTGCTAGGTAGGCACTTTGACATGGTTACGGATCACGCTCCGTTAAAGTGGATGGCTCAAAACAAGGAGACAAATAGAAGAGTAAATAGGTGGTTCCTGGCCCTACAGGAATTCAACTTCACAGTAAAGCATCACCCTGGCGTTCAAATGGGGAATGTGGATGCTTTGTCTCGAGTACATGAATGCCTGATTGCTGGTGTTCCAACCCCAAGGTTAAAACAAGAGGGGGGGGGTATGTGACAGCAGGAAGGTAAAGTCACCTGGTTGCATCCAGGGGGGGTAGGTATATTTCTCCCAGGTTCAGGCTTTATGCCGACTTATACAACTAGGGAGAGAGTTGTTGAAGCCCAGCTGAGGCTAGTGGGCTCATGGATGATTCATACCTCTAGGGAGAGTGCTGGGCGTCGTGCAGGCAGGGAGTTGATGAGACCAGCTGAAGCTTGTCAGCTCGTTTAAGGCCTCTATAAAAACTCCCAGCTTCATTAGGTGTTTGCTCATGCCTGGAACCAGACCTGTGTGGACTGTCTAGGGAGAGTGAACCCCTGTGCGGTGAGACAAAGCCTGTGTGGCTATTTGTTTGGACATTTACTAAACCAGGGACTTAGGGACTAGGACAGCACCAGGCTGATCCCAGTTGTTAGTTTAGGAAACCTGCATGTTTAGTCAGAGGTCAAGCTGACCAGGGTTTATTTTGTTTATGTTTCTTTTTGCTTTGCTGTGTTTTTGTCACTGTAAATAGAGAAATAAACCGCACCCTTTTGATCTTGAAAACCACAACCTCCGTCTGCTGGGCCTGTTTTTGTGTGGGGAGCCCATCCAGGGGGTCACACACACCCGCTGCCGAGCTAACCCCCTCACAGCACATTAATAGAAAGTTATGTGGAAGAAAAAGGTGCACAAGCAGCAGGGATGACCGCAGCCTGGAGAGGATTGTCAGGAAAAGGCCATTCAAAAGTGTTGGGGGCTTTCACAAGGAGTAGACTGAGGCTGGAGTCAGTACATCAAGAGCCACCACACACAGACGGATCCTGGACATGGGCTTCAAATGTTGTATTCCTCTTGTCAAGCCACTCCTGAACAACAAACAACGTCAGAAGCGTCTTACCTGGGCTAAAGAAAAACAGACCTGGTCTGTTGCTCAGTGGTCCAAAATCCTCTTTTCTGATGAGAGCAAATTTTGCATCTCATTTGGAAACCAAGGACCCAGAGTATGGAGGAAGAATGGAGAGGCACACACTGCAAGATGCTTGAAGTCCAGTGTGAAGTTTCCACAGTCTGTGTGGATTTGCGGAGCCATGTCTATCTCATATATTAGTTTCACCTTTTAAGTTGCATTAGTGAAATAAATGAACTTTTGCACAATATTCAATTTTTTCGAGTTTCACTTTGTTTTTCAAATGTGTTCAACTGATAATATGCAAATTTTACCATGTACTGGTAGGTAAGATAATCGTACTACTACATGGGTGCAGTTACAGCCCTCTGCATGGCACAATGGCCAAGAAATATCAAACATGTCTTTATACTTTCCTCCACTGTGCAGTTCGTTTTGCACAGAGTGGCCCCGATCCACCTGTTCTGGGGTCCCACAGCGGCTCTCGCGGCTCCTGCCCACATTAGATAACCCCCTCTGGGAAGCTCTCTCCCGAGGGGGTTACCTTGCGGGCGTGCTTCTGAGTCATACACTCAGCGCCCATAGACGATGAGTGTATGACTCGGCCCCGACCCCCACCGCCAGCGTAATTTGATTTGATTGACAGCAGTGGGAGCCAATGGCTGCGCTGCTATCAATCTATCCAATTAAAGCCGGGACTCCGTGGAGAGATGCCCATGGAAATTCGGGGTAAGTAAAACGGGGGGGGGGGGGGCTGGGGGCCAGACACTGCAAGGTGTTTTTTCACCTTAATGCATAGGATGCATTAAGGTGAAAAAACACGTAGGTTTACAACCCCTTTAAGTCCCCCTATTAATAAAGTAGCAGAAATGTGAGTAGACTGAAAACCATTTGGAATACCAGGGTCATAAAAGTGTCCCAAAACACTGATTATAATGGAATGAAAAAAAAGTCATTAATAAATATAATTAATATAATTCAGCATGAATGAATTTACACTAAAATAAGCAATTTTAAAGTTGACAAATGTGTGTGCTTTAATATGCCATAGAAATATATGAGTATTCTTATTGTTCTTCTCTTACTTCCATGTTATCAAAGATGTTCAGCTGAAAATTTTGAGTTTCTATAATAATGTTTATTTCTGTGGGAGAATTCTGCACAACTAACGGCAACCATTCAGCATCTGTTTTTTAGTAATCTGACCTGAGTAAAGTGAAATATTGCCACTGCTCTTTGCACATCATCATTGCTCATTTCTATGCCTTATGGCATGAACCCATTTGCCTCAGATATTTTCTTTTAGAAGCTTTTAAAGTGGAAATGTAGGGAAGCAGAGTTGAAATACATAAGTGTGAACTATCTTATCAGTCAAAACATTTGTAATTCTGTTCCGCCAGTTTTCATTTAGCTCTTTTAGACTCTGGCCTCATTTTTTCTGCTTTAGGTAAAGCAATACTGATTGATCAAATGGAGAAAAAATTGATATGGACAGCCGCACTCCAAAAAAAACCTTTTCGGTGGCCTTCATTGTAAAAAAGGATAAGATGCACTACAAGGCACAGCAAGTAAGGGACAAACAGCTGACGCGTTTCACACTATAATCTAGTGCTTACTCATAGCTAGCATGTACACAAAACACTTCTAATATATAGTAAAGTATGAAAGTATACTAGAAAATATATAGTAAAGTTTTTCATACTTTACTATATATTAGAAGTGTTTTGTATACATGCTAGCTATGAGTAAGCACTAGATTATAGTGTGAAACGCGTCAGATGTTTGTCCCTTAGTTGCTGTGCTTTGTAGTGCATCTTATCCTTTTTTACAATAAAGGCAACTGAAAAGGTTTTTTTAGGAGTGCAGCTGTCCATATCAAATTTTTCTCCATTTGCCTTGTGCATTGCGAGCACCCACGGTTTCCTGAGAGAACATTGATTGCTGCAGCATATTTACCTGGAGCGGTAACTCCCTTCCAATACTGATTGATCAAGGACCACTTTAGACTGGTTACATTTTTTAAAAACAGCAACACACTGCTGAAGTCAACCCTGAGCTCTCCACTCCTATCAGTCAGCCCCTTGTGCAACATAGTAAAGTTTGATTTATGGTATGTCCTTTTCCAATCTTACAAGGGAATTTCATTAAGAGGCTTATATCAAGGGGTTAAAAATGCCATCAGCAGTACCTAAATGTACCTGTCCAGCAACCAATTTTCTGTAGCAGAGTTCCCAGCACTGATCTTATCCCACACTTCAGGGTGTATGGAAGAGCTTGGCCACTATGGTCCCTTCTGATAACCTCCTACATCACTACAGTGCCCTGCAAGAACATCATCCTTTAAAGCCACATCCAGCTACTGTAGTCTCTTTTTTTGCTATTGTCCTTAGCTGATGGATTTTTTTCTCTCCGCTGAGAGAAGCTTACCACTTTTCTTATGAAGATTCTCTCTCTCTGATTTATCTGTTAAGTTTCTGTGGCTCCTCCTGAAGCTTCTGAATTGGTTGACTGTTGGGGACTGGACCCAGCTGGATGGAAGAAGTGAGGTAGGGTTGTAATAGGCTGGATGCAGGGGAATGCCCACTGTGGATGGGCAAAGCCAGGATGGGGTCTGACCTGCCTACATTAAGTTTTCAGTGGTGAGTACAGAGCAGATACTCTTTAAGCATTCATAACTAGGGTGTCAATAACATTTGAAAGCCCTTTGCGGTTCAGCCACAGATCACCTCTCCAAGGACCATAATGTACAGACGGGAGACCTAGTTTATTTTGAACTTGACACTTATTTTTCCAGCCTGACATGCACTGATAATGGTTCTACTGTGAAAACATTCTCCCACGTTGCCCTAGTGTGCCTGTGCAGCCATATGAACTGCTTCCCACTGCTCCTGTGTCATTCTCAAGTAGGTTATTGAAACCACACACCCTGCCTCCTCCTCTTTTTGGGTGTGTGTCCAGACTGGAAACAGCCCTCATCCCTTGCAGTATTTACACGACACATCAGTCTCAAAGTGGTACCTGGGTTCATAGCAGACTGCAGTGCTTGGGACAGAAGGGCTTATCCTCCCTCTCCACAGTAGTAGAAGCAGTCAATACTATTTTACAGCACATGGCAGATCACAAGTGCAAGAAGAAAGAGTCAGATGGCCTCGCTAGTTCAGGCTCAGCACATAGCTTCATTAGAGTTGTTAGTCTATCCACCCAGGGCCTTGGTACCCTTTGTTTTGATTGTTCTGACTCCCTGCCTTTCTCTGGCCATTATGCTGTCCTATTGGTCATGCAATCTTGCTCTCTTTTATTCAGGGTGGAATTTTCTGCCACAATGTCAGAAATTAATGGACATAATCTCAGGCCTTAGAGGACATTGACATTATGGATTACAACTGTTTCCCTTCAGCTTCCGCTTCTAAATCAGTCTTTGAATTGTTCTTGAGCTAGAGTTCCTACCTCTCCTTCTGAGGAATCTGATCAGAGTGACATGCTTGTGAAGGAGATTTCATCCAAATGTAAGGATACCAGTGCTACCTTTACTGACACAGTATGCTCCAGCGTAACATTAGAACAGCCTGAGTCTGCTCATACCAAGGATTTCAGTATTGGGTCCCTTTTAGGTGCCAAAACCAGCTAAAACATTTCCAATCCACTTGCTGGTGTAGCCTTTCCTTTATGGGGACTGGCCTCATTCAATGATTTTTACTCTTCAGTACGGATGAGCTTCGAGTTTGAGTCGAACTCATGTTCGACTCGAACATTGCCTGTTCGCCCGTTCGCCAAACAGCGAACAATTTGGGGTGTTCGCGGCAAATTCGAAAAGCCGCGGAACACCCTGTAAAAGTCTATGGGAGAAATCTAAAGTGCTAATTTTAAAGGCTTATATGCAAGTTATTGTCATAAAAAGTGTTTGGGGACCCGGGTCCTGACCCAGGGGACATGCATCAATGCAAAAAAAAAGTTTTAAAAATGGCAGTTTTGTCGGGAGCAGTGATTTTAATAATGCTTAAAGTGAAACAATAAAAGTGAAATATTCCTTAAAATTTCGTACCTAGGGGGTGTATATAGTATGCCTGTAAAGTAGCGCTTGTTTCCCGTGCTTAGAACTGTCCCTGCACAAAGTGTCATTTCTGAAGGAAAAAAAGTCATTTAAAAGTACTCGCGGCTATAATGAATTTTCGGCTCTCGGCAATACAGAGAAAAGTCATTGAAAGCCTGGACCTGGATCGAGAGGAAATCATCCACCGCTGGACCCCGGAGAGGAGAGCATCCATCGCAGGATACCGACAGCGTTGGAGTGGTGACCGAGAGTGGATTACCACCGCTGGAATCTTTTTTTTATTTTTATTTTTAATACAGGACTTATCCCAACGGTGTCTGTGTGTTTTTTTACAATTTCTTTGTGAAATGGTAGGGGTACAATGTACCCCGTACCAATTCACATAGGGGGGGCGGGATCTGGGGGTCCCTTTTGTTAAAGGGGTCTTCCAGATTCCGATAAGCCCCCCGCCCGCAGACCCCCACAACCACCGGGTAAGGCTTGTGGGGATGAGGCCCTTGTCCCATTCAACATGAGGTCACAGACCCCCAAAGCATCCTCCCCACGTTGAGGGCATGTGGCCTGGTACGGTTCAGGAGGGGGGGCGCTCTCTCATCCCCCCTCTTTTCCTGTGGCCTGCCAGGTTGCGTGCTCGGATAAAGGGTCTGGTATGGATTTTTGGGGGGAACTCCACGCCATTTTTTTTAAATTTGGGGTGGAGTTCCCCTTAAAATCCATACCAGACCTGAAAGGAGATTACTCAGAAGAAAATTATAAGTAAACTACAGAATGAGGGGGGGAGCACAAGAGAAAAAAAGGAGAAAAAGAGAGAAGAAAAGAAGGGGGAAGAAAGTGAGGAGAGGGAAGAGTCCACGGGGGGAGGGGGGAGGGGTTGTGCATCCAGAGGCCTTTAGATTGAAAGAAGTATGTTGTTAAACCTGGAGGGTTGATCACAAGATATCCATGGTTTCCAAACCCTGAGAAACTTATTGTGCGTGTCAGAAGCAAGGGACGTCAGTTTCTCATTAATCATAATATCATTCATGCGGTTTTTTACTGCATCAAAGCTAAGTACAGGGGTTTTCCAAGCCCTAGCAATGGTCAACTTTGTTGCATTAAAAAGGTGTTGAGCTAATTGGCGTTCCGGGTGGAGGAGTTCAAGGATAGATTTACATAGAAGGGCTTCATAGGGGTCTCTTTTAAGATTGGAATAAAGCATATTGCGCAGAAGAGTGTAGACTCTGACCCACAACCTACAAACCTTTGGACATGTCCACCAGATGTGGGCCATCGTGCCTTCCAGTGAGCAGCCCCGGAAACAATGAGAAGAAAAGGAAGGGAGGAAACGAGCTAGCCTAGCAGGCGTGTAGTACCATCTATAGAACACCTTGTATGCATTTTCTAGAATAAGAACATTTCTAGAGCTCTTTGTAAGGGCTATCGTCATGATCTGCCAGTCCTCTGGATCAAACCGCCTACCCAGGTCTTTTTCCCTTGTAGATGATATGATCTTACTGGAGGTTTCCTAGTGGAAATGATTGAAGAATAAAGTAAGGATATTACTCCCGGGGAGTGAGGTGTAGCCCTGCAAATCTTTTCAAAGGGGGTCAAGGTGTATGGGGTAGGTTGGGCCCTAAGGAGATGTTGAAGGAAGTGTTTAAGTTGGAGGTAGCTATAATGTTCCCGGAGGGGTATATCATGAGATGATCTGAGTGTTTCAAATGCGATTATTCTCATAGGGGTACACAGAGAATGGACATCAGTAAATCCACTCTCCGCCCACCACGAGAATTGTTTAGGGTTCTCACAACTGGGGGGAAATAATGGGCAATAAGTAAGGCACAACAGAGGCAGGTGTGGGGACAGTAGACCGGACGAGTATTTAACAGAGTCTCATTGACGGAGGGTGTGAGCCATACACGGTCCCAACCCATGTGGGCGTTTCGGGGGGAGGGAGCCAGGGTACAGAGGAAATGGGTATAGGGTGTGAGTCAACCAGGTCAATTGTGGCCCATAGTGGCATTTGATATGTGTCTTGAAGACGAGTTAATGGAGCAATGTTCGCTGCCGTGTAGTATGCCTGAACGTTGGGGACCGAGAGACCCCCATTGATCCGCCGAGCATACAGGACCCATTTATTAAGTTGTGGTCGAGTGGAACGCCAAATAAATTTCAAAAGTTTGCGTTGGTGGATTTGTATAATATAAGAGGCGATTGGGACCGGCAGGATTCGGAAAAAATACAACAGTTTTGGAAGGTAGGTCATACAGACCGCAGAGATTCTACCAAACCAGGACAGTGGGAAATGGGACCAGGAGGTTAGCATGTCAGAAAGCTTCCTAAAAAGAGGAGGAAAATTAGCCTGATATAATCCGTCATATTTAGGGGTAAGGCATATGCCTAAGTAGGGCAGCGAGGGGAGCCATTGGAATGGGAAGTTGTCTTTTAAAGAGGTCAGTTCCAAAGGGGAGAGGTTTACATACATTGCCTTCGATTTATTAGGGTTAACATGTAGACCCGAGAGAGAGGCAAAGGTCTCCAAAAGGGAAAACAGGTTAGGCAATGAAATTCTGGGTGATGTCATTGTTAAGAGAATGTCGTCTGCAAACAAGGAGATCTTGTGAACAGAGCCCGCCACCTCAACACCTTTTATATCTGGATGTGAACGGATCACCTCAGCCAGCGGTTCCAAAGCCAGGACGAACAAAAGAGGTGAAAGTGGACAGCCTTGCCGAGTGCCCCTCCGGATAGGGAAAATGGGGGATTCAAACCCATAATATTTAACTTTAGCCTGAGGGGCATCGTACAATGCAGCCAACCAACGCAAAACGAAGTACCAAAGCCATAGTGGCGGAGTACTGTCATAAGATATGGACAAGACAGGTGTCAAAGGCCTTATTCACATCCAGCGATAAAAGCATGGTTTCCAAGGATAGCTATGGGCGAGATGCTGCAGTTGAATGATTCTCCGAACAGCATCCCCTGCCTGTCTCTGTGGGACAAAACCCACTTGGTCTTTTTTATTAAGCGGGGGAGAAACAAATTCAACAGATTAGCCAAAATTTTTGTGAGGATCTTCATGTCAACATTAATTAATGATATGGGTTGGAAATTTGCCCAAGAGGAATGGTCACGGTCCGGTTTCGACAACATCACTATATTAGCTGTCAGGAGATCAGATGAAAAATTCTGACTGTTTTTAACAGAATTAAACATGGCCGTCAAGGGAGAGGCTAACACATCTTCTAGCTTTCTATAGTAAAATGCTGTAAAGCCGTCCGGACCCGGCCTCTTCCATATTTTCAAGTCTTTGATACATTGCCGAACTTCCGATTCCTGAATGTCATGATCCATAAGGTCCATCTGTGTCTCTGACAAGGTAGGCAGCGAAATACGATGAAGAAATTCTACTCTATCCTGTTCGGTCGTAAGGTCACGGGCTGAATATAGGGCGGAGAGTCTATGACAAAACTCGTCCAGTATACGGATTGGGTTACTAGTTAGTCTATTATGTCAAGTGCGTAAAGTAATAGGGGTGGGTTTAGGGTTGAAAGTGCGTAATCTTTTGGCCAGCATCGCATTTGGTTTGTTCTCTTTAATGTACCAATGTTGGCGAGACCAGCGCAGTGTACGTTCTGCTTGATCAGTGAGGCATAATTCCAATTCAGTGCGAGCGTGGTCCAAAAGTTTACGGTTAGCAGGCATTGGGGTTTGTTAAAAGGTTGTGGAAATGGAGTCCAGCCTGGATTCCAATGTTTTTTGCAGCTTTTGGCGCTCTTTTTTGCGTTTTGAGGCTATTTGTATAATATGACCCCTAAGCACAGCTTTGTAGGCCTCCCACAGGGTCACCGGGGAGGTGACAGAGGTGGAATTGAAGCGGAAGTATTCTATAGAGGCTTTTAATAGATCATCCTGAATGTTGTGAAGGGACAATAACGAATCATTCATGATCCATGAGGAATGTTGAGGGTTATGCACTAGGGAAAGACAGACCACCAGAAGGGGATCATGGTCCGTCCATGGGACTGCAAGAATAGATACTGAATCTATTAATGGGAGATTCTTTCTGAGCATTATCACGTGATCGATTCTGGAGTGAGAATGATGTGGGTGGGAGTAATAGGTGTAATCTTTACCCTGGGGGTGCAGTTCCCTCCAGAGGTCTACCAGATCATGAGAGCGTAGGGAGTGGGATTTTTTTTTGCTGCGGGTGAAGCGACCATCTTTTCAGATGGGTATTTATCTAATACAGGATCCAAGGCCACATTGGAATCTCCTGCTAAAAGCAGGGCTCCTTTTTGATGAGCTGTCAATAGGGATCAAACATGGGATAAGAAAGGTCCCGGGTTAGAATTGGGGGCATAATAAGTCATTATAGTGACTTCCGTATCCTGAATGGTACCCATGAGCAGGGG
Source organism: Rana muscosa (assembly GCA_029206835.1). Taxonomy (NCBI): domain Eukaryota; kingdom Metazoa; phylum Chordata; class Amphibia; order Anura; family Ranidae; genus Rana; species Rana muscosa. The sequence continues at coordinate 600,751,133 of CM055122.1, read as the reverse complement.
GTATCTACCCTCCGGGTCAGCTATTTGAGATATCAGGACTCCTCTCTGTTTGGTCGGGCCATTAGCCATGAACACCTGTGGGAATTGAGCTACAAAATACTTAGGGCTGGAGACAGAGGAAAAGTGGGTTTCCTGTAGACATGCTATGTCTATACGCTGTTTTTTTAGAAATTCAAACACTTTCACCCTTTTTTGGGGCGAATTCATACCTTGAACATTTAACGACAACCAGTGCAGCTTCATATCGGGAAAATGGTTAAGGGTGTATCGTTGTCTCCGGATGCGACCCCCGTGGACTCAGATAAAAGGGGAGAGAAATAAGAGTGAAGGGAAAGATGAAAAGGGCAGTGAAAGAAGGAGAAAGGGAGAAAAAGAAGCACAAAAAAGCCAAGGAAATCTCGGAATAGAGAATTTGAATAAAACATTAGTGCAACCAAACGTGGGTCCGAAGGCCCACCAGAAGGTCGGTGGTTGGCCAGGACCATAGTCCTGGTCAAGTGCCGACGCTGTGTGGGCGCAATGGTCCACCGGACCCACCCGGCCTATTTAGTATTGAACATAAAAAGAGAAAGTACATAAAAATGGGCACTTAATATAACGTAACATATCATATTAGACACAATCTAGAAAAGGTAAACAGAAACTTTTAGCTCAAAACACAAAAGTAGGCTAGGCCCAGTTCTGGACTCCCCGAGAAAACCCAGGGGGTCCTGGAAGAGAAAACCAGCCCAAAAAATTAAGTAACTGAGGTGCCGGTATCAACCAGCCATTAGGTAACTGTCAGTGCAAATCAAGGCAACCGGTGAAAATATGCCACAAATAACAGGTCGGAAGCTGTCCCTGGAGGCCATAAGAAATAAGGTCACAGTCCTTCAACCAAAATGGGCACGGAGCGGACCTTGAACCCGAGTACATAACATCTGGCCAAGGACTGCCCCAATGGATTAGCCAACACGTCAACTGCGGGCCCCCCCCTGCCGCCATCTATCTAATTGGGCGACCCTGGGTGGAGGGTCCCGCACCCGACGAAGCCAGCCACATCTTAAAATGCAAGGCACCAATCATGTGTGCAGTAAAACAGTTAACAGAAAAAAAATAGGTATATAAAAGGCTGATACCAACTAAACAGCTCTAGGGAGCCTTTCGGAGACAGCGGGAAGATGGAATCAACCTCAGTAAACGTTGAAAAAGCGGGCTACAATGTAGAAGAGGCCTGAAAAGGAACTCAGGCTCATATTGAACTGAACACCCGGAGTCCAGGAAAGATCAGTCCTTCAGCCATTGAGGACATCTTGGAAGCGTTGAGCCTGGAGAGAACGGAGAGCCTGAGAGCCCTGGAGGGACTTCTGCGATGGTTTGCAGGGAGGTTGCACCGACCGCGTGCGAGAGGACGAGGAGGACGACGCCTCTTGGGATGGAGGGAGATCCAGCTGTAAGTCCTGAAAATGGCTTCTGAGGTCAGGCAAGGAGGAAGCTTGAACTTGGCGACCACGGTGGGAAAATGATAGCTTAAAGGGGAACCCCCACCTGAATTTAATGCCCTGAGATTGCAAAATTTGGACGTAGGGTTTCAAGTTCCTTCTCTTTGCGATCATGACTGGGGAAAGATCCGCAAACTGCTGGAGAGAGTAATTTTGAAAAGAGATATCAGAACGATCCCTTGCTGGCTGCAGAAGTCTCTCTTTTGTGCGGTAAAAGTGAAACTTTATAATGACATCTCTGGGAGGGCCATCAGTAGGCCTCGGTGCAAGGGATCGATGAATATGATCAAATTCCAGGTGTTCCAACGGGATCTCAGGAACTAGCTCTTGAAAAAAAGCGGTGGCGGTGCCCTGCAAGTCAGTGATAACCTCCGGGATCCCACGAATTCTGAGATTATCTCTGCGGGCCCTATTCCCAGAGTCTTCCAATTTATCACACAAACTTTCAAGTTCAGCATTAAGTTTATCAACCTCATCCTCGTGACCCTCCAGCACTGTGGTAGTTAAATTCATCCATCTGTTCAAGCTGATTTGTGCGGTGGCCTAGCTCTTTAAGGCCACACATGAGGTCAGAGGAGAGTTTGCGGGAGGCTATGGAGATTTTATCTCTCACTATAGAGCGGAACTTGGCCAGCATGGCATCTGAGTCAGTCACATTAGGGCTTACCAGGTCAGTAGGGAACTGTTGCAGGCTCTCTGATGGGGAAGCCGAATCTGCAGCCTCGTGGTGTCATCAGGCTCAGGAGGATCGGGCGCCATCTTGCTTCTCCCCGCAGCAGGAGAAACTTTGTTCTGTTTGGCGGTTTTCGTCTTATGTTTTTGCGAGCGGTACATGCCCGCGGAAGCCTGGGGGCCCAGTAGATCGTGTCTACACAGGAGTAGTGCTCTGTTAGCCGGGGATGTTGTGCCCGGCGGCACGGAGTGCAGAGATTAGGCAGCCATCTCCCGCGATCGCGCGCATGCGACACATTTATCAATGACTTTCAATGACTTTTCTCTTTATTGCCGGGAGCTGACAATTAATTATAGCCGCGAGTACTTTTAAATGACTTTTTTTACTTCAGAAATTACACTTTGTGAAGGGACAGTTCTAAGCGCGGGAAACAAGCGCTACTTTACAGGCATACTATACACACCCCCTAGGTACGAAATGTAAAGAAATATTTCACTTTTATTGTTTCACTTTAAGCATTATTAAAATCACTGCTCCTGAAAAAACTGCGGTTTTTAAAACTTTTTTTTGCATTGATTACATGTCACCTGGGTCAGGACCCGGGTTCACAAACACTTTTTATGACAATAACTTGCATATAAGCCTTTAAAATTAGCACTTTAGATTTTTCATGCTCGAGTCCCATAGACTTTAACGGTGTTCGGATGTTCGAACTAATTTATTCTAATGCGAACCGAACTGGGGGGGTGTTCGGCTCATCCCTACTCTTCAGCAATATCCTATGGAGGAAAGTTTCCTGTGTAAGTGGGTGGTCCCTGTGGTGGATCCTGCCATTTCCTGTTTTTACAAGACCCTCACAGCCCCCATGGAGTCTGTGTTCAAGAGTCCAGTAGACAAAAAGTTAGAGGCTCTTTTTAAACCCCTTATTTCCCTAGTGGGCCTCTTCATGCAACCTGTAGTTGCTTTTATGGCAGCCTGCCGAATCAGTACTGCCTGGCAATATGCATGGCTCGAGATCCTAGTTCCATCATTTTGGATGCCTCAGTCCAAAGTCAGACCTGTTACCAATAGCCTGACACTAGTGAGTGAACGGCTTGGGGGAAACGCTTAATTTGATCTCCAAGATGGGTCTTCTCTGCATCCATATGCAGAGGATCGTTTGGCTTAAATGTTGGTTAGTTGAGTTCTCATGCAAGAAATCCTTGAGCATTTACCCTTTAAAGGCAAATTCCTGTTGGTACCTCCTTGTATCAGTACATAAGATCACAGGCAGTCGGAATGCCTTCCTCCCTCTGAAAAAGAAGGCTTGTATCTCTACCAGCAGGACTTTTACTCCTGAACTTAGGAAAGATTATTTTCTCCCCTCAGTCTACCTGTTCCAAATCTAACGCAGGAGCATACTTTTGTAAGATTACATGGCCCTCCAAACCAGACAAGTTTGGTTCCAAGTCTTCTTCCCAGTGATGTGGAACATCTTCCAGGTTTCTTAGCCTTCTGGTCACAGAAAACTTCAGACCTTCAGTCAACAGGAACAAAACAGTAGTAGGATACAACAAAACAATGTTCCAACTACACCAAGAATACCCAGACATCATAACAGATTTTCACCACTCCGACACTATTCACAGGACACCCCGACACTATTCACAGGACACCCCATATGGAGAACCCCAATTCAGGCAGGATTTTTTTCCAAGGGGATTCAGAGGAAGGCCACCAGCAGCAAGAGGGGGCAATGGCCCTTTCCGACCACAAGGGTGGAGGAGACCATTCAGGTACCCACCTCAGAATCAATATCAAGGGGACCCACAACAACATGGTGGACAACAAGGGTGGAATCCCAGAGTGACCAGGAATATGGGAAGGAGAACAGACTAGTGGGAAAAAGAAGAAAACGAATAGGGGGAGAGGAGAGAACATACATACAGACCCCAAAGATGGGAAAGAGGAAATGGACCAGAGGAAAAATTTGTGAGAAAAATTTACATAAAAAAATTATTTTGCAACAAAAGAGAAAAAGCAAGGGGAAAATCAAGTTACAGTATACAAACACTCTAATTTGAGGAATAATTCAACGTTTAATCCAAAGATGCAACAGAATGAAAGTCTAGTTGTTTTTAAAAAAATGGCGGAGGATGATATTAGAAAACTAAAAGTAAATAAGTCAAAAAGAAACAACATCTGGAATACAATTAAAGAACTAGAAAAGAAGAAAAACATAATCATTCGTCCAGCTGACAAAGGTGGGGGGGGGGGGCCTTGTAATCCTCAACAAAAAGGGTTATGAACTAGAAATGAACAGTTTACTGAATGTGAAAGATACATATAAGAAGCTTAAAGGAAATCCAAAGAAAGAATATGAAATTAAACTAAAATCTTTTGTTAAAAAAAGGCGAAGATAGAGGAATCCTCACAAAGAAGGAAGCTACTTTTCTAACACCATAGGCAGCAAAGATGCCTGTTATATACTATGTCCCAAAAATCCACAAGAACCAGTCAAAACCGCCAGGAAGGGCAATAATCAGCGGCATAGATTCACTATTCTCAAGACTAGGGTCATACACTGATGGTTATCTACAACCACTGGTAAAAGAAGGGAAATCGTACTTGAAATATCGCAGACAGCTAATTGATGAACTGAGAAATCTGAAGGTAGAAGAAAACGATATTCTGGTTACAACAGACGTCAATGCATTGTACACAAATATAGTACAAGCGGACGGGTTACAGAGTGTAAAATGGGCATTAGACAATCAAACAAATCTGAAAGAAGAACAAATCAGATACATAATTGAAGGCCTAACGTTGGCTATGAGCCACAATTATTTTTGGCACAAGGGGGAATATTTTACCCAAATAAAGGGCGTAGCGATGGGGGCTAAATATGCCCCCAGCGTAGCAAATATTTTTCTTAACCATTGGGAAGAAGAGCAGATATACAGTGTGCAGAGGAAGAACCTTACAATCTATCGCAGGTATATCGATGATATCGCCATCGTATGGAGTGGAACAGAAGAAGAACTGCAGATTTTCTTTGATGAAATCAATCAAAATATTTATGGTATAACTTTTTCTGGAACTTGGAACAAGCAAACCATCGACTACCTGGATTTACAACTTTATAAGAACAACGGATACATTAACGCCAGAACTTTTTTCAAACTCAGAGAGAGAAATGGGTATATACCAACTAACAGCTGCCACCACAGGCAGTGGATAGATAATATACCGAAGGGACAGTTGATGAGACTACATAGGAATTGCAGCAATATAAACCATTATGACATCCAAGCTGACACCTTCATCAAAAGGTTTGTGGAAAAGGGTTACAAGAAAAAAGAAATGATGACACTAAAAGAAAAAGTGAAAAAAAATGGATAGAAATCTCATGATAGAAGGCATTTCAAATAATTACAAGAAAAAGAAAAAGAAGCACACTGATATGGCCTTCCTAACAGGGTATGATATACAACATAAGGCCCTAGAAATGGTTATTAAGAAACACATATGTAATCGAGTGCCCTTGCCGCAAGCAGTATCTGGGAAGGACAACAAGGGAACTACACGTAAGAATACGGGAACATCAGGCTATTTCACAACGACTATATGAATGGGGGGATAAACCGGGTAAGATGTTAGCCCGTTCTTTAAAAGAAAAAAAATCTAGAAATTATATAGCAAAAATTCGATCTGCCTCGGGAGGTTTTGTACATACCACTACAAGCATTGCGGAAGCTTTCCGTATGTTTTATAAAGATCTTTACAACGTGAAAGGAGGCAGTGTGACACATTCCCCCGAGGAAAAACGTAAAAAAATTATACAATATCTAAAAAAGGCAGGGCTACCTAAACTTGAAACTAATTTTTCAGAAGAAGAATTTTCTACTGTTTTAAAATCTATGCCCCTAGGTAAAGCACCTGGCCCAGACGGATTCACTGTTTCATATTACAAAAAGTTCCAGCACATATTAATTCCACATTTGACTTTATATGCCAATTCCATCGCGGAAACAGCTGGATTTCGTCCGGAATCATTAACAGCGTATATTACTGTTCTTCCAAAACCTGGAAAAGATGTAACATGTTGCGGGAGCTATCGACCGATTTCTTTACTCAATGTGGATATAAAACTTTATTCTAAGATATTGGCTAATAGACTACTTCCGCTGCTCCCGCGTTGGATTAACCCAGATCAAACAGGTTTTATCCCCCGACGAGAAGCAAAAGATAATTTGTCACGGACTTTGTCCATTATCTCTTATGTCAGGAGGTGTTCCCAGCCCACCCTGTTACTCTCTACCGATGCTAAAAAAGCATTTGATAGGGTTGACTGGGATTACTTAAGGACAACTCTAAAGTTTATGGGTTTTGGCCCAATGATGCTTTATCGCATTTTTGCTCTTTATGCATCTCCGTCCGCTAGGATAAGAGTAAATGGCTCGCTTAGCGAATCATTTACACTTAGTAATGGCACAAGACAGGGATGCCCTCTTTCACCCCTGTTGTTTGCCATCTCATTAGAACCTTTCCTTTCAACAATAAGGCATAATCATAATATTCATGGAGTGAAAATTAAAGAGGTAGAGCATAAATTTGCCGCATACGCAGATCATATTTTGTTCTACATTCAGCAACCTAGAATTACTCTTCCAAATATAATAGCATCCCTACGTATATTTCAAGCCATTTCTAATTTTAAAATTAATATGTTAAAATCTGAGCCTAGAACCTTAAAATATTTAGGAGTTAATTTAACAGCCCGTTTATCAGACATGTTTCAATATAATTATCTTCCTCTCCTGAATGAAATTAAATCTGATTTACGTAAATGGACTTATATTTTTCATACTTGGTTGGGGAAAATAAATATAGTTAAAATGAATATCCTACCACGTATTCTATTCATGTTTCAAATGATTCCCTTTGAAGTCACTTCAGGTTTTTTTTCTACCCTTCAATCCTTGGTTTCACATTTTATATGGAAAGGAAAACGTTCTAGAATCGCCCGGGAAGTATTGTACCGTTCTAAAAGAGCCGGAGGTCTAGCTCTTGCTAATTTTAAGACATATTACCAAGCAATAGTCTTAACCCGAATATCAGATTGGAAATATGCAGGGGATTGTAGGTTGTGGGTACAGATGGAACATACTATGGCAGAAACTGATTTATCGGCTATTGTATGGCTCCCACGTAAATATAGAACCTTAGCACCTTCAATATCGGCCCTGACGGTATCTACCTTGGCTATATGGGATTCGTTGCATTCCCGATTCTCTTGGAAAAATAACTCCCCTCTGATGCCCTTGTTACACCATTCATATTTTTTGCCTGGCTTTTTGGATAAAGGGTTTAGTTCATGGTTTCTAGAGGACAACCCCCAACTTCACCATGTGACCGAAAACTCTAAAGTGAAACCTATGCGATTAATATGTGGTCCAACAAGATATAGGTATATGGGTATTTGGCGATACACTCAGTTATCTAATTTTGTAGGCAGTTTACCACAACCGATCCAATCATTAAACGAATTAACTAAAGTAGAGGCAATATTCAGACAGGTGGATTCTCCTCAACATTGTATATCGCAATTTTATAAAGCTTTGTTGTCTTATCAAGAAACTGGATATCCAGCGTATCTAACCCATTGGGAAACAGACCTACAATCCAGTCTTGATGATACACAAAGAGACAAGATTTTGATACTTGCTAACGCTACCTCCCTTTCTTCCAGAATAGAAGAAATTAATTATAAATTGCTTGTCAGGTGGTACTACACGCCTGTTAAGTTGCATTCAATGTTCTCTTCTAACTCCCCGCTATGCTGGAGAAAATGTGGAGGCCGTGCTACTCATGGTCATATCTGGTGGTCATGCCCCTTTTTCCAGAAATATTGGCAGACAGTTATTAATATGGAGTCTATAATACAAAAAGACATAATTCAGTTTGATCCTTGGGTTATTCTGTTTCACCATACCTCACAATCAATATCTAGATATTGTACAGGACGCCGTGGCTGGGTCCTGGAAGGACGCTATATTTCCCCTCTGTTTGGGCTGTGGTTCCTTTAAGGGAACAGAAAGGGTTAACACACCTGTCCAAGGAAGTGGTTTAAGAGAGACAGGAAGTTTTAGGTGAGAGGAAGGAGTGTAGTGATGTCTGTGCATGGTGAATGGTGGACACTGCAAAAGCTGTGGAGGCTGTGAAAAGCTCTGGAAAGCTGTGAATGTACATGGCAGTGGCCTGCATGGAAGCCTGCTAGCTGGGAAAGTTACCTGCAACACCAAGTAAGGACTGTTTAACTGCAACAGCAGTTATAAGCTCTACAAGTTGGTGAGACTGTTATTTCTTTTTGTTTTGCTGCTGTGAAGCCATTTAAGTTTAATAAACGTCCTTTTGTTTGAAAAGCCTGTGTCCTGTGATCTAGCTGGTTCCCCGAACGCTACACTGGTGCTTGAATGCGGGCAGGACAGAATAACAGGCATAAGAAAAAAAAACAAAAAACTTTTTTTTTTATCTTTGCATTGAACTTGACATTGAACAGTTAAAAGGGACAGTACATTGGATATATGTCCTGGGTTAAAGCTGCACAAACGTTGAAAGCTGAAGCAATGGAGGAGCTAATTAAACAGCTGTCCCTGGCTAATATGCAAGCGCAAATTCGCCATGGGGAAGCAAATCAGCTGCAGCAAGAAAATACTCGCCTGTTGGTGACCCAGTTGGCAGCCCAGCAAGCAGCCCAACAAGAGGTTATGCAGGCTCAGGTGGCTGTCTTAAAGGAAGCAGTGCAGCAGCTATCTCAGGTTCCCCCTGGCAACCAGGTGATGGTGAGGGCAAGCCATTTTTTGCAGAAATTGTCCCTGAGCGATGATGTAGAGGCATTTCTTGCTACATTTGAGAGGACGGCAGAGAGAGAAGGGTGGCCTCAGGACCAGTGGGCTGGCCTCATTGCCCCTTTTCTCACCGGAGATCCTCAAAAAGCCTACTTTGACCTGCCACCCGATGATGCTAAAGACTATCAAAAGTTAAAGGCAGAAATTCTGGCTCGTCTGGGGGTGACTACGGCCGTTCGGGCCCAACGAGTACACCAATGGATTTATCGTCCAGATCGGCCACCTCGGTCTCAAATGCATGACCTGGTGCAACTGGTAAAAAAATGGCTGCAGCCTGAGGTGTTGTCGGGCCCCCAAATCATGGAATGGGTTGTGCTGGACCGATACCTGAGACCCCTGCCAGACGACCTTCAACGGTGGGTCAGCCATGGAGACCCCAAAACAGCAAACCTCCTTGTCGAGATGGTGGAACGATATACAGTGGTGGAGGACCTGCTCGCACCTACCAAGCGCATAGGCCCCAGTCTACCACGGCCTTTTCAACCAACTGCTGCCCTTCGAAAGGATGTTCCAAGGAGTCCTGGAGCAAACACCCCGGAAGGTCAAGAGTCACTCCCGGTACCTCCTCAGCGTTCTGTTCCTGTTCGGAGAGGAGGCGATGTCATTCCTGGGGTCATACCCGGGCACACTGCCCACTGCAAGAGGAGCCCATGGAATGCGGGGTTCTTCGGAGGGGGTCTTTTTATGCCCATAAAGTATGCACCACACAGCTCGACCTGGGTGAGGAAAAATTTGAGTGTGAAGTCCAAGTGAACCATCTCCCTGCCCGGGCTTTGTTGGACTCCGGAAGCATGGTAACCCTGGTTCATCCTAGAGTAATTGGGAAGATCGGTCCGGTAAGAAAAACCTTACGGGTGGTGTGCATTCACGGGACACTAGAGAGTACCCTCTCATCTTGGTGACCATCTCCTCAGCATGTGGCACTGGTACTCAAGAGGTGGGGGTGGTAAAAAACTTGGTACATGATGTTATAATAGGACGAGACTGTCCGTTGTTTACAAAACTGTGAGAACAAGGAGAACAGTTCAGAGATTGGGGAGAAACTAGCCTCCCTGTTCCTGCTGCTGAGAGGAATAACCCTGAACTGCCAAATGTTCTTAATGTGGATCCAAATGATGAAATTGCCAATGGTTGGGTTAATGGTGATGAAAGTAGAGCTGATACTGTTGAGAATGTCAAGATATGTGGTCCACAGACCTACCAAAACACTGAGGGGGGAGGACCTTCCCCACTTCAGGTAATGCTGGGGGAAGAGGATGAGGAAGTGGCCTCTACCGCTGCCCTGCCAGATTTGGGTATTCCCCAGGGGGCGTTTGGTACTGCTCAGATGCAGGACCCCACTTTGGCCCATGCACGGGAACAAGTTGTAGTAGTAAATGGGGTTCCCCAAGAGCCAGGTGCGAATGAGCGGTGGCCACACTTCGCAATATATAATGAGTTATTGTATCGGGTTACCAAGGTGAGAGAAAATGTGGTAGAACAATTGTTGGTACCCCAACAATATAGACGAAAGGTTCATCGTCCCATGACGATGTGTTAGGGGGACACCTGGGAGTTGAGAAGACAGAGGCACGGATCACCGACCGGTTTTACTGGCCAGGTCTGAAAGCAGAGGTAAAGAAATACTGTACCTCTTGTCCCACCTGTCAGTTGACCGCTCCGGTGACCCACTTCCGGAGCCCTTTGATCCCTCTGCCCATAATTGAGGTCCCGTTCGAGAGGATAGCCATGGATATAGTGGGTCCCTTGGTAAAGTCAGCTCGAGGTTACTCCTACATATTGGTGATTCTTGACTATGCCACCCGATATCCTGAGGCGCTTCCCCTTCGGAATACCTCCTCTAAGGCTATTGCCCGGGAATTGTTCCAGTTTTTTACACGAACTGGTTTTCCCAAGGAAATACTCACAGACCAGGGCACCCCATTTATGTCAAGAGTTATGGCCGATGTGTGCAAGCTGTTCCGGATTAAACAGCTGCGCACATCGGTCTACCATCCCCAAACGGACGGGTTAGTGGAACGCTTTAATAAGACCCTTAAGTCTATGCTCAAGAGAGTGGTACAAAGGGATGGGAAAGACTGGGACTGCCTGTTACCAGCTCTCCTGTTTGCTATCAGGGAAGTGCCCCAGGCCTCCACGGGATTTTCGCCCTTTGAGTTGGTATATGGGTGGAGACCTCGCGGACTACTTGACTTTGTTAAAGAGGAATGGGAAAGTGAACCTGTTCAGCATAAAGGTGTTCTTGAATATGTCTCCCAAATGCAGGAAAGGATCCAAACTGTGATGCCACTAGTCAAGGAGCATTTGCAAAAAGCCCAGGAGGCTTAACGACGGGTCTATAACAGGGTTGCTAAAATAAGGCACTTCCAAGTGGGGGATCGAGTAGCGGTGCTAATTCCCACTGTGGAAAGTAAATTCTTGGCCAGATGGCAAGGTCCCTTTGAAGTTGTGGAAAAAGTGGGAGAGGTAAATTATAGAGTCCACCAGCCAGGCAAGAGGAAACCGTATCAGATATATCATGTCAACTTGTTAAAGCCCTGGACCGACAGGGAACCGGTGACCTCCCTGGCTAGTGCAAGACTTGAACCTCAGGTTGGGGTGGAGAGTGTCCAAGTAGCAAGTACCCTGTCTAAAATCCAAAGTCAGCAGGCAAAGGAGTTCTTGCAGAGAAATAAAGAAAAGTTTTCAGACTTGCCAGGGCTAACTAGTGTTATAGAACATGATATTATCACGGAACCTGGAGTCAACGTTTTTGTCCGGCCCTACCGCATCCCAGAGGCTCAAAGGAAGGCCGTTTCAGAGGAAGTGAAGAAGATGCTAGACCTGGAGATCATTGAAGAATCGCAGTGTGAGTGGTCGAGCCCGATTGTGTTGGTACCAAAGCCCAACGGGACTCTGCGATTCTGCAATGATTTCCGGAAACTTAATGAGGTTTCACGGTTTGATGCCTACCCCATGCCCCGGGTAGATGAGCTTATTGAGAGACTAGGTCCAGCCAGGTATATCACAACATTAGACCTTACCAAGGGGTATTGGCAAATCCCGTTGACTAAGGCTGCTAGAGAGAAAACTGCTTTTTCTACCCCAGAGGGAAGTTTTCAGTACAAACGAATGCCTTTTGGACTGCAAACTGCTCCAGCCACTTTCCAGCGAGCAATGGATAGGATTTTACGACCTCACCGGGAGTATGCCTCAGTGTACTTGGACGACATAGTCATTTTTAGCAGAGACTGGGAATCACACTTGCCCAAAGTCCAGGCAGTACTGGACTCTCTTTGGAAGGAGGGGTTTACAATAAACCCTGAAAAATGTGCTTTGGGAATGGAGGAGGTGAAATACCTGGGCTATATTGTGGGTAGAGGGGTGGTGAAACCTCAGGTTAGCAAGGTAGAGGCTATACAGAATTGGCCCCGCCCCTCACAAAAAAGCAGGTACGTGCATTCCCGGGCATGGTGGGATACTACAGGAGATTCGTACCCAACTTTGCCACATTGGCGGCTCCATTGACCGATCTGACTAAGGGTCAGAAATCAGTCATGATGGAATGGAATGCAGATGCTGAAAAGGCTTTTTGGAGCTCAAGTCAGCACTGTGCCAACACCCTGTCCTGATAGCACCCAATTTTTCAAACAAGTTCGTTGTCCAGACTGATGCTTCCGATGTAGGATTGGGGAGGAGCACCCAGTAGTCTTCCTCAGTAGGAAGTTGACACCAGCGGAAAAAAACTATGCAATAGTTGAACGAGAATGTCTGGCCATTAAGTGGGCTCTGGAAGCCCTCAGATATTACCTCTTGGGAAGGAAGTTTAGGTTGATTTCTGACCATGCCCCTTTAACATGGATGAGGCAAGGTAAAGGGACTAATGCCAGGATTACACGTTGGTTCCTGGCGCTCCAGGAATTTAAATTTGTAGTGGAGCATAGGCCCGGGAGACTGCATCAAAATGCAGATGCCCTCTCCCGAGTCCATTGTTTTAGCTCCACTGTTGCCTCCACCTCCTTGGCGTTGGGGCACAGGGAGGGGATATGTACAGGACGCCGTGGCTGGGTCCTGGAAGGACGCTATATTTCCCCGCTGTTTGGGCTGTGGTTCCTTTAAGGGAACAGAAAGGGTTAACACACCTGTCCAAGGAAGTGGTTTAAGAGAGACAGGAAGTTTTAGGTGAGAGGAAGGAGTGTAGTGATGTCTGTGCATGGTGAATGGTGGACACTGCAAAAGCTGTGGAGGCTGTGAAAAGCTCTGGAAAGCTGTGAATGTACATGGCAGTGGCCTGCATGGAAGCCTGCTAGCTGGGAAAGTTACCTGCAACACCAAGTAAGGACTGTTTAACTGCAACAGCAGTTATAAGCTCTACAAATCGGTGAGACTGTTATTTCTTTTTGTTTTGCTGCTGTGAAGCCATTTAAGTTTAATAAACGTCCTTTTGTTTGAAAAGCCTGTGTCCTGCGATCTAGCTGGTTCCCCGAACGCTACAATATAAAAACTCAATAACCCCTCATCTGCTAAACACGGCAAAATCCTTAATACCGAAGTACTGGAAGCAAAAGTCTATACCAAACTTAGCTCAATGGTTACGAAAAATAGATGATATATGTTGTAAAGAAGAATTTAGGTAAATACCCACTTAACGACCGCTCACTGTATATATACGTCGGCACAATGGCACCGACAGGCACAATCACGTAGAGTGTACGTGATTGCCTTTGTACAGTTGGGGGGTCCAATCGGACCCCCCTTCTGTACAGTGAGCGGTCGGAATTCGTTGGGGAGCAATCCGACATGAGGGGACGGCCGTTCGATTCCGGCCACCCCCCCGCGATCGCTCCCGGCGAATAGAAATGCCCCCTCTGTCTGTCGAATGTACACACAGACAGAGAAAGCAGGAGGAAGTGATGTCATCTCCTGTGCGGCGCTCACATATACCGAGCGCCGTACAAGAGAAGACACACAGGTTAGTGCACAAACACTACACTAACACCAGCACACATAGGCACATAAATCGCCCCCCCAGGCCCCCCCAGATCACCCCCTAGCCCCCAGTCACAGTGTCACTGATTGCAGTGACCATTTATTTACTGATCACTGCAATCAGTGACATTTGTGACTGTAAAAGTGTCACTACATTTAGTTTTAGGTCCAGTGTAGCCCCCTAACCCCCCTAATAAAGGTTTAACCCCTTGAACACCCCCCAGATAACCCTTTCACCCCCTAGCACCGCCGTCGCTAAGCGATCATTTTTCTGATCGCTGTCTTAGCGTCGGTGATGCAGATCGGTACCCAGTATTTTTTTTTAGGTTCGCCGCAGGTTTTTATAGCGTCGGGTACCCCCATAAATTATCGAATAAAGGTTTAACCCCCTTGATCGCCCCCCAGGTAACCCTTTCACCCCCTATCACCACTGTCGCTAAGCGATCATTTTTCTGATCGATGTCTTAGCGTCGGTGATGCAGATCGGTAGCCAGTATTTTTTTTTTAGGTTCGCCGCAGGTTTTTATAGCGTCGGGTACCCCCATAAATTATCTAATAAAGGTTTAACCCCCTTGATCGCCCCCAGGTAACCCTTTCACCCCCTATCACCACTGTCGCTAAGCGATCATTTTTCTGATCGATGTCATAGCGTCGGTGATGCAGATCGGTAGCCAGTATTTTTTTTTTAGGTTCGTTGCAGGTTTTTATAGCGTCCCCCATAAATTATCTAATAAAGGTTTAACCCCCTTGATCGCCCCCCAGGTAACCCTTTCACCCCCTATCACCACTGTCGCTAAGCGATCATTTTTCTGATCGCTGTCTTAGCGTCGGTGATGCAGATCAGTAGCCAGTATTTTTTTTTTAGGTTCGCCGCAGGTTTTTATAGCGTCAGGTACCCCCATATATTATCTAATAAAGGTTTTAACCCCCTAATTGCCCCTAGTTAACCCTTTCACCAGTGATCATCATATAAGTGTTACGGGTGACGCTGGTTAGTTAGTTTGCTTTTTATAGTGTCAGGGCACCCGCCGTATATATAACCCAATAAAGGTTTAACCCCCTGATCGCCCGGCGGGTGATATCAATTAGGTTTTAGCGTCAGAGAGGGTCTGCGTCACACCCCAGGCAGCATCAGGTTAGTGCCAGTAACGCTAACACCCACGCGTGAAGCATACACCTCCCTTAGTGGTATAGTATCTGAACAGATCAATATCTGATCTGATCAGATCTATACTAGCGTCCCCAGCAGTTTAGGGTTCCCAAAAACGCAGTGTTAGCGGGATCAGCCCAGATACCTGCTAGCACCTGCGTTTTGCCCCTCCGTCCAGCCCAGGCCACCCAAGTGCAGTATCGATCGATCACTGTCACTTACAAAACACAACACACATAACTGCAGCGTTCGCAGAGACAGGCCTGATCCCTGCGACTCCAGTGCTGTAGGAGGTGATTTCACCACCACAGTTAAAAAAAAATGGTCGAAATTCCGACGGAGGCTTGCCCGTGGAAAAGTCCGACCATGTGTGTGCGGCATAACTTTTTTGCGGGAGGATGCCCCCATGCTTCGGCATATATAAATGGTGCATGTATGCCCATCATTAGAAGTGGGTGGATGAAGGGCGGTATTCTAATGGTGGGCATACCCACCGATCAATCTCTTTTTTCATTCAGCCACCTGGCTGCATGACAAAAAAAGATTACAATACATGTCCAACAAGGACCAGCAACGTACTGCTTTGTTGCTGGACTTTGAATGGTTATACCAGATTGATGCCTGCGGGTTTAGGTATCATCTTGGTATCATTCTTTTCAGCCAGCGGCCGGCTTTCATGTAAAAGCAATCCTAGTGGCTAATTAGCCTCTGGACTGCTTTTACAAGCAGTGGGAGGGAATGTCCCCCCCGGATATAAAAAGCGCCATTGGGAAATTGGGAACGCATTTTATCACACCGATCTTGGTGTGGTCAGATGCTTTGAGGGCAGAGGAAAGATCTAGGGTCTAGACCCCAGTTTTTTCAAAAAAAGAGTACCTGTCACTACCTATTGCTATCATAGGGGATATGTACATTCCCTGAGATAACAATAAAAATGATTAAAAAAAATATATGGAAGGAACAATTTAAAAATAAAATAAAAAAGCAAAATTAATAATAAAAAAAAAAAAAAAAATTGCACCCCTGTCCTGCCCTGCTCTTGCCCAATGGCGAACGCAAGCGTCGGTCTGGCATCATATGTAAACAGCAATTGCACCATGCATGTGAGGTATCACCACGAAGGTCAGATCGAGGGCAGTAATTTTAGCAGTAGACCTCCTCTGTAAATCTAACGGGGTAACCTGTAAAGGCTTTTAAAGGCTTTTAAAAATGTATGTAGTTTGTCGCCAATGCGCGTTTGTGCGAAATTTTAAAGCATGTCGTGTTTGGTATCTATGTACTCGGCCTAAGATCATCTTTATTTATTTCATCAAACATTTGGGCAATATAGTGTGTTTTAGTGCATTAAAATAAAAAAAGTGTATTTTTTCCCCATAAAATGCGTTTGAAAAATCGCTGCGCAAATACTGTGTAGAAAAAAAAAATGCAACACCCACCATTTTATTCTGTAGGGCCTTTGCTTTAAAAATATATATAATGTTTGGGGGTTCAACATAATTTTCCTGCAAAAGAAAAAATGTTTTCATGTAAACAAAAAGTGTCAAAAAGGGCTTTGTCTTCAAGTGGTTAGAAGAGTGGATGTAAGCTTCCTAATGTTGTCTATAAAATGCCAGAACAGTTCAAAACCCCCCAAATGACCCCATTTTGGAAAGTAGACACCCCAAGCTATATACTGAGAGGCATGTCCAGTCCATGGAATATTTTATATGTTGACACAAGTTGCGGAAAAAATACAATTTTTTTATTTATTTTTATTTTTTTGCACAAAGTTGTCACTAAATGATATATTGCTCAAACATGCCATGGGCATATGTGGAATTACACCCCAAAATACATTCTGTTGCTTCTCCTGAGTACGGGGATACCACATGTGTGAGACTTTTTGGGAGCCTAGCCGCGTACGGGACCCCAAAAACCAATCACCGCCTTCAGGCTTTCTAAGGGTGTACATTTTTGATTTCACTTCTCACTGCCTATCACAGTTTCGGAGGCCATGGAATGCCCAGATGGCACAAAACCCCCCCAAATGACCCCATTTTGGAAAGTAGACACCCCAAGCTATTTGCTGAGAGGTATTGTGAGTATTTTGCAGATCTCGCTTTTTGTCACAAAGTTTTGAAAATTGAAAAAAAAAAAAAAAAAAAATGTCTTTCTTCATTTTCAAAAACAAATGAGAGCTGTAAAATACTCACCATGCCTCTCAGCAAACAGCTCGGGGTGTCTACTTTCCAAAATTGGGTAATTTGGGGGGGTTTTGTGCTATTTTGGCATTTTATGGCCTTCAAAACTGTGATAGGTAGTGAGGAGTGAAATCAAAAATTTGCGCCCTTAGAAATCCTGAAGGCGGTGTTTGGTTTCCGGGGTCCCGTACGTGGCTAGGCTCCTAAAAAGTCCCACACATGTGGTATCCCCGTACTTAGGAGAAGCAGCAGAATGTATTTTGGGGTGCAATTCCACATATAACCATGGCATGTGTGAGCAATATATCATTTAGTGACAACTTTTTGTAATTTTTTATTTTTTTTGTCATTATTCAATCACTTGGGACAAAAAAAAAAAATATTCAATGGGCTCAACATGCCTCTCAGCACAGCAATTTCCTTGGGGTGTCTACTTTCCAAAATGGGGTCATTTGGGGGGTTTTGTACTGCCCTGCCATTTTAGCACCTCAAGAAATGAGATAGGCAGTCATAAATTTAAAGCTGTGTAAATTCAAGAAAATGTACCCTAGTTTGTAAACGCTATAACTTTTGCGCAAACCAATAAATATACACTTATTGAATTTTTTTTTACTAAAGACATGTGGCTGAATACATTTTGGCCTAAATGTATGACTAAAATTGAGTTTATTCGATTTTTCTTATAACAAAAAGTAGAAAATATCATTTTTTTTCAAAATTTTCGGTCTTTTTCCGTTTATATCGCAAAAAATAAAAATCGCAGAGGCAATCAAATACCATTAAAAGAAAGCTCTATTTGTGGGAAGAAAAGGACGCAAATTTCGTTTGGGTACAACATTGCATGTCCGCACAATTTACAGTTAAAGCAGCGCAGTGCAAAATTCTGAATTCACCTCTGGTCCTTTAGCTACCAAATGGTCCGGGGCTTAAGTGGATACCAAGGGCATGGCTGGCAAACACTTAAAGATATGGTCATGATGGTTTGATTTTAAAACTACTTTGTTATATTATAATGCGATATCAGATCCCTGATATTATATTATATTATAATATTTTAAAGACATAATGTTGTCAGATGATATAACATATAATATTTGGATAGATATGATGCAATAGAATCTTAATACTCTGGTATTTATAACACCAAGTCTGGAGTAAAACGCAGTGCATTGGCATTTATCCCTCCCCCTTCCTCCCCCCCCCTTTTTTTTTCTCCCTTCTCCCTCCTTTTCTTCTTTTTTTGTTTTGGTAAAAATAAAAAATAGCTCTATAAGCAGAGATATTAATATTTAAATAATATATTTGCTGATTGTTTAAGTTGTTTGCTTTTCTTTCTGTAAGAGCTAAAATGCCTGATAATGTGTGTAGTGTGACAGCAGGAAGGTAAAGTCACCTGGTTGCATCCAGGGGGGTAGATATATTTCGCCCAGATTCAGGCTTTACGCCGACTTATACAACTAGGTGGAGAGTTGTATAAGGCTAGTGGGCTCATGGATGACTCATACCTCTAGGGAGAGTGTGGGGCGTCGTGCAGACAGGGAGTTGATGAGACCAGCTGAAGCTTGTCAGCTCATTTAGGCCTCTATAAGAACTCCCAGCTTCATTAGGGATTAGCTCATGCCTGGAAGCAGACCTGTGTGGACTTCCTGGAGAGAGTGAACCCTTGTGCGGTGAGACAAAGCCTGTGTGGCTATTTGCTTGGACATTTAAAACCAGGGACTTAGGGACTAGGACAGCACTAGGCTGATCCCAGTTGTTAGTTAGGAAACCTGTATGTTTAGTCAGAGGTCAAATTGACCAGGATTTATTTTGTTTATGTTTCTTTTGCTTTGCTGTGTTTTTGTCACTGTAAATAGAAAATAAACCGCACCTTTTTGATTTTGAAAACCACAACCTCCGTCTGCTGGGCCTGTTTTTGTGTGGGGAGCCCATCCCGGGGGTCACACACACCCGCTGCCGAGCTAACCCCCTCACAGTTGGTGGAGAACCAGTGGCAGTTTTTTTAAGCCAGCATGGGGGAGATACTGAAACAGCTGGCTCTAGCAAATGCCAATCAACAGCAGACAAATGCAGGTTTGCAAAAGAGCCTTGCAGCTCATCAACAGAGCCTTGCAGCTCAACAACAGAACTTCGCAGCCCAGCAGCAAGCTCATCAACAGAGCCTTGCAGCCCAGCAGCAGACAAACGCAACTTTGCAACAGAGTCTGGAGGCTCAGCAACAAGCCCAGCACCAATCTGAGGCCCGCTTCATAGACCTGTTGCAGAAGCAAGAGCAGAGACTACAACAACAGATGGAAGCAGTAATGCAGCAACGTCCGCAGACCAGTGAGGAAAGCCGTCCCACTAATACCGCGTCCTTTGGGGTGAGTCGTTTATTGACAAAAATGACTGGAGAGGATGATCCAGAGGTATTTTTGACCACATTTGAAAGGACCGCTGAAAGAGAAAAGTGGCCTGAGGAGTAGGGATGAGCTTCGTGTTCGAGTCGAACATACGTTCGACTCGAACATCGGCTGTTCGATCGTTCGACGAAGATCGAACGATTTGGGCCGTTCGCGCCAAATTCGAGTGACGCGAACGGCCCACAATGCACTACGCCATCGCAGTGTCATCCAGGCGCTGTGATTGGCCAAGCATGCACTGTGACCCCGCATGCTTGGCCAATCACAGCGCCGGCAGCGAGGAGAGCAATGATTGGCCACAGGCAGGATGCCTGTGGCCAATTATTGCTGAGGGTGTTTAGTACACGCCCCACACTATAAAAGGCCGCCAGCACGGCGGCCTAGTGTAGTGTGTTCCGGAGCAGGGATAGAGCAGCATAGGCAGGGACAGTGACTTTTATTTCTTTCTTGCTTAACCTGGATTCCTTTAGTTTAGGGAAAGAGAAGGATAGGTAGGGAGAGTGTCAGTGTGTTTTGTGCTTGTGCTATATTGTGCTTAAAAAAAACATTTTTTCTAGGGACAGAAAACTGTAGGTAGGGAGAGTGTGTCAGTTTCTTTCACTGTCAAAGTCCTTGTTTCCAGGGACCTGGAAGGACAGTGAGTGAATTCTCCTTGTGCTAAATTGTGCTTAAAAAAAACATTTTTTCTAGGGACAGAAAACTGTAGGTAGGGAGAGTGTGTCAGTTTCTTTCACTGTCAAAGTCCTTGTTTCCAGGGACCTGGAAGGACAGTGAGTGAATTCTCCTTGTGCTAAATTGTGCTTAAAAAAAACATTTTTTCTAGGGACAGAAAACTGTAGGTAGGGAGAGTGTGTCAGTTTCTTTCACTGTCAAAGTCCTTGTTTCCAGGGACCTGGAAGGACAGTGAGTGAATTCTCCTTGTGCTAAATTGTGCTTAAAAAAAACATTTTTTCTAGGGACAGAAAACTGTAGGTAGGGAGAGTGTGTCAGTTTCTTTCACTGTCAAAGTCCTTGTTTCCAGGGACCTGGAAGGACAGTGAGTGAATTCTCCTTGTGCTAAATTGTGCTTAAAAAAAACATTTTTTCTAGGGACAGAAAACTGTAGGTAGGGAGAGTGTGTCAGTTTCTTTCACTGTCAAAGTCCTTGTTTCCAGGGACCTGGAAGGACAGTGAGTGAATTCTCCTTGTGCTAAATTGTGCTTAAAAAAAACATTTTTTCTAGGGACAGAAAACTGTAGGTAGGGAGAGTGTGTCAGTTTCTTTCACTGTCAAAGTCCTTGTTTCCAGGGACCTGGAAGGACAGTGAGTGAATTCTCCTTGTGCTAAATTGTGCTTAAAAAAAACATTTTTTCTAGGGACAGAAAACTGTAGGTAGGGAGAGTGTGTCAGTTTCTTTCACTGTCAAAGTCCTTGTTTCCAGGGACCTGGAAGGACAGTGAGTGAATTCTCCTTGTGCTAAATTGTGCTTAAAAAAAACATTTTTTCTAGGGACAGAAAACTGTAGGTAGGGAGAGTGTGTCAGTTTCTTTCACTGTCAAAGTCCTTGTTTCCAGGGACCTGGAAGGACAGTGAGTGAATTCTCCTTGTGCTAAATTGTGCTTAAAAAAAACATTTTTTCTAGGGACAGAAAACTGTAGGTAGGGAGAGTGTGTCAGTTTCTTTCACTGTCAAAGTCCTTGTTTCCAGGGACCTGGAAGGACAGTGAGTGAATTCTCCTTGTGCTAAATTGTGCTTAAAAAAAACATTTTTTCTAGGGACAGAAAACTGTAGGTAGGGAGAGTGTGTCAGTTTCTTTCACTGTCAAAGTCCTTGTTTCCAGGGACCTGGAAGGACAGTGAGTGAATTCTCCTTGTGCTAAATTGTGCTTAAAAAAAACATTTGTTCTAGGGACAGAAAACTGTAGGTAGGGAGAGTGTGTCAGTTTCTTTCACTGTCAAAGTCCTTGTTTCCAGGGACCTGGAAGGACAGTGAGTGAATTCTCCTTGTGCTAAATTGTGCTTAAAAAAAACATTTTTTCTAGGGACAGAAAACTGTAGGTAGGGAGAGTGTGTCAGTTTCTTTCACTGTCAAAGTCCTTGTTTCCAGGGACCTGGAAGGACAGTGAGTGAATTCTCCTTGTGCTAAATTGTGCTTAAAAAAAACATTTTTTCTAGGGACAGAAAACTGTAGGTAGGGAGAGTGTGTCAGTTTCTTTCACTGTCAAAGTCCTTGTTTCCAGGGACCTGGAAGGACAGTGAGTGAATTCTCCTTGTGCTAAATTGTGCTTAAAAAAAACATTTTTTCTAGGGACAGAAAACTGTAGGTAGGGAGAGTGTGTCAGTTTCTTTCACTGTCAAAGTCCTTGTTTCCAGGGACCTGGAAGGACAGTGAGTGAATTCTCCTTGTGCTAAATTGTGCTTAAAAAAAACATTTTTTCTAGGGACAGAAAACTGTAGGTAGGGAGAGTGTGTCAGTTTCTTTCACTGTCAAAGTCCTTGTTTCCAGGGACCTGGAAGGACAGTGAGTGAATTCTCCTTGTGCTAAATTGTGCTTAAAAAAAACATTTTTTCTAGGGACAGAAAACTGTAGGTAGGGAGAGTGTGTCAGTTTCTTTCACTGTCAAAGTCCTTGTTTCCAGGGACCTGGAAGGACAGTGAGTGAATTCTCCTTGTGCTAAATTGTGCTTAAAAAAAACATTTTTTCTAGGGACAGAAAACTGTAGGTAGGGAGAGTGTGTCAGTTTCTTTCACTGTCAAAGTCCTTGTTTCCAGGGACCTGGAAGGACAGTGAGTGAATTCTCCTTGTGCTAAATTGTGCTTAAAAAAACATTTTTTCTAGGGACAGAAAACTGTAGGTAGGGAGAGTGTGTCAGTTTCTTTCACTGTCAAAGTCCTTGTTTCCAGGGACCTGGAAGGACAGTGAGTGAATTCTCCTTGTGCTAAATTGTGCTTAAAAAAAACATTTTTTCTAGGGACAGAAAACTGTAGGTAGGGAGAGTGTGTCAGTTTCTTTCACTGTCAAAGTCCTTGTTTCCAGGGACCTGGAAGGACAGTGAGTGAATTCTCCTTGTGCTAAATTGTGCTTAAAAAAAACATTTTTTCTAGGGACAGAAAACTGTAGGTAGGGAGAGTGTGTCAGTTTCTTTCACTGTCAAAGTCCTTGTTTCCAGGGACCTGGAAGGACAGTGAGTGAATTCTCCTTGTGCTAAATTGTGCTTAAAAAAAACATTTTTTCTAGGGACAGAAAACTGTAGGTAGGGAGAGTGTGTCAGTTTCTTTCACTGTCAAAGTCCTTGTTTCCAGGGACCTGGAAGGACAGTGAGTGAATTCTCCTTGTGCTAAATTGTGCTTAAAAAAAACATTTTTTCTAGGGACAGAAAACTGTAGGTAGGGAGAGTGTGTCAGTTTCTTTCACTGTCAAAGTCCTTGTTTCCAGGGACCTGGAAGGACAGTGAGTGAATTCTCCTTGTGCTAAATTGTGCTTAAAAAAAACATTTTTTCTAGGGACAGAAAACTGTAGGTAGGGAGAGTGTGTCAGTTTCTTTCACTGTCAAAGTCCTTGTTTCAAGGGACAGAGAAGGACACCTGAAGGTAGCCCTTATTGCTTTTTTCCCATCTCCCTGCAGGCCATCTATTAGAATGTCTGGAAGGCAAACAAGGAGAGGCAGACAGTCAGGAGGCAATAAAAGAGGGCAAGCAGGCTCTGTGTCTGGGGGCAACAGTGCTGGTCGTGGACGCGGTGCATTGTCATCAGCACATGGCCATGGGACACGCTTGTCCTTCTTTTCGGCAGCTGGACATGTTGAGCCACATCATGCCGAAGACTTGGTAGAGTGGATGACCAAGCCCTCCTCCTCCTCCTCATCCTCTCTCACCCAGGCTCAGGGTACTGGAAAAGCAGCTGCCAAAGCGTCCTCTTCCCTGGTATCAATGTCAGACTCATCATCAGTCACTCCTTCCCTAGACCCACCATGTCCTCCTCCTGAGGAGTCCCCCGAACTGTTTCAGCACAGTGTTGGGTACATGCTCCAGGAGGATGCCCAGCGTTTCGAAGGGTCTGATGATGAAACCCAGCTAGAGGAAGGCAGTAGCGTGAGAGCAGACAGAGGGGATGCTCAAGAAGGACACCAATCTGGCAGTCATGTTCCAGCAGCTGCAGCATACTGCCAGATTGGCTCCAGTGATGAGGAGGGAGGTGATGATGAGGTCACTGACTCCACGTGGGTGCCTAATAGGAGAGAGGAGGAGGAGGAGGATGAGGAGGAGGCACATCTCCAACGAGGCAGGATGCCCTTTGGTGGCCAGCGTAAGGGCAGTACACCGACGGAATCACACCGCAGAGCTCCGCCTGTGCAGGGCGCTGCCTCTGCCCGTCATTCAAAAAGTTCTTTGGTGTGGGCCTTTTTTGAGGCTAGTGCATCAGATCGCACAGCTGCTGTTTGCAACATATGTCTCAAGCGTATATCGCGTGGCCAAAACATCAGCCGCTTGGGTACCACATGCCTGACCAGACATATGTTGACCTGCCATGCAGCTCGTTGGCAAGCCTACCTGAAAGACCCACACCAAAGAACAAAGCGGACCTCTCCTTGCACCGCATCAGCTGGGATCTCCAACCCCACTATAACTTCAGTCCTCTCTGAAACATGCACTGAGAGGAATGAAGGTGTAGAATTAGGTGTGTCACAGCCAAGTACTTGCGGCCACTCTGCTAGCAGTACACCGACGTCCGATTCTAGCAGGCAAATTACCCTGCCCCAGCTGCTGGACCGTCGAAAGAAGTTCACTCCCAGCCATCCACATGCCCAGCGGTTGAATGCTAGCTTGGCTAAATTGCTAGCGCTTCAACTGCTGCCTTTTCAGTTGGTAGACTCGGCCCCCTTCCGTGAGTTTGTGCAATGTGCGGTTCCTCAGTGGCAGGTTCCCAAACGCCACTTTTTCTCACGGAAGGCTATTCCGGCTCTCTACCGGCATGTGGAAGGCAATGTCTTGGCCTCGCTGGACAGGGCGGTCAGCGGTAAGGTGCATATTACCGCTGACTCATGGTCCAGCAGGCATGGACAGGGACGTTACCTTTCTTTCACGGCCCATTGGGTCACTCTTTTGGCAGCTGGGAAGGATGCAGGACAAGGTGCAGTAGTGTTGGAGGTTGTCCCACCGCCACGCCTCCAAAATGCTACTACTGGTTGTGACACACCTCTCTCCTCCACCCCCTCCTCTTCTTCTTCCTCCATGGCCTCTTCCTGTGGTTTGTCCTATGAACCAGCGGTGCTCCGTAGCCGTTCACGGGGCTACGCAAGTACGCAGGCAAAAAGATGCCATGCCGTGCTTGCGCTGGTGTGTTTGGGGGACAGAAGCCACACTGGGGCAGAGGTCCTGTCTGCTCTGCAGGGCCAGGCCGAGAGGTGGTTGACGCCACGCCAGCTTAAGCCAGGAATGGTGGTTTGCGACAATGGCACCAACCTCCTCTCCGCCCTCCGACAGGGACAACTGACCCATGTGCCCTGTGTGGCTCACGTCCTTAACCTGGTGGTGCAGCGGTTCTTGGGCAGGTACCCGGGCTTACAGGATGTCCTGAGGCAGGCCAGGAAAGTCTGTGTGCATTTCCGCAGATCTTATAATGCCAGTGCTCGCCTGGCTGAGCTGCAAAAGGAGTTGAACCTGCCCAAGAACCGCCTTATATGTGACATGCCCACCAGGTGGAACTCAACGTTGGCCATGCTGCAGCGGCTGCACACGCAGCAGAGGGCCATCAATGAGTACCTGTGCGACTACGGCACCAGGACAGGGTCAGGGGAGCTTGGTTTTTTTTCTCCACGCCAGTGGGGCATGATCAGGGATGCATGCACTGTCCTGGCACCATTTGAGGAGGCCACGAGGATGGTGAGCAGTGACAGTGCATGCATCAGTGACACTGTACCTCTTGTCCACCTGTTGGAGCACACGCTGCGTGGAATAATGGACAGGGCACTTGAGGCAGAACAGAGGCAGGAAGAGGAGGACTTCCTTGCCTCTCAAGGCCCCCTTTACCCAGACAGTGTTCCTTCTGTCCCACCCATCGCACAGGAAGAGGAGGAGGAGGAGGAGGAGGAGGAGGATTGTGTCAGCATGGAGGTGGAGGCTGGCACTCAGCATCATCAGCAGCAGTCTTTTAGGGATGATTTACAGTCCCAAGAAACCAGTGGACTTGTACGTGGCTGGGAGGAGGTGGCTGCGGATCATGTCGTCCTTAGTGACCCAGAGGACTCCGGACCAAATGCCTCAGCAAACCTACGCTGCATGGCCTCCCTGATCCTGCAAAGTCTGCGGAAGGATCCTCGTATTCTTCGGATCAAGGAGAGGGACCATTACTGGCTGGCCACTCTCCTTGATCCACGGTACAAGGGTAAGGTTGCGGACCTTATGTTACCGTCGCAGAGGGAGCAGAGGATGAGACAACTCCGGGAGGCCTTGCAGAAAGGTCTGTGCAACGCGTTCCCAGAGACTGGGAGGTTACAAACTCCTGGTCCTGGACAACGAGTTGCTGAGGCTTCGGCCAGTCAAAGAAGGAGCGGTGGGGAAGGTGGCCGTCTGACCGATGCGTTCAGACAATTCTTTAGTCCGCAGCCCCAAAGTATGATCGGTTCCAGCAACCATCGCCAGCGTCTGATAAACATGGTGCAGGAATATCTAGGGGCAAGGTCAGACTTGGACACCTTCCCCACCGAAAATCCTCTGGCTTACTGGGTCTTGAGGATGGATCACTGGCCAGAGCTTGCACAGTATGCAATTGAGCTACTGGCCTGTCCTGCATCCAGCGTTCTTTCGGAACGCACATTCAGTGCTGCTGGAGGATTTGTCACGGATCACAGGGTGCGCCTGTCCACCGACTCGGTTGATCGACTGACTTTCATCAAGATGAACCAGTCTTGGATCACCACCAGCTACCACACACCTGATGCTGATATAACAGACTAATTGATTTTAACATGTCACATCCCTTCAAGACTGATGCTGATGCTGAGTGCCTGTGCTGTTATGTTGACTGGCTATCCTCCTCCTCCGAGTCCTCAATGATACGATTGATGATGATAGCTTGGAAGATCATTTTTGTTTATGGGTGCCGCCACCAGTGGCTAAGGCCCAATTTTTCAGCCCCTGTTTTACAGGGGCGTGTAATTACAATTTTTTTAGCAATAATTTGCCATAGGGCTCATTGCTGTGCTCCAAGTACAGTATCTGTGAGGGGTTGGAGTGTTGTGGCACCAGTGCCTAAGGCCCAATTTTTCAGCCCCTGTTTAACAGGGGCGTGTCATTACAATTTTTGAAGCAATACTTTGCAACAGGGCTCATTGCTGTGCTCCAAGTACAGTATCTGTGAGGGGTTGTAGTGTTGTGCCACCAGTGCCTAAGGCCCAATTTTTCAGCCCCTGTTCAACAGGGGCATGCAATTACAATTCTTGATCTAATAATTCACAGCAGGGTCCATTGCTGCACCCACCAAGAGTAACTCTGAGGGCTTACAGTCTTGTGGCAACGCCACCACCACCACCACCACGAAAGGCCCAATTTTTCAGCCCCTGTTCAAAAGGGGCATGTAATTACAATTCTTGATCTAATAATTCACAGCAGGGCCCATTGCTGCACCCACCAAGAGTAACTGTCAGGGCTTACAGTGTTGTGGCACCAGCACCACCATCAAAGCCCCAATTTTTACTACCACTGTTCAACAATTATATGTAATTAAAATTCCTGATATAATAGTTGACAGCAGGGCGTTCCAGCACCAACCAAGAGTAACTGAGTGCTTACAGTGTTGTGCCAACACCAACAGCTAAGGGGCCTATTTCTGCAGAGTATATACGGCAGGTCCCTACTTTCAAACATCCAACTTACAAACGACTCCTACTTGCAAACGAAAGAAGACAACAGGAAGTGAGAGGAAATCTACCCCTAGAAAGGAAAATTCTCTCCTGTAAGAATAAATATGGGAGAAAGGGGTCTCATCTGTACTGATGCTTTATCAGCAATCCTTGTTTCAAGAAAAACACCACATTTCAAAAACAGTTGTCATTGGGACGGAAAGTGAGGTGAAATGTTCTGAACAGGGGCACAGACAGCAAAACAAATGTTACAGGGGTGATAACCCTTACCTATGTTTCCCAAAAAGTTTAAAAATAGATTTTTGGGCTGGAGCTACACTTCAACAATGTACCTGTTCAAAATTACAAACAGATTCTACATAAGAACAAACCTACAGTCCCTGTCTTGTATGCACCGCCTGTATACGGCTGTTCAGAGTATATAGGGCCTTTTTTATTTTATGTGCGGGGTTCCCCTTAATATCCATACAAGACCCAAAGGGGCTGGTAATGGGCTGGGGTAGGGGGGGGGGTCATGGGGTAGCTATGCCATTTTTCTTAAAGAATTTCATCCATATTACCGGGACCAGACATTACATTAAAGCCGCAAGCAGTTTTAAATGGCTTTTTTTTCCTTTAGAAGTGTCATTTTGTGCAGGGACAGTTCTAAACACGGGAAACACGTGGCACTTCACAGGCATACTTTAGACACCCCCCAGGTACGATATTTAAAGGAATATTTGACTTTTTTTTTTCCACTTTATGCATCATTAAAATGACTGCTCCCAAAAAACGACCGTTTTTAAAACTTCTTTTTGCATTGATACATGTCCCCTGGTGCAGAACCCGGGTTCCCAAACCCTATTTATGACAATAACATGCATAATAGTTGTTATAATTAGCACTTTAGAATTCGAACGTTCGCATCCATTGTATTTAATAGGGTTCTAATGTTCGTTCGAACTTTCGGTCCGTTCGCGGGTTCTGGTGCGAACCGAACCCGGGGGTGTTCGGCTCATCACTACTGAGGAGCAGTGGGCTGGACTAGTGGCTCCTCTGTTAACTGGTGAATCGCAGAAAGCTTACTATGACCTAGAGCCTAACCAAGCAAAAGACTATGTGATGCTAAAAGCTGAAATATTGGCAAGGCTGGGTGTCACCCTGGCTGTCCGGGCTCAGCGTGTGCATAACTGGACTTTCCAGCTTGGAAAACCCCCCAGGTCTCAAATGTATGATCTCATTCACCTGAGCAGAAAGTGGCTACAGCCAGAGACTTTGTCCGCACCAAAGATTGTGGAACGTGTTGTAATGGATCGGTTTTTGAGAGCTCTTCCTACTGCCATCCAAAAGTGGGTAAGCCATGGAGACCCAGAGACGGCCGATGGTCTTGTGGATCGTGTGGAGAAATACTTGGCTACAGAGAACCTGACGGTCTCTTCCAGAGACACTCGGACTTTCCACCCTAAGACCAGACCATCCCCAGGGGCGGATAAGATGATTCCAAGGGCTAAGGGTGGAGAGAGTGAGAGGGTGGGAGCTCTACCCCAAGTTTGGCGAGAACAGCCTGGGAAATCAGCGGCTCAAGAGGCGGCAAGAAGGATCGTTTGCTACCGCTGCCGGCAAGCGGGACATATTGCAGCAAATTGCCCGGTTGTGGAGGAACCCATGCAGTGTGACTTTCCGACGGGCAGACGTCAGTCGCTGTGTGCGACAGTCGCATGCACTGCCATTCGAGGAACTGAGAAACATTTATGCAAAATGTGTGTTAATGGTAGAAATGTTGTGGTATTGCTGGATTCAGGTAGCCTTGTGACCCTGATAAAGGCTGAGTTAGTTAAAACAGAGGTCTCTGGGAATAGCAAGGTAGCTGTTATTTGTGTGCATGGGGACACCCGAGAGTATCCAGTGACTACAGTGTGTTTCGAGACCCCCAAAGGTACCCTCTCTCATCCAGTGGGCTTAGTATCTCAGTTACCGCATGACGCCATTGTGGGAAGGGATTTTCCGAAGTTCTGGGAACTGTGGGATGATCCTGAGCCCCCCACTGGTGCCCCTATGTACCAGGAATGTGATAGCCAGAACTCCCCTGAGAGTGGTGAGGACTCTCCGGAATTTCCCTTGTCAGTATTGGCAGGGGAGACTCAAGAAACTGGAGAGGAGCCCACCTCCTCAGACGAAAACCTACCGTCTGTGGAGTTTTCTGATCTTGAGGTTCACAGGGAAAACTTTGCCACAGAACAGTTGAAAGACCCCGCCCTAATAAAGGCACGGGAAAACGTAGTGAAAATAGATGGCGAGTTAGTGAACCCAGATAATACCTGCACTTACCCATACTTCAGCGTAGAGAAGGACCTACTGTATTGGGTGGCAAAAAGGGCAGAAGAAACCGTTGAGCAGCTTGTGGTGCCCAAACCGTACAGGAAGTTGGTGTTGGATTTGGCCCATGGGCACATTCTTGGAGGTCATCTGGGGACAGAGAAAACCCGAGAGAGGGTATTACAGAGATTCTATTGGCCGGGGGTGATGAAGGACATAGAAAATTATTGTTCCTCCTGCCCTGTGTGTCAGAGGTCGGCCCCGATGCCACATTTCCGTAGCCCGCTGGTCCCTCTACCCATCATTGAGGTCCCGTTTGAGAGGATCGCCATGGATTTGGTAGGTCCTATAATCAAGTCCGCTAGGGGGCACCAGTACATATTAGTTATAATGGACTATGCCACCCGTTATCCAGAAGCGATCCCTCTCCGAAATACCTCGGCCAAAACCATAGCCAAAGAGCTATCTCTTGTGTTTAGCCGGGTGGGTATTTGTAAAGAACTGCTTACGGACCAAGGTACACCCTTTATGTCCCGGGTTATGAAGGAGCTATGTAAATTGTTCAAAGTGACGCAATTACGTACATCTGTGTATCACCCCCAAACCGATGGGCTGGTTGAAAGATTCAACAAAACCCTAAAACAAATGTTGAAGAAAGTGGTGGATAGAGATGGAAAGGATTGGGACTGTCTACTTCCTTATCTGATGTTTGCTATTAGGGAGGTGCCCCAATCCTCTACGGGATTCTCCCCCTTTGAGTTACTGCATGGGAGACACCCAAGAGGGCTGTTGGATATTGCCAAGGAAACTTGGGAAAGTGAGAGTTCTCCCCACAGGAGTGTGATTGAGCATGTCGCCCTGATGCAAGACCGAATTGCACAGGTAATGCCCATCGTGAA
Source organism: Rana muscosa (assembly GCA_029206835.1). NCBI lineage: Eukaryota > Metazoa > Chordata > Amphibia > Anura > Ranidae > Rana > Rana muscosa. Next base: position 600,720,355 of record CM055122.1, on the reverse strand, counting down.
GGAACATTTGGCCCAAGCGCAGTTAGCACAGCAGAGAGTGTACAACCGTGGAGCCAAGACCCGTACCTTTTCCCCGGGGGATAGGATACTGGTACTGGTCCCTACGGTTGAAAGTAAATTCCTTGCCAAATGGCAAGGCCCCTACGAGATAATGGAAAAAGTGAGCGAAGTGAATTACAAGGTCAGACAACCAGGAAGGCGAAAGCCCGAACAGATCTATCACGTTAATCTGTTGAAAGCCTGGAGGGATAGAGAGTCCCTAGTCGCAGACACTTGGTCCCCAGCTCAAACTGGTTGCGTGATTCCTGAGGTTGGAATCGCAGCCACCTTGTCACAACCCCAACAACAGGAGGTTAAGGAGTTTGTGCTTCGCAACAAGGAGGTATTCTCTGAGCTGCCGGGACAAACATCTGGGGTAGAGCATGACATTATTACCCCGCCCGGTGAAAGGGTGAAGTTAAAACCCTATCGGATCCCAGAGGCCCGACGGGAGGCAATACGGGAGGAAGTACAGAAAATGCTGAACTTAGGGGTGATAGAGGAGTCCCAAAGTGATTGGTCTAGTCCCATTGTGTTGGTGCCTAAACCGGATGGGAGCTGGCGATTTTGTAACGATTTTCGTCAGTTGAACAAAGTTACAAAATTTGACACCTACCCCATGCCACGTATAGATGAGTTGATCGACCGGCTGGGAACAGCCCGATACATGACGACTCTTGACCTCACAAAAGGGTATTGGCAAATCCCCCTGGCCAAGTCGGCCAAAGAGAAAACCGCATTTGTAACCCCAGACGGGGCGTTCCAATATAAAAGAATGCCGTTCGGGTTACAGAATGCGCCGGCCACATTCCAGCGGAAAATGGACCAGATGCTGAGGCCCCATCGGAAGTATGCTGCGGCTTACCTGGATGACGTAATTGTCCATAGCACAGATTGGGCCTCACATCTGCCAAAAGTGCAAGCAGTCCTGGACTCTGTTCGGGAAGCAGGGTTTACGGCTAACCCCAAGAAGTGTACCATTGGGCAGGAGGAGGCCAAATATCTTGGGTACACCATTGGGAGGGGAGTAATAAAACCCCAACTCAACAAAGTCGAGGCCATCCAGAGTTGGCCACGTCCCAACAGCAAGAAGCAGGTACGAGCCTTTCTGGGAATCGCTGGGTATTATTCATTCCCCACTTTGCTTCTAAGGCTGTGCCCCTAACCAACCTGACGAAGGGGAAAGGGTCGGTCATGATTAAATGGACCCCCGAGGCTGAGGCAGCATTCCAATTCTTGAAACAAGCCTTATGTAGCCAGCCAGTGTTGTACTCACCCGACTTCTCTAAAGACTTTGTCGTACAAAGTGATGCGTCAGATGTGGGGTTAGGAGCAGTATTGTCCCAGGTCTGGAACGGGGAAGAGCACCCAGTCATTTACCTCAGCAGGAAGTTGAAGTCCCATGAGGTAAATTACGCCACCGTTGAAAAGGAGTGTTTAGCGGTGAAGTGGGCTCTAGATTCCCTTCGGTACTACCTGCTAGGTAGGCACTTTGACATGGTTACGGATCACGCTCCGTTAAAGTGGATGGCTCAAAACAAGGAAACAAATAGAAGAGTGGCCCTCCAGGAATTCAACTTCACAGTAAAGCATCGCCCTGGCGTTCAAATGGGGAATGTGGATGCTTTGTCTCGAGTACATGAATGCCTGATTGCTGGTGTTCCAACCCCGAGGTTAAAACAAGAGGGGGGGGGTATGTGACAGCAGGAAGGTAAAGTCACCTGGTTGCATCCAGGGGGGTAGATATATTTCGCCCAGATTCAGGCTTTACGCCGACTTATACAACTAGGTGGAGAGTTGTATAAGGCTAGTGGGCTCATGGATGACTCATACCTCTAGGGAGAGTGTGGGGCGTCGTGCAGACAGGGAGTTGATGAGACCAGCTGAAGCTTGTCAGCTCATTTAGGCCTCTATAAGAACTCCCAGCTTCATTAGGGATTAGCTCATGCCTGGAAGCAGACCTGTGTGGACTTCCTGGAGAGAGTGAACCCTTGTGCGGTGAGACAAAGCCTGTGTGGCTATTTGCTTGGACATTTAAAACCAGGGACTTAGGGACTAGGACAGCACTAGGCTGATCCCAGTTGTTAGTTAGGAAACCTGTATGTTTAGTCAGAGGTCAAATTGACCAGGATTTATTTTGTTTATGTTTCTTTTGCTTTGCTGTGTTTTTGTCACTGTAAATAGAAAATAAACCGCACCTTTTTGATTTTGAAAACCACAACCTCCGTCTGCTGGGCCTGTTTTTGTGTGGGGAGCCCATCCCGGGGGTCACACACACCCGCTGCCGAGCTAACCCCCTCACAGTAGGTATACATATATTGTTTTCTTTTTGTTTGTTTGTTTGTTTTTTTTTCTTTTTTGTATTTGTGTTTGAAATGGCAATAAAAAATAATTAAATAATAATAAAAAAAAAAGGAATACGGGAACATATAACCAACATAAAAAACGGGTTTAACAAACATAGTGTCTCAAGGCATTTCAGAGACCACCACAATAGGGACCCGTATTGCATGATGTTCTATGGCATTGACAAGATTAAGGGACATTGGCGAGGTGACAACAAGAAAATGAAAGTCTCTCAGAATGAAACAAAATGGATTTTCCAGTTAGACATCCTCCAGCCCATGGGAATGAATATAGATCTATAGATCTAGATTTAAACAGTTTTTTAACTATTTTTTAGCTACCAATTTCTTAAGCAGCAGATTAAACATATGTTTCTATATCAGGAGCTTAAACATATCATTCTAAAAGAGCGTCCCCACCATTAATTTAATAATAATAATTTTTATAATGTTATACTAATTTTTAACGTTTTATAGATTTACCGTAATCATATTATAATCTCATACCTCCATAACATAGTGCATATGAATATACTGTACATATAAATATCCATCAACCCTCCCCTATGCACAATAAAAGGCCCACTCAGTAATCTGTATACTTATTTCCTTTTTGAATAGAATCATACCTATCTCCCTAACCCCACTCTCCTCCTTTATTATTTATACTATTTTATATTATAATTTTATCCTATATTTCAAGTTTACATTAGAATTTTACTGGATGTCTAGAGGTTCACATGTTTTTACATATTCCAAAGTCTTTTATACCACTAATTACTATTAAAGTTGTTTTTAGTATCCGCAACATTTGCAGCACACCGCGATCCATAGAGAAACTATACGGCTTTGTAAACACATCGAGGAAGTTCTCCTGTATTTACATACAGGGTATTCGCTCAATAGACACCATAATTTTCCAGATATATGGACTTTGGTCTTCAAACTATCACCAAACATGGCATTGAATCAAACTACTACATAGTAGGCTTCGGTCCACAATAATCTCATTGAATATAGCCACCGTAATTTATACTTTGCGGACTCCGGTCTGCAAATCTCACCCAAAATGCCCCCCGTCATAATTCAGCCATTCGCGGACTTCGGTCTGCAAATCTCACCCAAAATGGCCGCCGTAAACATTTGATCGCGTTTTTCTATAAATAGGAAGTGCAGCAAGCATTATGCATGCTCCAGATGACGTCAGCACAACAAAACCAGTAGGGCGGAGTCAGCACATGCTCGCATCACTTCCGGTTGGCAGACCAGTGTCAGCACTATATGCGATTTTACTGTGTTCCATATTTCCACCACCAGCGCAGCAGGGAAAGGCGAATCGCCAGAGTGCCCCACAGTGGCAGACACTGTGAATGTCTCATACCCCCAGTGGGTAAGGAATATCTGGTGAGTGCAGCTTATATAAGAGCACGGATATACACATTTGCTGTGACCACTTACAAAGATAGAACAACGATTTTTCACAAGGCACGCACCACAAACTTTCATCAAGCACTTGAGATTCAAATTTTTATGGCAATTTTCCCATGATGAACTTTTTATGATCCAAGTGACACTATCACCATCACTGTTATAATTTTTTGTTTTTTTAGCACTGTCTCTTTTTTGACGATCTTTACCATTTTATGTTACAAATAAATTTTTTAGCACGTTATTGCACAGGTTTATTTATATATTAATGTTTATATATAAATTTTTACGGTATATCACCTGTATTAATTGAAGCACTAGCATTATTTGTTTGCACTAATTGCACTTTATTAAGGGAATTAACCCAATGAGATAACATCAGAATAGCGCCACACCTACTTCCCTATTTTTCTCAATAATTTACTACACTCAGGTGGCAGTAATCAGTAGAGGCAGCAGTTCTCTTGTTTTCTCCATAAGCATTTTTTCTGCCGGTACTTTCTCCATTGCGTGGCTTCACATACATCTAAACAGAAAACTTCAGATTTCTGAGTCCAGACTGTCCTAACCAGGCACTACAAACTGGAGTTTTGCACTCTGCTTCCTCTCTACTTCATACAATAAAACTTGCATCTCTCCCCTAAAAGGTGGGCAGCTCTTCTTGCTGCTGACCAGCAGCTCCTGTCTCAAGGGGTTATTACCCTTTTACCCAAAAAAATCAATAAAAAACTTTTCATCAAGCCTAGTTAGGGTTCCCAAGTTGGGTTAGGCCCATTCTGGATCTAAAGACCCTCAACTAGTTCCTATAGGTTAAAAGGTTCTGCATGGAAACTGCTGAGTTAGTCATTGCCTCCCTCCTTCTGGGGGATTTTTTGCCTTCGGTAGACATACAGGATGCTTACTTGCATATTCCTATTTTTCTGCTTCAATAATGTTATCTGTGTTTTGCAGTGAGTGATCAGCATTACTAATTTGTTGCCTTTAGCCTGTTTAGGGTCACCCTGGTCTTCATCAAGATGTTTGCCCAGTTTTGGCTCTGCTCCATGCTCAGGGGATTCATGTTGTAGGTTACCCAGACAATATCGTTGTCAGCCAGCATTCAGCAGACAGTGCACACTCTTCAGAGCTTCAATTGGATCTTTAATCTAAAGTAATTACTGTGCAAATCTCACAGATTGGAGTTTGCCTGAAGCTAGACATGGCCCTGTCTAGGAACCTCCTGCCTCAGGACATACCGTACTTTTGTCCTTCTGTTCTCATTACCGGACCCTCTGTGCCCAGAGAAAGAAAGCCCTTACTTTGTGCCTGCTTTGAGGATCTGTTGTAAACCAAATTTCACTCCAGACCGTTGCAACTCAACATTCTGGCTGTGCAAGATAGATGTACGGACAGCTGTCAAATTTGGTGCTATGCATTAAGGGGTCGCTTTAAGGGGTGGTTTGTTGGTACAATGACATTGTAGTTTATATAATGTACTGTATGCTAAAAATAGTCTCAGACTCTATTTAACCTTACCCATTTAGGGTACATTCACCCCAGATGTGGTGGGACTGCATTGGGCATCTATTCCAGCGCAGTCCCTCTTTATCTGCTTGCTTCACACCGGTGGTGTGCGGTGAAAAAAAGTACTGGTTGCGGAACTTTTTTCAGTGCAGCTCGGTGGGATGCAGGGGATTGAGTAGTGGACAATTGAACTTTATAAGATGTCTGTTTGACATTTCAGCAAAGTTAATTTAATAAAAAAGTGAACAGTGCGAACAGTGCGAGTCCTGAGATAGGTGCATCAGGATTGCACTGATTCTGCTGGACCACACTGCACACCGGTGTGAACATCCCCTTAGCCATGTCCAAGATTTAGCACATAGCCAAAACCTTATTTGGCAACAGTGCGCTGTTTTTGTTTCTAGTTCAGCTGCTGCTCTTTTCTAACTTCTGATTATAATAGGTATGCAACCCTAAAAATTCTCAACTAACCATTTAGTCATTTAGGCTCGGTTCACACTGGTGCAATGCGAGAACCTGAGCAAATTTAGCACAGGTTCCCGCATCGCACCTGACTCGCAGGCAGTTCACACTGCCATATGCGAACCGCTGCCGGTGTCAATACAAAGTTAATGAAACCCCCAGATTGGTTTGCATATTGAAGTGCGAGCTGTACGTATAGACATGAATCGGATGTCATGGGTGTGAACACACATGCAAACTGATTTTGGTGCGGACCGAAAATAAGTTGTGCATGACTTTGGTCCGAATGCGATGCAAATTCAGCCATACAATCTGCATGGCTGAATCCGCATTGCACAGACATCACATGTGCTTTGCATTGCAGTGTGGTATGAAACACATGCAAGGTCGCACAGCGCACTGGTGTGAAACGAGCCTTTTTTTGTCAAACTCACTGTTTGACTTTTTAAATGTAAAGTAGGGTAGATTACTTGGTATGGGTGTTAACATTTAAATATTTTTTATTCTGTTTTAATGGTTTTAGTATTCAATAGGAGCTTCTGTCAAATTTCAGGTTGTCAGCGAAAAATATGCTCCATCAGTGAATTAAGTGAAAAAAAAGCGTGGTAGAATGGCAAACCCTGGCCGCTATGTTTTTCCACGAGAAGTTACTTTAGGCTCCCTTCACAGCTATGCGCACGTGTTTGTGCATGTAAACATGTGCATGCACCACAACGCTCAGTTGGTGTGTGGTGCCTTGCATTGCCATTTATTCTGAATTGTACCAAAAAGCACTTATACTGTATATATTAACACACCACAACCCACAAATGGGAATGTATTTTGTGGTACCTGGGTTCATAGCAGACTGCATTGCCCAAAAGAAGTGCAACAAGTATGTTTTTTTGTCATGCGTCGAGGCTTAGGACTCATTCAGAATAAATGGGCTGCTTTAACACTGTGATGTTTATTTACTAAAGCTGGAGAGTGCAAAATCAGGCTCACTTCTGCATAGAAACCAATCAGCTGCCAGGTTGTATTGTCAAAGCTTAATTGAACACGCTGAGGTTAGAAGCTGATTGGCTACCATGCACAGCTGCACCAGATTTTGAGTGCACCAGTTTTAGTAAATCTACCCCAATGTGTGTTAAATCACAAAGGAGGCATGGGTTTTAAATTGAGCCTTAATGCTAATCAAATTTACAAAAATAAAGCATAAATGTTGTAAGAATAACAGAGAAAAAATAGGGTGGGTTAAATTGTTGGTCTTTATGGAATCTTTGAAGTTCCTAATTGTTTTTATAAATCTTTAATACAATGCAACATATAGCAACTGCTAAACAGAAGTGAATTATGTCTCCATCTAGTGGTTTTCAGGTTACAAAGCATATTTTAATTTACCAGTTATCATGCTTGGACTACTAAAAGAAAATTATGTTTATAAGTGTTTATAATTCAGTTATTATAATATAATTTATATTATCTTATTAACATTTTAATTTCTGTACTATCTGTGTGCTCTCTGTGTTAAATGAACTCATTTTATTGCAGCTAATGGATTGAAGCAATGCTAAGGTCTGTTACTGAGATCTAATATATAATTTACATGCAAAGTTTTTATAATTAGACTTCAATTTACTAAAAAAAAAAAGTCTGCAAAACATCCAATTCATAGACAGAAGTGGCAAGAAACCTATCAATTTATTACTTATGACTGCTTCTTAAATCCAAATAATGCAGAAGCAATTATTACATGTCTAATTGTATACAGTATCTGAAAGACAAGAAACATTTTTAGCCTTACAACTTCATATTTATTGGAGTATTTGTGTAAATATATATATATATATATATATATATATATATATATGTAGCGGGGTGTTCCCCTTTAACGCAGAGAGACTACATTACCCAGAACCCCGTTCGGCAATGTTTCCGCCGCAGAGACTCATGGGAGGGGTTATAAAAGGAGGAGGCGAGGCTGGGCTCGGCCTCTTTGGGACACGAGACTTCAGAGACTGATCCTCTTGTGCGGATGTGTCGGAGTGCAAGGCCTGAAGCCTGAGGTCTTGCGCAGCACCAAAGAGCCTTCCACCCCTCTGCGAGCCTGGGTGGCATCGGACTTCGCTCTATTACAGCACTGGTTGGATCGGGGACTCGATCGCTGGAGAGACTGTGTGTGTGTGTGTGACACAGTCGGTGGAAGTTCCCGGACTGGGACCGCAGTCCGGTTGGGTGAGAGGGCGTATGCCCAAACCATATACGGTTACTGTTAATAGACCTATAGACTGCCGTGGCCCACAAGTTGTTCCTGATACTCTCACTGAAGAACCTTATCAGAGCTGAACTCAGTTCGCATAGCAAAGTGTTTATCCCATCTTTACCTTTCCCATTGGATTACAAATTATACTCTGTTAATGTGCACCACCGTTAAAGACCTGCCGGTGAAAAAAAGAACATCATCCCCTATAGACTAAGTTTTAGCTGTTTGGACAAGGCCTGGTGGGGTTTTCTAATTTGTATGGTTACTGCGCCACAGGGCGCCTAACTAACGGCCGCCTGTCTGGCGCACTTATTGCTGTTAGCTTTATATTCATAGTGTGTTAGTGTTGCAGGGCTCTGCTATATATATATATTGTAAACTGTAATAACTGTTAACCCCTTTTCCTAACTAAAGCTTGAGTAAATTCTATACCTATTTCACTTTAGTATTGTCTCGGTGCTTAATTACTCATACAGTATAAGATAGACATTTTGCTGTCAGAACTAGCTGTGCCAGTAGGGGTCGAGTGTATTGCCGGGGGTTGGCGGAGCTGTCTTCAGGGCCCAAACTAAATCTGCGGCCTTCTTAAGTGAAGGTATCGCTACACGTGGGGGTTCTCGTCCGGGATCCTGATGCAGCAGGTGAACGCCAGAAGTGCCGGCATGGACCCACAAACAGTAGAAGCGTGGTGCAAAGCCTCTAACGCAGAGCCAAACCAGTCGATAGTCATCAGCCTCCCTGGGGAGGAATGGTCGACTGAAACGGTAGAGGAGTTAATGAAGTCAGTGTCCCCAGATCACACACCGTGGGTGACAGAGATAAAGTCAGACCCAGACATCTCATATCAGTATGCATTAGTGGAGTACTGGGACGGGATGCCAGAGGCCTGTAAGCGCAAGTGTGTGCGGACGCCAGACAACAGAACCTATAGGTTGGCGCACGCAGTAACTGAAAAAAAGGAACCATCACCAACGGGCTCACCGCAGGCTACGGCCCGTACCCCACCGGAAAAAGGAGGCAGGGTGACGCCTCCGGTGGAGCCTGCATCTGTCACTGCTATATCACCAGAACTGATAGGTGCGATAGGGGATCTGCTAACCAAGTGTCAGAAGGCAAGCACGGTGCATGTAGAGACTAGCTACCAGAGACTAAAGACATTCTCAGGGAAGCTCCCTGTCCCCGCAGGGGAAGAAGACTTTGACACCTGGGTGGAGCAGGCATTGCAGGCAGTAAAGGCATGGGAGGTGCCTGAAGCACAGAAGAGGCAACGAGTGATGGAAAGCCTTAAAGGCGCAGCAGCAGAAGCAGTGAAAAGTTTTCGGTTTGGGAATGCAGATTGCACAGCTCAAGACTGTCTAGCCATGCTGCAAGAAGAGTTTGGTCAATTGGAAAAGGTGACAGAGATGGTCTACCAATTTGAACATACTTTCCAACAACCAGAGGAGAAACTTTCTGAGTATGTTAGGAGACTGAACAGGTTGTTGTGCAAGATTGTGTTGAAGAAGGGGATGAAGCCCCAAGATACAGATGCGGCAAGAATGAAGCAAGTCTTAAAGGGAGCGTTACGCTCGGATCCAGTCTGGCTGCACCTGAAAACCTCAGGAGGAGGAACGTTGTTGACTTATGCTGACTTGATAAAAATCATCAGAGATGAGGAGGCGCTGCAACAGGACCAGCAGATGATTAGGGCAAATGTTGTACCCGCACAGGTGCTAGTCAATCCAGTAATGACCCCTGAAAGAGATTCGGAGATAGACACCCTGAAAGCTCAAATGTCCAAGGTGTTAGAGATGTTGACCTCTCTGATGGAAAAAGAGAGAGAGGGTCCCAAGAGAGAAGTACCAAGGAAGGAATTATTCCCAATTGCCTCAGCACCCGCATCTTTACAAGAATGGGGAGATATATTCTGCTTTAACTGTGGAGGAATTGGACATATTGCGGCTACATGCTCCAGTCCCAAGAAGAAGAAAATAGACAACCGCAAGCCGGCGGGAAACTCCAGAGGGCCCCGGTGAAGGAGTCAACCGGGTGCCCATCACCTTCAGTGAGCTCCAAACTGAAAGCAAAGCAGAAAATAACAGGAGATAAAACGCCTCGGGGGAAACACAACATTCCTCAACAGAGATACACCCCAGAGAAAGGGGGCAAGACCCCTCAGAAGAGGCACAGCACTCCCCAGAGGCAGTGGCGTCTCCAGCTTTCATATTTAGGGGGGGCACTTGGGGGGACAGGGACAAAAGTAGGGGGGCCAACTATAAAATGCAATTATATCTATATATATCTATATATATATATATAGATATATATCTATATATATATATAGATATATCTATATATATATATATCCTGGGGCCCTTTACTACGATCCCACAACGGGCCCTTTCACATGTTCTGCAGTGAGCTCCCTTCCTACTATACTGGGGCCCCACCAGGGTGGCAGAAAACAAGAGATATATGTCACCAGCACACCAAGAAAATATAAAGGTCCAAAGCAGTGGGAGAACTATCACGGTTGCAAAGGTTGTCTTGCCACCGGGCCCTGGTGTTCTGCCACTGTGGGGTTCCCCAGCTGTCCTGTCCCTGTTATTGACAGCGCTGGTCTGGCATCTGTCTCCTTGGCACCGGCGGCAGTCTATTAGGACTTTGTGCTGGTGACATTATGGGTGCATGCAGGGGAAGGCTGGCACTATTGGTTATAGAGAGCCGATACAGCAGTATTGCTGTATAACCTTCTCTGTTGACATGCTGATCGGGATGTGATCCAGGTGATGCTCCCAGTCAGATCTAATAAACACAGTATTTATTAGCATCAAGAGTACAACCACATATATATAATCAACCGTATGTTCAGCAGCCATGTGGGCTCTATGCCTGTAAAGTGTGGGCTTTGATCAATAAAATATTTATTTGATATTTAACACTAGGATTTGACTAGGAGCATAACCTGGATTGCCTCCCGATCAGCATGTCAGAGAAGGCTCCACTGCTGCTAAGCAACCTGCAGGGAGCTCAACTGTCTACAACCAATAGAGATGGGCTCGGGTGTGTTTGAAATCCCACATGCCCGATCCCGCCAGGAAGCCGACACTCCACAGTGCTAATCACAGCCAGTGAGACATTTCCTGATCTGTGGAGCTGCGGAGCGGGAAATGTCTCATTGCCTGTGATTAGCGCTGTGCAGTGTGGGCTTCCTGGCACGCTCTGGCATGTGGAATTTTGAACATGCCCAGCCCATCTCTAACAACAAATTGTGCTGGCCCTCCTGTACATCAGCCCCATAAAGTAACCAGCACTGAGTTCCAATGTGCTGCCATGGAGACAGGGACCAGCGCTGTGAATAGCCGGGACAGGACAGCAACTCTGGTTGTTCCAGCACTGGTCCACACTGGGAGGATTCCCCCATCCACCTATAATGTGTAGATGGGGGAATTGGATCATTTCCTTTTTTTTTTCATTCAACCTAATAGTTGAATGAAAAAAAGTGATCAATGTATGGGCTGCCTAAGAGCTAAGACCAGCCATAGACAGTTTAAATCTCAGCTGGTTCAGCAGGAACTGGCTGAGATTTGAACCATTAATCAGCAGATTCTCTTATGATTATCACTAGTGGTTGCTGTATAGCCACTAGTGATAATCACTGTTTGTCGGGAGAATGCAATTGCTGGGCAGGAGGGATATTCCCCTGTCAGCACTGTCTGTGTTGATGGGGGAATTATGCAAGTTTCTTTCCTGCAATCTGTGGATGCAGGAAAGAAATGTGCACCGTATATTACATGCCTAACTGAAAGTGAAAGTAAATTGTGAATGTCTTGAAAGAACAGGAGAGGGGGAGGGAGACAGATGGGGGAGAGAAAGGATGGAGATAATGCAGTTCAGTGATTACAATGTACTGCAGTCTGCAGTGCACACACTTACCCACGGTTCAGGCTAGAATCTCAGGCATCATTCACACACAGCCAGGAATGCTGCTGATTTTCATATTTCCCGCCCACACATCCCCTCTCTTCAGATACAGCATGCCGGGATAGTGTGGGCGGGACTGGAAGGAGGAGGAGGAGCTGTATTCCTCCCTGCTCATATGTGAGGAGAGTGAGGAGGGGTGGCTGGACTCGCTGGGCTGTGAAAGAGTGTCATAGACTGACACTCGGCTCAGCTTGCAGTCACCCCTCTCGGAATTTACAGGCTGGTTCTCCTGTCCTAAGGACGGGAGAAATCAGTCTGTTTTTTCAGTAACTGAGATGAAGGCTTGGTCCCCCTCCCACAGTGCTCGTGGAGTCCTTCCTGCAACTCGCTCTTCTCCGTGCCAATGAGGATGCAGGGAAAGGAGCAGATCGGGCGGCTGTGGTTGTGTGAGCGCTTGCATTATGCAGTGTCAGCGAGCAGAGGGAGGGGGAGGAAATCCCCCGCAGGAGCTGACTGGGGACGCTCTCCCTCTCAGGAGAGACTATGTTACCCCAGCAGCAGCCCGAGCAAAAAAAAAATGCAAAAAAAGAAATAAACATTTTTTTTGGGGGGGGGCACATGGTGGGGCACAGCATAATGTTGGGGGGGCCAGGGCCCCCTCTGGTCCCCCCCTAGGGACGCCATTGCCCAGAGGGGGTGCACACCTAAGAAAAATAATAGCATCCCTCAGCGGGTCTCTACACCCAGTAGGAGGAGGGAAGTCAATGCATACCAGACTCAGGAAAGACTGAAGTCCAAAAGGGATTGGACGAGAGAAGGTTCAAAGAGAAAAAGTCTGAAAAAGGCGACCCCTGCCGGGCCATATCCAGAGAAGCTGGTAGGCCCATCTCCTATAGTATCCATTCAAGTAGAGGGAGTTTACACCAGAGCAATCTTGGATACTGGGGCGCAAGTGACCCTGCTATACAGAGATTTCTACGATAAGCACTTGAGTCACCTACCCATCCGGAAGATAGAGGGACTAGAGATATGTGGGATTGGAACCCAGAACTTCCCCTACGATGGCTATCTGCCTGTCAGGATGATCTTTGACCCATCTGTGGCTGGAAAAGCCGAAGTGTTTCACACCCTGGCGGTTGTGTGCCCTCGGCCGCCGGGAGCCAACACGAGTTCCCTTATAATAGGGACGAACACGGATCTGGTCCGAAGACTTCTGACCCCTATAGTGAAAGAAGAAGGGGAAGCGGCCACCAAGATCCACCCCATGCTGAAGACGGCTTACCAACGATTGGTCTTAGAGCAGAAGACCCCAGGAGAGGGGATAGGGAAGGTGTGGAGACTTGGAAGAGGAGGGATAGTGTTGCAGCCCGGTGAAGTAACCTGTCTCAGAGCCACTGTGAAGCTTACTTGGGAGCAGCCCGGACCCTTTGTCATGTTGGAATCTGACCCAAGGGAAGGGTCCCACGGTCTGGAAGTGATACCGGAAGTGATTCCGCTGAAGGCCCTAAAGAAGGCCCATTGTAGAGTCCCAGTGAGTGTTAAGAACAACTCAGATGGCCCCATGGAAATCCCAGCCAGGATGCTGCTGGGCCAGGTGAGCCCTGCTGCCCCTGTCAACCTGCCAGAGATGGGCGAAGGGGGGGACGCTTGGGAGAAGATTTCCATGGAAAACCCAAATCTGCCCAGGGCTTGGAAAGAGAGAGCCAAGGCCCAGTTGAACAGATGGGAGAAGATCTTCTCTAAAGATGTGTTCGATGTGGGGTGTGCAAGAAGTGCCACCCATCGGATCCGCCTCCAGGAAGATAAGCCTTTCAGAGAGAGGGTCAGGCGGGTCCCATTAGCAGATCTGGAGGATCTAAGGGAACAACTTGCAGAACTCAAGAGGACTGGTGTGATACGGGAGTCTAGAAGCCCCTATGCCTCTCCGATAGTGGTGGTCAGGAAGAAGAATGGGTCATTGAGGCTCTGTATTGACTACAGGACTCTAAACAGGAGAACCATACCCGACCAGTATACCACTCCAAGGATAGAGGATGCCCTACAGAGTTTATCTGGAGCCAAGTGGTTCAGCGTTATGGATCTCAAGAGCGGGTACTATCAGATCCCTATGCACCCAGAAGACAAGGAGAAGACGGCTTTCATAACCCGAGGGGGGTTCTTTGAATTCGACCGGATGCCTCAAGGTCTGTCTGGAGCCCCAGCTACCTTCCAACGTCTCATGGAAAAGACTGTAGGAGACAGGAACCTTATTGAAGTCCTTGTATACCTGGACGATGTCATTGTCTTTGGAAGAACCCTGGAGGAGCACGAGGAGAGGCTGGAAAAAGTATTGAGGAGACTCAGTGAGGAGGGACTCAAACTTTCGCCTGAGAAGTGTCGGTTCTACCAGTCTTCTGTGAACTACCTGGGGCACATAGTGTCTGAAGAAGGGGTGGCCACAGACCCCGAGAAATTGGAGGCAGTTACCTCCTGGCCACGACCCACCATAGTAACAGAACTCAGATCCTTCTTGGGGTTCTGCTCCTATTACAGGAGGTTTGTGGAGGGATTCGCCCGAATTGCTAGACCATTGAATGAACTGCTCAAGACTGAGGGAGAAGAGGATGACTCAGGGCCCAGGAAGCCGCGAGAGTCCATCAGAGATCAGTGGAATTAGAAGTGTGAAGAGGCCTTCCAGGCATTGAAGAAGAGCCTGACCACTGCTCCAGTCTTGGCCTACGCAGACCCAACCAAGCCCTATGAACTACACGTAGATGCTAGTCATGATGGTCTGGGAGGAGTACTTTATCAAGAACATGAAGGACAACTGCGGCCTGTTGCCTATGTGAGTAGGAGTCTGACCCCCTCTGAGAAGAACTACCCCACCCACAAGCTGGAGTTCCTGGCCCTCAAGTGGGCGGTAGTAGACAAGCTCAAAGACTACTTGTATGGGGCGGAGTTCACTGTGAAGACTGACAACAACCCCCTTACCTACCTTTTCACCACGGCCAAACTGGATGCCACTGGACACAGGTGGCTGGCTGCACTGTCTGGGTTCAACTTCAGCCTAAAGTACAGGCCAGGGGCTGGGAATCGAGACGCAGACGCTCTGTCCAGGAGGTCTCATGCCCCCACCAGTGACATAGAAGATTGGACACAAGTGGCACCGGACGGGGTGCGGGCCCTTTGTCAAGGAGCTGAATTCCAAGCAAGAGGAGGCTCCAGAGCAGAGGAAATAGGAGTTATCATGGTGGGAGTCCCCAAACACTACTGTGGAGTGACTCAACTGGAAGAAGACAGCCTGCCGAGACTGTCCAAAAAGGAGTTGAGGTGTGACCAATTGGAAGACCCCATGGGGAGATTGGTCCTGGAGGCCCTGGAGAATCAGGATCCAAACAGACTCTTGCGGCATCCCTTAAAGGAAGCCCGCCTGTTGAGGAAAGAATGGGACAGGTTGCAGGTACATCAGGGAGTGGTCTACCGAAGGGGCCCCTCTGATGACTTAGAAGATAAGTGGCAACTGTTCCTCCCAGAGAAGCATCGAGAGACTGTTCTGATTTCCCTGCATGACAATCATGGCCACCTAGGGGCTGAAAGGACCTTTCAACTTGTCAGAAGTCGGTTCTATTGGCCCTGCATGAGGGCAGAGGTAGAGGAGTACTGCCACTCATGTGCACGATGCATCCAGAGGAAGACTTTACCCCATCAAGCTGCCCCAATGGGCCATCTACAAAGTCAAGGCCCAATGGATCTGGTATGCATTGATTTTCTCTGCCTCGAACCCGACCTGAGTGGACTAGGAAATGTTCTGGTGATAACCGACCATTTCACCCGGTATGCCCAAGCTTTCCCAACCAAAGATCAGAAGGCCTCCACCGTAGCCAAGGTACTTATGGAGAAGTACTTTGTCCATTATGGGCTGCCACAGCGACTTCATTCAGATCAAGGAAGGGACTTTGAGAGTAAACTGATCCGGAAACTCCTGGATTCGTTGGGAATCAAGAAGACTCGAACTACACCTTACCACCCACAAGGAGATGCTCAGCCGGAAAGGTTTAACCGAACCTTGCTCAACATGTTGGGGATTCTGGAAAGTGAGAAAAAGCAACATTGGAGCAAACACATAGCAGCCCTAGTACATGCTTACAACTGCACCATCAGTGATGCTACAGGCTACTCCCCATATCGACTCATGTTTGGGAGAGAAGCGAGACTACCTGTGGACTTGGCCTTTGGCACCTCTCTGGACCATTCCTCAGCCACATCCCACAAAGGATATGTGGACAGGCTCAGACACAGCCTGAAAGTAGCCTATGAACAAGCTCAAGCGGCCTCAGATCAAAGGGGAGCTCGAAACAAAAGAAACTTTGACTTGAAGGTCCGGATACAAGACCTACAGCCCGGGGATCGAGTACTGTTACGCAATCTGGGGGTCCCTGGGAAGCACAAACTTGCAGATAGATGGAGATCTGAACCTTATGTCATCTGTAGGAAGTTACCGGGCCTGCCTGTCTACAAGTTGAAGCCAGAAGGAAAGGTGGGCCCCCTGAAGACGTGGCATCGAAACCACCTGCTCCCACTTGCTGAGGCAGTCAGAATACCTCCCGTGAGAGACTCCCCTGAACCGGCCTCTATCCTGGATACTCCTAGGCCGAACACTCGGTCGCAGACCTCCCGAGCCAAAGATGGAGAGGCCTCTCAACTTAGTGAAAATGAAGAAGGAGAACTTGATTGGTTGTGGCCTTCCCCAACTCCAGGAACTTCCACTATAGATCTTCCAACCACTGAAGACACTCCAGATGGAACACTGAACCCAGAAGCCACAGAGTTCATCCCATCTAGTTCTTCAGCAGATTACTGGGAAGATGCCCATGATAGTTGCTCAGAGGAAGAGGAGCCTGTGGCACCAGAGCCAGAAATCCCAAGAGAGTAAAGGGCTCGAAGAGTCATCCGGCCTCCTAGGAAGCTGACCTACCCACAAATGGGGAATAGCTCAGAGGACTTTGTAGTTACCGCTAGGAGGAATGCTGAAAATCTGGATCCCTCCACTGTCCATTTAGTGGAGGGCAACCCCAGCTCACTCTCTGGCACAGCTAGGCAGGCCACCCATGATAACGTGACCTGTGGGCAAGGGAATTCTACCCCTCAGTTTTGGTGGGAATTCCCTATGCCAACATCGTTTGCAGAATTAACTAGAGTTGTACATAGTCTTTGTTAAAGTTTATCTTTGGGGACCAAAGAGTTTAAGTGGGGGGAGTGTGTAGTGGGGTGTTCCCCTTTAACGCAGAGAGACTACATTACCCAGAACCCCGTTCGGCAATGTTTCCGCCGCAGAGACTCATGGGAGGGGTTATAAAAGGAGGAGGCGAGGCTGGGCTCGGCCTCTTTGGGACACGAGACTTCAGAGACTGATCCTCCTGTGCGGATGTGTCGGAGTGCAAGGCCTGAAGCCTGAGGTCTTGCGCAGCACCAAACAGCCTTCCACCCCTCTGCGAGCCTGGGTGGCATCGGACTTCGCTCTATTACAGCATTGGTTGGATCGGGGACCCGATCGCTGGAGAGACTGTATGTGTGTGTGTGACACAGTCGGTGGAAGTTCCCGGACTGGGACCGCAGTCCGGTTGGGTGAGAGGGCGTATGCCCAAACCATATACTGTTACTGTTAATAGGCCTATAGACTGCCGTGGCCCACAAGTTGTTCCTGATACTCTCACTGAAGAACCTTATCAGAGCTGAACTCAGTTCGCATAGCAAAGTGTTTATCCCATCTTTACCTTTCCCATTGGATTACAAATTATACTCTGTTAATGTGCACCACTGTTAAAGACCTGCCGGTGAAGAAAAGAACATCATCCCCTATAGAATAAGTTTTAGCTGTTTGGACCAGGCCTGGTGGGGTTTTCTAATTTGTATGGTTACTGCGCCACAGGGCGCCTAACTAACGGCCGCCCGTGTGGCGCACTTATTGCTGTTAGCTTTATATTCATAGTGTATTAGGCCCCTTTCACACTGGGGCGGGCAGGAGCGGTGGCGGTATAGCAGCGCGATTTGCAGCGCTGCTATACCGTCGTTCTTACCGCGGTATGCGGTCGCTAGGGGGGTGAATTTAACCCCCGCTAGCGTCCGAAAAAGGGTTAATACCGCCCGCAAACCGCGGCTATTGACGCGGTTTGCGGGCGGTATTACCTCGGTGTCCTATTGATTTCAATGGGCACCCGCGGTAAAGGAGCGGTGAACACACCGCTCCTTTACCGCTGTAAAGAAGCGGCTAGCAGGACTTTTGGAGCGGTCCTGCTAGCGCACCGCTTCAGTGTGAAAGCCTTCGGCCTTTCACATTGAAGGCTACAGGCAGGAATTTTTCATGCGCTATAACAGCGCTATTATTAGCGCTAAACCGCATGAAAAACGCCCCAGTGTGAAAGGGGCCTTAGTGTTGCAGGGCTCTGCTATATATATATATTGTAAACTGTAATAACTGTTAACCCCTTTTCCTAACTAAAGCTTGAGAAAATTCTATACCTATTTCACTTTAGTATTGTCTCGGTGCTTAATTACTCATACAGTATAAGATAGACATTTTGCTGTCAGAACTAGCTGTGCCAGTAGGGGGTCGAGTGTATTGCCGGGGGTTGGCGGAGCTGTCTTCAGGGCCCAAACTAAATCTGCGGCCTTCTTAAGTGAAGGTATCGCTATATATATATATATATATATATATATATATAATAAGTATCATATAAAAAGCATAAAACTCATAGAGTCCATATGATAAACAGCGCTGGTTATGGATAAATGTCCAAAAACATATAAAACACTTGAGTGATGACTTTGCAACAGTCAGACTAGTAGTGGTATTTCTTCTATGGATACGGTCTGTAGTGCACCCTACACCAATCCCAAGACTTCACCACAAGTGAGGCACGCTCCCCCTCTGGGGTACAAACTCACCACAAAGATGAAAAAGGTAAGCCTTTTTAGTCTGTAGGTAATCTCACTCCAACATCCGTCATCACCACCAGGGTAGTATGGGTTAAAATCCTCAGGCAAACATATAAGGACATAAAAGCACCAATAGTGTAATATTGCTTTAATCAAGAAAACCCCCAATACAAAGTCCCTGTTTCAAATGCACGTACATTTCAATCACTTGTAAAAAAGCACATAAAGTACAGAGTATATTCACCGCTATCCTGTCCCAAGAGGGCGCCTGTGTTGTGAACGTAACGCTGCAGTCTTTGTTCCGGGTTTGAGACAGTTGCCGTGGAGATCACTCTGTACTTCCTGGTTACAGAGACGCTGCGGTACCAGGAAGTACAGAGTGATCTCCACGGCAACTGTCTCAAACCCAGGAACAAAGACTGCAGCGTTACGTTCGCAACACGGGCGCCCTCTTGGGGCAGGATAGCGGTGAATATACTCTGTACTTTATGTCCTTTTTTACAAGTGATTGAAATGTACGTGCATTTGAAACAGGGACTTTGTATTGGGGGTTTTCTTGATTAAAGCAATATTACACTATTGGTGCTTTTATGTCCTTATATGTTTGCCTGAGGATTTTAACCCATACTACCCTGGTGGTGATGACGGATGTTGGAGTGAGATTACCTACAGACTAAAAAGGCTTACCTTTTTCATCTTTGTGGTGAGTTTGTACCCCAGAGGGGGAGCGTGCCTCACTTGTGGTGAAGTCTTGGGATTGGTGTAGGGTGCACTACAGACCGTATCCATAGAAGAAATACCACTACTAGTCTGACTGTTGCAAAGTCATCACTCAAGTGTTTTATATGTTTTATATGTTTTATATGTTTTTGGACATTTATCCATAACCAGCGCTGTTTATCATATGGACTCTATGAGTTTTATGCTTTTTATATGATACTTATTGTATTTTACTTTTTATATGTATGAGGATCTCATTTCATATAAATTTAAATAGCTGCTCCCTTTTATATAATTTGTATCACAGTTCAACAACTCTGATATCAATTTTTGAGCTGAATTATCGTTTATTCCCCATTACTTTTCCAGCTAAACAGTGGAGTGAGCCACAGGTACCGCATACTAGCACCTAGGCGCCGAGAAGTGCAAATTTGGGCCAGTTATTTTGCACCTTTACTTTCTATATATATATATATATATAACAAAAAAATGTAGCTGCAATCTCAGTTTCAGTTCAAAAGCGTTTTACTTCAATTTTCAAGCATATACAAGTAGCCGTTACTTGTATATGCATGAAAATTTAAGTAAAATGCTTTGAACAGAAACTGAGACTGCATCTCCAATTTTTTGTTATATATCTGGTGGAAGCAGGAGTACCACATCAGATGTGAATCTCTACAGCAAGAGTAAGACACAGCAGAGATGTCCCACCTTGTCTTTATATATATATATATATATATATATATATATATATATATATATATATATATACGGTATATATATATTATAAATTCAAAGTTAATCACTGGGCTAGCACTAATAAAGCAGCTGGCATAAATTGTATGGTGACAATAAAAAGCATACAATATAAATGTATGCAGCGCTGGTAACATAACATTAAAAGTAAAAGTTCATAGTGTTTAGGATAAAGTCCTTGTTTAGTGAAAAATTATAACCACCCACGGTGTAGACAGAGACACAATTAGGTGAGCACAAACTTATCCTCCACCGAACATCAACACACCAGAACTCTTATCAAAGAAAATGGACCACTGAATTACAGGTGGTCAAACAAGCATGATATATCCACAGCGCCACAAAACCACTTCACTTGGATCATGGATGGCTGGGTCTTGTAGTCTCACCAAATGGAAATTCACAGGTGCGTGCATAGAATACAAGAAAGCAACTCCTCATGGTGTAGTATTTAAAAGCAAGATCACATTTATTAAAAAACCAGGGTACTCACATTTTAGCAAATAAAAACAAGCATGTCAGAAGCAGCAGTCTGTTATAGATAGCATTCGTTTCCAACCACAAAGATGGCCGCAGTCGACCCGTTACAGCATTGTGACGTCAGAGCTCCACCCAATACAGGCGGTCTCCGGGTTATGAACCCGTTAGGGACTTTCCTCCTGTTTGTAAATCGGAAATGTTAGTAAGTCGGCTGTGCATGTTTTCTGATGTTCCGTCGAATGCCATTCTGCGCATGCGCGGCCAATTACGGACATTTCCGACATTTTCCGAGGCTCCGTCTGGCCGCGCATGCGCATAACAGCAGATGGACTGCAAAGAACGGCAGAGGGTCCCCACAGCGCCCGGTTCGTAAGTAGGAGAGGTTCGTAAGTTGGGCGTTCGTAAGTCGGGGACCCCCTGTGTATATATATATATATATATGTAGCGGGTGTTCAATTTAGGGGCAGTGTCTGAGTGGTAACCAGGCTTAGACACCTTAAATTGTTAGGAGTTATGGACCATTTTTGTTCTCAGGGGATAATGCTGGTGATGTGTTCCCTGTGGCCTGTGGGTGGCGCTGCCATTCTGGGCCAGGGTTGAACCGCGAGCGCAGTGCTGTGCCTTTTGTGACCCCTCTTGGCAGCTGTACAGTGGGGCGGGGAACCTGCTGTGCATGCCGGGAGGGGATATAAAAAGGGCAGACATCTTCTGGAGGAGGACGGTCGACGCCCAGGCACCTTCAGCCTGGGCGTGTGTGGGTCATCTCCGGGTGCCCTAGGCCCGGAGGCCGTGTTTCGGTTCCACCTCAGGCACCTTTAGCCTGGGGTGAGGTACTACCTCACCATTTCTGACTGCCTGGGTATGGAGGCCCAGGAGGTGCAGCAATGGCCCGGGGCCCAGCAACCTTCAGCTGGGGTCCACTAGGGATCGAGGAGTCCAGGGTGCCGCCTTGTGAGGGGACCCGCGCCCTAAGAGAAGGGAGGATCTGTTCCGAGGGACCGATGCTGTGGTTACGGTGAAGGAAGGGTCTGTTGACTCTCTGGGGGGACGTCTTCTCCCTAAA
Organism: Rana muscosa; assembly: GCA_029206835.1. Lineage (NCBI taxonomy): Eukaryota > Metazoa > Chordata > Amphibia > Anura > Ranidae > Rana > Rana muscosa. The sequence continues at coordinate 600,698,499 of CM055122.1, read as the reverse complement.
AAGGGCCATGTCCTAAGAAGAAACCAAGATTCATCAGGTCAGTGGCCGTGACCTAGTTCACCAGGTCAGTGGTAGTGGCCTTATTCACAAGGTCTGTGGCAGAGACCAACCTCATGGTCTGTGGCAGAGACCGTGCGCCAAAACTGTTTGAGAAATCTGAACAGTCAGAAGAGTTTGAGCTACGTTTGTGCCTGGATCTCCTCCACACCTTAAGCTGTCCTGTGTCTTTGCTCCAACCTTTTTTTCTATCCAAGAGACTATTTTCTATTCAAGTGAAAATAAATATTGAGTTGGACTTTCAGCTGGTGTGGACATTCACGTTCCTGGGGAAGTCAAGGACTTGCATCTACCCACTGTAGAGGTGAGAATCATACTCAGGAGGACTTTAGACTTTGGCTGCAGACAAGGCCCAAAATTAACACCGCTCAACCTCTTAACACAGGAGGGTACGGGCTTGTGGTGCGGTGTGCCTGTCTCCGCCTGCGAGGAGCTGAGTTTAATGCAGGAGGGGGATAGGTGGGTGAGCTACATATATATATATATATATATATATATATATATATATGTCAAACTGGAAGGGTGAGGTGCACATCGGTTACAGCTGGTAGTGCTAGCAATCAAGCCCTCCCACGGACTTCGATATAGAGAAAATGACGAAGGGATTGCTGAACAAACTTTCTTTATTCGTATCAAAAAGACAAAGACATCAAAAGCATAAAAGACATCATCTGTGTAATCAGGCAGTCATGAAGGTAAACGTTTTTGGGCTCTTCTAGATCACGCCCTTCCTCAGAGTATTATTTTGTGATCAGTAGACAGCCATGAGGAAGGGCGTGATCTAGACTATCTAGAAGAGCCCGAAAACGTTTACCTTCATGACTGCCTGATTACACAGATGATGTCTTTTATGCTTTTGATGTCTTTTTTGACACGAATAAAGAAAGTTTGTGCAGCAATTACTTCGTCATTTTATATATATATATATATATATATATAGGAATGAGCCCACGGTTTGAGTCTGCACTACTTTACAGGCAGACTAAGGGGACCTCCCAGAAACGATATTTAAAAGAAAATTTAATTTTTATTGTTTCACTTTAAGCATTATTAAAATCACTGCTCCTGAAAAAACTGCAGTTTTAAAACTTTTTTTGCTTTGATACATGTCCCCTAGGGCAGTACCTGGGTCCCCATACACTTTTTATGGCAATAAATTGCATACAAGCCTTTAAAATTAGCACTTTTGATTTTTCACGTTCGTGTCCCATAGACTTTAACAGTGTTCGCATGTTCGCACAAGTTTTTTGTCTGTTCGCATGTTCTAGTGCGAGCCGAACCGGGGGGTGTTTCGGCTCATCCCTATATATATATATATATATATATATATATATTGTGACAGCAGGAAGGTAAAGTCACCTGGTTGCATCCAGGGGGGTAGATATATTTCGCCCAGATTCAGGCTTTACGCCGACTTATACAACTAGGTGGAGAGTTGTATAAGGCTAGTGGGCTCATGGATGACTCATACCTCTAGGGAGAGTGTGGGGCGTCGTGCAGACAGGGAGTTGATGAGACCAGCTGAAGCTTGTCAGCTCATTTAGGCCTCTATAAGAACTCCCAGCTTCATTAGATGTTAGCTCATGCCTGGACCCAGACCTGTGTGGACTGTCTAGGGAGAGTGAACCCCTGTGCGGTGAGACAAAGCCTGTGTGGCTATTTGCTTGGACATTTAAAACCAGGGACTTAGGGACTAGGACAGCACTAGGCTGATCCCAGTTGTTAGTTAGGAAACCTGTATGTTTAGTCAGAGGTCAAGTTGACCAGGATTTATTTTGTTTATGTTTCTTTTTCTTTGCTGTGTTTTGTCACTGTAAATAGAAAATAAACCGCACCTTTTTGATTTTGAAAACCACAACCTCCGTTTGCTGGGCCTGTTTTTGTGTGGGGAGCCCATCTCGGGGGTCACACACACCCGCTGCCGAGCCAACCCCCTCACAGTTGGTGGAGAACCAGTGGCAGTTTTTTTTTAAGCCAGCATGGAGGAGATACTGAAGCAGCTGGCTCTAGCAAATGCCAATCAACAGCAGACAAATGCAGGTTTGCAAAAGAACTTCGCAGCCCAGCAGCAAGCTCATCAACAGAGCCTTGCAGCCCAGCAGCAGATAAACGCAACTTTGCAACAGAGTCTGGAGGCTCAGCAACAAGCCCAGCAGCAATCTGAGGCCCGCTTCATAGACCTGTTGCAGAAGCAAGAGCAGAGACTACAACAACAGATGGAAGCAGTAATGCAGCAACGTCCGCAGACCAGTGAGGAAAGCCGTCCCACTAATACCGCGTCCTTTGGGGTGAGTCGTTTATTGACAAAAATGACTGGAGAGGATGATCCAGAGGTATTTTTGACCACATTTGAAAGGACCGCTGAAAGAGAAAAGTGGCCTGAGGAGCAGTGGGCTGGACTGGTGGCTCCTCTGTTAACTGGTGAATCGCAGAAAGCTTACTATGACCTAGAGCCTAACCAAGCAAAAGACTATGTGATGCTAAAAGCTGAAATATTGGCAAGGCTGGGTGTCACCCAGGCTGTCCGGGCTCAGCGTGTGCATAACTGGACTTTCCAGCTTGGAAAACCCCCCAGGTCTCAAATGTATGATCTCATTCACCTGAGCAGAAAGTGGCTACAGCCAGAGACTTTGTCCGCACCAAAGATTGTGGAACGTGTTGTAATGGATCGGTTTTTGAGAGCTCTTCCTACTGCCATCCAAAAGTGGGTAAGCCATGGAGACCCAGAGACGGCCGATGGTCTTGTGGATCGTGTGGAGAAATACTTGGCTACAGAGAACCTGACGGCCTCTTCCAGAGACACTCGGACTTTCCACCCTAAGACCAGACCATCCCCAGGGGCGGATAAGAGGATTCCAAGGGGTGAGGGTGGAGAGAGTGAGAGGGTGGGAGCTCTACCCCAAGTTTGGCGAGAACAGCCTGGGAAATCAGCGGCTCAAGAGGCCGCAAGAAGGATCGTTTGCTACCGCTGCCGGCAAGCGGGACATATTGCAGCCAATTGCCCGGTTGTGGAGGAACCCATGCAGTGTGACTTTCTGACGGGCAGACGTCAGTCGCTGTGTGCGACAGTCGCATTCACTGCCATTCGAGGAACTGAGAAACATTTATGCAAAATGTGTGTTAATGGTAGAAATGTTGTGGTATTGCTGGATTCAGGTAGCCTTGTGACCCTGATAAAGGCTGAGTTAGTTAAAACAGAGGTCTCTGGGAATAGCAAGGTAGCTGTTATTTGTGTGCATGGGGACACCCGAGAGTATCCAGTGACTACAGTGTGTTTCGAGACCCCCAAAGGTACCCTCTCTCATCCAGTGGGCTTAGTATCTCAGTTACCGCATGACGCCATTGTGGGAAGGGATTTTCCGAAGTTCTGGGAACTGTGGGATGATCCTGAGCCCCCCACTGGTGCCCCTATGTACCAGGAATGTGATAGCCAGAACTCCCCTGAGAGTGGTGAGGACTCTCCGGAATTTCCCTTATCAGTATTGGCAGGGGAGACTCAAGAAACTGGAGAGGAGCCCACCTCCTCAGACGAAAACCTACCGTCTGTGGAGTTTTCTGATCTTGAGGTTCACAGGGAAAACTTTGCCACAGAACAGTTGAAAGACCCCGCCCTAATAAAGGCACGGGAAAACGTAGTGAAAATAGATGGCGAGTTAGTGAACCCAGATAATACCTGCACTTACCCATACTTCAGCGTAGAGAAGGACCTACTGTATCGGGTGGCAAAAAGGGCAGAAGAAACCGTTGAGCAGCTTGTGGTGCCCAAACCTTACAGGAAGTTGGTGTTGGAGTTGGCCCATGGGCACATTCTTGGAGGTCATCTGGGGACAGAGAAAACCCGAGAGAGGGTATTACAGAGATTCTATTGGCCGGGGGTGATGAAGGACATAGAAAATTATTGTTCCTCCTGCCCTGTGTGTCAGAGGTCGGCCCCGATGCCACATTTCCGTAGCCCGCTGGTCCCTCTACCCATCATTGAGGTCCCGTTTGAGAGGATCGCCATGGATTTGGTAGGTCCTATAATCAAGTCCGCTAGGGGGCACCAGTACATATTAGTTATAATGGACTATGCCACCCGTTATCCAGAAGCGATCCCTCTCCGAAATACCTCGGCCAAAACCATAGCCAAAGAGCTATCTCTTGTGTTTAGCCAGGTGGGTATTTGTAAAGAACTGCTTACGGACCAAGGTACACCCTTTATGTCCCGGGTTATGAAGGAGCTGTGTAAATTGTTCAAAGTGACGCAATTACGTACATCTGTGTATCACCCCCAAACCGATGGGCTGGTTGAAAGATTCAACAAAACCCTAAAACAAATGTTGAAGAAAGTGGTGGATAGAGATGGAAAGGATTGGGACTGTCTACTTCCTTATCTGATGTTTGCTATTAGGGAGGTGCCCCAATCCTCTACGGGATTCTCCCCCTTTGAGTTACTGTATGGGAGACACCCAAGAGGGCTGTTGGATATTGCCAAGGAAACTTGGGAAAGTGAGAGTTCTCCCCACAGGAGTGTGATTGAGCATGTCGCCCTGATGCAAGACCGAATTGCACAGGTAATGCCCATCGTGAAGGAACATTTGGCCCAAGCGCAGTTAGCACAGCAGAGAGTGTACAACCGTGGAGCCAAGACCCGTACCTTTTCCCCGGGGGATAGGATACTGGTACTTGTCCCTACGGTTGAAAGTAAATTCCTTGCCAAATGGCAAGGCCCCTACGAGATAATGGAAAAAGTGAGCGAAGTGAATTACAAGGTCAGACAACCAGGAAGGCGAAAGCCCGAACAGATCTATCACGTTAATCTGTTGAAAGCCTGGAGGGATAGAGAGTCCCTAGTCGCAGACACTTGGTCACCAGCTCAAACTGGTTGCGTGATTCCTGAGGTTGGAATAGCAGCCACCTTGTCACAACCCCAACAACAGGAGGTTAAGGAGTTTGTGCTTCGCAACAAGGAGGTATTCTCTGAGCTGCCGGGACAAACATCTGGGGTAGAGCATGACATCATTACCCCGCCCGGTGAAAGGGTGAAGTTAAAACCCTATCGGATCCCAGAGGCCCGACGGGAGGCAATACGGGAGGAAGTACAGAAAATGCTGAACTTAGGGGGTGATAGAGGAGTCCCAAAGTGATTGGTCTAGTCCCATTGTGTTGGTGCCTAAACCGGATGGGAGCTGGCGATTTTGTAACGATTTTCGTCAGTTGAACAAAGTTACAAAATTTGACACTTACCCCATGCCACGTATAGATGAGTTGATCGACCGGCTGGGAACAGCCCGATACATGACGACTCTTGACCTCACAAAAGGGTATTGGCAAATCCCCCTGGCCAAGTCGGCCAAAGAGAAAACCGCATTTGTAACCCCAGACGGGCGTTCCAATATAAAAGAATGCCGTTCGGGTTACAGAATGCGTCGGCCACATTCCAGCGGAAAATGGACCAGATGCTGAGGCCCCATCGGAAGTATGCTGCGGCTTACCTGGATGACGTAATTGTCCATAGCACAGATTGGGCCTCACATCTGCCAAAAGTGCAAGCAGTCCTGGACTCTGTTCGGGAAGCGGGGTTTACGGCTAACCCCAAGAAGTGTACCATTGGGCAGGAGGAGGCCAAATATCTTGGGTACACCATTGGGAGGGGAGTAATAAAACCCCAACTCAACAAAGTCGAGGCCATCCAGAGTTGGCCACGTCCCAACAGCAAGAAGCAGGTACGAGCCTTTCTGGGAATCGCTGGGTATTATCGGCGATTCATTCCCCACTTTGCTTCTAAGGCTGTGCCCCTAACCAACCTGACGAAGGGGAAAGGGTCGGTCATGATTAAATGGACCCCCGAGGCTGAGGCAGCATTCCAATTCTTGAAACAAGCCTTATGTAGCCAGCCAGTGTTGTACTCACCCGACTTCTCTAAAGACTTTGTCGTACAAAGTGATGCGTCAGATGTGGGGTTAGGAGCAGTATTGTCCCAGGTCTGGAACGGGGAAGAGCACCCAGTCATTTACCTCAGCAGGAAGTTGAAGTCCCATGAGGTAAATTACGCCACCGTTGAAAAGGAGTGTTTAACGGTGAAGTGGGCTCTAGATTCCCTTCGGTACTACCTGCTAGGTAGGCACTTTGACTTGGTTACGGATCACGCTCCGTTAAAGTGGATGGCTCAAAACAAGGAAACAAATAGAAGAGTGAATAGGTGGTTCCTGGCCCTCCAGGAATTCAACTTCACAGTAAAGCATCGCCCTGGCGTTCAAATGGGGAATGTGGATGCTTTGTCTCGAGTACATGAATGCCTGATTGCTGGTGTTCCAACCCCGAGGTTAAAACAAGAGGGGGGGGGTATGTGACAGCAGGAAGGTAAAGTCACCTGGTTGCATCCAGGGGGGTAGATATATTTCGCCCAGATTCAGGCTTTACGCCGACTTATACAACTAGGTGGAGAGTTGTATAAGGCTAGTGGGCTCATGGATGACTCATACCTCTAGGGAGAGTGTGGGGCGTCGTGCAGACAGGGAGTTGATGAGACCAGCTGAAGCTTGTCAGCTCATTTAGGCCTCTATAAGAACTCCCAGCTTCATTAGATGTTAGCTCATGCCTGGACCCAGACCTGTGTGGACTGTCTAGGGAGAGTGAACCCCTGTGCGGTGAGACAAAGCCTGTGTGGCTATTTGCTTGGACATTTAAAACCAGGGACTTAGGGACTAGGACAGCACTAGGCTGATCCCAGTTGTTAGTTAGGAAACCTGTATGTTTAGTCAGAGGTCAAGTTGACCAGGATTTATTTTGTTTATGTTTCTTTTTCTTTGCTGTGTTTTGTCACTGTAAATAGAAAATAAACCGCACCTTTTTGATTTTGAAAACCACAACCTCCGTTTGCTGGGCCTGTTTTTGTGTGGGGAGCCCATCTCGGGGGTCACACACACCCGCTGCCGAGCCAACCCCCTCACAATATATATATATATATATATATATACACACACACACTATATTACCAAATGTGTTGGGACACCTGCCTTTACGTGCACTGTCGCACATGAACTTTAATGGCATATCACTCCATAGGATTCAATATTGAGTTGGCAAACCCTTTGCAGCTATAACAGCTTCAACTTTTCTGGGAAGGCTGTCCACAAGGTTTAGGAGTGTGTCTATGGGAATGTTTAGCCATTCTTCCAGAAGCGCATTTGTGAGGTCAGGTACTGACGTAAGACGAGAAGGTCTGGCTTACAATCTCTGCTCTAATTCATCCCAAAGGTGTTCTATGGGGTTGAGGTCAAGACTCTGTGTAGGCCAGTCACGTTCCTCCACCCCAAACTTGCTCACCCATGTTTTGGACCTTGCTTTGTGCACTGGTCCAAAATATTTGGTGGAGAGGGGATTATGGTGTGGGGCTGGGCTTGGCTCCTTAGTTCCAGTGAAGAGAACACTTAAGGTATCAGCATACCAAGACAACTTGGACAATTTGATTCTCCCAACCTTGTAGGAACAGTTTAGGGATAGTCCCTTTCTGTTCCAACGAGACAGCGCACCAGTGCACAAACAAGGTCCCTAAAGACATGGATGAGCGAGTTTGGGGTGGAGGAACTTGACTGGCCTGCACATAGTCCTGACCTCAACCCGACAGATAAACTTTTTTTAGGCCTGTTTAACACAGGCATCAGCTTGTGAAAGAGCAGTGCGAACAACAGGCGTTTACAAAGCATTTACAGAACTTTCAGCAAGCTTTATTTTATACAGTACATGTTTCCTTTTTTTGTTTTTTGTTTTTATTTGTCAGGCCTTAAAGTCCTTTGTTTTTGCCATATTGTGTTGTACCCTTTCAGTAAAATAATATTTTTAAAGATTCGTTTTGAACTTTCCTCCAGTTAGTTTGAGGCCATGTTGCCATTTTCTTGATTTTGGTTTCATGTTGACAAAACTGCCCACCTGAACCTTAATTACCCCCTTGATGTATTTTATGTTTGATCAATTTTTATTAGCAAAAATTATTACAATTTATGCTTATAAAACAGAGGCAGATTGTATTAAAACAAGTATGCTCACAGTTTGACAACTCTGAATTATGACACACGACGTGTGATGCAAACTGAAAGTTAATGTTATGTAACAGTATTGAAGCATATATAGAAGGTATAATATCAAAACCTTTTTAGGTGGTTTATAGCAAATAAACAATGTCATATATCCTGTCAACTGAACAGGAAAGGGTATTTCCAAAAATAATGGGCCAACCGGCCCAACCTGCACATTGTAAAATATGGTCTTGTAGGTAATACCTAATATGGTCATACCTTTAGTGAGGACAAGGGGAAGAAGAAAAGGAAAGAAAAAAAAAGAGGAGAGGGGAAGCCAATGGGAGGTTATCCAGGGCGAATAAGGTTTCACATATTCAAAGAAATTAATGGGTCAAACTCTAAAGACTGTGAAATGGGACCACACTGTCCACATAAGCTTGTAGGATCCGATTTTATCCTCTTCCCATGCAATCATACGTTCCAATTGGTCAATTGTATCCATTTCGCAAGCCCATTTGGTTAGCGATGCTGCTTCGACCTGTCACCAGTGTCTTGCTATTACAGAGCGAGCACCAGTAATGAAATGCCTAACCAAGCTTTTCTTAATTTGTTTACAGGAGCCTGGCAACATGGATAATACAGTGATCTGTGGTTTGTTGGGAATTTGATCTCAAACAAGTCTCTCAAACAGGTGTAAAATGTATCCAAGAATGGAAACATTTTCAGGCATGTACCCCAGATGTGAATCATGGTGCCAGGAGCCTGCAAACATTGCCAACAAGTGTCCAGAACGGAAGAGTACATTTTATGGAGGAGCGTAGGGCAGTTGTACCACCTTGCTAAAATATGGTAGCTGTGCTCTTGTGCTTGGGAAGAAATTGACATCTTATAAGAGGTAGTGAATACTCTGTCCCATTCCATGTCTTCTGGTGAAACTAGGAATTTCTGTTCCGAATTCAAATGGAATGGAGGTGGCTCTGGGTATGACTCTTTTAGAAAAATATGGTATAGCTGTGAAAGGGTATGGACCAGGAATGGGCCGAACGGATCCCTGTTCAGTTCACAAAAGATATTTGCGAACACTGCGAAAGTGTGGACCCGAAAAAAAAAAACCCTGATTAAAGTCAATGGAACCCGAACGTCAAAAATCAAAAGTGCCCATTTTGAAGGCTCATATGCAAGTAATTGGGTATACATGTATCAATAAAAAAAGTTTGTGAAAAACGTCATTTTTAAATTAGCAGTGATTTTTAGATTTTTAAAGTGAAAGCATAAAAATAGAAAAAATCCTTCCACTATAGCGCCTGGGGGTTGCATTTATAAAGGCAAAAAAATGACAATTTCCCTGCAAGCTGCCTTTATTTTGCTCAGCAACAGCTGGGGAGCCAGTGTGTATCATGAGCCCACAATGTAGTGCACTGGGAACAAGATTAGAGATTTTTTGGATACATTCTGGTGTCACTTTGACTCTGGATAGAAGTAAGGTGAGTAAAAGTTGGTCTTCGGGTGTCGGTGGCGCCTTCCCACCATAACCCTATAGAGGTACTATTGATGAAAGCAAGAATTGGCCTTGCTGTAAAAAATTGCAATGATGTGCACCTGTCAAACAGGGGCAGAAAAATTGGTCTTTGGGTGTTAATTGTGCCCATGAAACCTATACCAAAAACATTCTTCCAGATGAAATGATTGAACACCCACAAAGCTAGGCAGCCTCGAGTTCTGCAAAGATTCCACATCCCAAAAATACTTAATTAGTGACATCGGCATCAGGGGCTTCATAGCTGGTAATCCAGGACTGATTAATTTTTATAAAAGTCAAACAGTCCACGGAGTCTGTGGACAGACGCGTTCTATGACTAGTAACAAAAACTCCTGCAGCACTGAATGCCCTCTCTGAAAGCACGCTGGATGCAGGGCAGCCCAATAACTCAATAGCATACTGGGCAAGTTCTGGCCAGTGGTCTATTCTCATGACCCAGTAAGTCAGTGGATCGTCAGGTGGAAAGCTCTCCATCTCTGTTTTGGCCCTGAGGTAATCTTCCACCATGTGATGCACATGCTGCCGATGGGATGTGGAAGCTGACAGCCCTGGGCGACAAGGACTAAAAAAACTCTGAAATGCCTCACTTAGGCAGACGCCTTATTCATCGGTCCTCTCTTGACCAACAGAAGACTCAAAATGACATTTTCCATGACACTGTAACCTACTAGAGTCAGGAAAACGTTCAATAATATCCTCTTTAACGTGTCCTCGGGAGATTTTATCTTCTGCACTCTCTGTGGGGACGGGATGAGTTCTGAGACCTTCCCCTTATAACGGTGGTCAAGGAGAGTTGCCAGTAATCATCCTTCTTTTGAAGGCTTTGAAGCATGAGGTTGCCCATGCGCCTCAAATTTTCAGAGGCTTGAGAAGCAGACTCCTCGGGGTCACTCCGGAGGACAGCATCTGGAACTTCCTCCTCCCAGCCACGTACTACTCCCAAGGGTTGGAAAGCTATTGCTTACGGATTGACGCATGTCTTCCTCTTATTCTAAGCCTATGAAAGTGCCAGAATCCTCCTCCTCATCCTCCTCCCCTCTCTCCTCCTGTGCGTTCTGTGACATAGGAATGATGGTGACTGGATAAAGTGGGCCTTGAGAGGAAAGGAAGTCCTCCTCTTCCTCCTGCTGCTCTGCCTCCAGTTCCCTGTCCATAATGCCATGCAGAGTCAGCTCCAGTAGGAACACAACAGGGATTGTGTCACTGATGCATGCACTGTCACGGCTCACCATCCTTGTGTCAAATGGTGACCATACAGTGCATGCATCCTTAATGATCAGTGTAGGGAAAAAAAGCTGAGGCGGCCTGAGCCTGTCGTCATGCCGTACTCACACAGGTACTCATTGACAGCCCTCTGCTGCATGTATAGCCGCTGCAGCATTGCCAAAGTCGAGTTCCACCTGGTGGGCATGTCACAAATTAGGCGGTTTACGGGCAGGTGGAATTCCAGCCAGCCGAGCACTGGCTGTGTATGACCGCCTGAAATGGCTACAAACTCTTCTGGCTAGCTTTAGCACATCTTGCAACCCTAGGTACATATTTAGGAAACTCTGCACCACCAAATTGAGGACATGTGCCAGGTATGGCACATGTGTCAACTTTCCCTGTCTAAGGGCGGACAGGAGGTTTGAGCCATTATCGCACACCACCATTCCTGGCTCCAGCTGGCATGGTGTGAACCACCTCGGGGCCTGTCCTTGCAGAGCTGCAAGAATCTCTGCTCCGGTGTGGTTCCTGTCCCCTAAACACACCAGCTAAAGAAGAATTTCGCCTTTGTTGGTGGTGGTGGTGGTGGTGGTGGTGGTGTTGCCACAACACTGTAAGCCCTCACAGTTAGTCTTGGTGGGTGCAGGAATGGGCCCAGCTGTGAAATATTAGATCAAGAATTGTAATCACATGCCCCTGTTGAACAGGAGCAGAAAAATTGGGCCTTTGGTGGTGGTGTTGGTGTTGCCACAACACTGTAAGCCCTCACAGTTACTCTTGGTGGGCACAGGAATGGGCCCTGCTGTGAATTATTAGATTAGGAATTGTAATTACATGCCCTTGTTGAACAGAGGCAGAAAAATTGGGCCTTTGTTGGTGGTGGTGGTGGTGGTGGTGTTGCCACAACACTGTAAACCCTCACAGTTAGTCTTGGTGGGTGCAGGAATGGGCTCTGCTGTGAACTATTAGATCAAGAATTGTAATTACATGCCCCCGTTAAACAGGGGCAGAAAAATTGGGCCTTTGTTGGTGGTGGTGGTGGTGGTGGTGGTGTTGCCACAACACTGTAAGCCCTCACTGTTACTCTTGGTGGGCGCAGGAATGGGCCCTGCTGTGAATTATTAGATCAAGAATTGTAATTACATGCCCCGTTGAACAGGGGCAGAAAAATTGGGCCTTAGGCACTGGTGCTGGTGCCACAACACTGCAACTCCTCACAGATACTGTAGTTGGAGCACAGCAATGAGCCCTGCTGCAAAGCATTGCATCAAAAATTGTAAATACACGCCCCTGTTAAACAGGGGCTGAAAAATTGGGCCTTAGGCACTGGTGCTGGTGCCACAACACTGCAACCCCTCACAGATACTGTAGTTGGAGCGCAGCAATAAGCCCTGCTGCAAAGCATTGCATTAAAAATTGTAAATACATGCCCCAGGGCTGAACAATTGGGCCTTAGCCACTGGTGACGGTGCCCAGAACCAAAAATTTTCTTTCAAGCTATCAGCATGATTATTGAGAAGGAAGAGGATAGTCACTCAGCATGACAGGATAGTCACTCAGCATCAGCATAGGCAGTCTTGAAGGGATCTGACATTTCCCCAAAAATTATTCGGTTTCATCAGCATCAGGTGCTTTGTAGCTGGTGGTGATCCAAGACTGATTCATTTTTATGAAGGTCAGTCGATCGACTGAGTCGGTGGACAGGCGTACCCTGTGATTGGTTACAAAGCCTCCAGCAGCCCTGAATGTGCGTTCTGAAAGAACGCTGGATGCAGGACAGGCCAGTTGCTCAATTGCATACTGTGCAAGCTCTGGCCAGTGATCCATCCTCAAGACCCAGTAACCCAGAGGATTTTCGGTGGGAAAGGTGTCCAAGTCTGATCTTGCCCCTAGGTATTCCTGCACCATGTAAACCAGACGCTGGCGATGGTTGCTGGAAGCGATCATACCTTGGGGCTGCGTACGAAAAAATTGTCTGAACGCATCGGTCAGACGGCCACCTTCTCCACCGCTCCTTCTTTGACTGACCGAAGCCTCAGCAACACGTTGTCCAGGACCAGGAATTTGTAACCTCCCAGTCTCTGGGAACGCATTGCACAGACCTTTCTGCAAGGCCTCCCGAAGATGCTTCATCCTCTGCTCCCTCTGCGATGGCAAGATAAGGTCCACAACCTTACCCTTGTAACGTGGATCAAGGAGGGTTGCCAGCCAGTAATGATCCCTCTCCTTGATCGCACGAATACGAGGATCCTTACGCAGGCTTTTCAGGATCAGGGAGGCCATGCAGCATAGGTTTGCTGAGGCATTCGGTGTGGAGTCCTCTGGTTCACTGAGGACGACATGATCCGCAGCCACCTCCTCCCAGCCACGTTCAAGTCCATGGGTGTCTTGGGACTGTAATTGATCCCTTGAAGACTGCTGCTGATGCTGAGTGCTAGCCTCCACCTCCATGCTGACACAATAATCCTCCTCCTCCTCCTCTTCCTGTGTGATAGCCGGGCCAGCAGGAACACTGTCTGGATAAAGGGGGCCTTGAGAGGTAAGGAAGTCCTCCTCTTCCTGCCTCTGTTCTGCCTCAAGTGCCCTGTCCATTATTCCAAGCAGCGTGTGCTCCAACAGGTGGACAAGAGGGACAGTGTCACTGCTGCATGCACTGTCACTGCTCACCATCCTTGTGGCCTCCTCAAATGGTGTCAGGGCAGTGCATGCATCCCTGATAATGGCCCACTGGCGTAGGGAAAAAAATCCAAGACCCCCTGACACTGTCCTGGTGCCATATTGCAACAGATACTCATTGATGGCCCTCTGCTGTTCCACCTGGTGGGCATGTCACAGATTAGGCCGTTCTTGGGCAGGTTGTAATCCTTTTGCAGGTCAGCCAGCCGAGCACTGGCATTATATGACCGGCGGAAATGCCCACAGAGTTTCCTGGCCTGCTTCAGGACCTCCTGCAAGCCCGGGTACCTGCCCAAGAACCGCTTGCACCACCAAGTTAAGGACGTGAGCCAAACAGGGCACATGGGTCAGTTGTCCCTGTCGGAGGGCGGAGAGGAGGTTGTGCCATTGTTGGAAACCACTATTCCTGGCTTAAGCTGGCGTGGCATCAACCACCTCTGAGCCTGCCCCTGCAGAGCTGACAGAATCTCTGCCCCAGTGTGGCTCCTGTCCCCCAAGCACACCAGCTCAAGCAACGCATGGCATCTCTTTGCCTGCGTACTTGCATAGCCCCCTGAACGCCTACAGAGCACCGCTGGTTCAGAGGACAAAGCACAGGAAGAGGCCATGGAGGAAGAAGAAGAGAAGGGGGTGGAGGAGAGAGGTGTGTCAGAATCACTAGTAATAGCATTTTGGAGGCGTGGTGGCGGAACCACCTCAAACACTACTACACCTTGTCCTGCATCCTTCCCAGCTGCCAGCAGAGTCACCCAATGCGCCGTGAAAGATAGGTAACGTCTTTGTCCATGCCTGCTGGACCATGAGTCAGCGGTAATATGCACCTTACCGCTGACCGCCCTGTCCAGCGAGGCCAAGACATTGCCTTCCACATGCCGGTAGAGAGCCGGAATCGCCTTCCGTGAGAAAAAGTGGCGTTTGGGAACCTCACAGAAGGGGTAGAGTCTACCAACTGAAAAGGCAGCAGTTGAAGTGCTAGCAATTTAGCCAAGCTAGCATTCAACCGCTGGGCATGTGGATGGCTGGGAGCAAACTTCTTTCAGTGGTGCAGCAGCTGGGGCAGGGGAATTTGCCTGGTACAATCGGACATCAGTGTACCGATAGCAGATTGTCCGCAAGTACTTGGCTGTGACACACTGAATTCTACACCTTCATTCCTCTCAGTGCAAGTTTCAGAGAGGACTGAAGATATAGTGGGGTTGGAGATCCCAGATGATGAGGAGCAAGGAGAGGTCCACTTTGTTCTTTGGTATAGGTCTTTTAGGTACGCTTGCCAACGGACTGCATGGCAGGTCGACATATGTCTGGTCAAGCATGTGGTGCCCAAGCGGCTGATGTTTTGGCCACACGAAATACGCTTTAGACATATGTTGCAAATGGCAACGGTGCGATCTGCTGCACACGTCTGAAAAAAGGCCCACACCAAAGAACTTTTGGAATAACAGCTCTGCGGTGTGATGCGGTCGGTGTGCTGCCCTTAAGCTGGCCCCTGGAGGGCATCCTGCCTCGTTGGAGATGTGCCTCCTCCTCCTCCTCCTCTCTCCTATTAGGCACCCATGTGGAGTCAGTGACCTCATCATCCCCTCCCTCCTCATCACTGGAGCCAATCTGGTAGTATGCTGCAGCTGGAAGAACATGACTGCCAGATAGCTGACCTTGTTGGGCACCCCCTCTCTCTGGGCTCACGTTACTACCCCCTCTCTCTGAGCTCACGTTACTGCCTTCCTCCAGCTGGGTTCCATCATCGGAGCCTTCAAAACGCTGGCCATCCTCCTGGAGCATGTACCCAACACTGTGGTCAAACAGTTCGGGGGACTCCTCAGGAGGAAATGGTGGGGCTAGGGAAGGAGTGACTGATGCCACTGAGCCGAGGAAAGAGGCCGCTTTGGCAGCTGCTTTGCCAGACAAAGTACCCTGAGCCTGGGTGAGAGAGGATGAGGAGGATGAGGACGGCTTGGTCATCCACTCTACCAAATCATGGGCATGTTGCAGCTCAACATGGCCAGCTGCCAAAAAAAAGGACAAGCGTGTCCCACGGCCATGTGCTGATGAGGATGCACCGTGTCCACGACCAGCACTGTTGCCTCTAGACACAGAGCCTGCTTGCCCTCCTTTATTGCCTCGTGACTGTCTGCCTCTCTTAGTTTGCCTTCCAGACATGCTAATGGCCTGCAGTGAGTTGTAGCTGCACAAAGGTGGGATGTATATATATATGTATATATATATATATATATATATATATATATATATAATGCAGCTATCAGACTCCACTGCCTGCTGTGGTATTAGTATGGGAAAAGCAGCAAAGGTCTTCAGTTAGTTTTAGGTGAACACTGTGCAGAGGACACAGTACACTATCTGAAAATTCTAGCAGCTCTCTGCCTATGGTTGAACACCACTAACTGTATTCAGGTATTCAGGTAAGCTTTAGTTGAATGCTATGCAAAGCACACAGTACACTAAGTGAAACTCTGCTGCAGCTAGCACAATCACCTGCCTGCCTGTCACAGTATAGTGAACAGCAGTAACGGATCTAGCTAAACTAAATACAGTGTATAAATATATATACAACACCTAGGATGCATATATATCCTCTACACACTGTAACAGCAGCTAACTGACTCGCCTGCCTGCTCTATCTAACTCAATATAAATGACACTGTCTTTCTCTCTGTAACTCTCTCTTTCACAAACGCCAACACACTACAAAAGGCCGACTTCCAGGCGGCCATATATAGTGTGGGGCGTGTACCTACTCCTCTGAGCCATGATTGGCCAAAGCCACCCTGGCTTTGGCCAATTACGGCTCTCCGTTATTACCACGCTGTGATTGGCCAAAGCATGCGGGTCATAGTGCATGCTTTGCCAATCATCAGCCAGCAATGCACTGCAATGCCGCAGTGAATTATGGGCCGTGACGCGCCACTCGAATTTGGCGCAAATGGCCCATAATGTTAGAAATTCGGCGAACAGCCGATGTTCGAGTCGAACATGGGTTCGACTGGAACACGAAGCTCATCCCTAGTGAGATACAGTAGATTGAGACAAATAAATATTCAGAGCCTATGTCTTATCAGAATTCATGTTAAAATTGCTTACTGCCCCAAATTCTGCAAATGTTTGAATAAGGGACGGGATAGAGGTAAGGCCCCTTGATGTATTTGAAGGTTTCATGTCTTCCCTTTACCTTCTTTCCTTCAGACTGTACATATTAAAGTGGGGTTCCACCTGCAATTTTTTTTAAAAGTCAGCAGCTACAAACACTGTAGCTGCTGACTTTTAATAAGGACACTTACCTGTCCTAGGCGCCCGTGATGTCGGCCCCCCGAGGCCGATCCCTCGATCGTGACTGGTCCCGGCACCGCCATCCTCACTAAGGGAAACAGGCAGTGAGCCTTGCGGCTTTACTGCCCGTTTCCTACTGCGCATGCGCGAGTCTCGGGCGCTGTATGACTGGGCAGCTGCTCTCTGGGATACACACAGTTCCCAAAAGGCAGCGTGCCCCATTCCCCAGAAGACAACGCGAAGATGAAGACCAGCCGCAGACTAGGAAGAGGCAGATTAGGAAGATCCGCATGGCAACCGCAATTTCTGGTAAGTAAAAAAAAAATATTTTCTATTTTTTGGTGGAATTTTGGTGTCATTTTTTTTTTTTTTTAGGGTGGACCTCCACTTTAAGTTCCTGAAGTCGCTTTCGATATGTTTTATCCCCCAGACCTTTCACCATTTTTGTTACCCGTCTCTGGATGGGTAACAAAAGTAGTGAAAGGTCTTGGCTAAAGACCTTCAAAATGCTTACAAACTTCCTAAGCAGGCCTTCTTTGGATACTTAGCGATCTGTCACTATGCTGAAACCTTGTATCAAATGTGGGAACAACAAAATTTATAATGAAGGTATACTGAACAGCCACTCAAATATCTAGTGAATATTTGAAATGAACAGACACACCAAGAGCAGTTTTGATAAAAAGCATAAAACAAAACTTTACTGGACATCAAAATACATAAAGTTTCTTACATATAAAAGTTACCATAAATATTACACCAAATAACAAGACTTAAAAATACACTCCTATTCCCAATATCCCAAAGAAAGGTCAAATACCTAACTCTGGCAACAGCTTTCACTGGACCAAGGACAAGGAAGAGTTTTTGGTGCATGCTTTGCTTCCACAGCTCAAAAACAAACCTCTTTCCCCATGCTAAAGATTCTATTATAGTCGTGTATATGAGACCACCCACAGGATATAATCATTCCTCTTGACAACTCACAGGTAGTTTTGTGAGTGATGTCAGCAACACATGGTTGCACTTCCCCCCCAAACCACATGGTTAATTGGATATGTGGAAGCCATCTTTAAACACACAATGTCAAGCTATGCTCACTACACAACCTGTGGGTAAGAGATATTATTACACATGTATGGGGACATTTGTCATGAATCAGTTAAAAATATCCACAACTGATACAAACCTTGACAGGCTCGATTGTATTCCCTGATGTCCTTTGAGAAAATAAGCCTGAGTGGGCCATCAAGTAAAGGGTTAATTACAGGGTATTACTCTCCTCTCCCAAAATGGGAGCAAATCTTGGGAGAAGAATTGCCCTGGAAGACCTGACAGCGATTATGGTCCCAAGCAGTTAAAAGCTCAATATGCATGCTTTACAAAGAGAATCAATACAAAATATTATTTTATTGGTACAACCTCCCAGACAAGCTACAAGCCCTATACCCTGCAGTTGGTGATAGGTGCTTAAGATGCCAGAGGGCTCACTACACGATTCAACATATATATTGACATTGCCCTCTTATTAAACCTTATTGGCAAGTTGTCCACACTGATCTTCCATCTTTTTGACAGCTTGATTCCTTTCACACCCAAAATGTTTCTTTTAGGTCTACCTCCAACTGGCTTTTTCAAAACGCCTAAACAACTGCTAGTGCATGTCCTTACAGCAGCACAATGTTTGATTGCCCTTCTCTTTCTGTAACGGAACTGCACTCCAGGATCAGGGATATCAAGAGAATGGAATACCTTACGGCTGCCATTAAAGTGGGAGTAAACTTTAGGTAAGCCTATAATAAGACTTATAAATTCAAAAAATGCAGCGCTACAGTGTAATAACAAATAAAAGTCCAACAATTGAAGGCAATCAACATTGGATGGAGGTAAAGATGAGATGAAACTGCCACCAAGCTTCAGTGTGCAAAAACAGAAAATAAAGGCACACCACACCAACGTGCTCACAATCTGCTTACCAGAAAGTGGAAAATAACAGGCAATGTAATCAAATGATGCAGAGGGTCAGACGTTGAGAGAAGGACACTCCAAATCAGATGGTTCGATCATAGGGAAGACCAACATCACTAATGTCAAGGCAATTTCCAGAGTATAGATGTGGAGCTATGCAAATCTCAGCCAGAAGTTTTACCCAATGAGAGAAAAATGAGGCAGCATAGTGAAGCCCGTAAGGTAAAAAACATAAGCATTTATTGTAGTCTACTTACAAATAGCAGGTAACATCAAGGCATATAAAACAATTCCGCGGCTCTCAGCGTGCTTGCATCGGCCAGCCTGACATGTTTCATCCTATGTGGATATCATCAGTGGCGTGGCCAATGATACAAGCACGCCCACATAAATACCTAGAAACCCAGTCACACTGGCCAATGATGAAACAGCATGGCTGGATAACAGCTGAAATAATAAAAAAAACATTACCCAAACATTGGTCGCACATGTGCAGTGCGGCCATCCTTGTTAAAGTTCCGGTCCATAGTGCATGCGCATGCGCCAAGCAGGGATGATTCAGCAAAGGGGACAGGAGCTAATAATCAGGCTGTAAGGGTCACTCCCGGCAGGACGAAATCATCACTGTGTCCCCCGGAAGTGAATGGGGACATGTAATCAGATAGCAGAAAAAACGTCTCTCCATAAGGAATTCAATATCCGGTCAGCGGATCCACCCGCCTGAACCGGAAGTGACGTCAGTGGAGCGCAAACAAGGAAGAAGCGCGTTCCACAGTGTAATCATAAAGACGTCCACATCCGGTCTGCGGATCCAGCCGCCGAAACCGGAAGTGACGTCAGTGGAGCGCAAACAAAGGAGAAGCGCATTCCACACTAAAATCAAAGACATACATATCAATCAAGGACAGATGGCCGTATGGCCGGCTGCCCACATAGGAATACTAGACTAAATACACATGAATATAAACAGTCAATATATGTATTGCTGGTGAGAGCATATATGTACCATAGGAAAGGACCAATTTCGCCAAACGTGGATAGAAATAAGGATGATCTGGCTGAAGGGAGGAAGAAAGAGGAGGGGAGGCTCCCAAAAGCCAGAACCTAAAAAATCCAGAATGGAAAAAAGAAAAGGGTGGGGAGAACACTACCCACTAGTGACTAATAATGGTATTAACCATAAAACACAAGCAGTTATGAGATAAACTGCTTCAAAGGCAATAAAAAAAAAAAAAAAAAAAAATTTTTTTTTTTAAATAGAGTCCCAATAATTTTTATAATAGGACACACATAAAAAATGAAAAACTAATTCATTAATAAAATGTATTTTGGTATATGCGTACACACACCGCCCACTGGTAGTGTGAAACACATAACCCAAAAATTAACTGTTGTTAATAAAACAATTCACATCCCAATCGACATTAATGCCGAAAGGGGTGTAGCATTTGAGGTTGTATATCCAGCGAGTTTCAAGCCTGGAAATCTCCCGCTTTGACATACTTCCTCGCCAGTGAGGATTAAAACGATCAATGGCCAGAAAGGTGGTGCCCTTAGGATTCTTATTGTGGCACTCCAGGTAGTGTTTGGACACCGTATGTTTTGGAAAACCTTTCCTAATATTCATGATGTGTTCATTGACCCGAACATGCATCGCACGTGTCGTGCGTCCTACGTACTGAAGACCGCAGGGGCAGATCCGAAGGTAAACTACATTCAATGATGTGCAGGTGATGAAGGTGTTAATATCATAAACCCTGCCGGTGGTATGAGAATTGAACTGGCATATCTTTCTCCTCCTGTCTTTATTAATCGCACATACATTACAATTATGACATGGATGATACCCTTTAGACTTCTGAAAGAACGATACTCTGTTGGGAGCATCCAAGATATTAGGAGCAATTTGAATCTTAAGAGGAGGAACTCCCCTAAAAACTATCTGAGGTCGGTCCGGGAGAACTGGACCCAGAAATTTATCATTTTTCAAAACGCTCCAATGTTTAGAAAAAATTCTCTTGATATCATTATGTTGTTGTGAAAAGGTGGTAACCATGGCAAAATTATAATTGGTTTCGCTATAAGATGCCTTGACTTTGTTTTGAAGAATAGAGGTTCGATCTAAATTACTTATTTCATTAATGACAATATCAAGGTCATTACCTCGATACCCTTTTTCTATGAACCTTTCCTTTAGAACATTAGCCTGCAAGAAAAAATCCTTTTTCAAGGTGCAATTCCGCCTTAAACGAAGAAATTGGCTTTTGGGGACAGACTTTAGCCATGAGGGGTGATGGCAACTACCCCGTCCAATATAGCCATTTCAATCGGTGCTCTTAAAGAAGGTGGATATATGGAAAGCACCGTTCTTGACCCGTATATTTAGATCCAAGAAATTGATGTTATCGGTGCTCATCACAGAATCCAACACAATTCCCAACGGGTTAACATTAAGATGTTGCATAAGGGCAGTTAGAGATGCCATGTCTCCATTCCATAGGAGGAGGATGTCGTCTATATATCGACCCCAGAAGATCAACTCCGGTCTCCTGTTAGTATAGACGACATCCTCCTCCCACTTGGCCATAAAAAGATTGCCCATACTGGGCACAAATTTTGCGCCCATAGCGACCCCTCTGTCCTGGAGGTAGTGAGTCCCCCCGAACCAGAAATAATTATGGGTCATAGCATTTCTCAATAGATTCAAAATAAAGTCCTGTTGGGACCCAATCAATTCAGAGTCCCTTCGTAGAAAGGTACACACAGCTTCCAAACCATCCGAGTGAGAGATGATGGTGTAGAGGGAGGCCACATCGGCGGTGGCCAAGATGTAACCATCCCTCCACTCCAAACTCTCAAAAGCTCGGATGACCTGTGCGGAATCCTTAATGTATGATGGAGTGCTAGACACTAAAGGCTGCAGAAATCCATCTATGTATTTACCAATGCGAGAGGTGATAGAGTCCAACCCACTGATGATGGGCCTCCCAGGGGGGTTGGTTAAACTCTTATGCACCTTTGGAAGAAAATACATAACAGGCTTTCTAGGGGCCAATGGGATAAAAAAATCCCTTTCTTTCTTATTGAGAAGGTTATTCGCATACCCCTCCTCTACAAGTGATGTTAATTCCCGTTTATATTTAAAAATGGGATCATGATTGAGTGGTATATAAGTTTCAGTATCAGATAGAATTCTTTCCATTTCGGAAATATAGGCACTTTTATCCATCACCACTATCCCCCCCCCCCTTATCGGCGGGGCGGATGATGATGTCACTTCTCTCTTTCAAGGATTTTAATCCTTCACGAAAGCTAGAGTCCTGATAGTTTTTCTTGATTTTTAGTTGGTCAATATCTTTTAGGACAAGTTCTTTAAAAACTGAAATGGAAGGGGGTATAAAGCCGGGCGGGTTAAAGAGGGAAGCATTGGAAAGACCCGAATGCCTCACTCCATTGGTATCCTCCAGAGAGGTAGTAACACCTTGAGACAAAAAATATCTTTTGATGTTAACTTTATGTATGTATTTTTGAATGTCTATAAATGCTCCAAATTTACTCAGGGGTTTATCCGGAGCAAATTTTAGTCCATGACCCAACACGAACTTCTCATTATCAGTGAGTATATTTTTACTAAGATTAAAAATACCCGCATCCCTTACAACCTTTGCCTTTTTCGATCGGCTCCTCCTCCCCCCTCTGGTCCCTCTCCTGGTTCTCCCCCCCTTTTGCCTCTCTGTGGGACCCTGGGAAAAAAAGAAGAAGAGGAAGCCGGTGGGCCTGGGTGATAGGAGGGGCCCTGATTGGAAGGATAGGGTCTCCTAGGTGAATACGGTCCTGGACTGTTCCAATCAGATTGTTTCCGTTCTGGATGTCTGTTTCTTGGAGTAGGAGCAGAGGGATGTTGAACAACGTAACGATATTCGAAACCTTGTTCATCATAATCGTCATAATCCCCCTGATACTCCTCCAAAGGTGCATATTGATTGTATATTGGGAAATCATCACCACGATCCCCCCGTGGGTGATCGTGATGAACATAATCACTACGTCCTTGATTCCTCGGATGGACTCCCTTATTATGGGGATGTCTATAGGGTGTAGGTTTACGGTTATTATTAGCAACTCTCCTCCAACTCCATTTAGGTGTATGGGTAGTGTTTGCATTATGATTGGTATGCAAAACAGGGGGAACTGGAGGTTTAGGTTGTGTGGCAGGCCCAGAGGGGCGCCCTGCTCCTCCCTCAGCTTGGGCCAACCTCTTGACCTGCCATTTAAATACCTGACTACTGGTGTAGTCCTCCAAATCCCTAGTAAACTTCTCTTTCTTTTTTATCTTCTGATCAAGGTCCTCTTTTTCAAGGACCCTTTTCAGAGTTTCGGATTTGCTTTTATACTCCTCCGAATCTTTATAAGATGATAATTTATCCTTGACATCGGATATATCCTCATCCAACTTATTTAATTTACGTCTCTTCCTGGTAATCAGAACCCATAATAGGTCTAAACCCACATCATTGAAGTATTTAAACTAACCCAAAAGGTCTGTTTCATCCTCTTGTGGGGTAATTTCAAATCTCAGACCCCTCGGAACCATGGCATCATCCAAGTATTTTTCTAGGAAGGCTATATCCCAATGACCATGGACCTCTGAGATCATTAAGTTTTTTATGTTTCAATCTTTTTATTCAAGTTTTGTCATACAAAATGTATAAAAGTCGCCACATAACATTGTACAGTCACAATCAACATTTGGGGTAACACAATGAAGATCACCAAGTGTAGGGGTCCTTGGAGTAGTCCGAAGCTCCGTAGAGCCGTTAACCCCTATTAGCATCGCAGATCATATCTGAACCGTCCACCCAGATGAGCCGCCCCCCCATCCATCTATCGGGGGGGGCGCAACTCAGCCGGCCGTGTGGGCAGCCCAGAGGTCTGATCAGACTGACAATGGTCCCGTAGGAGCTGAGAAAACAGGGAGCAGCACAAACCTCTAAGGTCTGGATCTGACTCCAAAAATAAACAATAAACAAATTTCAAAAGAGAGGAAAGAGGACAGTGACAAAGAATAGAAGGAAGGAGACAGAGTAAGGAAAGGACAGTTGAGGAGGGGGGAATGGGGGGAGGGAGGGGGGGGAGGAGCCCCGATTCAGCATCCAGACATCTCAACCTAATCCCCTAGGCTATGCTGTAAACATCCCCGGGTCATTAGTTAGGTAACGAAGCCATGGGTCCCAAACTCCATGAAACAGTTTCATTTTATCTTGGGCCAGAGCGGTCAAGCGTTCGTTTAGCATCAACCAAGACAATTTGCCTTTAAGCTGATCGAATGGTAGAGCTGCCGATTTCCAGTTCCTAGCAATAGTGATTTTGGCTGAAATAAAAATAAATGTCAAGAGCCTCTTGCAGGACTTGGAGGCTTCCACATCTCCTCCCCCCAGTAGTGCTTGCTTAGCTGATTTAGTTAGGTTTAGTTGGGTAAGGGAGTAAACTAAATTATACACCCTGATCCAAAACCTCCGGACCTTTGGGCATGTCCACCAAATATGATAGGTGGTGCCCATCTGGCCACATCCTCTAAAGCACAACGGGGTAGCTCCTGAGACAAAAGTTGCCAGTCTGACCGGCACCATATACCACCTCAGTAGAACCTTATAATTGGCCTCAATTATTGAAGTATTGACGAGCGAACGAGATGCTGTCTCGGCTATCCTATGCCATTCGTCCAGATCCAGGGTTTCCTGCAAGTCGGTCTCCCATTGGACCATATAAGTCAGCTTTGTCGATACACTCAGCAATATCGAATATATAGCAGATAAATGTCCTTTAATTTTATCATAATTTTTGCATAGATGTTCCATGGGAGTTTGGGTTGCTAGGTTGCTCTTGCGAGCCAGG
This sequence comes from Rana muscosa, assembly GCA_029206835.1. Taxonomy (NCBI): domain Eukaryota; kingdom Metazoa; phylum Chordata; class Amphibia; order Anura; family Ranidae; genus Rana; species Rana muscosa. The sequence continues at coordinate 600,673,875 of CM055122.1, read as the reverse complement.
GTTTGTACATAATGTGAGATTTGGGCGAACCTATAACCCTCCGCTGGAGGCATTTGATGCCTGTCAGCCATAGTCCGTTCGGTCAGCATACCTCTATGATCGCACAAGTCAGCAATACACTTAAAACCCTTATTAGTCCACCATTCGAACGCTAGTGGAGTGAGACCCGGGGTGAATGCTTTATTTTGAAGCAGAGGTGTCAGTGGAGAATGAGGAGATTTGAATTTGTGAGATCTGGAGAGTCTGTCCCATAGTTCCAGTGACATGGATAAAGTAGGGCAAAGTATAGGAGGTCGCTCCTTGATAGGGAGCCATAAAATATAAGAAATAGGTTTGGGACGGCAGGAATAAGATTCCATAGCCATCCAAATGGCCTGTGCCTGTTGGGAGTGAAACCTTGTAAGTTGTGCTATCTGGGCAGCATAAAAATATTTTAATAAGTCTGGAAGACCAAGTCCTCCTCTCCGCTTCAACGTGTATAGAGTGCTCCTATTCACCCTGGGTCTCTTATCACCCCAAATAAACTGTAGTACTTTATTCTGGAATCGTTTAAGGTCATCACGGGCCAATGAAACTGGCAAGGTACGGAAGAAATACAATAATCGAGGTAGAACATTCATTTTAATTGAGTGAAGTCTGCCAAACCACGATGGCGGGTGAACCTGCCACTTAGCCATGTCAGCTGTTAGCCGTTTGAAAAGGGCTGGATAATTCTCTTTGTACAACTCACCAATAGATGAGGTCAGCTGTATGCCTAAATAAGGGAGAGCTGTGGATTCCCATCGGAATTGAAATGATTTTTCAAGCGTAGCCTGAGTGGAGCTTAGCAAAGATAAGTTCAGTGCTCTTGACTTACTATGATTAATTGCCAACCCGGAAATGTTGGAGAAAGGCTGCAAAATAGCATACAAGTTAGGTAGGGATGTGATCGGTGAGGTCAAGGTCAGCAACAAGTCGTCCGCAAAGAGTAAACATTTGTGTTCATAGTCTCCGCAATAAATGCCCTGTATATCTCTGCAGGCGCGAATTTTGAGCGCTAGTGGTTCAATCGCCAGGGCGAATAATAGTGGCGACAACGGGCAGCCCTGTCTAGTTCCTCTCCTGATAGGAAATGTTTGGGATGTATATCCTCTGAGCATTAGCGAGGCACTGGGGGAATCATATAATATGTGAAGGAGATCCAGAAAGCGTCTCCCAAATCCAAAGCGTGTGAGAACATCAAAAAGATAGTCCCAGGAGATAGAATCGAACGCCTTCTGGATATCCAATGAAAGTAACATTCCCCTCCTAGTCCCCTTACCATCCCAATCAGACCGAACTGCCGAGATAAGGTTAATTATCCGGCGGGTTTGGTCCGATGCCTGTCTTGTCGGGACAAAACCTGCTTGGTCAGGATGGATATAACACTGAAGAAAAGTATTAAGTCTCTGGGCCAGTATTTTGGTTAGAATCTTAAGATCCGTATTGATCAGAGAAATTGGGCGATAATTGGAACAGTCTGTATGGTCCTTTCCTGGTTTCGGGATAACACTTATATAGGCTACATTTTCATGGCTGGGGAGCTTGCTGCCGCTTCTCAGGTCATTAAAGTAAGTACAGAGATGTGGGGCCAGAAGATCGTGATATTTCCTATAGTAGTGACCCGGGAATCCATCTGGCCCAGGGGCCTTGGTAGGGTGTAGGGTTTTGATTGCAGCCCTGACTTCAGGCTCTGTAAGAGCACCGTCCATCAGTTCCGCATGGGCTTGTGTCAATTTAGGCAGCTGTAAGTCGCGAAAGAATGTGCTCGCTTCAGATGAATCGAACTTGTCCTGCACTCCATACAGCTTAGCATAAAATTTGTGAAATTCTCCAATTATCCGTTCGGGGTTCTGGGAGGTTAGGCCCGTGGATAGTCGTAGTTTAGGCAAAGTCGGTGTGTACGGTCGAGGAACCAGTTTTCTAGCTAACATTGTGGTAGGTTTATCACCCATCGTATAGAACCTGTGCTTAGACCAACTAATATGTTTCTCCGCTTGAGTAGTCAAGCTAAGATTTAGTGCTAGTTGAGCCTCGTCAATTTTATGCCTTATATCTACCAGGGGATTTCTGTGCTGTTCACTAAGTAAGTTATCTAAGTTAGTTTCCAGAATCTTATTTGCCTGTTCCCTATTGCGTTTAATCCTGGCTGCCACTTGCAACAATATGCCCCTAATCGCTGCTTTATGAGCTACCCAGTTAATTGCGGGGGATGTGTCCGATGCCTTATTAAGTCTAAAGTATTCCTGTATTTCCTTTTGAATCTCTAAAAAGATTGTAGGGTCATTCAGCAAGCTCACATTAAGTCTCCACGGGGAGGGTCTAGATTTAGTCCATAGCCCTGAAGTAGAGAGTTTTATCGGGGAATGATCAGACCAAGGGGTAGATAAAATCTTAACCGACTTAATAAATGGTAGCAAAGGCGTACGTACTAGAACGTGGTCTATCCTCGAGTAAGTATGATGGGCTTGTGAAAAGTGTGTAAAGTCTCTGACCGTAGGGTTATTTTCTCGCCAGGCGTCGATGAGGTCATAGAAATGAAACAGACGTGCAACCTTGCTGCTTCCAGTCGGTGGGCGTTTCAATGATGGTCTAGAGGAGTCCGATTTATCCATAATTCTGTCCAAGGGAATATTACTATCGCCTCCCATAATGACCTGACCCTGGACTTTGGGCATAAGAATCTTCAGCATTTTGCTAAAGAATTCCGGCTGTCCAGTATTCGGGGCATAGTATGATATAAAGGACACCTCCTGGTCATGGAGCCGCCCCACTGCCATAATATATCTACCTCTCTTGTCCTTAACGATAGCGATGGTGGTAAAGGGGGTCCGTTTCGAAAAGCAGATGGCTACACCGCCCTTCTTTTCCCGACCCCCTGCCAAGTAAAACTGTGGATACTTCCCATTGAGGTAACGGGGCGCTGAGACATTGGAGAAATGAGTTTCCTGCAATAGCAGGACTTCAGCCTTCTGTTTATGATAAAACTGGAAAGCCTTAGTTCTTTTAGTAGGGGAGTTAAATCCATGTACATTGTGGCTAACTATCGAATAGTCTGTGTTATATGTGGTGGCCATCGTGGTAGGGCAGAGCACTCTTACCTTGCATAATGAATGAAGCGAGAAGGGTCCCGATGATGATGACTGTTTGGCTACGTGACCTCTCAGACCATGACATAAGGGAAGGGCGCTGAACCGAGGCTCCGAAGAAAGAGGGGGAAGGGAGAGAAGGAAAAGGCATTAGAGAAGAAGAGAAACAAAAATAAAAGCAAAAAAAATATACATAGGCCTTAGGCCCAAACAACCAATATAACTCAATCCTAGCTGATGAATGAAGGAATGGGGAATAACCCCTGCCGGAGACAACATCCGGCAAATTAGGTGCAAGGGTACCATCCTTGTCGTAGGATAGGTAGTCTTGCAGTTGGGTGGCAAGCATGACCACCCCGACCCAAATATGATTACACTCTGTACGAGCAGGCTATTCGAGGTCATATCGGAAATGACAAAATCAATCAATACAGTTTTAACATAACAGGCTGTCTATAGGAACATGCATTCCCAAGGCCAGTGGCGCCGGGGCCGGAAGGGTCCCCATCGGTCGTTCCGGCCCCCGAGCCACAGCCCAACAGGGGAACACATTGCGGTCCGACTAAGGCCCCCAGACTGCTAAAAAGCAAAAAGCAAAATTTCTTCGACCAGGTTGGGCCCGTCGGGGTTGTAAAATATTCGGCTGGCAGCCAGTCCGAAGAACCAGGAACTCCAGTAACTTTGTAACCCGTGACTTTGTAACCTGTGAACTGTGAACGGTAACGATGGCCCCATCAGGCCCATAGTCCACCATGGGCCCAGGCCATATCCGTGCAATCAAGCACTAACAGTTCCCAAAAGGGGGCAAAAAAGCAAAAAGAGAGAAGAGCAATAATACTCAGGTATTCCGGCGAGCATTTCTGGCCTGTGAGCGTGTGCGATCCTGCCATATCGGGGAGAGGGGACGATGATCCAGACGAGGGGGAGATGAAATCGGAGTCGGAGAGTCCCGTGCAATGATGCCGAGACTAAGCAGTAGGTCTTCGCCTGCTTGGAACGTGGAAAAGGAGTGGGACTTTCCGTTGTAAGTGAATGATAACTTAAAAGGGAACGACCATCGATACTTAATCTGTTTGGCCATAAGTTGCTGGAGTAATGGCCGTAGGTTTCTGCGTTTCTGGACCGTTGATGGCGCCAAATCTGTAAAGAGCTGTATTGGTGTTCCAAATAGCGACAGGTCCGGCCTGTTGCGAGCCGCAAGCATCATCTTATCCTTAATGCGGTAGTGATGTGGCTTAACAATAATGTCTCGTGGTAGGCCGTCGGCCCTTGGGGCTGTCAGTGCTCGGTGAACGCGATCAACTTCCATGTGGTGGTTGGCTATATCAGGGATAAGGGTTTTCATCAGGTCTTTTACAGCCCCCTCTAGATCTGTGTGAGTTTCAGGGAGGCCACGCACGCGGACATTGTACCTACGAGAACGATTCTCCAAATCTTCAATTTTTGTGAATGCCTCTTCTAATCTATCCTGGAGGTCTGTCACCATGGCTGAGTTCTGGTTGACCCTTTTGATGGCTCCATCCACTTTGGTTTCAATTAGCTCAAAACGCTCTCCCAAGCTATGGATGTCTTTTTTCAGGTCAGTGGTGATTAATGTGCAGGCCTTAGAGAGCTCCTGCTGCAGCATGGTGGAGAATCTGCCCAACAGTACAGCATCAGGGGAATAGTGTGAGAGCTGGGGAATTGGCATATCCTGGCTGGATTGGCTGGATTGGCTAATGAGGACTTCTGCTAAGTCTGCCATGTTCCTATCCATGGAGGAGGCAGGGGAGTTTGGAGAGTCATGTCTATCAGCGTATATGGCTGGGGATGGGGGATATGATAGTGACTCACCCCGCTGTCCGGTCTCCACCTCTCCCGAGGATTGTGAGGAGAATGGATCCCTAGTTGGCTCCAGATTTAGCTGCCTGTCTCCTCTCTGTGTAGCGCCGTCGGATCTGGCTGCTGCCGTGCTGCCTCGTGTGTCTGGCTTACCCGGCGCCATCTTGGATCGCGGCTGTGCTGTAGGGGAAGGCCCTGCTCTCTTCTGGGCTGTAGTTTGCGTATCGTGTCCTTTCCGCGGCTGCCCCTGTGCCCTACGGTTCATCGCCACTTCGGGGCTGGTGTGGGATCGGTCCTGGCTCACGGACCTCAGTGCCTGCGCTATCGTTAGCTCTGGTGGGTCGGGGTGCCGGGAGCTCGGTCAGCACACGTCCTTCTCCGAGTCCCCGCGCATGCGCACTCCATTACGTTTTTTAAACGGACGTAAAGACCCCCAATATCAAGATTTTGTTGAACCTCCACATTATTGAAAACATCTTTAACCACTTAACGACCGCTCACTGTATATATACGTCGGCAGAATGGCACCGACAGGCACAATCACGTAGAGTGTACGTGATTGCCTTTGTATAGTTGGGGGGTCCAATCGGACCCCCCTCCTATACAGTGAGCAGTGGCTAAGTGTCCGGGAGCGTTCCGGGATGAGGGGGCAGCCATTCGTTTCCGGCCACCCCCTCGCGATCGCTCCCGGCGAATGGAAATGCCCCCTCTGTCTGTGTCAGGCAGAGGAAGCAGGAGGAAGTGATGTCATCTCTGGTGCGGCGCTCACATATACCGAGCGCCGTACAAGAGAAGACATCAGGTCAGTGCACACAACACTACACTGACACCAGGACACATAGGGACATAAATCGCCCCCCCCAGGCCCCCCCAGACACCCCCAGATCACCCCCCAGATCACCCCCCAGCCCCCAGTCACAGTGTCACTGATTGCAGTGACCATTTATTTACTGATCACTGCAATCAGTGACATTTGTGACTGTAAAAGTGTCAGTACATTCAGTTTTAGGTCCAGTGTAGCCCCCTAACCCCCCCTAATAAAGGTTTAACCCCCTGATCACCCCCCAGATAACCCTTTCACCCCCTATCACCACTGTCACTAAGCGATCATTTTTCTGATCGCTGTCTTAGCGTCAGTGATGCCGATCGGCAGCCAGTAATTTTTTTTAGGTTTGCTGCATATTTTTATAGCGTCAGGTACCCCAATATATTATCTAATAAAGGTTTAACCCCCTTGATCGCCCCCAGGTAACCCTTTCACCCCCTATCACCACTGTCGCTAAGCGATCGTTTTTCTAAACGCTGTCTTAGTGTCGGTGAGGCAGATCGGTAGCTGGTAATTTTTTTTAGGTTCGCCGCAGGTTTTTATAGCGTCAGGTACCCCAATATGTTATCTAATAAAGGTTTAACCCCCTTGATCGCCCCCCAGGTAACCCTTTCACCCCTATCACCACTGTCGCTAAGCGATCGTTTTTCTAAACGCTGTCTTAGTGTCGGTGATGCAGATCGGTAGCCAGTAATTTTTTTTAGGTTCGCCGCATGTTTTTATAGCGTCAGGTACCCCAATATATTATATAATAAAGGTTTAACCCCCTTGATCGCCCCCCAGGTAACCCTTTCACCCCCTATCACCACTGTCGCTAAGCGATCGTTTTTCTGATCGCTGTCTTAGTGTCGGTGATTCAGTTCGGTAGCCAGTAATTTTTTTTAGGTTCGCCGCAGGTTTTTATAGCGTCAGGTACCCCCATATATTATCTAATAAAGGTTTTAACCCCCTGATTGCCCCTAGTTAACCCTTTCACCAGTGATCACCATATAAGTGTTACGGGTGACGCTGGTTAGTTAGTTTGCTTTTTATAGTGTCAGGGCACCCGCCGTATATAACCCAATAAAGGTTTAACCCCCTGATCGCCCGGCGGGTGATATCAATTAGGTTTTAGCGTCAGAGAGGGTCTGCGTCACACCCCAGGCAGCGTCAGGTTAGTGCCAGTAACGCTAACACCCACGCGTGAAGCATACATCCCCCTTAGTGGTATAGTATCTGAACAGATCAATATCTGATCTGATCAGATCTATACTAGCGTCCCCAGCAGTTTAGGGTTCCCAAAAACGCAGTGTTAGCGGGATCAGCCCAGATACCTGCTGGCACCTGCGTTTTTCCCCTCCGTCCAGCCCAGGCCACCCAAGTGCAGTATCGATCGATCACTGTCACTTACAAAACAAAAACACACATAACTGCAGCGTTCGCAGAGACAGGCCTGATCCCTGCAACTCCAGTGCTGTAGGAGGTGATTTCACCACCACAGTTAAATAAAAAAAGCATATATGCCGAAGCATTGGGGCAGCAGGAGCGGAGGAGCGATTTTGCTCCTAATGCCGCGTACATACGGTCGAAATTCCGACGGAGGCTTGCCCGTGGAAAAGTCCGACCATGTGTGTGCGGCATAACTTTTTTGCGGGAGGATGCCCCCATGCTTCGGCATATATAAATGGTGCGTGTATGCCCATCATTGGAAGTGGGTGGATGAAGGGCGGTATTCTAATGGTGGGCATACCCACCGATCAATCTCTTTTTTCGTTCAGCCAACTGGCTGCATGAAAAAAAAAGATTACAATACATGTCCAACAAGGACCAGCAACGTACTGGTATGTTGCTGGACTTTGAATGTTTATACCAGAATGATGCCTGCGGGTTTAGGTATCATCTTGATATAATTCTTTTCAGCCTGCGGCCGGCTTTCATGTAAAAGCAATCCTAGTGGCTAATTAGCCTCTGGACTGCTTTTACAAGCAGTGGGAGGGAATGCCCCCCCGGATATAAAAAGCGCCATTGGGAAATTGGGAAAGCATTTTATCACACCGATCTTGGTGTGGTCAGATGCTTTGAGGGCAGAGGAAAAATCTAGGGTCTAGAAGACCCCAGTTTTTTCAAAAAAAGAGTACCTGTCACTACCTATTGCTATCATAGGGGATATTTACATTCCCTGAGATAACAATAAAAATGATAAAAAAAAAAAAAATACTTGGAAGGAACAATTTAAAAATAAAATAAAAAAGCAAAATTAATAATAAAAAAAAAAAAAAAAAAAAAAAAAAAAAGCACCCCTGTCCTGCCCTGCTCTTGCCCAATGGCGAACGCAAGCGTCGGTCTGGCGTCATATGTAAACAGCAATTGCACCATGCATGTGAGGTATCACCGCGAAGGTCAGATCGAGAGCAGTCATTTTAGCAGTAGACCTCCTCTGTAAATCTACTGGGGTAACCTGTAAAGGCTTTTAAAGGCTTTTAAAAATGTATGTAGTTTGTCGCCAATGCGCGTTTGTGTGAAATTTTAAAGCATGTCGTGTTTGGTATCTATGTACTCGGCCTAAGATCATATTTTTTATTTCATCAAACATTTGGGCAATATAGTGTGTTTTAGTGCATTAAAATTAAAAAAAGTGTATTTTTTAACCCAAAAAATGCGTTTGAAAAATCGCTGCGCAAATACTGTGTAGAAAAAAAAAATGCAACACCCACCATTTTAATCTGTAGGGCCTTTGCTTTTAAAATATATATAATGTTTGGGGGTTCAACATAATTTTCTTGCAAAAAAAAATATGTTTTCATGTAAACAAAAAGTGTCAAAAAGGGCTTTGTCTTCAAGTGGTTAGAAGAGTGGATGTAAGCTTCCTAATGTTGTGTATAAAATGCCAGAACAGTTCAAAACCCCCCCAAATGACCCCATTTTGGAAAGTAGACACCCCAAGCTATATACTGAGAGGCATGTCGAGTCCATGGAATATTTTATATGTTGACACAAGTTGCGGAAAAACTACAATTTTTTTTTTTTTTGCACAAAGTTGTCACTAAATGATATATTGCTCAAACATGCCATGGGCATATGTGGAATTACACCCCAAAATACATTCTGTTGCTTCTCCTGAGTACGGGGATACCACATGTGTGAGACTTTTTGGGAGTCTAGCGGCGTACGGGACCCCAAAAACCAAGCACCGCCTTCAGGCTTTCTAAGGGTGTAAATTTTTGATTTCACTTCTCACTGCCTATCACAGTTTCGGAGGCCATGGAATGCCCAGATGGCACAAACCCCCCCAAATGACCCCATTTTGGAAAGTAGACACCCCAAGCTATTTGCTGAGAGGTATTGTGAGTATTTTGCAGATCTCGCTTTTTTTCACAAAGTTTTGAAAATTGAAAAAAAAAAATATATATATATATATATATTTTCTTTCTTCATTTTCAAAAACAAATGAGAGCTGTAAAATACTCGCCATGCCTCTCAGCAAATAGCTCAGGGTGTCTATATTCCAAAATGGGGTCATTTGGGGGGGTTTTGTGCTATTTTGGCATTTTATGGCCTTCGAAACTGTGATAGGTAGTGAGGAGTGAAATCAAAAATTTGTGCCTAGAAATCCTGAAGGCGGTGCTTGGTTTTCGGGGTCCCGTACGCGGCTAGGCTCCTAAAAAGTCCCACACATGTGGCATCCCCGTACTCAGGAGAAGCAGAAAAATTTATTTTGGGGTGTAATTCCACATATAACCATGGCATGTGTGAGCAATATATCATTTAGTGACAACTTTTTGTAATTTTTTTTTTTTGTCATTATTCAATCACTTGGGACAAAAAAATATTGCTGAGGAAATTGCTGAGAGGCCATTGAGCCCATTGAATATATCATTTAGTGACAACTTTTTGTAATTTTTTTATTTTTTTTGTCATTATTCAATCAAGTGATTGAATAATGACAAAATAATGACAAAAAAAATAAAAATACAAAAAGTTGTCACTAAATGATATATTCAATGGGCTCAACAGGCCTCTCAGCAATTTCCTTGGAGTGTCTACTTTCTAAAATGGGGTCATTTGGGGGGGTTTTGTGCTATTTTGGCATTTTATGGCCTTCGAAACTGTGATAGGTAGTGAGGAGTGAAATCAAAAGTTTGCGCCCTTAGAAATCCTGAAGGCGGTGCTTGGTTTCCGGGGTCCCGTACGCGGCTAGGCTCCCAAAAAGTCCCACACATGTGGTATCCCCGTACTCAGGAGATGCAGCAAAATGTATTTTGGGGTGCAATTCCACATATAACCATGGCATGTGTGAGCAATATATCATTTAGTGACAACTTTTTGTAATTTTTTTTTTTGTCTTTATTAAATCACTTAAGACAAAAAAAAATAAAAAATCAATGGGCTCAACATGCCTCTCAGCAATTTCCTTGGGGTGTCTACTTTCCAAAATGGGGTCATTTGGGGGGGTTTTGTACTGCCCTGTCATTTTAGCACCTCAAGAAATGAGATCATAAATTTAAAGCTGTGTAAATTTCAGAAAATGTACCCTAGTTTGTAAACTCTATAACTTTTGCGCAAACCAATAAATATACGCTTATTGACATTTTTTTTACTAAAAACATGTGGCTGAATACATTTTGGCCTAAATGTATGACTAAAATTGAGTTTATCCGATTTTTCTTATAACAAAAAGTAGAAAATATCATTTTTTTTCAAAATTTTCGGTCTTTTTCCATTTATATCGCAAAAAATAAAAATCGCAGAGGCAATCAAATACCATTACAAGAAAGCTCTATTTGTGGGAAGAAAAGGACGCAAATTTCGTTTGGGTACAACATTGCATGTCCGCACAATTTACAGTTAAAGCAGCGCAGTGCAAAATTCTGAATTCACCTCTGGTCCTTTAGCTACCAAATGGTCCGGGGCTTAAGTGGTTAAGATTCAAAGATCGTGAATTGCGAAATCAAAAATATCCATATTAATGAAAAGAACTGTAAGCAGCAAATATCAAATATCAAGAAACAAATTTTAAAAAGGTGAAAATATCTGCGCTATCCGTGAATGAAAGGTGAGTAGCAGCTGGCACAGTCTGTTGATAGCAAACACAAATAATAAATTCAAAAAATGCAGCGCTACAGTGTAATAACAAATAAAAGTCCAACAATTGAAGGCAATCAACATTGGATGAAGGTAAAGATGAGATGAAACCGCCACCAAGCTTCAGTGTGCAAAAACAGAAAATAAAGGCACACCACACCAACGTGCTCACAATCTGCTTACCAGAAAGTGGAAAATAACAGGCAATGTAATCAAATGATGCAGAGGGTCAGACGTTGAGAGAAGGACACTCCAAATCAGATGGTTCGATCATAGGGAAGACCAACATCACTAATGTCAAGGCAATTTCCAGAGTATAGATGTGGAGCTATGCAAATCTCAGCCAGAAGTTTTACCCAATGAGAGAAAAATGAGGCAGCATAGTGAAGCCCGTAAGGTAAAAAACATAAGCATTTATTGTAGTCTACTTACAAATAGCAGGTAACATCAAGGCATATAAAACAATTCCGCGGCTCTCAGCGTGCTTGCATCGGCCAGCCTGACATGTTTCATCCTATGTGGATATCATCAGAGGCGTGGCCAATGATACAAGCACGCCCACATAAATACCTAGAAACCCAGTCACACTGGCCAATGATGAAACAGCATGGCTGGATAACAGCTGAAATAATCAAAAAAACATTACCCAAACATTGGTCGCACATGTGCAGTGCAGCCATCCTTGTTAAAGTTCCGGTCCATAGCGCAAGCAGGGATGATTCAGCAAAGGGGACAGGAGCTAATAATCAGGCTGTAAGGGTCACTCCCGGCAGGGCGAAATCATCACCGCGTCCCCCGGAAGTGAATGGGGACATGTAATCAGATAGCAGAAAAAACGTCTCTCCATAAGGACGTCAATATCCGGTCAGCGGATCCACCCGCCGGAACCGGAAGTGACGTCAGTGGAGCGCAAACAAGGAAGAAGCGCATTCCACAGTGTAATCATAAAGACGTCCATATCCGGTCAGCGGATCCAGCCGCCGAAACCGGAAGTGACGTCCGTGGAGCGCAAACAAGGAAGAAGCGCATTCCACAGTGTAATCATAAAGACGTCCACATCCGGTCTGCGGATCCAGCCGCCGAAACCGGAAGTGACGTCAGTGGAGCGCAAACAAAGGAGAAGCGCATTCCACACTAAAATCAAAGACATACATATCAATCAAGGACAGACGGCCGTATGGCCGGCTGCCCACAAAGGAATACTAGACTAAATACACATGAATATAAACAGTCAATATATGTATTGCTGGTGAGAGCATATATGTACCATAGGAAAGGACCAATTTCGCCAAACGTGGATATAAATAAGGATGATCTGGCTGAAGGGAGGAAGAAAGAGGAGGGGAAAACCTTTCCTAATATTCGTGATGTGTTCATTGACCCAAACATGCATCGCACGTGTCGTGCGTCCTACGTACTGAAGACTGCAGGGGCAGATCAGAAGGTAAACTACATTCAATGATGTGCAGGTGATGAAGGTGTTAATATCATAAACCCTGCCGGTGGTATGAGAATTGAACTGGCATATCTTTCTCCTCCTGTCTTTATTAATCGCACATACATTACAATTATGACATGGATGATACCCTTTAGACTTCTGAAAGAACGATACTTTGTTGGGAGCATCCAAGATATTAGGAGCAATTTGAAGCTTAAGAGGAGGAACTCCCCTAAAAACTATCTGAGGTCGGTCCGGGAGAACTGTTTAGAAAAAATTCTCTTGATATCATTATGTTGTTGTGAAAAGGTGGTAACCATGGCAAAATTATAATTGGTTTCGCTATAAGATGCCTTGACTTTGTTTTGAAGAATAGAGGTTCGATCTAAATTACTTATTTCATTAGTGACAATATCAAGGTCATTACCTCGATACCCTTTTTCTATGAACCTTTCCTTTAGTACATTAGCCTGCAAGAAAAAATCCTTTTTCAAGGTGCAATTCCGCCTTAAACAAAGAAATTGGCTTTTGGGGACAGACTTTAGCCATGAGGGGTGATGGCAACTACCCCGTCCAATATAGCCATTTCGATCGGTGCTCTTAAAGAAGGTGGATATATGGAAAGCACCGTTCTTGACCCATATATTTAGATCCAAGAAATTGATGTTATCGGTGCTCATCACAGAATCCAACACAATTCCCAACGGGTTAACATTAAGATGTTGCATAAAGGCAGCTAGAGATGCCATGTCTCCATTCCATAGGATGAGGATGTCGTCTATATATCGACCCCAGAAGATCAACTCCGTCCTCCTGTTAGTATAGACGACATCCTCCTCCCACTTGGCCATAAAAAGATTGGCCATACTGGGCGCAAATTTTGCGCCCATAGCGACCCCTCTGTCCTGGAGGTAGTGAGTCCCCCCGAACCAGAAATAATTATGGGTCATAGCATATCTCAATAGATTCAAAATAAAGTCCTGTTGGGACCCAATCAATTCAGAGTCCCTTCGTAGAAAGGTCTCTACAGCTTCCAAACCATCCGAGTGAGAGATGATGGTGTAGAGGGAGGCCACATCGGCGGTGGCCAAGATGTAACCATCCCTCCACTCCAAACCCTCAAAAGCTCGGATGACCTGTGCGGAATCCTTAATGTATGATGGAGTGCTAGACACTAAAGGCTGCAGAAATCCATCTATGTATTTACCAATGCGAGAGGTGATAGAGTCCAACCCACTGATGATGGGCCTCTCAGGGGGGTTGGTTAAACTCTTATGCACCTTTGGAAGAAAATACATAACAGGCTTTCTAGGGGCCAATGGGATTAAAAAATCCCTTTCTTTCTTATTGAGAAGGTTATTCGCATACCCCTCCTCTACAAGTGATGTTAATTCCCGTTTATATTTAAAAATGGGATCATGATTGAGTGGTATATAAGTTTCAGTATCAGATAGAATTCTTTCCATTTCGGAAATATAGGCACTTATATAGGTACAGCAAATATCTCCTAAACGTGCGCCATTTAGGAGATATTTACTTTAAATGCATCTTGTGACGTCTGCGGCGCATGCATTCTGAAGGAACGGCACATGCTGTAAACAGAGACTCCCAAGCACATTTTTTTAAAGAGGTTTACTACTACTTTAATGACTATTGACAAATATATTGAGGTTTGGAGATTGTGGCAGATCTTGGTAAACCCTTCTTAGTCTACGCTAGCATAATCCCATTCAGGCTTTCACTAGTTTTGGGTAAAGAGTGGGCGGTGCTCGGGTTCTGGTTGCTGCTCAAGGACACTGGTTCTTCCCTACTTCTCCTCTCTACTACCACTTCTCTACCTAGTTTTTGCTCTTTCTTCCCCTTTCTGCAAATTTTTCTCTCCACTGGCAACCTGTTACACCTAGTCATGTCTAATTTTTCTGACGTTTTTTCTTAAGCTACACGAATACTTCAGCTGTTTACATAATACAATGGTACCTGCTGCTGAATGATTTATTCAGAAAAGTGCTTCACTCTTAAATCTTGGCCTTTATCAGCTGGGTCTCCTACTTTCATGCAAGAAATTTCAGTCTATGTTGTCTTATTTTCTATGAGTTATGGAGCCCTGTCACATGGATTCCTTCTAAAAGCATCACTATATACATGAATGTTCTTTTGTATGTTCACTGTCGCTTATCTTTTTTACAGTGCATCCTCTCTCTCTAGTATAACTTAAAAAAAATCTCAAAAAGGACAGTTTTCAAAAGAAATGTCCCTTTTATTCCCTCACTCCCTGAACCTATATTTTCAGACTCTCCAAGCTTATCTCCTAGTCCAATAGCAAATCTGAAGACAAGCCTTCCTCAGCATGAAGGTGTGCCTTCACTTTCCAGAGTGGAGGGATATTTGTTAGCGCTTGCTGCCCCTTGGACATCTTGTATCTCAGATGCTTGGTGTAGGAGGGGGTATCCCAGGGCTACAAATTGGTGTTTCACTCCCTGCATTCTCATCAATTTCTCACCCACAACTTTCCTGTGTTACAGAGTGTAACAGGAGGCTGGCTGGAACATGCAGGGTATTACAATGGTGCAAAGCAGCAGGTGACTGACTGGAGTACAGACAATAAATGTAGACTACATGCTGTCAGGGTTGCAAAGAGTCACTTGAGCAGGTTGCAGACTGGGAACAAGACGATTACAAGGGCAGGTTTGGGAGCACAGGCACAAGGTACAGGTTGGAGAACACATGTAACACAAGACTGGAAGCAAGCTGGAGAACACAAGGATCACAAGGCTGGATGCAGACTGGAGTACACAAGGGTCACGTCAGAGACAGACAGGCTGGGGCATGCTGGGGTCACAGAGGCAATCTGAGGATTCACTGGGGAGCACAGGAAAGTTCACTAGGATGAAATGATCTGCCACTGGAGTGTGGAACAGGTGAGTGTGAAAATTCTGCTACTACTTCCTCATATGATTATGGTGTACATATATTCAAGGTAAGAATGTTTTAGGAGGAGGTGAAAAACTTGTAGGGAATAAAAATATTTTGGGAAAATCACCATTTTATTTAGACTAACTTTACCCATAAATGTTACAGAAATGGGACCGGGTGGTAAGAGTCAATTCGAGTGATTTCAAAAGTGGAGAAATGTCTCATGTTCCAATGTAATGGAATTGAAGGAGAATTTGTTAATAAATTCTGTGAATAAAAAGTTGTGTTGGACTTTGTTTTGCCTTTTTTTCAATAAAAGTGGGCTGGCAAGCCTTTTAAAATACAGTTTGGACTGATGCAATCTCACTTACAAGCACATCTCAAACAAGCTCACCCCATCACAATGCGAAATTCATAGTACACTCTCACAATATTTGTACAGTTGTACACCTTACCTGGCTCACTTGGTATGGTTTTATTCACCATGGTGCTACACATTTCTGTAAAATTAAAGACATTGGGCATTTGCATGTTTGGAAGTGACTGCTGTGTAACAGCAATTTCACATGGCACCTCTCTCTGGGCTACCCATGACTGTCTGCTCTGCTGATTCTTGCCTGAGCTGCCTCATCTCTGACTACTCTGTCTCTGCTGGTACTAGCCACCTAGCCACACGGTTCATTGTTGCCTTCCCTCTGGCATTGTGCATTGAGGGCTCTTATTCTCAGACTTGATGTCAATGCTGATAATGGATAATGCACCCCTTTAGTGCCTTTCTTTCAGTTCTGGTTCTCTGAACTTACAAAATCTCTTTGTCAAAAGTTATCGCTGCTGTTAGCAAATTTGGTGGAAAATGACTGCTCCTGTTTGTCTTCCCTGACTCAGAATGTTGCTGGGCCCTCATCTGCTGACTCATGCATTACCTGCTGTTTGTCACCTGATTCTTCTGCAGTTCTGCTCTCCTTCAAAAAGGCAGACCCTGCTCTGCTGTTTTTAGCCTCTTTGCCCTTACAAATATTTTTTTGTACTCTACAGCAAATTAAACGTATAGATCTCAAACCTAATAAATAAAAAATCCTATATTTATTTTTGTTTGTGTATTCTATACTATAAATTGAGAGGGAAATAAAACTGGAAATAACCATTTAAAAAATATGCAAACCCCTCATAAAGTGACATGATTAATTATGGAGATAGGAAAGTAAAGATTAATTAGGGGTAGGTAACAAGGTGTGAATAGGTAGAAAACCTAGCTAAGGATAAAATGAGGAGAAAGAAGCTAATTTAGAGCTTGATTGGGTTAAATAGGATAACTAATGAAGAAGAGGCTAATTATGATAAAATAAGCATTTTTATGATCAATAACAAGAAAAGCTTTTTCTTAACTAATATATCACTTTTGCAACTTTTTTCTGTCAAGGAAAAATACATATTTTAATTCATTAGAATAAATATAATGTTTCTGTAATGTAAGCAACTCACATGAAAGCAATATTATAGTGTATTAATACAATACAGCAATTGTAAATAAGGCTTGCTGAAGTTGGGGAGTTAGATGTGCTCCTCTGCCTCAACGCCTGGCACCAACATGTGAGTTCACATGCTCTGAAGAGGGAAGAAATCAGAGATTACTGGGACCCCATCATTTCAGTTTTTTTATGGCCATAGTTGCCGCAAAAGGGAGGGACTTTCAAAAACGTCTTGCCTAGGCTTTAATATTGTTCCAAAAGTTATTTAAAAATCAGTTCTTATACTTACCTTTTTGTTCCTTAAAATATGCTTGGTTCTTCCCCTGGCAGCTTGACATGGGTCACTTCTTAGACTATGTCCATGTACCAGGACCAGGCTGAATGTGCATCAGCACATCAGCCTGTAGCCTAATTTAAAGTGAGTAACTTAAAGTGACAATGCTGCTTTTCCATAGATTTATAGAGAGAGTGAATGTTGTCACTTTAGGACAGGAACTGCATTACTGGCAGGTTCAACAGGTAAAAATCAAGAAAAAAAATCTGCGAGAAAGGAAAACTAATACAGCCATCACGTCTAAAGACCAATAAGCTGTAATATATCACATTTTTGTTCTTGGCTTTAGATATAATTTAATCTTTCGGTGATCTTCCTAGATAACTTTAACAATAAAAATGCTGTAAAATAAATTTCTGTCAATAAAAAAAAAAATCTTCTTTAAGCATTAGGATAAGCTGCACATTTCTATAATTTAGAAAATGATGGCAATAATATAGGGTATCAATACAGTGCATCAAGTGCAAAGAAGTCTTGATGTTTTTTATGAATGTCAGCACGCACCCGAGACCCCATGTCACTTATTCCATAAAGATACTATGACATTAGTCTGCTGTTCCTTTCAGAATCACGTCTATGTAGTAAATTATGTTTGTTGCTTGCCCTCAGCTGTAAAGTAACATGCTTCAGTAACTGCCACCTTAATTGAGATGGATTACATTTCTCTTGAAAAAGTGGTGTGCTTGAGATTGAAAATTTATATTTCTGTATTCTCACTTTGATTTCTCATGACATTTGGCCCAAACAGCCATGGCTATGAGGGCATTTTTTTCCAGATAAATGATGAACTGTTTTGAAATATAAAGGCTGGATATTGGGCATGTTTTAAGAGCATTAATGTTTTTGTGTTTTTATAGGATGTTGCAAATGTAAGCTTATAGGCTTTGTAAAGCCTATGCAGTATCCAGAAGGTTAGAGGCTCTTATACTCATACTGTAAATATACAGGCCAGGAAAGACTGATGCTAAAAGAACTATATGGTAATAAAGAGAAATTCCAACCTACATGGGAAACCAGGCAGTGAGCTACTAGTCCAATCTAACAAATACTGAAGTTGTACTTAAACCATAAATTTTACCCAAAACCTTAATCGGTGGTCTTTGTTATCCTCTGCACTCAGAACCCATAGAGAACCCAACATGGTTCTTCATGACCTTTGTGTAAACTGTATTTTGTAAGTGCCCCTGTTTCTACTTCCCTTATCATCGATAGAATTCCAAACTTTGCCATGTGATTTGTAGCTGTTAAATTCTTAGAACTATACTGTGTATGTATATATATATATATATATATTTTTACAACAGGCTTTCTTTGTTAGAGACAGCAAGGTGCCAGTAGTGGGTATGTTTGGGCATCGTTCTGTATCACAAGCAGCACTTCTCAGAATACCATATTACCAGCCTGTTCAGAAACAGATGTTTGTCAAAACTGATTCCATTCATCAGACAGTACTGAACTAGTGTGTCTTTGACATTTGCCTTCCACATATGATACCATTTTACCACCTCTGCTGCAGCAATTTCACAATTTTAGCCATGTAAATTGAGGAGTTTTGAATAGTGTTAGAGAGGGTTATAACTCCTGTCAAGTTTAGCCATGTAAATTGAAGAGTTTTGAATAGTGTTAGAGAGGGTTATAACTCCTGTCAAATTTTTATTTTTGCCATCTGTGCCCTATTAGAGAGATTTTCCCTCTCTTCCTGTCCCATGGCCAAAACAAGAAGTTAAAGGAAATCCCTCTAAAGTGAGATCTCTGGTTGTCACCAGTCACCAAAATTAGTGTCACCATTGGAAGGTTTTCCCCTCTATTTCTGTCCTGGTGACAATATTGGATATTTTTTTACTTTATAAGCATAGAAAAGTGTTGTTAGAAAAACATTGGTAGTCCATCAAGCCTGCCCATTTTGTTTTTGTTTTTATTTTGATTTGTTTTGTTTTTTGTTAACTTTATTGTCTGACTATAGATCTATGTTTATCCCAAGTATGTTTGAAATAATTTGCTGTTGACTGTCTCACTACCTCTACTGGTGGTTTATTCCAAGCATCAACTACCCTTTCAGTAAAATGTCAGGAAAAAGGGGGGAAAAAGCCTATTTCTAGGCCCGTATTGCAGAGAGAAATTGGTCATGGGACTTTGTGTCCCAAATTAAAAAGTAACAATGTAAATTGCATAGAAGGGTACATAAGTAAAAATAAAAGGATGTTTTACTCACCGTAAAATCCTTTTCTCTGAGTCCATGGACCGACACAGCTTCTCTATTGACAAAGTGGGTATTATCCATTACTTAGGAGTGACTAGGCAGAAAACTTGTAAAAAGTGTTGCATCACACCTTCTACAGTTGAAAAGCAGTTTGGTTGTATCATTACACATAGTGGTACTGTGGATACATAAGATAAATGCGTGCCGCATCCTATAAATTGTTGAAAAAGGAAATTGTAGGGGAGTTTGGCCTTTGTAGGCACAAATTAACAAGATACATTTGTACAAAAATATAACAAATTTATTGAGTTACAAGAAATTACATTAAAAAATCTCTAAAAACAATTAGACAATTATGTGTATGGACCAACCAGGTACAATCACTGAGGGACGCCAAATTATTGATAACAATGATAGGACCTGAGGGAGAATATCCTCTCAAAAATTCGTAGGGTCTGAGCAATTGGCTAAATACTGACAGTGGAGGCTGGAATTGTAGTACCCAGTGAGATCCACAGCTTTAACATGTTTCACGTGGGGACGCGCTTCTTCAGAAAGCGACAACATAAAAGGCTAGTAAGTGAAAATACAGTATGTTAGAAATGTCATAGTTGCATAGTACATCAATTTTACATAAAGCAGTACATAAACAGTATTTGTATAAGTATTCAAACAGGTCCAATCAGTAGGACAACAACACATAAAACACCAAAGGAACATGTAAAACCGCGCTCCAAAGAGGACAAGAATAAATCATGGGGGCATGGTAAACAGTAAGGGAATATATAGAAGTCATCAAAAATGAGTAGTTTAAACTGAATTAGAATGTATTCAGTGTACTCCAAAGGTGTCTATCAGGGACATGTTCAGTATCTATGTAAACAAAAAAGAACCATTATAATTGAATGGAAATAAGCATCTGAATGTCAGATTATACTCACAAAACGAAGTCTTTGAACTTGAGTGTCACTGGATTAAGGTTCAAAACAGCCTCCAAAAGAGGAAGAGCCCTTCCAAAGAAGGGTAAGGAATGAACCAAAGGGGGGGATGGGAAGGTGGGGAGGGGAGAGGAGGGGGGGAAAAGGAAAAGAAAATGGAGGGGGGAAAAGGAAGGGGAAGGGACTGGAGGGGGAGGGAAAAGAGGGGGAGGGAAATTGGGGGGAAGGTAAGACGTAGGAAAGGGTAACAATAAGGTAAAATTCCCGATCAAGAATGATGCCAGCCGAGCCGATAGTGGGGCACAAAATCAGGCGAGTGCTAAATTATAACAGAAAACTGTTTAGTAAACTAATTGATGTAAGTACTTGCCTACAATAACAGATTCAGCACTGGAGTACTCACCCTATGAAACTTAGGTTGAACTAGTGTAGTCAACAGAAAAATCAGGGTGGTCTTCTACAGTTCCACCCAGGGGGCGGACCCTCTGGGTATATCCCCTCAGTCTGCATCGCAGATCAGTTCGTCAAAAAGCAGTACAAACTTAAAAGTAGGGGTGGGTGCTGTGTCGGTCCATGGACGCAGAGAAAAGGATTTTACGGTGAGTAAAAAATCCTATTTACTCTTTCGTCCATGGACCGACACAGCTTCTCTATTGACAAAGTGGGACGTCCCAAAGCAGTGTCAGAGAAAAAACAAGGGGTGGTAACAGCATAAAATTAAACTTCACCCCAAACACAAAACAGCACTCCTCCAACGGAGGAGTTGCAACTCTAAACAGCCGCCTGCAAAACCTTGCGGCTGAAAGAGGCAGATGCACCTACATCAACCTTGTAGAATTTTGTGAAAGTGTGAGTGGACGACCAAGTCGCCGCTTTACATAATTGGGAAACAGATGCTTGATGTCGGAAAGCCCAAGAGGCACCTATTGCCCTGGTCGAATGCGCCGTGACCGGGAAGGGGGGCGCTTGACCCTTTAAGGCGTAAGCCTGGATAACTATCTGTCGGATCCACCTAGAGATGGTGGCCGACGAGACTGCTCGGCCCTTCTTGGGACCAGCCACCGAAACAAACAGTGAGTCTGACTTCCGGAACAGGGAAGTAGCAGATAGGTATACTCTCAAAGCTCGGACAACGTCCAAGGAATGCAACGTCGACTCCTTAGGATTCGACGGATGAGAACACAAGGATGGAAGTACAATGTCTTCATTGAGATGAAAAGCCGAAACGACTTTCGGAAGAAAGGAAGGCTGCGGCCGCAGCACCAACTTATCCTTCTGTAAAATCAAATAGGGAGCCTTGCAGGACAAGGCTGCCAGCTCAGAGACTCGTCTAACTGACGTAACAGCCACCAAAAAGACCACTTTCTGAGAAAGTGTCAACGGGGGAATATCTCTAATATTCTCAAACGGTGCCTTCTGAAGCACCGAGAGGACCAGGTTCAAGTCCCACGGAGGTAGCGGGGGACAGACCGGAGGTGCCACATGTCGAACCCCCTGCACAAATGTACTCAGAAGACAGTGAGTCGCCAGGGGTCGCTGAAAAAAGACAGCCATGGCAGATATCTGTCCCTTAATCGTACTTAGGGCAAGCCTTTGGTCCACCCCATGCTGTAAAAACAGCAGGATTCTGGAAACCAAATAAGTACGCAGGTGCCATTTCATTTCCTCACACATGGAGATGTAGGCCTTCCAAGTGCGGTGAGAAAGCTTCCTAGAGGACGGTTTCCGAGCACTTCTCATAGTAGAGATTACTGAATCTGACAGGCCCCGGTCTCTCAGTACCTGGTTCTCAACAGCCATGCCGTTAAAGCCAGTAACCGTAAAGCAGGATGGAGTATGGGACCTTGCGATAGCAGGTCCTACCGTAGTGGTAGGTGCCAGGGGACGTCTGCTACCAGACGTACTAGATCGGCGTACCAAGGACGCTGAGGCCAATCTGGAGCGATTAGGATAATTGGAATTCCCTCTGCCTCCACTCTACGGAGCAGAAGAGAAAGAAGCCTTAAGGCAGGGAAGGCATAGATTAGCCGATACTGACCCCACAATGCCACCAACGCGTCCATTGCGTCTGCCCATAGGTCTCTTGACCGGGCCACAAACCTCAATACCTTCCGATTGAGTCGGGAAGCCAGAAGATCTACGTCTGGTGTGCCCCATCTTTGGCAGAGGAGTTGGAACACCTCCGGGTGTAAGGACCATTCTCCCTGGTCCAGCATCTGGCGGCTCAGGTAGTCCGCCTGCCAGTTTTCCACACCCGGAATGTACACGGCCGACAGTGCCGGTACGCTCCTCTCTGCCCACTTCAGGATGCGAGCGACCTCCGATGCTGCAGCTGAGCTTCTTGTTCCTCCTTGATGATTGACATATGCCACTGCTGTGGCGTTGTCTGACTGGATCCTGACTGGACGCCCTTGCAGCCTCTGAGACCATTTGAAGAAGCACAGCCTGATCGCCCGGTTTCCAGGACATTGATCAGCAGGAGAGTTTCCTCTGGTGTCCAGCGACCTTGCGCCGACTGAACACCCCAGACTCCCCCCCAACCTGTAAGGCTGACGTCCGTCGTGATCACTATCCAGTAAACCGGAAGAAATTACTTCCCGGCCATTAGAGCCGGTGCTGTCAGCCACCATACCAGGGATCTCCTGACTAGGTGGCTCACTCGGATTTGATAATCCAGAGATGATGGACATCTGTTCCATCTGGACAGAACTTCCTTCTGTAACACTCAAGTGTGGTATTGAGCATATGGGAGGCTACCATGAGGCCTAACACTCTCATGCAAAAACGGAGTGACGACCAATGTCCATAGACACCTCAAGGGCACCAGTTGCTAAATCTGGTGTTTCAGGGGAGAAGACATCTGGCTCAGATGCCATGGTGACCACGCGCTGACACCCACAGGGCTCAGGGCAAGATATCAATAGGCCACCCTCCTGCGCTGCAGAGATGCTGGGTCACCCAGAGGACTCACCACCCTGAACCGGTACCGCTATGCTGCCGTGTGCTGCGCCTGTGATGCTGTCCCACCGCTGCTGTGTCAGTCTGCTTCTTTTATCAGCGTTTCCTGTGTGAATTTTTCGCACCAGTGTAATGCACCCTAGAGGCCGGAGACTCTCGCAAAATGGCCGCCAAAACGTCTGTATGGAAGATAATGTGGGCTCTAAGAAAATGGCAGCCGAGCCGAAGATAGAGACCAAAGCAGCCGTAGACCACAAAAAGATGGCCGTCGAACGGCAATATATACATACAGCGTGGATCATTACAAACATGGCCGCCGATCAGTCGATAGAGGCCAGTGGGTGTGGAACTACAAGAAAATGGCACCGAAACCACAGGAAGATGGCCGCCGGGCATTCACTAGAGGCCAAACCCGGCATGGACCACAGCAAAATGGCCACCGACAGCATGGAGGAGGAAGCACATACAGGTAAGCAGAAATGACATTTCTTTTAAATGTTAGTTACAGCCAGCCCCGCTCCAGTGAAACCCCTTAGGTGACCCCCAGCACCCAGCAACCTTTAGCTAGAAGCCCAGGGAGGAGGGAAAGGCAGGGCGAGAGGGAAGAAAGGGGCCACAACCACTTACTTGGTCTCTCCAGGAATGTCCAGCCAAAATCACCCAGCCGAGGCAGTTTACTTACCTATCCTGCATGTATCATGCTGGAAGACATTCCAAACAGATCATCGTCTGCGCACGGAAGGTGACTGTTGGCCAGGCATGCTGTGATTGGACCCAAGGGGACGATCATATGTATGCCCTGGAGCACGACGCTCACCAGACAGGCTGCTGCGACTTGGCCGTAAGGTCAGCCGAAGCTGAGCGGTCCGATGCAAGCCTTGGAGCGTAAGCTCACCGGCCAGGCTGCTGCGACTCGGCCGTAAGGTCAGCCGAAGCTACATAGTTAGTCAGGTTGAAAAAAGACACAAGTCCATCCAGTTCAACCATAAAAGCTGAGCGGTCCGATGCAGGCCCTGGAGCGTAGGCTCCCCGGCCACCCATGGAGCGACGGGCATGTCGTGGAAAACCCAGCGCGTAGCTAGGGTCGGCACACGCTCGATGGCCGAAACTGGGGAGACTACAAGGATCAAGGATCCAGCTTGTCATCCAGTCGGCAATTGATCGAAGATCGCAGGAAACAAAAAAAATGTAGCAAAAAAATATATTTTTCCCCGGACCAATGGGCCCGAAGGGAGCCATGTCCTACTCCTTGCTAGACAGAAAAAAACTGATCTGCGAGATGCAGACTGAGGGGATATACCCAGAGGGTCCGCCCCCTGGGCGGTACTGTAGAAGGTGTGATGCAACACTTTTTTACAAGTTTTCTGCCTGGTCGCTCATAATTAACGGATAATACCCACTTTGTCAATAGAGAAGCTGTGTCGGTCCATGGACGTAAGAGTAATTTATTTTACAAGCTGAAACATTTCATTATCTAAAGGTACAAAATACAAAAGGCCATTCTAAGCTGACACATGATAAATAACAAATACAACTTAATTCAGGGAGATAAATACATAATGATGTTTGTAACCAAAGGTACATGATGAGTGTTCCTTATGGAAATCAAAAGATTGAGGGCATGATGTGAACTCTATGCACATTTTGTGTATTTATCCACTTGTCAGGTGTACAATGCCACAAATAGATATAGATCTAAATGAAAAATAGTGTATTGGTAAAAAGTTATCTAGGTTTAGGAAAAAAAAAGCGAGCAAGGAATTCCATAATCACATGCCAGCTCAGAAAGCACCAACATCAGCTAGTGGATGTGTGAAGAACACAACATATAAACCAACGGGATTATACATTCCACTCCCCAGTGCATGGGACGTACTCAAGAATTGATTTCTTTCTAGTTGAGCATCAGTTATTGGAGATCGTGGAAGGTACAATTATTGGAATAGCAACATTCTCAGACCATGCACCAATATCACTCCAAATGAAATTAGGAGAGGGACAAAATAAGTCAAACAGCTGGAGGTTGAATGAAGAACTCTTACAGGATAAAAGAACAGTACAGAGAATAAAGTTAGAATTAGAACGGTTCTTTAGGGAGAATAGTACAGGAGACGTGTCAGAGGCAACGGTCTGGGAAACCCACAAGGCATACATTAGGGGTATACTAATCAGGGAGGGGGCGGAAAAAAATAGAAGAACTAAGGAGAAAAAAATTATATTAACAAAAGAAATATATGAACTAGAACAGCAACATAAGATAACTGGAAGAAAAGAACTATTTCTGAATCTGTGTATTAAAAGAGAGGAGTTGAGAGAGGTAATTGAATTAGAATCTCGTATGGTTTATAATCAAATTAGGAAAGAGAGATATCAATGGGGAAATAAATCTGGGAAGCATTTAACGAAAATCCTAAAAAAGAAAAAATCTCTTAATTACATAGAGAAAATACAAACAAATACTGGAGAACTAAGATACAAGACATCAGAAATAGTAAACATTTTCCATGATTTTTATAATAAATTATACTCAATTAATATAAACAATACACATGAAGAGGTAAAACAAAAAAGTGAGAAAATTAAAGCCTTCTTAAAGGAGATTGACCTTGATAAAATCCCTGAGGATTAAATCAGCTATTTAGAGAACCCTATTACAGAGGAGGAAATAAAAAAATATATAATTGATCTGCCAAATGGGAAGAGCCCAGGACCAGATGGCCTGACGATATTGTACTACAAAAAAATTATAGACATCCTAATGCCGAAACTGTGCTCTTACATGAACGGGATTGGTTCAAAATAGGAGATGCGGAAAGAGGCATTAGAAGCCATCATGACAATAATCCCAAAAGACGGTAAAGATGTCACAATCTGCTCTAGTTATAGACCAATCTCCCTGCTAAATATCGATACTAATTTTTTTTCAAAAATTCTCGCTAATAGGATGAAAACAATAATGAAAGATGTGGTCCATGCGGATCAGGTTGGATTTACCCCAGGAAGGGAGGGGAGGGATAATGGAATCAGAACTCTCCTAGCCATACAGAAAATTAAAGAAAGCGGGCCCCAGGACTACTCCTGTCAATAGATGCCGAAAAAGCATTTGACAGGGTAGACTGGGGCTTCATGCAGAGTACACTCGAGGCAGTTGGTGTAGGACCAAGAATGATCAAGTGGATAGGATCTCTCTATATTAGTAAAAAACACACAGAATATCCAAGCTCAACTTACCAACCAATCAGCAACAAAACAAATTCACCTGTCTAACAGTGTGTTTAAAAACAGGGGTTTAGTTGCACGCATTTGCAAATACATGTGTAAGCTGCAGGCCGCGTCAAGGCTCCCTGTATGCTGCAGTCCTAACTCTAAAATTTAAGGTCTCCTCAATGGAAGCACATGTATGCTGATGGATAGATATAGGGCAGGTGACTGGGGGGAGCCCACCCTCCATTAAAGGGGCAGGAGCACACTAAACACCCAGCACATGGAAGCAAAGGTGCTAGTGCGTTGCCTGACCAACGGCGAGAATTAAAATAAATGGGATATTCTCAATGCCATTCGAGATGAAAAACGGTACCCAACAAGGATGTCCTCTGTCACCGCTATTGTTTGTATTGGCATTAGAACCCCTGCTAAGGGGGATAAGGCGGAATGTAGATATAAGAGGGATTGAAGTCGGGGAAGAGGATCATAAACTTGCTGCTTATGCAGATGATATCTTATGTTTTATAACTAACCCGAAAATAACTTTACCCAATTTAATGAAATATATTAGTGAATATGGAAAACTGTCTAATTTTAAAATAAATTCAACAAAATCGGAAATATTGAGTTTCAACATCCCTAAATCAGAAAGGACCATTTATAAAGCAGAGTTCCCATTTAGTTGGAGAAAATAATTAAATTATCTTGGAATTAAATTAACAACTTCTACAGAATCATTATATAAAGCCAACTTTATTCCATTATTAAATGACATTAAATCAGAACTGAATAGAACTACACTGGGGCAAATTTCATGGAGTGGCCGAATAAACATCTTTAAAATGGTGATTTTACCTAAGATATTATATAAAATACAAATGCTTCCAATCCCACTACCACAGGTATACTTTAAAAACTACAAACACTATTTTCAACATTTATTTGGCGAGGTAAAAAACCACGAATTAAATTGACTTTATTGACAAAGCAAAAGGCACAGGGGGGTTTGGGGGCACCTAATTTGAAAAATTATTACAATGCAATTGTATTGTCACGCATAATTGAATGGGCTAAAAAAAACACTGAAAAAAGATGGGTGAATATGGAATCTATAAGTAGTAACACTCCACTGGGAGGGTAAATTGGATACTGAGACAATACCGCAAATTGGGCAAAGACACACATTGTATCACTAGTAACGCTTTAATAATTTGGGACAAGATTCATAAAAAGGAAAAGTGGGATTTTAACTCACCTCTAATACCGTTATCCGACACAAATTACTTCTTACCGGGACGAGAAAAAATGTTTGGGAAATGGATTATAACAGATAAAGCCCAATTAAAAGATGTAATGGAGCAAAATAAACTTCTCACATTTCAGGAATTAAAAAAAATGAGTGACCTGAGTGGCGGTATGCCCAGTTAAAACACTTCTTTGAAAAGCTACCACAGCTGATCAGAACAGCAGAAAATCTGCGGCCCTTTGAGAAACTATGTGAGGATAAGGGCAGGAAGGGCGTAATTTCGAAAATCTATAAAATACTAAACGAGGTAAAAAAACAGGGCATACCGCGATTCGTCAAGAAATGGGAGGAGGAACTGGGGATACGGGTAAATGATTTACAGATTAACCACTTAACGACCGCTCACTGTATATGTACGTGATTGCCTTTGTACAGTTGGGGGGTCCGATCGGACCCCCCTCCTATACAGTGAGCAGTCGGTATTCGTTGGGGAGCGATCCGACATGAGGGGGCGGCCATTCGATTCCGGCCACCCCCCTGCGATCGCTCCCGGCGAATGGAAATGCTCCCTCTGCTGTGTAATGTTTACACAGGCAGAGGAAGCAGGAGGAAGTGATGTCATCTCTCATGCGGCGCTCACATATACCGAGCGCCGTACAAGAGAAGACACACAGGTCAGTACACTAACACTACACTGAAACCAGGACACATAGGCACACAAATCGCCCCCCAGGCCTCCCAGATCACCCCCCAGCCCCCAGTCACAGTGTCACTGATTGCAGTGACCATTTATTTACTGATCACTGCAATCAGTGACATTTGTGACTGTAAAAGTGTCACTACATTTAGTTTTAGGTCCAGTGTAGCCCCTAACCCCCCTAATAAAGGTTTAACCCCCTGATCACCCCCCAGATAACCCTTTCACCCCCTAGCACCGCCGTCGCTAAGCGATCAATTTTCTGATCGCTGTCTTAGCGTCGGTGATGCAGATCGGTAGCCAGTAATTTTTTTTAGGTTCGCCGCAGGTTTTTATAGCGTCGGGTACACCCATAAATTATCTAATAAAGGTTTAACCCCCTTGATCGCCCCCCAGGTAACCCTTTCACCCTCTATCACCACTGTCGCTAAGCGATCATTTTTCTGATCGCTGTCTTAGCGTCGGTGATGCAGATTGGTAGCCAGTTATTTTTTTTAGGTTCGCCGCAGGTTTTTATAGCGTCGGGTACCCCCATAAATTATCTAATAAAGGTTTAACCCCCTTAATTGCCCCCCAGGTAACCCTTTCACCCCCTATCACGACTGTCGCTAAGCGATCATTTTTCTGATCGCTGTCTTAGCGTCGGTGATGCAGATCAGTAGCCAGTAATTTTTTTTAGGTTCGCCGCAGGTTTTTATATAGTGTCAGGTACCCCCATATATTATCTAATAAAGGTTTTAACCCCCTAATTGCCCCTAGTTAACCCTTTCACCAGTGATCACCATATAAGTGTTACGGGTGACGCTGGTTAGTTAGTTTGCTTTTTATAGTGTCAGGGCACCCGCCGTATATAACCCAATAAAGGTTTAACCCCCTGATCGCCCGGCGGGTGATATCAATTAGGTTTTAGTGGGAAAAAGAAAGATTGCCGCTCCAGGTGGGTGGATTCCGCTGATAACTCAGTAGTCAAGAAATCGAGGGTGCTGGCGATGCACTAGGCAGTTGAAAAATCAAATAATGAAAAAATGGACTGCCGCACTCCAAAAACCTTTCGGTGGCTTTTATTTAAGATGACATCAAACAAATGGCACTACAAGTCACAGCAAAGCAAAGGAACAGCTAACGCGTTTCACACTTTTAAATAGTGCTTACTCACAGCTTTGCTGTGACTTGTAGTGCCATTTGTTTGATGTCATCTTAAATAAAAGCCACCAAAAGGTTTTTGGAGTGCGGCAGTCCATTTTTTCATTATTTAATTCGGTTTTAGCGTCAGAGAGGGTCTGCGTCACACCCCAGGCAGCGTCAGGTTAGTGTCAGTAACGCTAACACCCACGCGTGAAGCATACACCCCCCTTAGTGGTATAGTATCTGATCAGATCAATATCTGATCTGATCAGATCTATAATAGCGTCCCCAGCAGTTTAGGGTTACCAAAAACGCAGTGTTAGCGGGATCAGCCCAGATACCTGCTAGCACCTGCGTTTTGCCCCTCCGTCCAGCCCAGGCCACCCAAGTGCAGTATCGATCGATCACTGTCACTTACAAAACACAACACACATAACTGCAGCATTCGCAGAGACAGGCCTGATCCCTGCGACTCCAGTGCTGTAGGAGGTGATTTCACCACCACAGTTAAAAAAAAAAAGCATATATGCCGAAGCATTGGGGCGCAGGGGCGGAGGAGCGGAGGAGCGATTTTGCTCCTAATGCCGCGTACATACGGTCGAAATTCCGACGGAGGCTTGCCCGTGGAAAAGTCCGACCATGTGTGTGCGGCATAACTTTTTTGCGGGAGGATGCCCCCATGCTTCGGCATATATAAATGGTGCATGTATGCCCATCATTAGAAGTGGGTGGATGAAGGGCGGTATTCTAATGGTGGGCGAACCCATCGATCAATCTCTTTTTTCGTTCAGCCAACTGGCTGCATGAAAAAAAAAGATTACAATACATGTCCAACAAGGACCAGCAACGTACTGGTATGTTGCTGGACTTTGAATGTTTATACCAGAATGATGCATGCGGGTTTAGGTATCATCTTGGTATCATCCTTTTCAGCCAGCGACCGGCTTTCATGTAAAAGCAATCCTAGTGGCTAATTAGCCTCTGGACTGCTTTTACAAGCAGTGGGAGGGAATGTCCCCCCCGGATATAAAAAGCGCCATTGGGAAATTGGGAAAGCATTTTATCACACCAATCTTGGTGTGGTCAGATGCTTTGAGGGCAGAGGAAAGATCTAGGGTCTAATAGACCCCAGTTTTTTCAAAAAAGAGTACCTGTCACTACCTATTGCTATCATAGGGGATATTTACATTCCCTAAGATAACAATAAAAATGATTAAAAAAAAAATATGGAAGGAACAATTTAAAAAAAAAAAAAAAAAAGTAAAATTAATAATAAAAAAAAAAAAAAAAAAAGCACCCCTGTCCTGCCCTGCTCTTGCCCAATGGCGAACACAAGCGTCGGTCTGGCGTCATATGTAAACAGCAATTGCACCATGCATGTGAGGTATCACCGCGAAGGTCAGATCGAGGGCAGTAATTTTAGCAGTAGACCTCCTCTGTAAATCTAACGGGGTAACCTGTAAAGGCTTTTAAAGGCTTTTAAAAATATATGTAGTTTGTCGCCAATGCGCGTTTGTGCGAAATTCTAAAGCATGTCGTGTTTGGTATCTATGTACTCGGCCTAAGATCATCTTTTTTATTTCATCAAACATTTGGGCAATATAGTGTGTTTTAGTGCATTAAAATAAAAAAAAGTGTATTTTTTCCCCAAAAAATGCGTTTGAAAAATCGCTGCGCAAATACTGTGTAGAAAAAAATGCAACACCCACCATTTTAATCTGTAGGGCCTTTGCTTTAAAAATATATATAATGTTTGGGGGTTCAACATAATTTTCTTGCAAAAAAAAAAAATGTTTTCATGTAAACAAAAAGTGTCAAAAAGGGCTTTGTCTTCAAGTGGTTAGAAGAGTGGATGTAAGCTTCCTAATGTTGTGTATAAAATGCCAGAACAGTTCAAAACCCCCCAAATGACCCCATTTTGGAAAGTAGACACCCCAAGCTATATACTGAGAGGCATGTCGAGTCCATGGAATATTTTATATGTTGACACATGTTGCGGAAAAAATACAATTTTTTATTTTTATTTTTTTGCACAAAGTTGTCACTAAATGATATATTGCTCAAACATGCCATGGGCATATGTGGAATTACACCCCAAAATACATTCTGCTGCTTCTCCTGAGTACGGGGATACCACATGTGTGAGACTTTTTGGGAGCCTAGCCGCGTACGGGACCCCAAAAACCAAGCACCGCCTTCAGGCTTTCTAAGGGTGTAAATTTTTGATTTCACTTCTCACTGCCTATCACAGTTTCGGAGGCCATGGAATGCCCAGATGGCACAAAACCCCCCCAAATGACCCCATTTTGGAAAGTAGACACCCCAAGCTATTTGCTGAGAGGTATTGTGAGTATTTTGCAGATCTCGCTTTTTGTCACAAAGTTTTGAAAATTAAAAAAAAAAAGAAAAAAAAATATTTTCTTTCTTCATTTTCAAAAACAAATGAGAGCTGTAAAATACTCACCATGCCTCTCAGAAAATAGCTTGGGGTGTCTACTTTCCAAAATGGGGTCATTTGGGGGGGTTTTGTGCTATTTTGGCATTTTATGGCCTTCGAAACTGTGATAGGTAGTGAGGAGTGAAATCAAAAATTTGTGCCTAGAAATCCTGAAGGCGGTGCTTGGTTTTCGGGGTCCCGTACGCGGCTAGGCTCCTAAAAAGTCCCACACATGTGGTATTCCCGTACTCAGGAGAAGCAGCAAAATGTATTTTGGGGTGTAATTCCACATATAACCATGGCATGTGTGAGCAATATATCATTTAGTGACAACTTTTTGTAATTTTATTTTTTTTTGTCATTATTCAATCACTTGGGACAAAAAAAAAAAATATTCAATGGGCTCAACAGGCCTTTCAGCAATTTCCTTGGGGTGTCTACTTTCTAAAATGGGGTCATTTGGGGGGGGTTTGTACTGCCCTGCCATTTTAGCACCTCAAGAAATGAGATAGGCAGTCATAAACTAAAAGCTGTGTAAATTCCAGAAAATGTACCCTAGTTTGTAGACGCTATAACTTTTGCGCAAACCAATAAATATACGCTTATTGACATTTTTTTTACTAAAGACATGTGGCTGAATACATTTTGGCCTAAATGTATGACTAATTGAGTTTATTTGAGTTTTCTTATAACAAAAAGTAGAAAATATCATTTTTTTCCAAAATTTTCGGTCTATTTCCGTTCCGTTCGCAGAGGCAATCAAATACCATTAAAAGAAAGCTCTATTTGTGGGAAGAAAAGGACGCAAATTTAGTTTGGGTACAACATTGCATGTCCGCACAATTTACAGTTAAATCAGCGCAGTGCAAAATTCTGAAATCACCTCTGGTCCTCTAGCTACCAAATGGTCCGGGGCTTAAGTGGTTAAACAGATACAATGCTAGGCCTGAGGCTGAGACGGGGGCCCCCCACCCAAAGCAAGGGTGCAGCGATGCAACAAACCAGATAACCATTAACCACTGAAAATGTGAGGGGAAGGTGAGAGGACACACCCGATCCACACTGAATCTGAAAGTATAAATGTACACATATAAAAAGTGTAATGAGTAAATGTGACAAAGGGCTTGTATCTGAAAATGTGTCCTGCCCCAAGTGAATAAATCCCACGTTAAAAAATGCCCCACTGCATAAATATGAGATGCTGGGGGTGATAACCCCTTAAATGGGTGTATATTTATAAAATCGTCAACGAAAAAAAAAAGTGATCAAGTGCCCAATAATAAATGCAAAGAGGGGAAAAAAATAAAATAATATTATGTGAAAAAAAATTCTAGAAAAAAAACTTACTGGTGTAGGGTGATTGCCTGAGTGAACAAAAATCAAAGTATCTCTGCAGAGGAGACATGGTAATTGAAATGCTGGACGTTGAACCCTATAAATACCCAAGATGGGGGGTGGGCCCCCGCCAACATCATGCAAGCACCAATAGGGAGAAAGGAATGCAGAATAGTAAATCGCAAAACCCTTGCGGACACCAGAAGTGAGTCCACCACCGCCCTAACCCTGGCACTAGATGGAAGAACAAAATTGCTGAAGGCAGAATGGCGGGCCCTTTTGAGCATCCTCCTTTTGATAATTTAAGAATTTCTTCTTTAGGTATCGTTCCCAAGAAAGAGCCCCAGGCATATAGACTAATCCATAATTTGTCATATCTTTATGGTACTTCCTGCAATGATCAAATTGACCCAACATTGTCTTCAGTAAATTATGTAGCTTTTGAGTCTGTAATAGTTAAACTTAGATCTTTAGGCAAAGGAGCATTATTAGCTAAAGCAGATATTAAATCCACTTTTCGCCTTCTTCCAATACACCCTGATTGTTTTTGCTCATCAGGTATTTATTTATATGGAAAATAATATATTGATAAATGTCTGCCCATGGGGTGCTCTTTAGCTTGTTTTTATTTCGAGGCGTTTTCAACTTTTTTAGAATGGGTGGTTAAAACGGAAACAAATTCATTTTTAATAATACATTATTTGGATTACTTTTTAGTCATGGGGGCAAGGATTTTGACGAATGCCATTATTTATTAAATTCCTTTTTTGCTATTTGTAAATATTTTAATATTCCTTTAGCGGAAGAAAAAACTGTTGGTCCAGTCTCGTGTTTAGATTTCTTGGGTGTGACTATCGATTTATTGAATATGTAATTTAGACTTCCTTTAGATAAAATAGAAAATATTTCTAAGTTATAACTTCAATTTATTAAAAGGAAGAATATAACTTTAGCCGCTAGCCGACCAGCTGCCGCAGTTATACTGTTTGGCACTGCTGCGCAAATCGCCATAGCTGTACGTCGCTTCTTTAAGACGTCACAGCAGGCACGCACGTGACAGAGCGAGAACTGGGATCGGTGTGTGTAAACACACAAATCCCGGCTCTCTCAGGGGAGAGGAGAGAGATTGTGTGTTCATACTAAGTATGAACACCAATTTCTCTTCTCCCCTAGTCAGCCCCACCCCCTACAGTTAGAACACACCTAGGGAACACAGATAACCCCTTGATCGCCCCCTAGTGTTAACCCCTTCCCTGCCAGTGACATTTATACAGTAATCAATTGTTATTTTCAGCTCTGATCGCTATATAAATGTCAATGGTCCCAAAATAGTGTCAAAAGTGTTCGATCCGTCCGCCGCAATGTCGCAGTCCTGATAAAAATCACAGATTGCCGCCATTACTAGTAAAAAAAAATATAATAATAAAAAGGACATAAATCTATCCCCTATTTCGTAGACGCTATAACTTTTGCGCAAACCGATCAATATACGCTTATTGCGATTTTTTTTACCAAAAATATGTAGAAGAATATACATCGGCCTAAACTGAGGAAAAAATTAGTTTTTTTAAAAGAATTGGGATATTTATTATAGCACAAACTACAAAATATTGTGTTTTTTTTTCAAAATTGTCGCTCTTTTTTTGTTTATAATGCAAAAAATAAAAACCGCAGAGGTGATCAAATACCACCAAAAGAAAGCTCTATTTGTGGGAAAAAAAGGACACACATTTTGTTTGGGTACAGCGTCGCACGACAGCGCAATTTTCAGTTAAAAGCGACACAGTGCCGTATCACAAAAAATGGCTTGGTCAAGAAGGGGGCAAATCCTTCCGGGGCTGAAGTGGTTAAAAGAAATGCAATCTTTGCTTGGGATGTTAGCTTTTGCGACTACAATTATTCTGATAGGTAGGATTTTTCTAGATGCTTTTATTCTATTATTTCTGGGTTAAAGAATCTATCCTCTCATGTTAGATTGTGAGGCAAAATTAAAGGAGATAGGTTAATCTGGCTACATTTTCTACAACATTTTAATGGTAAGACCATATGGCAATTTGATTTTATTTCTAGTGATGCTTTTGCTCTTTTTACTGATGCAGCAGGATCACTAGGTTTTTCTGCCATTTGGAGGACACACTGGTGTGCTTCCCATTGGCCTTCCAAATGGATTGTGCAAGGTTTTTGCAAAAATATTCTGTTGTTTGAATTATTTCTGATCATTGTAGCAGTAGAATTATGGGATCATGCTTTTCAAGACAGACGATTACTTGCCAGTACTGACAATAAAGGAGTAGTTCATGCAATAAATTGGCTTTCCTCCAAATCGCCACCAGTGAGTAAAATATTGAGGCATTTGTTTTTTGTTTTTAAAGTGTCAAGTGTTTGTCAAGGTCACCTGTGGCCAGGTGACAGATGCACACCGTAGGGGGACAGGAGTGCACCGCGAGGTAGTGAACCCTATGGCTGGCTTCTGCGGATAGGAAACTGGGTGGTTGTGGAAAGCGGGACCAGAGGAGCACAACCGGGATCCTAACAGAAGCTAGAGCCAAGATTCCCCAGGGCGCGGAGTCTAAGACCCAGCAGGTCTTCTCCAGGGCCTCTAGTGGTGAGGATGTTATGCTGCAGGCTGGGACCAGGTCGCGGCCCCTGGAGTGTCCTAGCTCACGCCCCGTAGGATAAGGGGAAAAGAGGGGAAGCAGCAGCACAAGATATGAGAGAACCGAATAACAAGCTGAAGGTCAGGGTCCACAAGCAGGCAAGGATAACGAAAGAACGAGCCGAAGGTCAAGGGTCACGAGCAGACAGGGATAGTCGGGGACAAGCCAATAACGTAACAGAGAGACAGACGTAGCACACGGCAGACAGGAACCCAAACACACAATGCCTAACAAACACGTTGATCAGCAAAGCAGGCTTGCAGTGCACAGGTTAATATAGTGTTCTGTGATAGGGCCTGGGGTGGAGTCTGGCTGGGAGGAGATTATAAAGGAAGCCAGGTGAAAGGGCTCAGGCCTCTAAGATGAACACATGGGAAGGAAGGTAAGCTGACAGACAAACACTACTGCATATCCATGACAGTACCCTCCCTCTTATGGGCCCTCCCCCGCCTGGGCCCAGGCTTAAAGGGAAATCTCTGATGAAACCTTCTCAACAGATGAGGTGCAGCGACATCAGATGCAGCGATCCAAGACGCCTCCTCAGGACCAAAACCTCTCCAATGCACAAGGTACTGAAGAATGCCTCTGCAGAGCCGAGAATCCAGAACTTGTCTAACCTCGTACTTAAGATTATCCTCAGAGACCGAAAACGAGGTAGGGAGATGACAAGAAGATCTATTGAGGACCAAAGGAATAAGCAAGGGCATGAGAGGATCAACAGGAATCTGAGGAGGGTCCCCTAGACCCTTAAAGGGGAACTGGTCATCTTGCACAGGACCATCAGACTGGGCAGATGTCAGTGGAACCCTGAAGTCAGGTTGGTTAGAAGGTGACATGTCGCCGGAGTCAAACTGAATAGCTGAAGGACAAGCAGAATGTCCCGAACAAGAAAAAGTAGGAGGCTCACTGGGCATGGGCTGGACTGGCATAACTAGTACAGAGGCAGAGTGAATAGCTGAGTCAGGTGTAGCGACTACCTGAATCGCATCGCAAGACGTAGCGACTGCAGGACTTGTAGACAAGCTAGCCTGGCTGTGCGTCCAAGGGTGGTTAGGGACAGAGAAATGTAAATGGTTATGCAACCTGGAATGAATGACCGGCTCAGATTCACAGGGGGCAACCTTGGGTAGGCAGGACGAGGAACAGGAGGGACCCCAAGCCAGGATCTGTCCAGTAGTCCAGTCCACATGAGGAGAATGGAGCTGTAACCATGGGAGACCCAAAATTATAGGCGTTGAGGCCTTGGGTAAGATAAGGAAGGATATCCACTCCTGGTGGAGTGTCCCTACCGACATCTTAACAGGGAGGGTCTGGAAGCGGATAGGTCCCCCTGGGAGAACAGTACCATCAATCGCCAAGACCACCAATGGTGTGGTGAGGGGCAAAAGAGTAAGTCTCATGGACGATGCGATTTCCCAGTCCAAACACTACTGCATATCCATGACAGTGTTTTTTTGGATTAAAGCAAGATTTATTTCAGGAAGAGAGAATAGTTTGGCATACACACTTTCTCGATTCCAGATGGATAGTTATCGTCTCATGCCAGAAGCAGATCCACAAGGAATTCCATGCCCCCGTCACTTGTGGGATCTGATATAGTATTTGACTATATCCAACATTCATTGCCTAAATCTACATGGTTGAGTTATATTACATCTTGGAAGCTATGGATTTCTTTTTTGAACAATAATAATATCATTCATTTTTCTTTTGAATAGGTTATACTATTGTTTCTTAGTTATTTGATGGACAAAAAATAAATATTCTTAAACCCCCGTGGCATCAGAGGGGGCATGGTTACTCGTGTACATTACTGGGTGGCCCCGCCAAATGACCCGTCTCTCGCTCTGACAGCTCTTATATAGCTGAGGGCGGGGCCACCTGGTGACATAAACGGGAAACCGTGGCGTCAGAGGGGGGTGGGGTCACAGCTATATAAGAGCTGTCAGAGCGAGAGACGGGTCATTCGGCGGGAGTCTCCTATGGAGGCACATCTGTTGCGGCTTTTTTTTTCAGGTCGTCTGGTCGAGATGGATTACATCACTGGACCTTTTTCTTTTTTAATAAAGGACTTGTCCCAAGCTGTCTCTTGTTTTTTTACCATTTTTGACACTTTTTTGGTGAAATGGTAGGGGTACAATGTACCCCGTTACCAATTCACATAGGGGGGGCGGGATCTGGGGGTCCCCTTGTTAAAGGGGGCTTGCAGATTCCGATAAGCCCCCTGCCTGCAGACCCCCACAACCACCGGGCAAGGGTTGTGGGGATGAGGCCCTTGTCCCCATCAACATGGGGACAAGGTGCTTTGGGGTCCAGATCCCAA
This sequence comes from Rana muscosa, assembly GCA_029206835.1. NCBI lineage: Eukaryota > Metazoa > Chordata > Amphibia > Anura > Ranidae > Rana > Rana muscosa. The sequence continues at coordinate 600,635,786 of CM055122.1, read as the reverse complement.
ATCATCCTCCCCATGTTGAGGGCATGTGGCCTGGTACGGTTCAGGAGGGGGGTGCTCTCTCGTCCCCCCCTCTTTTCATGCGGCCTGCCAGGTTGCGTGCTTGGATAAGGGTCTGGTATGGATTTTTGGGGGACCCCTACGCCATTTTTTTTATTTTGGTGCAGGGTTCCCCTTAAAATCCATACCAGACCTGAAGTGTCTGGTATGGATTTTGAGGGGGACCCCTACGCCATTTAAAAAAAAATGGCGCAGGGTTCTCCTTAATATCCATACCAGACCTGAAGGGCCTGGTATGGAATTTGGGGGGACCCCACGCAATTTTTTTTTAAAATTTTGGTTTGGGGTTCCCCTTAATATTAATACCAGACCCAAAGGGCCTGGTAATGGACTGGGGGGGAACCCATGACGTTTTTTTCAATGACTTTTATCTGTATTGCTGGGACCCGACAATTCATTACATCCGCGATCAGTTTAAAATGACTTTTATTCCCTTAGAAATTTCATTTTGCTGTGGGACTGTTCTAAACACGGGAAAAATGCGCCACTTTACAGGCATACTATAGACACCCCCCAGGTACGAAATTTAAAGGAATATTGCATTTAAACATGTCCCCTGGGGCAGGGCCCAGGTCCCCAAACATTTTTTATGACAATACCATGCATATAAGCCTTTAAAATGAGCACTTTTGATTTCTCCCATAGGATGTTCCTCGGCTTTTGAATTTGCCGCGAACACCGCAAATTGTTCGCTATTCAGCGAACAGGTGAACACTCGATGTTCGAGTCAAACTTACGTTTGACTCAAACATCGGGCTCATCCCTATTGAGCAGTCTGTGTTCTGTTTCTGCGAATGTTTGTTTTTCTGAATATGAGGATCTTCTTTTTAAATCTGTCTTTTCTTTTGTTTTCTTTGGAGCTTTTCATATATCAGAGATTGTCTCCGCAGCAAAACATAAGCCCCAGACGATGAAAGTTCAGAATGTCATTGTTGAAGATAGACAGTTGAGGATTTTTCTTTCTAGCAGTAAGACAGATAAGTATGGCAAAGGACAATGGATTTATTTGAATCAATAATATTTGTCCAATATGGCTTTTAAGACAGTATTTATTGGTACGGCCAAATTTCTATGATAATTCATTTGTTCATAACAATGGTTCTCCATTGACTATCTACCAATTTAACAGTGTTTTTCAAAAATATTTTGACTCTCTGCATTTATGTCATGGACAATTAACATCACATTCTTTTAGAATTGGTGCAGCCACGGAAGCTGCAAAAATTGGTTTTTATGCAGAATTTATAAAAAAATTGGGTAGATGGCGATCGGATTCATACAAACTGTATATCCATCCTAACTCTTTTGTTTAACTCTATTATAGATCGGCAAAGTATTGTATGGATTCTCGGCCACTCGTTTGTGTATTGGACTCAGAAGAGAGCATCAGCACGATCTTATTCTTCTAGTTTAAGTCTTGATTCATCTTTTAAAATATACTGGAGTGGCTGGAAAGGAATGAGGTGGGATGATTTACAATTTGAGTTTTATAGATTATTTGATTGTTGGCTGATATTCTCATTAATCATTTGGGTGGCAACAACATAGGTCAAGTAAAGACTTTAGATTTTAGCATTCAAAAAACTCTTAGGCTTATTAGATTATCTTCTCCGGATATAAAATTTTTATTTTCGGAGATCATTCCACGACTTCGCTGGCTCGACTCTTTCTTCTTACGTCCTTTCGAAAAAAATCAGAAAGCGTTGTAAGATTAGGGGTTGTTAGCTCTCGTGGTGGATGCGTTTTTTCAGTGATTCAGGCCAGTCAGGAACTCTGTTTAAGGGCATGGTAGCCAATTTTTATTTAAAAGCAGAAAAGTTCACAAATACATCCGTAGCATTCACAGGGGGGTTCCACCATTCCTGTATCTTGCATACTCAACAGTTTAGCCTCCTAGCTTTACCTTCTTGCTATCCGGCTGTTTCAGGCCTAGGCCTTAGGTCTGCTCCTCAGACCCAAACAGTTTCCAAGAGTTAAGCTGTCTCCTCGCTTACCCCTGGTCAGCACCTTTGTTGCTGAATCACCAACGATGTCTGCCTCCTGCAGACATGCCTATTCTGGCTGCACCCATGCAGCGAAGATAGCCTCTGACTCCACTCAGAGGGATGGGGAGTCCACCTGACTCTCCAAGCACAGACTTCCTGTCTGTTGGGTGGGGCCCTGATCCATAGTCAGGGCAGGACTAAAAAGCCAAAGACACAGCTGTTCAATCAGCATGTCTTTCTCTACAAACTCTGGTGTAAACCAACACTCAAGGTCGCACAGAGTCGCACCGTTACAGCGTGTAAATAGAAATATTAATAAAGTTTTGTTACAGCCATTTGGGTTTTCTTTTCGACACTTAGAATTAGAGGGTGGTTTCCCTGGGCTCTACCGTAAAGGACGGTATTCATTTATCGGATATTGGGCTTGATATTTTAAACAATGATTTCCAGACGTGCATCGAAAAAGCTGCGGGCTGGGGTTAGGTGACAGTCAGCATGCTTGCCATCCTTCCTGTCGTTTGGGGTAGATTGTTTTGCTTATTCAGAAGATATTCAGAAGATAAAATATGATTCAGCTCGAGCCGTAGTGGCTGGGTTGTACTTTTAATATGATGTTATATAAAGAATTTTAATATGGATTTAGTAAATGTTTATAGATTATTAACATTTAAATGTATTATTAAACCAATTAAAAAGCCTATATTTATCCAATAACATTTTATTTTAAATATAATTGCTTGTCTGGATTGAATTTTTATATAATTAGAAATGCCTGCTGCCTTTTATCCCATGTCAGGAAAAAGGGGTGGGGAGCCTATTTCTAGGCCCCCCTTTCCTCATGGGATCTGAGTCAGCGGCAGTTGTTTAAATCTATCCCAAAGTTTTAAAAATGGAGTAATTTCATTTGCCAGCAAACTCATCCAATAATAAAAACACATTTTTTAAGTCAGTGTAAGATAGGTCAGTTAAGGCATGTATCCCCAACCAATGAATGCACTAGAACAACAGGGTAGCCCTATAAATGAGGCCTACTGGCAATGGACCGTTGACAGTTGCCAGAAAGAAATTGAAGAGGACAGCTCCCTGCCCCCACTCCCTTGTCGCGGCTTTTTATGTGGTAAAAATCTTTCATATGTAGGGTAAAATTGCTTATTTAGAAGATAAAATATCATTCAGCTCGAGCCGTAGTGGCTGGGTTGTACTTTTAAGTGATGTTATTTAAAGAATTTTAATATGGATTTAGTAAATGTATATAGATTATTAACATCTGAATTTATTATTAAACCAATAAAAAAGCCGCGGCCTATATTTATCCAATAAAATTTGATTTCAAATATAATTGCTTGTCTGGATTTAATTTTTATATAATCAGAAATGTCGACTGCCTTCTATCCCATAATACTTTCTAAGATTAGCTTTGAACTGTCCTCCAGCTATTTTGAGTTCATGTCCCTGTGTTCTTGATTTTGGATTCATATTGAAAAAACTGCCTTCCTGAACCTTATTCACCCCCCTTTATGTATTTAAAGGTTTCAATCATGTCTCCCCTTTCCCTTATTTCCTTCCGATTGTACATATAAGGTTCCTGAAGTCGCTCTCAATATTTTTTTCCCCCCAGACCTTTACCATTTTTGTTACTCCTTTTTGGATTCATTCTATCTTATCAATATATTTGTGTAAGTGATGTCTCCAGAACTGGACACAGTAGTCTAAATGAAGTCTCACCGAAAATCTGTATAGGGGCATCAGAACCTCCTTCCTCTTGCTGGTGATCCCTCTAGTGATGCACTCTAGAATTATATTTGCTTTTCCCACTGTATGTTCATACTGTTTGCTCATTTTGCAAATAATCTGAAATACCGTATATACTCAAGTATAAGCCGACCCGAATATAAGCCGAGGCACCTAATTTTACCACCAAAAGCTGGGAAAAAGTATTGACTCGAGTATAAGCCTAGGGTGTCCATCTGCATGCCTCACTGTGCCTCACTTTGCCTCACTGTGTCCATGTGCATGCCTCACTGTGCCCATGCCTCACTGTGTCCATGCCTCATGGTGCCTATGCCTCACTGTGTCCATGACTAGACTGACGTTTAACATGGGAGTCTATGGAAGGGGTGCCCGGCTTTGAAAAATCGCTGCTCCCCAGCCGTAGGTCTTCCAGACAACAAACTTTTCACACTTGTAGAGGAGACACAGGGCTACATGTGGACTAAGTTTTGGGTCCATGGGACCTATGACCAACCGGTACCAGGTCCCCAAAATCACCAGAGAAATTACCGTTTAACATGGGAGTCTATGGAAGGGGTGCCCGGGTTTGAAAAATTGGTGCTCCCCGGCCGTAGATCCCCCGGACACCAAACTTTGCACACTTGTAGAGGAAGAGTGTGCCAAGTTTGGGGTCCAGGGGACCTACGGCGGGCCGGTACCGAGTCCGCAAAGTCCGGGAGATCAGGCGCAAAAAGGTAACTCGAGTATAAGCCAAGGGGGGCATTTTCAGCACAAAAAAATGTGCTGAAAAACTCGGCTGATACTCGAGTATATACGGTAGTTACCCACAAATCTTTTTCTTCTGTAGTGCTGGCTATCACTGTACGGCCAATGTTGTACAATAAATAGGACAAATCTCGCTAACGGGGGCATAGAAAGTAATAAAAACCTGACAGGTGTTTTAATTCCTCTCCACTTGATCTAAAACTAAAAAAAAAAGTTTACCTAAAGCCATGTTTTGCAAACATTTTTAGGCACAGGTGTGTCAAGCATTTGGGAGTTCATTATTTTTATTGGCCAGAATATTAATTTATTCTGGCCAGAATATTAATTTATTCTGGCCAGAATATTAATTTATTCTGGCCACTGAAATTAATGAATACTCAAGCGCTGAATCTGCTTTGGTGCATTTACATGCTTTTACAGTAAGACCCCTACTTACAAATGAGTTCCATTCCGAGTGCTCGTTCGTAAGTCCAACTTGTTCATAAGTTTAACAAAGATCAGTGCTTGCAAACAAAGGCTGCGAGCGCAGATTAGTGTGTTCTGGCGGGGGGAGTCCCCTTGTCAGAACACAATAGCAAAGCTGGGGAGATCGCTGCACCAACATTGCTTGTGTTGGTAGGTCGATCTTCAGTTTTTTTTCACTCAGCCCACTGGGTTGAATGAACAAAAAAATGTGCAAACATATTTTCGCATCTTTGAAAGTTCGCAACTCGAAGGTTCGTATGTAGGGGACTTACTGTACACGCATTTAGGTAAATTTGTCATTCTTTTCTGCCAAAACGCTCCTCACCTTCAGACACAGCTGATCACAGATTGGGGTAAAGTGGCAATCACAATGACCCTATACCACATGATCAGTTGTGTCCAATGACAGCTGATCACAGGATGTAAACGCAAGCCAGTTATCGGCTTTTCTTTACTCACGCTCACAGCGTGAGGCGAGAAGAAGAAAGCTGATAACTGGATTGTGTTATAGGGACATCGGCACTGATGATTAGGGCACTGATTATCAATGTCCTGATTGGCAGCACTAGTCGGACTGCGCTGATAATCAGTGTTCATCAGTGCCACCTATCAGTGCTGCCAATTAGTGCCTCCTCATCAGTGTCACCTATCAGTGCTGCCAATCTGTGCCCATCTACCAGTGCCCACCCGCCTACCAGTTCCTATTAGTGCCTCCTATCAGTCCCTCTTATCAGTACCACCTATCAGTGCTGCCTATCAGTGCCACCTCTCATTGCCCTTCAGTGCTGCCTATCAGTGCCACCTATCAATGCAGCCTCATCAGGGCCTCTTCATCAGTGCCCACCAGTGCCACCTCATCAGTGCCTATCAGTGCCCATCAGTACCACCTATCAGTGCCCATCAGTGTTGCCTCTTCAGTGCCCATCAATGCAGCCTATCAGTGCCCATCAGTGCAGCCTCATCAGCACATATCAATGAAGGAGAAAAATTACCTGTTTGCAAAATTTTATAACAAACTATGAAAAATGTTATTTTTTTCCCAAAATTGTCAGACTTTTTTATTAGTTTAGCAAAAAAAAAAAAAACCCAGTGGTGATTAAATACTACCAAAAGAAAGCTCTATTTGTATGAAAAAAAAAAAAAAAGTTCATATGGGTACAGTGTTGCATGACCGCGCAATTGTCATTCAGAGTGTGACAGCGCTGAAAACTGAGAAGGAAGGGAGAAAAGTGCCCAGTAGGCAAGTGGTTAAACGCTCCTGCCTCTATATGTGTGGAAGGACATATAGGCTAACATGGAGGGGCATTTAGAGGCAGGAGAAAAAACCCTGCCAAACTACCTTAAAAGTGGTGTTTTTGATGCCTAGTGTGTATGAGGCCTTAGGAGAGGAAACTTTACTTTGTTCCGTTACTACAAAATTTAGCACCTTGTTTTTGCTTATTATAAACACATTTTCCACGTTCCAATTATGGAACAGGCACATGTTTTCTAGTTATTTGAAAAGTAGAACAAGGTAAAATGTTTATTTAAAGAAGGCTTCCTACAGAAACCAGTGATAAGACAGTTGCTTGCAGCTCTGCCACTACCCTGGAGGTACAAATGTCTGCACTTTGAATGTTGTGATATCTCCTTTACCTCGGGAAAAACATCTGCGATAGAGTCATTAAAAGATGTCATTTACAATAAGTGGAGTCTGCATAAAACAAACAAATCATCTATGGTACAAGGGAACGGAAAAATGGAAAGCTACCCCATGCTGTTCTTAATGGGCTTCATTTTAGCCATTTATAATACCCTTCGGTATCACAGTTGAGATTTCTAGCATCCTTTCATTCACAAATATGAATTGAAATTATCAATATGCTATGTTTTTCAAAGAAGAACGCAATGTAATTTTTTTGAAAACTGGTATGCAACAAAAGCCTTATCTCTGTCATTTTTCCTTTTGTGTCTTTTCCCTTCAAATCCTGTCTGGAAAACCCCAGGGTAACTCATCCAATTATTGTGGACACTGACTATATTAGGCTATCCTTGCATGATAGCTTTGTCTTAATTGCCGACAGAGACCCTAAAAAAATCAGAACTAAAATTATATCCATCAAACATAATCCTCTTACCGGAGATTCATATGCATTAGATGATTTACATTAATTGACAAAGATAAGCTGCTACTATTTTCCATTCTCGAGTAAGACTCATTTCATGCCAAATCATTACTAAATTGCCAAGGTAAACTACCTGCTGAATGAAGAATGGGATAATAATTCTTTATGTGTTTCATTTACATAAACAGAGTAAAAAAAAAAGAAGCTAGGTCATTACATTTTTTAGTCTACTATGCTATGCAATGTTGCTATGATTTATTAAACCTATTTTTTATTTCAAATAAACATACACATTTTGCATAATATTTACATAAGTAAACATAATGACATAGCTTTATCTCAAATGTATTATTTGTTTTGTATTCCCACGTTAACCCTTTAAATATATTTGGAGCTGTGGAAATCCCCTCACTGCCGCACACAGTATACGGTGTATCCTATACAGTTGCTACCCAAAAATATCAATAAACTCAACAATATAACAAAAAAAGGTAGTGCTTATGATATAGCTAAAATTCAAAAAGTGGCACTGTAAAGAAATCAAACAAATATAGTAAATATTTATACACAAATTCATATATAACAAACACATATATGTCCATAACATAAATAAATTAAAGGAGTTGTAAAGGCAGAAGGTTTTTTTATTTTAATACATTCTATGCATTAAGATAAAAAGCCTTCTGTGTGTATCAGCCTCCCCAGCACCCCCCTAATTACTTACCTGAGCACCCTCTTTCTCCAGCGATGTCCACGAGTGTCTAAGTCATCTGGGACACTCCTCCTGATTGGCTGAGACACAGCAGATTGGCTGAGACACAGCAGCGGTGTCAATGGCTCCCGCCGCTGTCAATCAAAGTCAGTCAGCCAATCAGAGGAGAGAGGGGGCGGGCCGGGTTGGGGCTCCGTATCTGAATAGATACACGGAGCTCTGACTCGGCTCGGGTGCCCCCATAGGAAGCTGCTTGCTGAGGGGGCAATCGCTAGGAGGGAGATGCGCGGGAGTGACGTCATCGCCGCTCCGGCCAGTCACAGCGCCGGAGCGGCCATACCTGGAATGCGCTCGGAGGGGACATGGCGGCGGCGGAGGAGGGGAACGAGAAGCACTTTGGGGGCTTCGATCTCAGGTAAGTCATTCATAATGAGCTAGTATGCATAGCATACTAGCTCATTATGCCTTTCTCTTGCAGGTTTTTTTTTTTTCAGGAAAAAAAAAAGAGGGTTTACTTCCTCTTTAATGGTTCTTGACAGTAAATATACATTAATAGTCCCAAATAAATGTTACATGTAAAGTGATGAAAATTCCTTCATAGAACATTCACAATGTGTCCACATGCCACCAGCACAGCTCTCCACCTATGATAATAGAACTCACCAGAGGAATTGATCACAATATGGCATTGCCACGCACACAGGCATTGGAGGGCCTGTTCACATTATTTCCCCATGGATAAACGCAAGTAACTGAAATGACACATGGAAAACAATAGTGGTCACACCAGAACTCTGACCTCCAGAGAAGTGCGATATTTTGCAACATGTCCGCATAAATATTGCACCTCACTTGATGGCCCTGAATGTCACTGCGCAGAAAATGCAAGGCATTGCGTTTCTGCATGGTTACATGAATGAAGGGTTACTTTGTGCACTTCAAATTAAGTTGATACAAAAAAAGGGAACTGTGTGATGCGATTAGACATACACACCGCCCCCCTACCACTGGCTCACTGTGAGAGTGTGAGTGGGCCCATATGAGTAAGCTGCTGATGCCCTGTGAGACAAATTACATAAGGTTTGTTTATGCTGGTCATTGATTAGTGCAACATATGCACTATATGACTCCATTTAGCCACTTGGCAACCGCCGCACGAACGTATACGTTGATAGAATGGCACGGGCAGGCAAATGGGCGTCCCTTTAAATTTGCCGCCACGTGGTCGCGCTCGACCCTGCCGTGAGCTCCGTGATTGTGCCCCCAGGACCCGCGGACTCGATGTCCGCCGGTTTCCCGCAGGCCCGGACCGGGACAAAAAATAGGCCCGGGCATTTTAGACCAAGCAGCCCGGGGGGGCTCAGGGGTGCGGCGGCAGCGATTCGCGGAGGTGGTTAATGATGTGATGTGGGGTTCCAGCACCCTGTACCTCTGGACCCCTTTACATTACACAGCACCCTGTACCTCTGGACCCCTTTACATTACACAGCACTTTGCACCTCTGGACCCCTTTATATTACACAGCACCCTGGAGCCCTTTACATTACATAGCACCACACCTCTGGACCCTTTTACATTACACAGCACCCTGCACCTCTGGGCCCCTTTACATTACACAACACCCTGCACCTCTGGACCCCTTTACATTACACAGCACCCTGCACCTCTGGACCCCTTTACATTACATAGTACCGCACCTCTGGACCCCTTTACATTACACAGCCCCCACAGTTTGTTACACAGACACCCCCCTAACAGTTCTGGACCCCCTGCATGTTACACAGACCTCCCTACAGTACAGACCCCCTCCCTACAGTGCAGACCCCCCCACAGTACAGACCCCCTCCCTACAGTACAGACCGCCCTACAGTACAGACCCCCCTCTACAATACAGACCCCCCTACATTACAGACACCCCTACAATACAGACCCCCCTAAAATACAGAACCCCCTAAAATACAGACCCCCTACAATACAGAACCCCCCCTACCCTACAGAACCCCCTACATTTCAGACCCCCCTACAATACAGAACCCCCTCTACATTTCAGACCCCCCTACAATACAGATCCCCACTACAATACAGACCCCCCTACAATACAGAACCCCCCTACATTACAGACCCCCCTACAATACAGACCCCCCTACAATACAGACCCCCCTACAATACAGAACCCCCCTACATTTCAGACCCCCCTACAATACAGAACCCCCCTACATTTCAGACCCCCCTACAATACAGAACCCCCTACAATACAGAACCCCCCTACATTACAGACCCCCCTACAATACAGAACCCCCTACTATACATAACCCCCCTACATTACAGACCCCCCTAGAATACAGAACGCCCCTACATTTCAGATCACCCCTACAATACAGAACCCCCCCTACAATACAGACTCCCCCTTCAGACCCTTAATGTACCTCAGATCAGAGCAGAACTGCATGTCGGGTCCCCTCCCCCTGTGTGGACATAAAGGAGGAGGGGGAGGCGGCTTCACTCTACTCGGCTGTGTGGGACAGCCGAGCTGAGACTGATCAGATCATCAGAGCCGCTGCCACCTTGCCAGAGAGAAGGGGATCGTTGCGGGTCCCGGCCCCCTGATGTGCCGACGGGTGTCACTGTCATTCGAGTGTGGCTCCGACTCGCAGCTGAGAGTGCACTGGGGGCAGTGCCGATCCTGACCTCCCTGAGGCCCTAAGCAAAATTCTGCTAAGGGGCCCTCTACCTGACCCGTGATGCCGGGTTTGGCTACATCCACTGTTTGCCGCAGCGCACTGTATTACCATTCTCTTTGGGGCACCCAAAGATGCTCCAGGTCTTTTATAATCCTATAGTGTATACTATGAAAAAAAAAGTGCCCTGTGCCGCTAAAGTGTTCGGGTTTGGTTTGAAGAAAGGGTGGAAAGCCTACTTACACATGTCCCAACCAGGGGAGCAGAGGAATGACCTCATGTGTGTGCTGCTGCTCCTTCACTGTCTGTCACTCCACCTGACTAATCAGTGTTGAAGGGGAGGTTGAAGACCTGGCTCTGATATCTGGAGTGGATCACAGCAGTAGCTGCTAAACAATTACACATTTCTTTGATATATAAAACAACTCTCATATACTGAATTGATTTCAATGTAGTTTACGACTTGCTTGAATTCCAACTTTAAGTAAAAAAAAAAAAGAGAAAAAAAAAACTAAACATACCTTGGACCGTAAGCTGGTTTGTTTGCACATTTTTTCCTAAATATCTATTAGGTCTTAAAGCGGAGCTCCACCCTAAAGTTGAACTTCCGCTCATCGAAACCCTCCATCTCCCCCCCTCCGGTGTCACATTTGGCACCTTTCAGGGGGAGGGGGGTGCAGATACCTGTCTAAGACAGGTATTTGAACCCACTTCCGGGAGTCCTCTCTGCGGGTATTCTGCGGGTAGTACGTCACTTCCCGCAGAATACCCATTGTGTTCTGGGAGACACTCGGCTCCCAGAACTCAACAGGGACCAGTGAGAACGGCGCAGCGCGACTCGCGCATGCGCCGTAGGGAACCGGGCAGTGAAGCCGCAAGGCTTCACTTTCTGGTTCCCTCACCGAGGATGGCGGTGGGGGCAGCAGAGTGACGAGCGATTGCTCGTCTTCTGCTGCTGACGTCGCTGGACTCCAGGACAGGTAAGTGTCCTAATATTAAAAGTCAGCAGGTGCAGTATTTGTAGCTGCTGGCTTTTAATTTTTTTTTTCGGCGGAGCTCCGCTTTAATTAAAATAACAGCATTTTGAAGAGCGATAGATGACTGTGGGGCAGGTGAAATCACAGCTATGTAAACTTGTTGTTTTGAAAGGGAAAGGCAATGCCTCCGCATGAAATTTTTAAAAAAAAGTCTACTAATAAAAAACAGCAGGACGATTCACAGCAATGGACGGATCATCACAGTATATTAAAAGGAAAAGCTAAAAAAAACTAGCAGCAGCATAACAGATCTTGCAGATGTTGTACCATTCCAAATTGTGTTTATTCCTGTGTTCATTAGCAGACATGATTGTTCACCCTTGCTTTTGGTTATTTATTAATCTCATCTTTGCCAGGCACTATCTTCATCTGCTGCATATTTGGCACATTAATGTCATTTGTGGCCCCCTGGTACATCTTATGCACAGGCTGACAATTGACTTAAAGACACAGGCTCATATATTGTGCATAGTCTTCAAACAATCTCCTGACCTGGTCACAGCAGCCTGCTTCTCCACCTGAATCCGATTCCCCACTATTGGAGAAATGTCCAGTTATGTATCAGGTTTTTTTATTTTATTTACCCACATAACATTCACCTACCATTTCCAGAGGCACTGGCGGGCAAAAGACGATCTGACCGCGGCAATGGGAGTTGTAGCACGCGCGGTAGGCTGGCTGTGCTGCTCTCCTCCCCTCAGAGTGACTGTGACTGACTCCACCCCCCAGGAGCAGGGAGCTTCAGCACGTAGCCACCGCAGACTACAACTCCCATAAGCAATAGCGGTGGCCGTTTCATGCGACGTCACCTGACTCACTGATGTCTGGGGGAGATGTGACATGCGGGCCGCCGCGGGCCGCCGTGGGCCACCACAGGCCATCGCGGGCTGACGCGACCCACCGGGCATATGCCCGGTATGCCCTATGGCCAGTCCGGGCCTGGTGTCCCGCGATCATGTCACGGAGCTGAAGAACGGGGAGATGTCAGTGTAAACATAACATCTGCCCGTTCTTCCTAGTGATATGTCCAAATGGCTGCTTACATTTAGTTGTGCCTTAGCCCGACACTGAGGCTGGAAGGCATGATAGTAAAACAATTTTACAAGGCCCCTGTCACAGGTGGAACGCACGCCAGGCTCCTAACGAACGAACGGACGGAAGGAATTGTTTTACTATCATGCCTTCCAGCCTCAGTGCCGGGCTAAGGCACAACTAAATGTAAGCAGCCATTTGGCCCTTCTTTTATATTGCTTTTAACTTATATTAAACGGGATTACACTATTCTTGGCCTATTCGTTTTGTTCACATATTCCAATCTGAGCCATGCTTGGGGAGTCAGACTGATCCGGGACTACATCTTTCGTTTTAGCAAGTGCTATCTTGCATTAAGCGCATTTGACCTCTTTTTAGTTAAGGGGGTCAACATCTTGTGGTAAGCGGCCATCTATCCATTGAGCACTTCGGGTGTTATATTTAGGTGGTGAAGGTGGTACTTCAAGATCTACTTGGATCACCATTTATGGACTGATCACTGAATCACTAAGGAATCACCAATCGATTGTTCATTCACTAATATTGGACTATTGTTGCTAATTTCACTATTTGGCACTAGATATTGGTTTAATACTGCTACCACTTAACATCGCTGGTTTTGTGTTGCTCCTTAGCAACTACCACTATTGTTTTTCACATTGTTTTTATTATTGTTCACATAATGTTTAATCACTATGTTATATTATACAGTGTGGCTGAATAGCTCATTTTAATTTTAATTTAATTTGTAGTTTAATATTTAGTCGCCAGCGCCCCCTTCCTTCTTTCTTTCACATTGCACTATTGGTATATCCACTTAGTTTTAGGGGTGCAGCTCAATTAATTTAATTCAATTTATTGTATTTGGCGCGAGGTCCCCAATTTTTTCTAATTACAGTCTTTAGTCTGTTGGGATATGTCTCCACTAACTTTGCAATATTTGCCCATTCTTCTTTGCAAAGCTGCTCAAGTTCAGGCAAATTTGATGCTGACGGTTTGTAGACTGCAGTCAATCCAGCCTCCTTGCTGTCTCCACACATAGAAAGGCTGATGTAAAAAAGAACCAGGTCAAGACGTTACTTGCAGCCACCAATCAGATCCAAAGGTTCTTGGGACATTTGAATGTGACTGGTGAGTGATACAGGCAGCAGAGAAAGGCAGGGAGATGCAAAACACATAAGATAGATTCTTCTAAATATAGAAAATGAAATAGGTTGTCATGCTAGAGGTACTGCATCCATAAAAATGAACATTGAAGGTATACCATTGATAATAATGGCAGTAAAATAAAATGATAAAACAAAGTTTCTCAAAACCTTTTTAACAGGACTCAAAATGCCATCATTACAAGTTTCTGATCTGCTAGACAGGTGATAAGAGGATCTTCACAGTGTGTTTCACAAAACAAATTTCTTCCTCTTCAGGAGAAGTATTGAGACTAATTTAGTATTTGTGTACTCTGCATTGGAGCATATACACTAAAAAGGTTTCCCTGGAGTGAGTATAGGAGCACCAAGAGGACCATAGAACCTTGATGTGAATGAACTAGTTCCAGGCTTGTAAGGAGGTGCATGTAATCTTAAAGTCTTAAGCTGTTACAGCCATAGTGTCATGCAGTACATCAGTTAATTCTGACTGATCAAATGGAAGAGGCCTCCTCATAAGCTAACTTAGGCCACCACGTCAAAGTCAAAATTCTTGCCTTCCTTACCTTAATGTTGTGGAGAGTATTAGATCTATCTCACTTACTGTACTTCTTGGAGTATAGGGGCTAACTATATAGAACATCCCGATAACTCAGACTCCTGGGATCAATTCCTTCACCCCAATGCTAAGAAGAGGTTATGCTGCTCATCATATGTCAGGAACCAAGGGGATGACACAGGAGGCCTTCCACCTTGCTACGCAAACTACTACCTCCTCACCACCTGTTTTAACCCAAAAAATATCAAACCACTATGTACACAGTTGCAGGGCAGTTGCAGCACAGCACCATTTGCTTGAATGGGTCTCGTTTAGTAGTGATAATGCCCACTGAATGTGACAGGGGGATTATTTTTGCCATGACTGTGAAACAAGTCACAGTCTTAATGACAAAAGAGGTCTACATTAAAATGGTCAAGGACATTTTATCCAATAAAGATTGGTATACAGTTATCAATGTTACCAATATTCAGAAATTTAAAGATGACTGCCTGATAATTATTGGTTCCGCCCATCAAAAAGGCCTAATAGATCAAGACCTATACAACTACTTAAATGTCCGCTACCCCAGACTTGCCACATTTTACGCACTGCCTAAGATACACAAAACCCCGATATCACCACCTGGTAGACCCATAGTGTCTGGCATTGGTTCTCTCACTGAGAATGCTAGTCAGCTGATTGATTCGATTTTAATGCCACATGTCATGGCATTGCCATCATATACTAAAGATACCTTGGATTTATTGAAACACATTGAAGGAGTGTCCGTGCCTCCCGATGCCCTGCTCGTGACGCTGGATGTGGAGGCTCTCTACTCCAGCATACCTCACGAGCAGGGCATCGGGACAGTACGGACATTCCTCAGAGAGCAGGACCATCACCAATGGGAATATTGCGAGTTCATCCTCAGGCTGCTCCGGTTTGTGCTGACCCACAATGTCTTCACTTTTCAAGAGTCCCACTTCCTCCAGGTGCAGGGGGTGGCCATGGGCACTTGCTGTGCCCCGGCCTACGCCAACCTATACCTGGGGGGGTGGGAACGATATGTGTTCTCTGATGATTCCCTGGCTGAATGTGTCAATCATGTAGCCTGTTGGCTACGCTATATTGATGATATATTCATCATATGGACCGGGACCCTCAACTCACTGGAGCAATTTACTGCCATGTTAAATGAGAACACTTTCAACTTGAAATTTACCATGTCGAACAGTAAGGACAAAGTTACGTTCCTGGACTTAATCATAACCAAGGACCCTGATGGACAACTGGCCTCAACCCTCTTTCGTAAAGAGACAGCGGGCAACACTCTATTACATGCAGATAGTGCCCATCCAAACACCCTAATACGTAGCATACCCTATGCACAATACCTTAGACTTCGCCGTAACTGCACATCTACTGCTGACTTCAAAATACAGGCGAATCTACTTCGCGATAGACTTAGAGCCAGGGGGTATACTAAATCCTTGTTGCGCAGTGCATTTAATAAAGCGCTGCGACAATCCAGGAACTCACTACTATACAAAACAAAGACAGCTAAACAGGAGCAGCCTGTGAGATTTATTACAAGATACTCGACTCATCATGTGGAACTTAGGAACATACTTTCCAATCATTGGTCCCTCCTATATGATGACCCCATACTCAACAAATACATTAAATCCAAACCAGACATAACCTTTAGAAGATCAAAATCATTACGCGATCAACTCACGTCTAGTCATTTCCACGATGATATACCGGCCAGATCTACCTCTAATGGGATGACACAATGTGGTAAATGTGCTTTTTGCCCGTGGATCTCCATAGGCACCAGATTCACACTTCCCAATGGCACCATTTACAACTTGAATTTCCATGCTGACTGTAACACACAGGGAGTAATCTACTTAATGACCTGTCGATGCGGCGCGTTTTACGTGGGAAAAACTATAAGACATTTCCGATCCCGCATTAAAGACCATGTATACTACTCAGGAAGTGGAAAAATGATTACTGCAGTAAGTAGACACTTGGATCTATATCATAAATTTAACACCTCGCTGGTAACATTTATAGCCCTCGCTGTGGTACCACGAGACCCACGAGGCGGCGACTGGGACAAGCAAATACTTCGTCAAGAAACCTACTGGATTGAGCGTCTTGATGCCACCCTTGCACCTGGCATCAATGAAGCTCACTCCTATAAAGCATTTCTTTAGACAAAACAATTCGTAGGGTAAATCGTTGTGTAGAAACTTAGTGCTTATTAAGCATAAATAACAATAGAATACTGTACTAATTAACTGAATAAAATGTCCATGGGGGGCTCCTTTCATCTTTATTTTTCCCCCTTCCCAGTTAATGAATCAAGAGCTATGTAAACATAGGCTACTCATAGAACCATTTATTCATGTCTTATATATTTTTAAAAATACACTTTGAGCTAAAATTGAAAGTGATTTATATCCCTATATTAGATCAAATGGGAATTACTTTTGGTTTTACATTGTAAAATTGAATACTAATAACTTGTTCTTCTATTATTGTTTTTTGATATGCAAACTTAATGTATACTTTTATGGTTTTCTACTTTTGTTTTGCAACTCGGAGAATCCAGGACCTTTTTATGCCGGCCTCACATCTGGCAGGGTTTGGGTTAATGGACAGGACCATGTATGGCCACTGTGTGGCCACCCGAGCGCTGTCAGGCAATCGCCAGGCAGCGCATTAGCCGTCTCCGGGTGATGAAATTCCTGTCTCCCTTTGAGATGGCTTGGCTCAGCTTCACGCCACTGCAACCAATCACGCATCACGTTCGGAAATTCTTTCCGATACGTGGGCGTGCCTTAGTGTTACACGCGGCTACGCTGATCCTCTGGCCGTTCCGAATGACGTCACGCCGAGCCTCCTCATTGGCTCAGGCGGAGACTACGGAAGAGGCGCGCACCTTCAAAATCACGCTATTATAGCGTGTTTTACATCGAGCTGACATCTCTGATACGGCGCTGCTTTTGGGAGGCGATCAAATGGGAACAGTATGCCAGGTATGGACACATATCCTCTGAGTCCAATTTAATTAGTTGACCCTCTTGAACCGCATTTAGTTAAATTCTATTTGTGGTTTCTATTATCCAGGCTCAGTTCATTGGAAATATATCGTAACACCCCAGGGTTGATGTGAACAAGTGGATGCACCTGTGGGTTATTGTTTCCACTCTGCTACACAGACAGCGTGCTTTGCTGTCTGGTGAATCCTGCATGATTCAGTTGACCATCTATTTACATTCAAAGTTTAGTAGTGGGTAAGTTTTTTACCCCTCTGTATTAAGATAAATGACTGAGGCACTTTAGCACCAGTATTACTTATTTAAACACTATGACTTATACGAATGTTTTGGCTATTATATATATATATATATTTTTATATATATATTTTTTTATATACATATTTTAGGTTTCACCATTTTTGTATAGAGCCTTGGAGATTCGATCCTTCCCTCTCCCTCCCCTGGGGGCCTTCCTCCTGTCGTTTCTAAGGGAATTATCTATGCTTTAAAGTAAGTTGGAGCATATATGTTTTTTATAGTCATGTTCATCCAATATAATTATAGACATTACCTGTTTTGACTAATCAGATGTCCTAATAGCAATTATTATATTATTTAATTCAGCTGTTCTTGTTAAGGACGCCCAGGACGGCGTCCTGGCTACAAATTTACCAGATGGGAATCTATTGTCAGGTAATACTATTCTTGTGAGTGTTACCCTCAATTAGTCAAACTATTGGATCATATGAAGTAATTACCAATTGTGATTCTTCTTTCATTCTAGACCCATTGTCTAGATTAACTGTTACATTGTATCCTGACTGAAAACGTATCGTGAGGCTAATGGCAACAAGTGGATGTACTTGACGCTTTTTGCCTTCACTGTCTTTCTACACATGGCCAACTTCGACTTGATCCCCTGGCGAATCTTCTATAATATAGCTGATTAATTCCCTAGATCTTAAACTGCATTAGCGGGTAAGCTATACCCCTTAGCAACAAGCTAAGGTTATGGACATCAATCAATTAGAACTATTGTCTTATTTACCTCTGTTTCTACTTTCTCCTTTATATAAATATGGCTGTGGTCACTATGCACTCTACCTGCATATACACTCTGGGATCCATTTGTTTGATTCCCAGACTGTTGGAGAGTTTTTCTACAACTATTTTCCAGCATACTTCCAACATATTACTTTATGGGGCTTCCGTTTCGTTTTTTTTTTTTTTTTTTTTTTTCCCCCTCCTCTCCTGCCATCTCCAAGGGACTCTATTTCTGCTCGATAGTAATTTGGAAATTGTCTTTTTCATATGAAGCCAAATTATTTATACAACATTAGACATCCTGGTTTTGAGTAACCAGATGTTCTTAACAGTAAGCATTTTTCACTAATCCAATGTTATCAATTGAATAATAGGTGCACGCCTCCACAGTGACCGTCGGGTTCGTTCTATACCTTTTTCCCTGTCTCCAAGGTCAGTATATATAATTTAGGTCTTCTCCGAGTTCCTTTACAAAAGTGTAAACATATCTTCCCTTTTTCTATAAGGGTTTCTAAATGTATTATAGCATTATTGAATGCATGATGACAAATTACAAACTCATGATATATGTTATGTGTTTAAATATATTTCCTGTTTAGTTCACATGACACGCTCCTGAAGAAGCGCCACTGGACGCGGAACTTGTCGAGCGAGAGTGAAATTATTACATCTTTTCCTACAACTTATGCCGTTTCAACCATACCTCAACTTTTTGGGAATGCATCTAACTGGCCTATGGATGAACACTGGCCCTATATGATCTGCATTAGAGCTATGGTGTTGTACTATATCGGTATTGTTGTATCGTCTCTTTTAGAACTTGTGAACAATTTTTATACAGAAATATTGATATGTTAGTTTATTATACAATAAAAATATTCTTTTTATATAATTTGTGTATGGTGCCTAAAAAGTCCAAGTCCCTCCATCTAGCTTCTTCTATATTCAAATGTTAGGACGTGGCACGCCAGGCACTTTTTTTTGTTGATATCCACAGTTACCACTCTGTGGCTGATACAACATATTCTCTCTCTCCGAAACAGTCTGGCATGTGTACAGCCTCATCCTTCTGCCTTTGCATCTTAAGGGGGCGATAAAAATTCAGCTTACAGCATGCACGATACAAGTTTTTAGTGCTTGGATCCTGTGTTCAAATAATATTAGGAATACTCTCCATATATAAAGTATGTGCTTCTCAGGTTAGTATGGTTTTTCTCCAGGTGACCTAGTTTCCCCCTTAAATGGTTTGTAAACCCTTGTTTAAAAAAAATGAAAATAACAATCATGTCATACTTACCTCCACTGTGCAGTTTGTTTTGCACAGAGTTGCCCCGATCGTCCTCTTCTGGGGTCCCCGGCGGCACTGGTAGCTCCTCCCCGCAACAGGTGTCCACGTTGAAGAAGTGCTCTCCTTGGTGGACACCTGTGCGGGCACGCTCCTGAGTCCTGCTTCTGCCTGTATTCACACAGAAATCGGGATTCGGCCCTGTCCCCCCGGCGCCCGCATCATTGGATTTGATTGACAGCGGCGGGGACCAATGGCTGTGCTGATATCAATCTATCCAATTGAGAGCCGAGATAACGAGCAGAGATGAAGAGCGCGTCTCCGCCGAGGAAACAAATGGGCTCGGGGGGGGGGGGTAGGCTGGGGGGCTGGTTAGTGTCAGAATTTTTTTCACCCTAATATATAGGATACATTAAGGTGAAAAAACACGAGGGTTTACAACCCCTTTAAACATAGAAACACTCTGGTAGATTTCCCTTCAATTATCCAGTCATGAGCAGATGAAAAAAGAAATAAACAGGAATTTCCCTTTTACTTGGATTCTTAAAGTGAATATTCACTTTTTTGTTGGGTTGAACATTCTTATCATTCTTAGTAAATTAGCCTGTCTTCTGACCAGTCTGGGCCTAGAGTTCCTGAAAGTGTTTGTTGGACTGCTACAGGGAAACTGGACTGCAAGCTTTTCTAAAAGCAAATACCCATTTGAAGTTCTATAAATATAGAGAATAAGCAATGCTCACTATAAATACTATTGGTAAAGTTGACAATTGGGTTTTTAATTCTGCCTTTCATTGTGAATCTCTTCAGAAAAGACAGTGCTTGGGGTACAGTAAATGCATCAAAACAAACACACACGTTAAAATCTTGTCTATGCAGCAAAACGTTGTCAGTGGTACGTTCCCATCAATCACCTTTGGTTTGCATATGATAAATAGGCATCTCCCTCCCCAAAGACCCAGCAAAGTGTAACATGTATAAAGCCAAAGTTATTGTATTGCAGAAGTAGACCAAAGAACAAAAAATTATTATATTGCAGCCCACAGTCATTAGATGGCAATAATTTTTAAGCTATGAACATTTTCAACAAATAAACAAAATACCAGTTGATCTTACAAGAAATACAGAGTCCTTGTCATTTCCTGCAAGCTGCACCTAAGAATATCTTCCTTCCTAGCTATCCTCTCTAAACTACTAATTGCCCTGCTCCCATGTAATAGACATGAAGAGATAGGGACACATGTTTGGAGTCAATATCAGGAAAGCAGCCTAATGTGACAACCATAGCTCCCTCCATAGATACAAGGGAGGAGTGACATAGCCACTCAGGGAATGCAAGTGTGTTATTCGCAGGATTACCAGGTGAAAAAAAGCGAAAGAAGCTTGAAAAAATAAAATGAATGCAGCCACCAAACCAAGGACTAGTAAGCTATAGCATATTACATTTTTGGCTTACATACACTTTAAATGAAACTTATGTGTATTTCATTTTCAAAACGTATAAAAGGAAAGTTTGAAAACAGTGCGATTAACTATAATGACAAAAATCTCATCATGCATTATGTGTACTGGTTCATGGACATTATACTACAGAAAAAAATGCATTGTAAATTTTACCACCAAAAATGTGGGCTGGTTCATATTTTCACATTTTATTACAAATGTGATTTGTCCAAAAAATTTATTTTTTCATAAAAAGACTAAAAATAAGCAATATATTACACGTTTATAAAAAGTACAGAAAACCGTGTTCATGTTTGTGGTAGATTTAGATTTCTTTTAATGAAAATGCAGTTGAAATGCTGCTTGTGGGGTTTTATTAAAAATGCACTGAATAAAAATGAATAGACGCGAACAGTGCCATTGACTGTAATAGAACCAATCCCATCATACAATTTGTGTGCCTGCTCTTGTTTGAAAATATGAATGAAGCTTGATGTAAATGTACTTAAAGGTCTCACTGGACCTTTAAAGAATATAAAAAGAGCGAAAAAAAAGATTTTACTGTTATCAAAAACCAGACATCTCTCCCATTTAATCGCTCAATACAGTAAATCTTCATCCACTAAGTTTTTGAAATTAACACTGAATCCTGTGAAAAGTTAAATAGGCAACTTTGATTAAATACTACAGTTTCCATGATTATCCCAATTATTCCACAGCCAAAAGAGTGAATCTAAATGTGATGCTGGCTTCCAATATCCTGTGCTATTTTGTGTTTAGCTAAGAGTTCAGAATAATAGTAGAGTACATTTTCTTTTATTTATTGCAAGAACAAAAGCCATCTGTGTCACTCCCACGATGATAAAAGGATACTTGGGCATAGCTAGATGTATTTGACTGCACACAGTTGTCACTGGCAACATAATTAGTAACTAGTTTGTCTTGTTTTTCATAACACTAGGTTAATGTTGCATATAAAGTAAAGCGATGAAGCAAATAATTTAAGTTCTGTCTGACGATGTTATTTTTCTGTTTCCATCTTATGGCCAGCAGATTGTTTAAGGAATATTTCTCTTGTGAAGTTTTAATGGCTGGTCAAGAGGTTGTTTATTGGATAGACAGAAGATTTGTTTTGTAAATTGTGTGTGTTTTTACATGCATTCTTTACTCTCAATGTGGTAAACTTTTAATGCCTATGAAGCTAATGGGTCTGAAACAGAGTTTCGGCTCTGATTTACTTTATTCTGTTTATCTGATATTTTAGTCATCAGACCTAGCTGGCTGAGTTTCCCACATCGCTATTGTTCTATAAATGACATTGACATTGTTGTCTAAGTACTCTTTCTCCCCTTTTCTTTTACATTGATAGGAACATACAACCAAGTAAAATATTCCTTGGTGCCCATATACCTGGAGGCGTATTATTACCATGCTTGGAGATTGGAAGAAAAGTGAAACAGAGAGCCAGGGCAGGACCTCTGCTAAAAGTTGTGACCTCCCCTTTTAGTCTAGTGAAGGGAATAGCCAAAACACTAGAAATGATCCAGCTATGTCATAGATAAAAAGTCATTATAATCTATTAAATGTAAACATGTCATGAGATAAATACACCACTTAGGTGTCCGTTTAATAAACCATGATAAGCGGAGATCATGATGATCACCGCTTATCTCAGAGCATTGCCGTTTTAATATACCGAGATGAGTACTGGAGAACTATTCTCCTCCTCTCATCTCAGTGCACAGAACGGCTGCATTCACTGTAACAGAAACGGCCCGTTTAATATCCAGTGATGCCACTTTATCACTGTGCTTCTCTTTCAAGTTCTCCTTTCTTGCTTCTCCAGCCCAGAGGTGGAGATAGCAGGAAGAAAGAGGAGATCTCGGCCAGTGAATAGCTTCTTCCTTCATCCACCTGCCTGCATGGTCAAAAGTGAAAGTAAAATCTTTCTCTACTTCAGTTAAAAATACATCAAAAGCAGGTTAGAATTACATCAACTATACAATTACACACACAGATATATATATATATCTGTGTGTGTGTGTATTTATTTATATCTGTTGTGTGTGTGTGTGTGTGTATATATACACACACACACATATATACACACACACACACAGATATACATATATAATTTTTATATATATATATATATATATATATATATATATATATATACACATATATAAAAAATTATATATATATATATAAAAAAAAAAAAAAATATATATATATATATATATATATATATATATATATATATATATATATACGTGTAGCGGCCTCACCCCCTCTTTCTGGTCTAGGGGTATATTGTACGTGAGAGTGAGATGCGCTATGGCCCATGTCCTCCCCATTGCAGCGGGTGAGGTGAAGGCCAGTACCTGTTATTCTCCTCGGGCCTGTGTGTCTCTTTAAGAACCAAGTCCTGCCGTGCTGACACTCCCCTTGCTCCCATTAACCAGAGTTCCACACATCGATAAAGGGTCCAACTCTTGTTTATTATAGCACACAAACAAACAGTCCTTTGCCAACTGACTGGTTGGGACCCATAAAACAGTTCAATACGGTGGGGTGAGCAGGTCGAGGCACAGTCCTAACAATCAATCTAAACCACTGTGGTTTCACCAGCGGTTGCTACAGCCATCGGCTAGAGAGATAACTTGAATCTTTGGAGTCTCTACCAGCGACTCTAGAGAACATGAACTGGAGTACCTTCGCTGCGTTGTGGCCCCTGTCAGGGGGAAGATGTCCCTCCAAGGGAGTTACCAGAGGCCCCTCCGTCACCGGGTTGATGCTGCTCCGAGCTCTTCAGAAGGGTAACCTCTCCGGCCTCCTCACCTCAGACATGGGCCCCATCCACCTCAGGGTCCCTCTGACTCATCCGCCCCTTGCGGAGCCCAGTCGAAGTCACTGGGCCCCAGGCCTCCGATGTAGTACCTCACCCCAGGCTTAAGGTGCCTGAGATGGACGCCAACACTGCTCCGACCAGGCCATGGGCGCCTGGGCTGGAACTCCGGACCGAAAGGCACACAGGCCTAGGGTGCCTGGGCGCGGGATGCAGAAGACCTCGTGGCGAGGGCGTCTCTCCCCTTTATATCCTCCCATGACGTCACAGCAGGTTCTCCGCCCCGCTGTACCTCCGCCTGAACGGGAAAAAAATAGGATTTTTATAACAGCTTACCTGTAAAATCCTTTTCTTGGAGTACATCACGGGACACAGAGCGACATAGTCATTACTAATGGGTTATATAGATACCGTCAGGTGCTGGCACTGGCAACTTCCAAAACCGGAAGTACCCTCCCCTATATAAGCCCCTCCCATCCGGGAGCACCTCAGTTTTGTAGCAAAGCAATAAGTGTCCCCAAAGAGGGGCGGGAGCTCTGTGTCCCGTGATGTACTCCAAGAAAAGGATTTTACAGGTAAGCTGTTATAAAAATCCTATTTTCTTTCTCGTACATCACGGGACACAGAGCGACATAGTCATTACTAATGGGATGTCCTAAAGCAATGCCAAATGAGGGGGGGGGGATACACCATATATAAGCTGAGCGCTATCAGACATGAGGATCTTTTGCGGCCTGCAACACACTGCGCCCAAAGGCGACATCCTCCTGACTTCTAACGTCCACCTGGTAGAATCTAGTAAACGTGTGTACTGAAGACCATGTTGCGGCCTTACAGATTTGAGCCAGGGAGGCCTGGTGATGCACTGCCCATGAAGTTCCAACTGCTCTCGTGGAGTGCGCCCTAACTTTGAACGGAGGCGGTCTACTTCTCAAGCCATAGGCTTGTATTATGACCTGTCGAATCCACTTGGCTAAAGTAGATTTTGACGCTGCCTGACCCTTTCTGGGGCCTTCCGGCAGAATAAACAAAGTATCCGTTCTGCGAATCTGAGCAGTGGCTTTTAGATAAGCTTTAACTGCTCTTACTACATCCAAAGAATGCAATAACTTTTCCTCTACCGAAGTAGGTTTGGGGAAAAAAGAAGGAAGAACCACCTCTTGGTTCAAATGAAACCTCGATACCACCTTAGGAAGAAAGGCTGGATGAGGACGTAACACTACTCTGTCCTTATGGATAACCAGATATGGCTCCTTACAGGACATAGCTGCTAATTCCGATACTCTTTTAGCCGAACAAATGGCTACTAGAAAAATCTATTTCCTGGTGAGAAGCACCAAGGAAATATGCTGTAATGGTTCAAATGGTTGTTTCTGTAGAACCGACAGAACCAAGTTTAGATCCCATGGACATATGGGAATATTAACCGGAGGACTAATACGCATCACTCCTTGTATAAAGGCTTTGACTAGTGAATGCGAAGCCAAGGGCCTTTGAAAAAATATTGACAAGGCCGAAATCTGACCCTTGATAGTACTCAAGGTAAGCTTCCTATCTACAGCCCACTGTAGGAAGTCCAGAATCCTACCTATTACGTACTTATGTGGATGCCATTTCTTGGCCTCACACCACGCGACCGCAGGCCGGGGGATGGACAAACACTGCAACATGGCAGAGGAAGCAGTTTCCTATAAGAGAACTCACCATCTGCCTGGACTTTGCTCTGCTGAGAAGAAGCTAGTCCACATGACAAGAAAACATTCCACAGCGGCCTCTAGTGGACAAACACAGGTACCGCAGTCTAATATATTAAATATATATAAAAAAAATTTTTTTTTTTCTTGACCACCATTAAAAATTATTACATTTTTTTAGTAGTTACAGGCATGCACAGAATTTTGCGGGAATACCATTAGGTAACAGACAGAAAGACAAATTAGGCTTGGGGGTCCCCCAATAGAACCAAGTTCCTGGGGGCCCCCACTTACCTGTTCCCCGCCGCAGGACTTTGTTTGGTCCACAAAAGCCCAAACTTCACCTATCACGGCAGGCATTGTAATCAAACCTTCAGGGACCGGGTTCCCAAGGATTCCACTCCCCTGGACCTGTATAGCACCCTGCACAGAAAACATCTTGGTCGTGGGTATGACCAGAGCTCTGGATCCCAGGGTCCAGCTCTCCTAAGAGAAGCATTACAGGCAAAACCTTGCTCTTCTTTCTGCAAGGCCCGGGTACCGACCGTTTAGCTATGAAGCTTTTTTGGTCGGATCCGGAATAGCTTACTGAGGCCCAAAAGAACCTGTACGCAAGCTCAGTGAAAAACACATGTTTCTTCTTGGCCAACACCTTAGACACTGGCAAAAAAACTGAGGTGCTCCCGGATGGGAGGGGCTTATATAGGGGAGGGTACTTCCGGTTTTGGAAGTTGCCAGTGCCAGCACCTGACGGTATCTATATAACCCATTAGTAATGACTATGTCGCTCTGTGTCCCGTGATGTACGAGAAAGAAAAGGGGACAGCACTGTGGCAGTGATTCTACCTCGACCCGTGGGAACATCGCCACCCACAGGTCAAGGAGAATAGCACACCACCAAAGTCCTCCACAATTTAAATGGTCTAAATCCTCTCATGATTAGCACATCCTGGATCATACTACCACCCAGGTGTACCCCCTAAATTTAGACCCCCACTACATATATATATATAAAAAATTATATACATATATATATATATATATATATATATATATATATATATATATATATATATATATAAATATATAATCTCCTTCGAGTCCTTCACATTTGTGTATTACATAAAAAATTATATATATATATATATATAAAAAAATTATATATATATATATTGTGAGGGGGTTAGCTCGGCAGCGGGTGTGTGTGATCCCCTGGATGGGCTCCCCACACAAAAACAGGCCCAGCAGACGGAGGTTGTGGTTTTCAAGATCAAAAAGGTGCGGTTTATTTCTCTATTTACAGTGACAAAAACACAGCAAAGCAAAAAGAAACATAAACAAAATAAACCCTGGTCAGCTTGACCTCTGACTAAACATGCAGGTTTCCTAACTAACAACTGGGATCAGCCTGGTGCTGTCCTAGTCCCTAAGTCCCTGCTTTAGTAAATGTCCAAACAAATAGCCACACAGGCTTTGTCTCACCGCACAGGGGTTCACTCTCCCTAGACAGTCCACACAGGTCTGGTTCCAGGCATGAGCAAACACCTAATGAAGCTGGGAGTTTTTATAGAGGCCTTAAACGAGCTGACAAGCTTCAGCTGGTCTCATCAACTCCCTGCCTGCACGACGCCCAGCACTCTCCCTAGAGGTATGAATCATCCATGAGCCCACTAGCCTCAGCTGGGCTTCATCAACTCTCTCCCTAGTTGTATAAGTCGGCATAAAGCCTGAATCTGGGAGAAATATACCTACCCCCCTGGATGCAACCAGGTGACTTTACCTTCCTGCTGTCACATACCCCCCCCTCTTGTTTTAACCTTGGGGTTGGAACACCAGCAATCAGGCATTCATGTACTCGAGACAAAGCATCCACATTCCCCATTTGAACGCCAGGGCGATGCTTTACTGTGAAGTTGAATTCCTGTAGGGCCAGGAACCACCTATTTACTCTTCTATTTGTCTCCTTGTTTTGAGCCATCCACTTTAACGGAGCGTGATCCGTAACCATGTCAAAGTGCCTACCTAGCAGATAGTACCGAAGGGAATCTAGAGCCCACTTCACCGCTAAACACTCCTTTTCAACCGTGGCGTAATTTACCTCATGGGACTTCAACTTCCTGCTGAGGTAAATGACTGGGTGCTCTTCCCCGTTCCAGACCTGGGACAATACTGCTCCTAACCCCACATCTGACACATCACTTTGTACGACAAAGTCTTTAGAGAAGTCGGGTGAGTACAACACTGGCTGGCTACATAAGGCTTGTTTCAAGAATTGGAACGCTGCCTCAGCCTCGGGGGTCCATTTAATCATGACCGACCCTTTCCCTTTCGTCAGGTTGGTTAGGGGCACAGCCTTAGAAGCAAAGTGGGGAATGAAGCGCCGATAATAACCCGCGATTCCCAGAAAGGCTCGTACCTGCTTCTTGCTGTTGGGACGTGGCCAACTCTGGATGGCCTCGACTTTGTTGAGTTGGGGTTTTATTACTCCCCTGCCAATGGTGTACCCAAGATATTTGGCCTCCTCCTGCCCAATGGTACACTTCTTGGGGTTAGCCGTAAACCCCGCTTCCCGGATAGAGTCTAGGACTGCTTGCACTTTTGGCAGATGTGAGGCCCAATCTGTGCTATGGACAATTACGTCATCCAGGTAAGCCGCAGCATACTTCCGATGGGGCCTCAGTATCTGGTCCATTTTCCGCTGGAATGTGGCCGGCGCATTCTGTAACCCGAACGGCATTCTCTTATATTGGAACGCCCCGTCTGGGGTTACAAATGCGGTTTTCTCTTTGGCCGACTTGGCCAGGGGAATTTGCCAATACCCTTTTGTGAGGTCAAGAGTCGTCATGTATCGGGCTGTTCCCAGCCGGTCGATCAACTCATCTATACGTGGCATGGGGTAGGTGTCAAATTTTGTAACTTTGTTCAACTGACGAAAATCGTTACAAAATCGCCAGCTCCCATCCGGTTTAGGCACCAACACAATGGGACTAGACCAATCACTTTGGGACTCCTCTATCACCCCTAAGTTCAGCATTTTCTGTACTTCCTCCCGTATTGCCTCCCGTCGGGCCTCTGGGATCCGATAGGGTTTTAACTTCACCCTTTCACCGGGCGGGGTAATAATATCATGCTCTACCCCAGATGTTTGTCCAAGCAGCTCAGAGAACACCTCCTTGTTGTGAAGCACAAACTCCTTAACCTCCTGTTGTTGGGGTTGTGACAAGGTGGCTGCTATTCCAACCTCCGGAATCACGCAACCAGTTTGAGCTGGTGACCAAGTTTCTGCGACTAGGGACTCTCTATCCCTCCAGGCTTTCAACAGATTAACGTGATAGATCTGTTCGGGCTTTCGCCTTCCTGGTTGTCTGACCTTGTAATTCACTTCGCTCACTTTTTCCATTATCTCGTAGGGGCCTTGCCATTTGGCAAGGAATTTACTTTCAACCGTAGGGACAAGTACCAATATCCTATCCCCCGGGGAAAAGGTACGGGTCTTGGCTCCACGGTTGTACACTCTCTGCTGTGCCAACTGCGCTTGGGCCAAATGTTCCTTCACGATGGGCATTACCTGTGCAATTCGATCTTGCATCAGGGCGACATGCTCAATCACACTCCTGTGGGGAGAACTCTCACTTTCCCAAGTTTCCTTGGCAATATCCAACAGCCCTCTTGGGTGTCTCCCATACAGTAACTCAAAGGGGGAGAATCCCGTAGAGGATTGGGGCACCTCCCTAATAGCAAACATCAAATAAGGAAGTAGACAGTCCCAATCCTTTCCATCTCTATCCACCACTTTCTTCAACATTTGTTTTAGGGTTTTGTTGAATCTTTCAACCAGCCCATCGGTTTGGGGGTGATACACAGACGTACGCAATTGCGTCACTTTGAACAATTTACACAGCTCTTTCATAACCCGGGACATAAAGGGTGTACCTGGGTCCGTAAGCAGTTCTTTACAAATACCTACCCGGCTAAAAACAAGAGATAGCTCTTTGGCTATGGTTTTGGCCGAGGTATTTCGGAGAGGGATCGCTTCTGGATAACGGGTGGCATAGTCCATTATAACTAATATGTACTGGTGCCCCCTAGCGGACTTGATTATAGGACCTACCAAATCCATTGCGATCCTCTCAAACGGGACCTCAATGATGGGTAGAGGGACCAGCGGGCTACGGAAATGTGGCATCGGGGCCGACCTCTGACACACAGGGCAGGAGGAACAATAATGTTCTATGTCCTTCATCACCCCAGGCCAATAGAATCTCTGTAATACCCTCTCTCGGGTTTTCTCTGTCCCCAGATGACCTCCAAGAATGTGCCCATGGGCCAACTCCAACACCAACTTCCTGTAAGGTTTGGGCACCACAAGCTGCTCAACGGTTTCTTCTGCCCTTTTTGCCACCCGATACAGTAGGTCCTTCTCTACGCTGAAGTATGGGTAAGTGCAGGTATTATCTGGGTTCACTAACTCGCCATCTATTTCCACTACGTTTTCCCGTGCCTTTATTAGGGCGGGGTCTTTTAACTGTTCTGTGGCAAAATTTTCCCTGTGAACCCCAAGATCAGAAAACTCCACAGACGGTAGGTTTTCGTCTGAGGAGGTGGGCTCCTCTCCAGTTTCTTGAGTCTCGCCTGCCAATACTGACAAGGGAAATTCTGGAGAGTCCTCACCACTCTCAGAGGAGTTCTGGCTATCACCTTCCTGGTACATAGGGGCACCAGTGGGGGGCTCAGGATCATCCCACAGTTCCCAGAACTTCGGAAAATCCCTTCCCACAATGGCATCATGCGGTAATTGAGATACTAACCCCACTGGATGAGAGAGGGTACCTTTGGGGGTCTTGAAACACACTGTAGTCACTGGATACTCTCGGGTGTCCCCATGCACACAAATAACAGCTACCTTGCTATTCCCAGAGACCTCTGTTTTAACTAATTCAGCCTTTATCAGGGTCACAAGGCTACCTGAATCCAGTAATACCACAACATTTCTACCATTAATACACATTTTGCATAAATGTTTCTCAGTTCCCCGAATGGCAGTGCATGCGACTGTCGCACACAGCGACTGACGTCTGTCCGTCAGAAAGTCACATTGCATGGGTTCCTCCACAACCGGGCAATTTGCTGCAATATGTCCCGCTTGCCAGCAGCGGTAGCAAACAATCCATTTGGCTGCCTCTTGAGCCCCTGACTTCCCAGGCTGTTCTCGCCAAACTTTGGGTAGAGCTCCCACCCTCTCACTCTCTCCACCCTCACCCCTTGGAATCCTCTTATCCGCCCCTGGGGATGGTCTGGTCTTAGGGTGGAAAGTCCGAGAGTCTCTGGAAGAGGCCGTCAGGTTCTCTGTAGCCAAGTATTTCTCTACACGATCCACAAGACCACCGGCCGTCTCTGGGTCTCCATGGCTTACCCACTTTTGGATGTTAGTAGGAAGAGCTCTCAAAAACCGATCCATTACAACACGTTCCACAATCTCTGGTGCGGACAAAGTCTCTGGCTGTAGCCACTTCCTGCTCAGGTGAATGAGATCATACATTTGAGACCTGGGGGGTTTTCCAAGCTGGAAAGTCCAGTTATGCACACGCTGAGCCCGGACAGCCAGGGTGACACCCAGCCTTGCCAATATTTCAGCTTTTAGCATCACATAGTCTTTTGCTTGGTCAGGCTCTAGGTCATAGTAAGCCTTCTGCGATTCACCAGTTAACAGAGGAGCCACCAGTCCAGCCCACTGCTCCTCAGGCCACTTTTCTCTTTCAGCAGTCCTTTCAAATGTGGTCAAAAATACCTCTGGATCATCCTCTCCAGTCATTTTTGTCAATAAACGACTCACCCCAAAGGACGCGGTATTAGTGGGACGGCTTTCCTCACTGGTCTGCGGACGTTGCTGCATTACTGCTTCCATTTGTTGTAGTCTCTGCTCTTGCTTCTGTAACAGGTCTATGAAGCGGGCCTCAGATTGCTGCTGGGCTGCAAGGCTCTGTTGATGAGCTTGCTGCTGGGCTGCGAAGCTCTGTTGTTGAGCTGCAAGGCTCTTTTGCAAACCTGCATTTGTCTGCTGTTGATTGGCATTTGCTAGAGCCAGCTGTTTCAGTATCTCCTCCATGCTGGCTTAAAAAAAAACTGCCTGCATTCTCCACCAACTGTGAGGGGGTTAGCTCGGCAGCGGGTGTGTGTGATCCCCTGGATGGGCTCCCCACACAAAAACAGGCCCAGCAGACGGAGGTTGTGGTTTTCAAGATCAAAAAGGCGCGGTTTATTTCTCTATTTACAGTGACAAAAACACAGCAAAGCAAAAAGAAACATAAACAAAATAAACCCTGGTCAGCTTGACCTCTGACTAAACATGCAGGTTTCCTAACTAACAACTGGGATCAGCCTGGTGCTGTCCTAGTCCCTAAGTCCCTGCTTTAGTAAATGTCCAAACAAATAGCCACACAGGCTTTGTCTCACCACACAGGGGTTCACTCTCCCTAGACAGTCCACACAGGTCTGGTTCCAGGCATGAGCAAACACCTAATGAAGCTGGGAGTTTTTATAGAGGCCTTAAACGAGCTGACAAGCTTCAGCTGGTCTCATCAACTCCCTGCCTGCACGACGCCCAGCACTCTCCCTAGAGGTATGAATCATCCATGAGCCCACTAGCCTCAGCTGGGCTTCATCAACTCTCTCCCTAGTTGTATAAGTCGGCATAAAGCCTGAATCTGGGAGAAATATACCTACCCCCCTGGATGCAACCAGGTGACTTTACCTTCCTGCTGTCACAATATATATATATATATATATATATATATATAAAATCTCCTTTGAGTCCTTCACATTTGTGTATTACAGTGTACAACCGTGCAAAGGCAGTGTTGTGGCTACAAAAGCACAACCAATGCTGTAATTTTGACTGCTGCGCCGATGATGCATCGCTGATAATGCAAGGTGATGTGTACATGCATGGCTGTAAAATTAAGAGCATCAGATGAGTCCAGTAAACACTGCGTTTGCATAAGTGTATATGTTAGTACGCCTGTGTGAAAAACACCATATATACCATACACACACACACACATACATACATATATATAGATCTCTAAAAACATAACATATGATGGGGACATACACCACAGGCTGGACCGGGCTTATGTCAGGGCTGTGGCAGGGATAGAGCAAGCAGGACTGGAATAGGGCAGCCATGAGGTGGGTGGTGTGCTCTGCTTTTCCTAACATTCACCTGGCATGGATTAATGGCCATCACTCCTCAGGACTCTCTGCAGGGGGCACTCTGGAGGTACTATCTGTGTGCCTCCAGAGTGCCCCTTACTTCCTCCAGAGTAGGGATGAGCTTCGTGTTCGAGTCGAACATACGTTCGACTCGAACATCGGCTGTTCGATCGTTCGACGAAGATCGAACGATTTGGGCCGTTCGCGCCAAATTCGAGTGACGCGAACGGCCCACAATGCACTACGCCATCGCAGTGTCATCCAGGCGCTGTGATTGGCCAAGCATGCACTGTGACCCCGCATGCTTGGCCAATCACAGCGCCGGCAGCGAGGAGAGCAATGATTGGCCACAGGCAGGATGCCTGTGGCCAATTATTGCTGAGGGTGTTTAGTACACGCCCCACACTATAAAAGGCCGCCAGCACGGCGGCCTAGTGTAGTGTGTTCCGGAGCAGGGATAGAGCAGCATAGGCAGGGACAGTGACTTTTATTTCTTTCTTGCTTAACCTGGATTCCTTTAGTTTAGGGAAAGAGAAGGATAGGTAGGGAGAGTGTCAGTGTGTTTTGTGCTTGTGCTATATTGTGCTTAAAAAAAACATTTTTTCTAGGGACAGAAAACTGTAGGTAGGGAGAGTGTGTCAGTTTCTTTCACTGTCAAAGTCCTTGTTTCCAGGGACCTGGAAGGACAGTGAGTGAATTCTCCTTGTGCTAAATTGTGCTTAAAAAAACCATTTTTTCTAGGGACAGAAAACTGTAGGTAGGGAGAGTGTGTCAGTTTCTTTCACTGTCAAAGTCCTTGTTTCCAGGGACCTGGAAGGACAGTGAGTGAATTCTCCTTGTGCTAAATTGTGCTTAAAAAAAACATTTTTTCTAGGGACAGAAAACTGTAGGTAGGGAGAGTGTGTCAGTTTCTTTCACTGTCAAAGTCCTTGTTTCCAGGGACCTGGAAGGACAGTG
This sequence comes from Rana muscosa, assembly GCA_029206835.1. NCBI lineage: Eukaryota > Metazoa > Chordata > Amphibia > Anura > Ranidae > Rana > Rana muscosa. The sequence continues at coordinate 600,602,000 of CM055122.1, read as the reverse complement.
AGTGAATTCTCCTTGTGCTAAATTGTGCTTAAAAAAAACATTTTTTCTAGGGACAGAAAACTGTAGGTAGGGAGAGTGTGTCAGTTTCTTTCACTGTCAAAGTCCTTGTTTCCAGGGACCTGGAAGGACAGTGAGTGAATTCTCCTTGTGCTAAATTGTGCTTAAAAAAACATTTTTTCTAGGGACAGAAAACTGTAGGTAGGGAGAGTGTGTCAGTTTCTTTCACTGTCAAAGTCCTTGTTTCCAGGGACCTGGAAGGACAGTGAGTGAATTCTCCTTGTGCTAAATTGTGCTTAAAAAAAAACATTTTTTCTAGGGACAGAAAACTGTAGGTAGGGAGAGTGTGTCAGTTTCTTTCACTGTCAAAGTCCTTGTTTCCAGGGACCTGGAAGGACAGTGAGTGAATTCTCCTTGTGCTAAATTGTGCTTAAAAAAAACATTTTTTCTAGGGACAGAAAACTGTAGGTAGGGAGAGTGTGTCAGTTTCTTTCACTGTCAAAGTCCTTGTTTCCAGGGACCTGGAAGGACAGTGAGTGAATTCTCCTTGTGCTAAATTGTGCTTAAAAAAAACATTTTTTCTAGGGACAGAAAACTGTAGGTAGGGAGAGTGTGTCAGTTTCTTTCACTGTCAAAGTCCTTGTTTCCAGGGACCTGGAAGGACAGTGAGTGAATTCTCCTTGTGCTAAATTGTGCTTAAAAAAAACATTTTTTCTAGGGACAGAAAACTGTAGGTAGGGAGAGTGTGTCAGTTTCTTTCACTGTCAAAGTCCTTGTTTCCAGGGACCTGGAAGGACAGTGAGTGAATTCTCCTTGTGCTAAATTGTGCTTAAAAAAAACATTTTTTCTAGGGACAGAAAACTGTAGGTAGGGAGAGTGTGTCAGTTTCTTTCACTGTCAAAGTCCTTGTTTCCAGGGACCTGGAAGGACAGTGAGTGAATTCTCCTTGTGCTAAATTGTGCTTAAAAAAAACATTTTTTCTAGGGACAGAAAACTGTAGGTAGGGAGAGTGTGTCAGTTTCTTTCACTGTCAAAGTCCTTGTTTCCAGGGACCTGGAAGGACAGTGAGTGAATTCTCCTTGTGCTAAATTGTGCTTAAAAAAAACATTTTTTCTAGGGACAGAAAACTGTAGGTAGGGAGAGTGTGTCAGTTTCTTTCACTGTCAAAGTCCTTGTTTCCAGGGACCTGGAAGGACAGTGAGTGAATTCTCCTTGTGCTAAATTGTGCTTAAAAAAACATTTTTTCTAGGGACAGAAAACTGTAGGTAGGGAGAGTGTGTCAGTTTCTTTCACTGTCAAAGTCCTTGTTTCCAGGGACCTGGAAGGACAGTGAGTGAATTCTCCTTGTGCTAAATTGTGCTTAAAAAAAACATTTTTTCTAGGGACAGAAAACTGTAGGTAGGGAGAGTGTGTCAGTTTCTTTCACTGTCAAAGTCCTTGTTTCCAGGGACCTGGAAGGACAGTGAGTGAATTCTCCTTGTGCTAAATTGTGCTTAAAAAAAACATTTTTTCTAGGGACAGAAAACTGTAGGTAGGGAGAGTGTGTCAGTTTCTTTCACTGTCAAAGTCCTTGTTTCCAGGGACCTGGAAGGACAGTGAGTGAATTCTCCTTGTGCTAAATTGTGCTTAAAAAAAACATTTTTTCTAGGGACAGAAAACTGTAGGTAGGGAGAGTGTGTCAGTTTCTTTCACTGTCAAAGTCCTTGTTTCCAGGGACCTGGAAGGACAGTGAGTGAATTCTCCTTGTGCTAAATTGTGCTTAAAAAAAACATTTTTTCTAGGGACAGAAAACTGTAGGTAGGGAGAGTGTGTCAGTTTCTTTCACTGTCAAAGTCCTTGTTTCCAGGGACCTGGAAGGACAGTGAGTGAATTCTCCTTGTGCTAAATTGTGCTTAAAAAAAACATTTTTTCTAGGGACAGAAAACTGTAGGTAGGGAGAGTGTGTCAGTTTCTTTCACTGTCAAAGTCCTTGTTTCCAGGGACCTGGAAGGACAGTGAGTGAATTCTCCTTGTGCTAAATTGTGCTTAAAAAAAACATTTTTTCTAGGGACAGAAAACTGTAGGTAGGGAGAGTGTGTCAGTTTCTTTCACTGTCAAAGTCCTTGTTTCCAGGGACCTGGAAGGACAGTGAGTGAATTCTCCTTGTGCTAAATTGTGCTTAAAAAAACATTTTTTCTAGGGACAGAAAACTGTAGGTAGGGAGAGTGTGTCAGTTTCTTTCACTGTCAAAGTCCTTGTTTCCAGGGACCTGGAAGGACAGTGAGTGAATTCTCCTTGTGCTAAATTGTGCTTAAAAAAAACATTTTTTCTAGGGACAGAAAACTGTAGGTAGGGAGAGTGTGTCAGTTTCTTTCACTGTCAAAGTCCTTGTTTCCAGGGACCTGGAAGGACAGTGAGTGAATTCTCCTTGTGCTAAATTGTGCTTAAAAAAAACATTTTTTCTAGGGACAGAAAACTGTAGGTAGGGAGAGTGTGTCAGTTTCTTTCACTGTCAAAGTCCTTGTTTCCAGGGACCTGGAAGGACAGTGAGTGAATTCTCCTTGTGCTAAATTGTGCTTAAAAAAAACATTTTTTCTAGGGACAGAAAACTGTAGGTAGGGAGAGTGTGTCAGTTTCTTTCACTGTCAAAGTCCTTGTTTCCAGGGACCTGGAAGGACAGTGAGTGAATTCTCCTTGTGCTAAATTGTGCTTAAAAAAAACATTTTTTCTAGGGACAGAAAACTGTAGGTAGGGAGAGTGTGTCAGTTTCTTTCACTGTCAAAGTCCTTGTTTCCAGGGACCTGGAAGGACAGTGAGTGAATTCTCCTTGTGCTAAATTGTGCTTAAAAAAACATTTTTTCTAGGGACAGAAAACTGTAGGTAGGGAGAGTGTGTCAGTTTCTTTCACTGTCAAAGTCCTTGTTTCCAGGGACCTGGAAGGACAGTGAGTGAATTCTCCTTGTGCTAAATTGTGCTTAAAAAAAACATTTTTTCTAGGGGCAGAAAACTGTAGGTAGGGAGAGTGTGTCAGTTTCTTTCACTGTCAAAGTCCTTGTTTCCAGGGACCTGGAAGGACAGTGAGTGAATTCTCCTTGTGCTAAATTGTGCTTAAAAAAAACATTTTTTCTAGGGACAGAAAACTGTAGGTAGGGAGAGTGTGTCAGTTTCTTTCACTGTCAAAGTCCTTGTTGCCAGGGACCTGGAAGGACAGTGAGTGAATTCTCCTTGTGCTAAATTGTGCTTAAAAAAAACATTTTTTCTAGGGACAGAAAACTGTAGGTAGGGAGAGTGTGTCAGTTTCTTTCACTGTCAAAGTCCTTGTTTCCAGGGACCTGGAAGGACAGTGAGTGAATTCTCCTTGTGCTAAATTGTGCTTAAAAAAAACATTTTTTCTAGGGACAGAAAACTGTAGGTAGGGAGAGTGTGTCAGTTTCTTTCACTGTCAAAGTCCTTGTTTCCAGGGACCTGGAAGGACAGTGAGTGAATTCTCCATGTGCTAAATTGTGCTTAAAAAAAACATTTTTTCTAGGGACAGAAAACTGTAGGTAGGGAGAGTGTGTCAGTTTCTTTCACTGTCAAAGTCCTTGTTTCCAGGGACCTGGAAGGACAGTGAGTGAATTCTCCTTGTGCTAAATTGTGCTTAAAAAAAACATTTTTTCTAGGGACAGAAAACTGTAGGTAGGGAGAGTGTGTCAGTTTCTTTCACTGTCAAAGTCCTTGTTTCCAGGGACCTGGAAGGACAGTGAGTGAATTCTCCTTGTGCTAAATTGTGCTTAAAAAAAACATTTTTTCTAGGGACAGAAAACTGTAGGTAGGGAGAGTGTGTCAGTTTCTTTCACTGTCAAAGTCCTTGTTTCCAGGGACCTGGAAGGACAGTGAGTGAATTCTCCTTGTGCTAAATTGTGCTTAAAAAAAAACATTTTTTCTAGGGACAGAAAACTGTAGGTAGGGAGAGTGTGTCAGTTTCTTTCACTGTCAAAGTCCTTGTTTCCAGGGACCTGGAAGGACAGTGAGTGAATTCTCCTTGTGCTAAATTGTGCTTAAAAAAAACATTTTTTCTAGGGACAGAAAACTGTAGGTAGGGAGAGTGTGTCAGTTTCTTTCACTGTCAAAGTCCTTGTTTCCAGGGACCTGGAAGGACAGTGAGTGAATTCTCCTTGTGCTAAATTGTGCTTAAAAAAAACATTTTTTCTAGGGACAGAAAACTGTAGGTAGGGAGAGTGTGTCAGTTTCTTTCACTGTCAAAGTCCTTGTTTCCAGGGACCTGGAAGGACAGTGAGTGAATTCTCCTTGTGCTAAATTGTGCTTAAAAAAACATTTTTTCTAGGGACAGAAAACTGTAGGTAGGGAGAGTGTGTCAGTTTCTTTCACTGTCAAAGTCCTTGTTTCCAGGGACCTGGAAGGACAGTGAGTGAATTCTCCTTGTGCTAAATTGTGCTTAAAAAAAACATTTTTTCTAGGGACAGAAAACTGTAGGTAGGGAGAGTGTGTCAGTTTCTTTCACTGTCAAAGTCCTTGTTTCCAGGGACCTGGAAGGACAGTGAGTGAATTCTCCTTGTGCTAAATTGTGCTTAAAAAAACCATTTTTTCTAGGGACAGAAAACTGTAGGTAGGGAGAGTGTGTCAGTTTCTTTCACTGTCAAAGTCCTTGTTTCCAGGGACCTGGAAGGACAGTGAGTGAATTCTCCTTGTGCTAAATTGTGCTTAAAAAAAACATTTTTTCTAGGGACAGAAAACTGTAGGTAGGGAGAGTGTGTCAGTTTCTTTCACTGTCAAAGTCCTTGTTTCCAGGGACCTGGAAGGACAGTGAGTGAATTCTCCTTGTGCTAAATTGTGCTTAAAAAAAACATTTTTTCTAGGGACAGAAAACTGTAGGTAGGGAGAGTGTGTCAGTTTCTTTCACTGTCAAAGTCCTTGTTTCCAGGGACCTGGAAGGACAGTGAGTGAATTCTCCTTGTGCTAAATTGTGCTTAAAAAAAACATTTTTTCTAGGGACAGAAAACTGTAGGTAGGGAGAGTGTGTCAGTTTCTTTCACTGTCAAAGTCCTTGTTTCCAGGGACCTGGAAGGACAGTGAGTGAATTCTCCTTGTGCTAAATTGTGCTTAAAAAAAACATTTTTTCTAGGGACAGAAAACTGTAGGTAGGGAGAGTGTGTCAGTTTCTTTCACTGTCAAAGTCCTTGTTTCCAGGGACCTGGAAGGACAGTGAGTGAATTCTCCTTGTGCTAAATTGTGCTTAAAAAAAACATTTTTTCTAGGGACAGAAAACTGTAGGTAGGGAGAGTGTGTCAGTTTCTTTCACTGTCAAAGTCCTTGTTTCCAGGGACCTGGAAGGACAGTGAGTGAATTCTCCTTGTGCTAAATTGTGCTTAAAAAAAACATTTTTTCTAGGGACAGAAAACTGTAGGTAGGGAGAGTGTGTCAGTTTCTTTCACTGTCAAAGTCCTTGTTTCCAGGGACAGAGAAGGACACCTGAAGGTAGCCCTTATTGCTTTTTTCCCATCTCCCTGCAGGCCATCTATTAGAATGTCTGGAAGGCAAACAAGGAGAGGCAGACAGTCAGGAGGCAATAAAAGAGGGCAAGCAGGCTCTGTGTCTGGGGGCAACAGTGCTGGTCGTGGACGCGGTGCATTGTCATCAGCACATGGCCATGGGACACGCTTGTCCTTCTTTTCGGCAGCTGGACATGTTGAGCCACATCATGCCGAAGACTTGGTAGAGTGGATGACCAAGCCCTCCTCCTCCTCCTCATCCTCTCTCACCCAGGCTCAGGGTACTGGAAAAGCAGCTGCCAAAGCGTCCTCTTCCCTGGTATCAATGTCAGACTCATCATCAGTCACTCCTTCCCTAGACCCACCATGTCCTCCTCCTGAGGAGTCCCCCGAACTGTTTCAGCACAGTGTTGGGTACATGCTCCAGGAGGATGCCCAGCGTTTCGAAGGGTCTGATGATGAAACCCAGCTAGAGGAAGGCAGTAGCGTGAGAGCAGACAGAGGGGATGCTCAAGAAGGACACCAATCTGGCAGTCATGTTCCAGCAGCTGCAGCATACTGCCAGATTGGCTCCAGTGATGAGGAGGGAGGTGATGATGAGGTCACTGACTCCATGTGGGTGCCTAATAGGAGAGAGGAGGAGGAGGAGGATGAGGAGGAGGCACATCTCCAACGAGGCAGGATGCCCTTTGGTGGCCAGCGTAAGGGCAGTACACCGACGGAATCACACCGCAGAGCTCCGCCTGTGCAGGGCGCTGCCTCTGCCCGTCATTCAAAAAGTTCTTTGGTGTGGGCCTTTTTTGAGGCTAGTGCATCAGATCGCACAGCTGCTGTTTGCAACATATGTCTCAAGCGTATATCGCGTGGCCAAAACATCAGCCGCTTGGGTACCACATGCCTGACCAGACATATGTTGACCTGCCATGCAGCTCGTTGGCAAGCCTACCTGAAAGACCCACACCAAAGAACAAAGCGGACCTCTCCTTGCACCGCATCAGCTGGGATCTCCAACCCCACTATAACTTCAGTCCTCTCTGAAACATGCACTGAGAGGAATGAAGGTGTAGAATTAGGTGTGTCACAGCCAAGTACTTGCGGCCACTCTGCTAGCAGTACACCGACGTCCGATTCTAGCAGGCAAATTTCCCTGCCCCAGCTGCTGGACCGTCGAAAGAAGTTCACTCCCAGCCATCCACATGCCCAGCGGTTGAATGCTAGCTTGGCTAAATTGCTAGCGCTTCAACTGCTGCCTTTTCAGTTGGTAGACTCGGCCCCCTTCCGTGAGTTTGTGCAATGTGCGGTTCCTCAGTGGCAGGTTCCCAAACGCCACTTTTTCTCACGGAAGGCTATTCCGGCTCTCTACCGGCATGTGGAAGGCAATGTCTTGGCCTCGCTGGACAGGGCGGTCAGCGGTAAGGTGCATATTACCGCTGACTCATGGTCCAGCAGGCATGGACAGGGACGTTACCTTTCTTTCACGGCCCATTGGGTCACTCTTTTGGCAGCTGGGAAGGATGCAGGACAAGGTGCAGTAGTGTTGGAGGTTGTCCCACCGCCACGCCTCCAAAATGCTACTACTGGTTGTGACACACCTCTCTCCTCCACCTCCTCCTCTTCTTCTTCCTCCATGGCCTCTTCCTGTGGTTTGTCCTATGAACCAGCGGTGCTCCGTAGCCGTTCACGGGGCTACGCAAGTACGCAGGCAAAAAGATGCCATGCCGTGCTTGCGCTGGTGTGTTTGGGGGACAGAAGCCACACTGGGGCAGAGGTCCTGTCTGCTCTGCAGGGCCAGGCCGAGAGGTGGTTGACGCCACGCCAGCTTAAGCCAGGAATGGTGGTTTGCGACAATGGCACCAACCTCCTCTCCGCCCTCCGACAGGGACAACTGACCCATGTGCCCTGTGTGGCTCACGTCCTTAACCTGGTGGTGCAGCGGTTCTTGGGCAGGTACCCGGGCTTACAGGATGTCCTGAGGCAGGCCAGGAAAGTCTGTGTGCATTTCCGCAGATCTTATAATGCCAGTGCTCGCCTGGCTGAGCTGCAAAAGGAGTTGAACCTGCCCAAGAACCGCCTTATATGTGACATGCCCACCAGGTGGAACTCAACGTTGGCCATGCTGCAGCGGCTGCACACGCAGCAGAGGGCCATCAATGAGTACCTGTGCGACTACGGCACCAGGACAGGGTCAGGGGAGCTTGGTTTTTTTTCTCCACGCCAGTGGGGCATGATCAGGGATGCATGCACTGTCCTGGCACCATTTGAGGAGGCCACGAGGATGGTGAGCAGTGACAGTGCATGCATCAGTGACACTGTACCTCTTGTCCACCTGTTGGAGCACACGCTGCGTGGAATAATGGACAGGGCACTTGAGGCAGAACAGAGGCAGGAAGAGGAGGACTTCCTTGCCTCTCAAGGCCCCCTTTACCCAGACAGTGTTCCTTCTGTCCCACCCATCGCACAGGAAGAGGAGGAGGAGGAGGAGGAGGAGGAGGAGGATTGTTTCAGCATGGAGGTGGAGGCTGGCACTCAGCATCATCAGCAGCAGTCTTTTAGGGATGATTTACAGTCCCAAGAAACCAGTGGACTTGTACGTGGCTGGGAGGAGGTGGCTGCGGATCATGTCGTCCTTAGTGACCCAGAGGACTCCGGACCAAATGCCTCAGCAAACCTACGCTGCATGGCCTCCCTGATCCTGCAAAGTCTGCGGAAGGATCCTCGTATTCTTCGGATCAAGGAGAGGGACCATTACTGGCTGGCCACTCTCCTTGATCCACGGTACAAGGGTAAGGTTGCGGACCTTATGTTACCGTCGCAGAGGGAGCAGAGGATGAGACAACTCCGGGAGGCCTTGCAGAAAGGTCTGTGCAACGCGTTCCCAGAGACTGGGAGGTTACAAACTCCTGGTCCTGGACAACGAGTTGCTGAGGCTTCGGCCAGTCAAAGAAGGAGCGGTGGGGAAGGTGGCCGTCTGACCGATGCGTTCAGACAATTCTTTAGTCCGCAGCCCCAAAGTATGATCGGTTCCAGCAACCATCGCCAGCGTCTGATAAACATGGTGCAGGAATATCTAGGGGCAAGGTCAGACTTGGACACCTTCCCCACCGAAAATCCTCTGGCTTACTGGGTCTTGAGGATGGATCACTGGCCAGAGCTTGCACAGTATGCAATTGAGCTACTGGCCTGTCCTGCATCCAGCGTTCTTTCGGAACGCACATTCAGTGCTGCTGGAGGATTTGTCACGGATCACAGGGTGCGCCTGTCCACCGACTCGGTTGATCGACTGACTTTCATCAAGATGAACCAGTCTTGGATCACCACCAGCTACCACACACCTGATGCTGATATAACAGACTAATTGATTTTAACATGTCACATCCCTTCAAGACTGATGCTGATGCTGAGTGCCTGTGCTGTTATGTTGACTGGCTATCCTCCTCCTCCGAGTCCTCAATGATACGATTGATGATGATAGCTTGGAAGATCATTTTTGTTTATGGGTGCCGCCACCAGTGGCTAAGGCCCAATTTTTCAGCCCCTGTTTTACAGGGGCGTGTAATTACAATTTTTTTAGCAATAATTTGCCATAGGGCTCATTGCTGTGCTCCAAGTACAGTATCTGTGAGGGGTTGGAGTGTTGTGGCACCAGTGCCTAAGGCCCAATTTTTCAGCCCCTGTTTAACAGGGGCGTGTCATTACAATTTTTGAAGCAATACTTTGCAACAGGGCTCATTGCTGTGCTCCAAGTACAGTATCTGTGAGGGGTTGTAGTGTTGTGCCACCAGTGCCTAAGGCCCAATTTTTCAGCCCCTGTTCAACAGGGGCATGCAATTACAATTCTTGATCTAATAATTCACAGCAGGGTCCATTGCTGCACCCACCAAGAGTAACTCTGAGGGCTTACAGTCTTGTGGCAACGCCACCACCACCACCACCACGAAAGGCCCAATTTTTCAGCCCCTGTTCAAAAGGGGCATGTAATTACAATTCTTGATCTAATAATTCACAGCAGGGCCCATTGCTGCACCCACCAAGAGTAACTGTCAGGGCTTACAGTGTTGTGGCACCAGCACCACCATCAAAGCCCCAATTTTTACTACCACTGTTCAACAATTATATGTAATTAAAATTCCTGATATAATAGTTGACAGCAGGGCGTTCCAGCACCAACCAAGAGTAACTGAGTGCTTACAGTGTTGTGCCAACACCAACAACTAAGGGGCCTATTTCTGCAGAGTATATACGGCAGGTCCCTACTTTCAAACATCCAACTTACAAACGACTCCTACTTGCAAACGAAAGAAGACAACAGGAAGTGAGAGGAAATCTACCCCTAGAAAGGAAAATTCTCTCCTGTAAGAATAAATATGGGAGAAAGGGGTCTCATCTGTACTGATGCTTTATCAGCAATCCTTGTTTCAAGAAAAACACCACATTTCAAAAACAGTTGTCATTGGGACGGAAAGTGAGGTGAAATGTTCTGAACAGGGGCACAGACAGCAAAACAAATGTTACAGGGGTGATAACCCTTACCTATGTTTCCCAAAAAGTTTAAAAATAGATTTTTGGGCTGGAGCTACACTTCAACAATGTACCTGTTCAAAATTACAAACAGATTCTACATAAGAACAAACCTACAGTCCCTGTCTTGTATGCACCGCCTGTATACGGCTGTTCAGAGTATATAGGGCCTTTTTTATTTTATGTGCGGGGTTCCCCTTAATATCCATACAAGACCCAAAGGGGCTGGTAATGGGCTGGGGTAGGGGGGGGGGTCATGGGGTAGCTATGCCATTTTTCTTAAAGAATTTCATCCATATTAACGGGACCAGACATTACATTAAAGCCGCAAGCAGTTTTAAATGGCTTTTTTTTCCTTTAGATGTGTCATTTTGTGCAGGGACAGTTCTAAACACGGGAAACACGTGGCACTTCACAGGCATACTTTAGACACCCCCCAGGTACGATATTTAAAGGAATATTTGACTTTTTTTTTTTCACTTTATGCATCATTAAAATGACTGCTCCCGAAAAACGACCGTTTTTAAAACTTCTTTTTGCATTGATACATGTCCCCTGGTGCAGAACCCGGGTTCCCAAACCCTATTTATGACAATAACATGCATAATAGTTGTTATAATTAGCACTTTAGAATTCGAACGTTCGCATCCATTGTATTTAATAGGGTTCTAATGTTCGTTCGAACTTTCGGTCCGTTCGCGGGTTCTGGTGCGAACCGAACCCGGGGGTGTTCGGCTCATCACTACTCCAGAGTACTCCCTCACTTCCGCCCCTTACTTTCTCCAGAGTGCCCCTTTACTTTCTCCAGAGTGCCTCTTTACTTTCTCCAGAGTCCCCCTTTACTTTCTCCAGAGTGCCCCTTTGTACAGTAGTACTAAGGGGGCACTCTGGAGGAGGATGTAAGAGGGCACTCTGGAGGGGGATGTAAGGGGACACTCTGGAGGGGGATGTAAGGGGACACTCTGGAGGGGGATGTAAGGGGACACTCTGGAGGTGCCCCCTTAGTGCCTCCAGATTGCCCCTTTACTTCCTCCAGAGTGCCCCCTTACATGCTTCGGAGTGCCCCACCACCAAGGTGATATAGCAGTGGCTGACAGACTATCAGGAGGTGGTATTGCACTCCTCTTCCTCCTCTCTCCACTAACTACCCCCGCCATACATTCCGCACTCCTCTCCTGTACATATTACCCCCCACCATACACTCCACACTCCTCTACTGTCCATACTACCCACTGCCATACATTCCACACTCCTCTCCTGTACATTTTACCCCCCCGCCATACACTCCGCACTCCTCTCCTGTACATATTACCCCCCGCCATACACTCCACACTCCTCTCCTGTACATACTACCCACCGCCATACACTCCACATACAAATTTTTTGGGGGGGGGGCGCAAACAAACGAACAAAAAAAACATCAATTGCAGGCTGAATGTGTCCAAACGCAGCCACTGTGCCCATCAATTGTCACCACTGTACCCATCAATTGTCGCCACTGTGCCCAGCAATTGTCGCCACTGTGCCATCAAATGCAGCCACTGTGCCATGCCATCAAACGCAGCCACTGTGCAATCAATTGTCACCACTGTGCCCATCAATTGTCACCACTGTGCCAGCAATTGTCACCACTGTGCCCATCAATTGCCGCCAGTTTGCCCCCTCAAAAACCGCCAGATTGCTTCCCCCAGCACTTACCTTTCTCTGGTCATCAATCCTCCCTCGATGTCTTCTCCCAAGTCCTGCCCTCGATGTCGCTTCAGCCAATCAGGTTACCGGTAACCAGATCCGGTGAACCTGATTGGCTGAGATGCGTGTCAGTGATGACCAAGGAATGCACCCCCTGTGCGTCCCTTGGTCAGCTATTTGAAAGCCGATTACAGCCAGAGGGCTGTAATCGGAAAGCCTATCAGAGCCGCTGGCTCTGATAGACACTTCCAAAACACACCCACCGCCGGCCAACACTCTAATTCAGATGGCCGGCACTCGCCAGGGGGCCGGCCATCTGAATAGTGGGCGGCAACGGCAGCGGTGACAATACATAGGTTCATGCAATGCATGAACCTATGTATTGTTTTTCAGTTTTTGTACCATTATTAACACATTACGGGAGTTTTCTAACACAACATATATATTTGTAAAATGCCTTTTTTTATCAATTTAATTTGACGAGTGTTAAAAATAACATAAAACCACTTCCTTTGAACTGGTATTATTTAAATTAATTTTTCTATATTTTATTTAAGTCTTTAAATTCTTTTTTATTTATTTTAAACCTAACATTTGGTTCGGCTCATGGACTATTCTAATTTTTATTATACAGGGGTTTCTCTTTATTTAAAATTATTTATTTTAATTTGAGATATATATATATATGAATATATATATTTAATTATTATTTAATATTTTTATTGTTATGCTTTTTTTATATTATTTTTAACTATTTAATATATATATTGTTTTTATATGAATGGTGCATATCTGCATGACAAATACAGTACAATTATTTCAGAATACACCATTCACATAAATATGCACATGTGTTATGCTTATGTATTAATCATTATAATGTTTTGCAGTTATGGGGTGTCTGTTTATTGGGTAGGGGGATTATAACTTTATTATTAAGTTAATATGTGCAGTGTATGTGGAGTGCTTCGTGTTTCACTTTGGGGTTCTGATACTGAAATCTCCCGAGGTATCGCGAGATTACAGCAACAGAAGCCGTTCGGGATTCTCAAAGCATTTGTAGATCACTTCTATTCACAGTGGGAGAAGTGATCTACACTGCATATTAAACTACCACAAGGGGAGAACAAATATCTCCGAGAAGACCCGTGAACTCAGCAGCAGTGAAATATCACTGTATATTAAACGTACACCTATATACGTGTGAAATTCCGCACCTAGATTAGTGAATAATATAAAAAACAGAAACACCAGCTAGCACAAGGTAAAATATACAAAACCTTCAGCAAACATTAATATACAATTGGTTGTCACAGATTTATTTTGTTATTGGATTATGTGTTTATTTTGTAGATATTGTGACCTACACTTCTCCTGAGGAAGCGGCCTTGTGCCGTGAAACATCTAGAGAAACTTCCAACGTGGAATCATCTCCCATGCATTCATATGTATTTATTTAATACTGCAAATTTATTGAGATACTATCTAAAGCTTAAAGTGAATGTAAACCCCCCACATATACCCAGTGAAGTGAACAGACTCAGATGATACATAGAGATGAAACAAATCTCCCTACGTAACTTTTACTTGAATATCTGCTGTCTTCATCTTGCTATATTCTTTCGAATTCTTACATCGTGTTCGAATTTTCGAATTTTCACTTCCTCATTCAGCACTGGGAGTGTAGTCCTGGCTTAAACTGGGAGACAGCTGATTGGAGGAAAGGCACACACCCCCCTCCACATAGGTAGAAGAACAAAGATACTTTCAGAGCTGTGCTTTGACAAGACAAGCTCTCTGCTAATCTATTTATAGCAACCTCACACGACACACATTTTCAGCTGCTTTTATCTCCCGTCTTGTAGAACTTGTCAGAAGTTATCATGCTGATAACAGAACAACGAAACAGCAGAAAGACACATGACTTAGTGCTTTGGAAAGAGATAAGAAAACACTACCGATATAGGTGCATAGGTCAAATTTCATGAATCAGGTTTACATCCACTTTAAGTCATTTCAATTTATACATCTATATTGCATGGTGACAATGTCACCACTAAATGGGAGCCCTCTAAGGAGGAATAGTATATGTTTTTAAATATACAATATTATTTGTTACAATAAAAAAAATTACTTTTATACAATTTCATAAAATTGTCCATGTTGTCATCCATGTAGGGGGGGTGGTACCAGAAAGTATTTTTTTCCTCAGTTCATATATAATTTCTTCATAGATTTTGGATTTGGTACCCCAACATCTAATTATACTGGCAATTTTTCTAGAATAATAGAAATAGGAGTGAGGTTGGATGCTTACCGGAACCCAGTGGCTTTCTCATAATTGAGAAACCAAAAGCGCTTAAGGGATAAACCCCAAACATATCAGCAGTGGGTGGTACAATCCCGCCAATGCCTCGGCTTCATTCCAGCTCCATGTATCAGGAATATGTAAGATATAAACACTCATAATGCAGTATATCTTTAAAATATAATTTAATAAAATAAGGAACTGCACACACATTCCATATAAAACAAACCTGCATCAATAGTCCATATGCTGCATCATTTGTAACATTCACTATGTATTCGTCCTGACTAGAGGCCACTGTGCGTGTTGCGAAGTGTTGCAGCATATGGACTATTGATGCCAGTTTGTTTTATATGAAATGTGTGTGCATTTCTTTATTTTAATAAATTATATTTTAAGGATAGACTGCACTATGAATGTTTATATCTTGTTCCTGATATATGGGAGTAAAGCTGGATTGAAGCCGGAGGCAGCACCACTCACTGCTGACATGTTTGGGGTTTATCCCTAAAGCGCTTTTGGCTTGTCATTCATCAAACTGGGCTTTCTTTTGATCCTAAGGTCTTCTGAGATTTTTTTTTATTTATTGGCATTTTAAGGGAAGAAATGAATAGAAAATTAAAAAATAAAAAAATAAATCCAAGTTTGTTCAGTAATATCAGTAATAAACCATTACCACGGGGAAAACATATAAAAAAATTTCTGCTGTTTGTTCTACTTACTACAACATTAACATTACATTTTTGGTACAAAGCATGTTAAAGTTTTTTTTTTTGCATATATTTAATTTTTATCATAATGCATCAGTAATTTAAAGTTCTTACTGATTTAAAATAAAACAGATATACCCTAAACCACATATTTTCTAACAGTAAACCCTTAAACTTACACAGTACTCTTTGGGTGCTCAACCTGTGGCCCTCCAGCTGTTTGGGAACTACAAGTCCCATCATGTCTTTACCTTTGGGAGTCATGCTTTCAACTGTCAGCCTTGCAAAGCCTCATGGGACTTGTGGTTCTGCAACAGCTGGAGGGCCACAGGTTGAGCACCAATGCAGTACACAGTTTAGGAAAGTCAGATAAAAATCTGAAGTCTTTATCAGCATACTTGTTTGGGGTCACTATAACAGTATAACAACCAGTTAACTAGGAGGAGAGGCCAGTACTGGCAGCTCCATGTTTCCATGGTTTTACTTTGGGGAAATACCAGGACTAATTTGATGGGCACTTGAAATGGCCTCTTTATCTTAAATCTTATCTGGTTATTCTCCAATTAAAGGTTCTTTGAATATTAGGCATTACTCTAGCTGTGATCTTTCACATCTCAGCACTGTTTGGCTGCTTATTGATAAAGTAATTTCCTAAAATCATTCAGAGCTGATGGCATAGGATTTACCCAGGATAACATTGTTTTTCACACAGTGAAAATGGCAACTTCAGATGCTTTTATAAGCCAACTTAAAACTTCTAATCAGTATTCTTATGTATAAAGCCCTGTACACACGATCGGATAACCTATGGATTTTCGTCCGATGGATTTGTCCATCGGAAATCCGATGAAACTGTTTTTCATCAGTCTTGCCCACACACCATCAGTCAAAAAACCGACCGTTCCAAACACGGTGACGTAAAACACTCAGATGAGCCGAGAAAAATGAAGTTTAATGCTTCTGAGCATGCGTCGAATTGATTCTGAGCATGCGTGGGTTTTTGATCCGATGGACTTGCCCATAGACGATCGGAGTTTTCGATCGGTTTTTTATCCATCGGAAAAATTTAAAACATGTTCTATTTTTTAAAACCGATGGAAAAAAGACCGATGGGTCCCATACACGATCGGTTGGTGTGATGAAAACCATCCATCGGACGGTTTTCATCAGTCAAACCGATCGTGTGTACAGGGCTTTAGAACTGGCTGAACAAGAGGTTGCCAAAAGTTCATTAAATTCCAACTCCGCATATTGGCCTCTTAGGCTAAGATTTACTTACATTAACTTTTATCTCGTAAATCTATGGAACATGTTCAAAAAGTTTCAGTTTCCACTCAGTAAATGATTGGTCTGTGATCCTTCCTAAAGCGGTTGTAAAGGCAGATTTTTTTTAAATTAACATAATAAACATGTTACTCTTATGGTATTGCACAGAGCAGCCCCTTTTCTCCTCTTCTTGGCTCTCTTGCCAGTACTCTCTGCTCTTCTTCTTTCTTGAGTGCCCCCATAGCAAACCCTTTTGCTATGGAAGCACTCATGCTGTCAATGCTTCTGAGCCTGGCTTTGTGCGTCCATAAACGCACACAGCGTGGCTCGGCCCCGCCCCTATTCTCTCCACACAGGATTAGATTGACAGCAGCAGGAGCCAATGGCTCCTGTTGCTGCCTCTGTGTCCTATGAATACAGGAAATTAAAGCAGTGCTGCTGCAGATGGGCACAGTGCTGGATTAAAAGAGATATTAAGGGCGGCTGGGGGGAGCTGATCATGAAAGTTTTTTTACCCTAATGCAGAGAATGCATTAAAGTGAAAAAAAAACCTTATGCTTTTCAAACCACTTTAACTTTTTTCCTTGCATTAAGGTAAAACATTTTTAGACATCAATATCCCCCTCAACCCCCTTCTAATTACTTGAGCCTTCATTGGATCCAGTGCTGTGCCTATCTGCAGCTCTTCTCTCCCTCACTAACTGGTCTCACAGGCTTTGCTAAGGTACAGTAGCGGGAGCCATTGGCCAGTGATGAGTGAGTGGGGGGAAGGGCCATTCCCATTGTCTGTGTCAACAGATGCAGATAGCGGGGCTTGGGAGCGAGCCCACACAAGTGCCCCAAAAGGAAGTGGCTTCCTATTGGGGCACTCAGCAGAGAGGAGAAGCCAGAAGTGCCGGTGGGGGATCCAAGACGAGGAGGCTTGGGGCCGCTCTGTGCAATTCCATTGCACAGAGCAGGCAATTATAAACCTGTTTGTTATAAAAAAAAAAAAGAAAAAAACTGAAAGTTTTACAATTACTTTAATGATTATACTGGTTATTCAGGTCTGATTCCTTTCTTGTTACGGGTAATCAACCTTCACCTTCATTGTGCAGGAATAGCTTCATTAGCTATATCGGTATAGATATTTCAGAGGAACTTCAGTATTTTACATGTTTATATGTTGAACCCCTGCTTACCACTCTAAAAACTAAGATTGGCAAAAGGTCTAAGCTCTCAATTGGTGTCATTGGGACATATTAACATTTTTAAAATAAAACTTCTTCTAAAAATCCTTTATGTTATTTATATTATTTAGCACCCTCTGATCTATTTGTTATTGAAATATTTTAAAGTGTTAGATTCTTTACAAGGTGTTTAAAACTTTTTCCTAGGCTCCAGCAGACACAAACTTAAACATTCTAAGGACTTGGGAAGCCTGGCTCTGTCAAACTTCAATTTCTACTACTTGGCTTTCCGGACTTCTCCTACTTTCCACTGGCAAACTGCTGAAGCCCTAAGTTTATGCACCTTATAGACCTTATAGACCAAGACCCTCTTGCTAGTATTAATTATCGGTTAAAAAGTTACACAGGCCTACAGTCTTTCAACCTGATGTTGGCTAAGTGTCTCAAGTTATAGGACATAGGTTTGCTCATACTAGGTATTCTAAAGTAATTAGTTGCACTCCAGTTTGGCATATTCATTCTTTCCTTGAACTTTGTATGGTGCCATATTTTGAGCTCTGGCGTAGACACGATATCACTCAGATTTTAAGTGGTGGTGGGCAACTCAAATCCTATTTGATTCTAAAAGATTTTCCAAATTCTATGCTTTGCTGATACCTGCTGCTTAGACATGTGACATCAGTTTGGGCCCTTATTTCCTTCACATGTAGATAATCGTTTTGCTGACACTATGGTTAGAGCCTCTCCCAAAGATATTTAATTACAGAATTTTACTCAGCCTTCTAGGAATCCATGGCACAAGCCCAAGCTTATAATAGAAACATTTTTTGGCAGTCTGATTTGGGTCCTATTAATATTGAGTCCTGGGAAGAAGTTCTAACTGGCCTCCAATTAGTTTCTCTGAATCTTACTGATAAGCTAGTAAGTTATTGATACAAATTCAGTAAGCAAGATATAAGCCATCTTATAGCCTAATATCTCTAAGTGCAAGGGGCCCCTGGCTAATTTTTCCACCTGCTCCAGTCCTGCCCACAGATATAGTCTTAAAAGGAGAAAATAATAACCTTTTTACATGATGTCATGGGTTTCCCAGTACAACTAGATCTTCAGATATGCCTACTAAATCTTTAGAATAAAATATTTATATGTGCACCATTTTGCGTGAAGTATTGGTTACTGCCTAGAAGCTGATAGCTAAGGTGTGGATCCAAGCTGGGGTGCCTACCCTACAACAATTAAATGAAAGCAGAGGTTAATAAAACACTTCCATATAAGAAATTGTTCTATGACTAAAAATATTAGATACAGCTCCTATTTGATTTTGTACACTGGCTTTAATGTTGTTAGGTCAGATGTACTCCAAAGTCTCCAGGATCCAGGAGCATATGCTTAATATTTGTGATCTGTTACAGTATCTCACAAAAGTGAGTACATCCCTCACATTTTTGTAAAACTTTTATTATATCTTTTCATGTGACAACACTGAAGATATGCCACTTTGCTACAATGTAAAGTAGTAAGTGTACAGCTTGTATAACAGCGTAAATTTTTTGTCCCTTCAAAATAACACAACACACAGCCATTAATGTCTAAACCGCTGGCAACAAAAGTGAGTACACCGCTAAGTGAAAATGTCCAAATTGGGCCCAATTAGCCATTTTCCCTCCCCGTTTTCATGTGACTCATTAGTGTTACAAGGTCTCAGGTGTGAATGGGGAGCAGGTTTGTTAAATTTGGTGTTATCGCTCTCACTCTCTCATACTGGTCACTGGAAGTTCAACATGGCACCTCATGGCAAAGAACTCTCTGAGGATCTGAAAAAAAGAATTGTTGCTTTACATAAAGATGACCTAGACTACAAGAAAGATTGCCAAGACCCTGAAACTGAGCTGCAACATGGTGTAACACGTGGCCAAGACCATACGGCAGTTTAACAGGACAGGTTCTACTCAGCACAGGCCTCGCAATGGTCAACCAAAGAAGTTGAGTGCACGTGCTCAGCATCATATCCAGAGGTTGTCTTTGGGAAATAGACGTATGAGTGCTGCCAGAATTGCTGCAGAGGCTGAGGAGGTGGGGGGTCAGCCTGTCAGTGCTCAGACCATATGCCGCACACTGCATCAAATTGGTCTGCCTGGCTGTCATCCCAGAAGGAAGCCTCTTCTAAAGATGATGCACAAGAAAGCCCGCAAACAAGCAGACTAAGGACATGGATTACTGGAACCATGTACTGTGGTCTGATGAGACCGAGATAAACGTATTTGGTTCAGATGGTGTCAAGCGTGTGTGGTGGCAACCAGGTGAGGCGTACAAAGACAAGTGTGTCTTGCCTACAGTCAAGCATGGTGGTGGGAGTGTCATGGTCTGGGGCTGCATGAGTGCTTCCGGCAGTGGGGAGCTACAGTTCATTGAGGGAACTATGAATGCCAACATGTACTGTGTCTCCAGACCTAAACCCTATTGAGCATCTGTGGGACATCCTCAAGTGGAAGGTGGAGGAGCGCAAGGTCTCTAACATCCACCATGATGTCATAATAGAGGAGTGGAAGAGGACTCCAGTGGCAACCTGTGAAGCTCTGGTGAACTCCACGCCCAAGAGGGTTAAGGCAGAGCTGGAAAATAATGGTGGCCACACAAAATATTGACACTTTAGGCCCAATTTGGACATTTTCACTTAGGGGATTACTCACTTTTGTTGCCAGCGGTTTAGACATTAATGGCTGTGTGTTGAGTTATTTTGAGGGGACAGCAAATTTACACTGTTATACAAGCTGTGAACTTACTACTTTACATTGTAGCAAAGTGTAATTTCTTCAGTGTTGTCACGTCAAAAGATATAATAAATATTTACAAAAATGTGAGGGGTGTAATCCATTTTGTGAGATACTGTAAGTCTCAGGGTACTACTACTGTAAGTTCCAAATATTCCTATATTTGAGAAGGCACACTACACTATTTGTTTTTGATTTCCATAGCGTCTCCACCTATTATACTCTAATTGTATGGACTTTATTATTTTATACTTCTTCCTGCAAATAGTTCAGAATTATATCTTGCATTTAATTTGTTTTCAGCATTGGATAACATGTCATTTCTTTATGTACAACATTCCTTCTGCATATTCTATATTGTAGTTACCTTGATCTTATCTCTTCTTTTGATTGAATATGTACAACATAGGTCCAAGTCTTTGTCTGCACTGATATGGTTACTTAAAGGGATACTAAACAGAAAAATGTTAATTGTCATAATTCATTCACGTGAATCATATTTATCGTGCCACTGTATTTTTTATTTTATTTTTTTAATCCTCTAAGTACCTTATTCCTGCAACACTGTTGTGTGGTCGCATCTTTCCTTTTTCTTTGCATCTGCATGGAAAGATCTTTGGGAGGGGCTTCTATTACTCAGCTGATATATGCTCTCTACAGTAGGATTCTGTGTCTGCACAGCCCTAATTGGTTTAAGTTGTAGCTTTGTGATGCAGGTAAGTTCATCTGAAACGGGGAAAATAAGTTACTTTAACTCAAAGAAAGGGGAGCAGAAAGGACTCGTACTTTGTGAGTGAGAGTGCACTTATCCATCAAAATAAAGCTGGGTGATTTAAATTTAATATATAATAAAAACTCTTGAGCAGAGGTGGCCTTCAGTGAAAGCTGCACATCAAAGCAATGTATAAGCAAAGCTTGACTTGTCCTTTAACGTGGAACCTAGCCCCAATCCTTTCCACCTCTCTATTGGACAGTGAGGCCACTTAATAAATTAAAGGACCAACTAAGAGGTTTGAGAGGCAGCAGGGACAAGAACAAGCTCATTTTTTTTACCAGTTTTCACTAAATGCCACCACTGCTTATAGATATTTTCAAAATATGCACAGTTTTAATTGCCCAGGTTTGTGGCAGATTTACTTTGAAGCATACTAATGTAAAAATTGAATTCATGATTCGGGATCTTTATTGCAGCAACATTACCAAAATGACTGTCCAACCACCTAAATATTTTCCTCTTTTTCAAAGTACGACTCTCCTGTGTCTAACCTTCAACTGCCTTATTGATACATCCACCTTTAAGCCACAGCTAAAAGCAGATTCCATGTAAAACAGAGGTACTAATTTTCAGCTCAGATTGAGACAGCCAATCTTTGCCTCTGTCTCCAGCAGAACCTGACCCTCACAAACTGAAAAGGCAGTGTGGCAGTTACCAGACTCCAGGGGACCCCTGTTGCAGGCAACAGTCAATTACTTGGGTGGGGTGGACTGTGAAAAACAATTTACCAATTTGTTTTATTTATTTTTTGTTCATAACTACTATATATATATTTTACTGTTTTCAAAGAAGCTGAATTTCCTTGCATAGAAGTTCTAGGATTTTGTGTTAGCGAACAGCGAGCCATGTGACCTCACAAAATCCCTTTTTTTTTATTGCATGACCTTTTGCATGAATAGGATATCAACAATATTGCATAAATATTACAGTAGCTGTAGAAAATAGCTTCTATGCCATGTAATCTAATGTTCCTCAAAAGCAAATGCTTGCAAGAAGTTGACTGTGGATTTACATATATGACAAAAGACTGTGTTTTGTGAAACAAAAAAAAAAAAAAAGAAAGACTGTGTCATAAAAAAAAAATAGTGTATTCATTTGGCAGCCCTTTCATGTTTCTTTGGTGTAGCTTCTTATGTGTCTATACTGTACTTACACTTTCTACATCTGATATGCTTACAGCAGTTGTTTAGTACCAAGTATCAAATTAGATGTGCTTTCTAGTGGAAATTTCAGTTTTTTTTGGAGCACGTAGTATGAAAACCACAGTTTTTTTTATATAGACTGTATAGGAACTACCAAAAATGTATAGTTAGAAATTACAACACAATTTGCTTAAATTGATCGTTTACTGAACAAACGCATTTCAAACAGCCTAGTTGGAAATAACCTCCAGTACACAGCTTTAAAAAAAAAAAAAAAATCGAAAGGAGATGCCATATAAATAAATCCAGTATTAAATATTTTAGAAAGGACCTGGTGACAGAACCAGTTTAATCTAGATCTGTAGTGGTCTATCTGTAACCTTTCCAACAGCCTCTGGCAGGAACTTCCCTGTCACTTGGTCTTAGCGTTAGTAACTATGCATGCTTTGTACTTAGCCAGATATACAGCTTTACTTTCAGAGCACAAGCTGTGTGTCTGCATAATGCGCCCGTGTTCTGCATTTAGCCAAGGAGAAATTTCTCATTTGCTATTGTCTGACACATTTCTGTGTCCACTGGGAGCAGAAATAGTCCTCCAGAGAACATATTTCTTCCAAAGATAGCTTTATAGTGAGTCATATGCAGGTGTAAGTTAACCAGGGGATTCCATTCTTCTGTTTTACTTTCTTCCTTGTTTTTATGTTTAATGTGTATGCGTGAATGTACTCTAGTGACTCATGTACAATAATAGTCTCTCTTCTCTCTCTCTCTCTCTCTCTCTATATATATATATATATATATATATATGTGTACATAAACCATTTGCAATGAGCAAAACAGATAAAAATGCTGTTTGTCAGGCTTAGCTTTAATGGTAAGCTAATTATAATCCAAATATAAGAGAAAGTTTTGGTTTGAGAATTTGAGATAAAGAACTTGATATCACCGAACATAATTGATTAACATGTTTGCCTACTTTCCTTGCTATGGAAGATTAGTTCTGTTTCAGACCTTTACCTAACAATCCTCTATGTCATGTTGACTGACAGCAAGGTTACTCATAGCAAATCCCTCAAGGCTAACATCGCATCATGAGAGGTGTTTCCAGATTACACCACCTCATCTATGATATGTTGAGAATGGGTCAGACATACAAACACAGTAGTGATGAGCCGAACACCCCCGGGTTCGGTTCGCACCAGAACCCGCGAACGGACCGAAAGTTCGAACGAACATTAGAACCCTATTAAATACAATGGATGCGAACGTTCGAATTCTAAAGTGCTAATTATAACAACTATTATGCATGTTATTGTCATAAATAGGGTTTGGGAACCCGGGTTCTGCACCAGGGGACATGTATCAATGCAAAAAGAAGTTTTAAAAACGGTCGTTTTTCGGGAGCAGTCATTTTAATGATGCATAAAGTGAAAAAAAAAAGTCAAATATTCCTTTAAATATCGTACCTGGGGGGTGTCTAAAGTATGCCTGTGAAGTGCCACGTGTTTCCCGTGTTTAGAACTGTCCCTGCACAAAATGACACTTCTAAAGGAAAAAAAAGCCATTTAAAACTGCTTGCGGCTTTAATGTAATGTCTGGTCCCGGTAATATGGATGAAATTCTTTAAGAAAAATGGCATAGCTATCCCATGACCCCCCCCCTACCCCAGCCCATTACCAGCCCCTTTGGGTCTTGTATGGATATTAAGGGGAACCCCGCACATAAAATAAAAAAGGCCCTATATACTCTGAACAGCCGTATACAGGCGGTGCATACAAGACAGGGACTGTAGGTTTGTTCTTATGTAGAATCTGTTTGTAATTTTGAACAGGTACATTGTTGAAGTGTAGCTCCAGCCCAAAAATCTATTTTTAAACTTTTTGGGAAACATAGGTAAGGGTTATCACCCCTGTAACATTTGTTTTGCTGTCTGTGCCCCTGTTCAGAACATTTCACCTCACTTTCCGTCCCAATGACAACTGTTTTTGAAATGTGGTGTTTTTCTTGAAACAAGGATTGCTGATAAAGCATCAGTACAGATGAGACCCCTTTCTCCCATATTTATTCTTACAGGAGAGAATTTTCCTTTCTAGGGGTAGATTTCCTCTCACTTCCTGTTGTCTTCTTTCGTTTGCAAGTAGGAGTCGTTTGTAAGTTGGATGTTTGAAAGTAGGGACCTGCCGTATATACTCTGCAGAAATAGGCCCCTTAGTTGTTGGTGTTGGCACAACACTGTAAGCACTCAGTTACTCTTGGTTGGTGCTGGAACGCCCTGCTGTCAACTATTATATCAGGAATTTTAATTACATATAATTGTTGAACAGTGGTAGTAAAAATTGGGGCTTTGATGGTGGTGCTGGTGCCACAACACTGTAAGCCCTGACAGTTACTCTTGGTGGGTGCAGCAATGGGCCCTGCTGTGAATTATTAGATCAAGAATTGTAATTACATGCCCCTTTTGAACAGGGGCTGAAAAATTGGGCCTTTCGTGGTGGTGGTGGTGGTGGCGTTGCCACAAGACTGTAAGCCCTCAGAGTTACTCTTGGTGGGTGCAGCAATGGACCCTGCTGTGAATTATTAGATCAAGAATTGTAATTGCATGCCCCTGTTGAACAGGGGCTGAAAAATTGGGCCTTAGGCACTGGTGGCACAACACTACAACCCCTCACAGATACTGTACTTGGAGCACAGCAATGAGCCCTGTTGCAAAGTATTGCTTCAAAAATTGTAATGACACGCCCCTGTTAAACAGGGGCTGAAAAATTGGGCCTTAGGCACTGGTGCCACAACACTCCAACCCCTCACAGATACTGTACTTGGAGCACAGCAATGAGCCCTATGGCAAATTATTGCTAACAAAATTGTAATTACACGCCCCTGTAAAACAGGGGCTGAAAAATTGGGCCTTAGCCACTGGTGGCGGCACCCATAAACAAAAATGATCTTCCAAGCTATCATCATCAATCGTATCATTGAGGACTCGGAGGAGGAGGATAGCCAGTCAACATAACAGCACAGGCACTCAGCATCAGCATCAGTCTTGAAGGGATGTGACATGTTAAAATCAATTAGTCTGTTATATCAGCATCAGGTGTGTGGTAGCTGGTGGTGATCCAAGACTGGTTCATCTTGATGAAAGTCAGTCGATCAACCGAGTCGGTGGACAGGCGCACCCTGTGATCCGTGACAAATCCTCCAGCAGCACTGAATGTGCGTTCCGAAAGAACGCTGGATGCAGGACAGGCCAGTAGCTCAATTGCATACTGTGCAAGCTCTGGCCAGTGATCCATCCTCAAGACCCAGTAAGCCAGAGGATTTTTGGTGGGGAAGGTGTCCAAGTCTGACCTTGCCCCTAGATATTCCTGCACCATGTTTATCAGACGCTGGCGATGGTTGCTGGAACCGATCATACTTTGGGGCTGCGGACTAAAGAATTGTCTGAACGCATCGGTCAGACGGCCACCTTCCCCACCGCTCCTTCTTTGACTGGCCGAAGCCTCAGCAACTCGTTGTCCAGGACCAGGAGTTTGTAACCTCCCAGTCTCTGGGAACGCGTTGCACAGACCTTTCTGCAAGGCCTCCCGGAGTTGTCTCATCCTCTGCTCCCTCTGCGACGGTAACATAAGGTCCGCAACCTTACCCTTGTACCGTGGATCAAGGAGAGTGGCCAGCCAGTAATGGTCCCTCTCCTTGATCCGAAGAATACGAGGATCCTTCCGCAGACTTTGCAGGATCAGGGAGGCCATGCAGCGTAGGTTTACTGAGGCATTCGCTCCGGAGTCCTCTGGGTCACTAAGGACGACATGATCCGCAGCCACCTCCTCCCAGCCACGTACAAGTCCACTGGTTTCTTGGGACTGTAAATCATCCCTAAAAGACTGCTGCTGATGATGCTGAGTGCCAGCCTCCACCTCCATGCTGACACAATCCTCCTCCTCCTCCTCCTCCTCCTCCTCTTC
This sequence comes from Rana muscosa, assembly GCA_029206835.1. Classification (NCBI taxonomy): domain Eukaryota; kingdom Metazoa; phylum Chordata; class Amphibia; order Anura; family Ranidae; genus Rana; species Rana muscosa. Next base: position 600,576,225 of record CM055122.1, on the reverse strand, counting down.
CTGTGCGATGGGTGGGACAGAAGGAACACTGTCTGGGTAAAGGGGGCCTTGAGAGGCAAGGAAGTCCTCCTCTTCCTGCCTCTGTTCTGCCTCAAGTGCCCTGTCCATTATTCCACGCAGCGTGTGCTCCAACAGGTGGACAAGAGGTACAGTGTCACTGATGCATGCACTGTCACTGCTCACCATCCTCGTGGCCTCCTCAAATGGTGCCAGGACAGTGCATGCATCCCTGATCATGCCCCACTGGCGTGGAGAAAAAAAACCAAGCTCCCCTGACCCTGTCCTGGTGCCGTAGTCGCACAGGTACTCATTGATGGCCCTCTGCTGCGTGTGCAGCCGCTGCAGCATGGCCAACGTTGAGTTCCACCTGGTGGGCATGTCACATATAAGGCGGTTCTTGGGCAGGTTCAACTCCTTTTGCAGCTCAGCCAGGCGAGCACTGGCATTATAAGATCTGCGGAAATGCACACAGACTTTCCTGGCCTGCCTCAGGACATCCTGTAAGCCCGGGTACCTGCCCAAGAACCGCTGCACCACCAGGTTAAGGACGTGAGCCACACAGGGCACATGGGTCAGTTGTCCCTGTCGGAGGGCGGAGAGGAGGTTGGTGCCATTGTCGCAAACCACCATTCCTGGCTTAAGCTGGCGTGGCGTCAACCACCTCTCGGCCTGGCCCTGCAGAGCAGACAGGACCTCTGCCCCAGTGTGGCTTCTGTCCCCCAAACACACCAGCGCAAGCACGGCATGGCATCTTTTTGCCTGCGTACTTGCGTAGCCCCGTGAACGGCTGCGGAGCACCGCTGGTTCATAGGACAAACCACAGGAAGAGGCCATGGAGGAAGAAGAAGAGGAGGGGGTGGAGGAGAGAGGTGTGTCACAACCAGTAGTAGCATTTTGGAGGCGTGGCGGTGGGACAACCTCCAACACTACTGCACCTTGTCCTGCATCCTTCCCAGCTGCCAAAAGAGTGACCCAATGGGCCGTGAAAGAAAGGTAACGTCCCTGTCCATGCCTGCTGGACCATGAGTCAGCGGTAATATGCACCTTACCGCTGACCGCCCTGTCCAGCGAGGCCAAGACATTGCCTTCCACATGCCGGTAGAGAGCCGGAATAGCCTTCCGTGAGAAAAAGTGGCGTTTGGGAACCTGCCACTGAGGAACCGCACATTGCACAAACTCACGGAAGGGGGCCGAGTCTACCAACTGAAAAGGCAGCAGTTGAAGCGCTAGCAATTTAGCCAAGCTAGCATTCAACCGCTGGGCATGTGGATGGCTGGGAGTGAACTTCTTTTGACGGTCCAGCAGCTGGGGCAGGGAAATTTGCCTGCTAGAATCGGACGTCGGTGTACTGCTAGCAGAGTGGCCGCAAGTACTTGGCTGTGACACACCTAATTCTACACCTTCATTCCTCTCAGTGCATGTTTCAGAGAGGACTGAAGTTATAGTGGGGTTGGAGATCCCAGCTGATGCGGTGCAAGGAGAGGTCCGCTTTGTTCTTTGGTGTGGGTCTTTCAGGTAGGCTTGCCAACGAGCTGCATGGCAGGTCAACATATGTCTGGTCAGGCATGTGGTACCCAAGCGGCTGATGTTTTGGCCACGCGATATACGCTTGAGACATATGTTGCAAACAGCAGCTGTGCGATCTGATGCACTAGCCTCAAAAAAGGCCCACACCAAAGAACTTTTTGAGCGGAGCTCTGCGGTGTGATTCCGTCGGTGTACTGCCCTTACGCTGGCCACCAAAGGGCATCCTGCCTCGTTGGAGATGTGCCTCCTCCTCATCCTCCTCCTCCTCCTCTCTCCTATTAGGCACCCACGTGGAGTCAGTGACCTCATCATCACCTCCCTCCTCATCACTGGAGCCAATCTGGCAGTATGCTGCAGCTGCTGGAACATGACTGCCAGATTGGTGTCCTTCTTGAGCATCCCCTCTGTCTGCTCTCACGCTACTGCCTTCCTCTAGCTGGGTTTCATCATCAGACCCTTCGAAACGCTGGGCATCCTCCTGGAGCATGTACCCAACACTGTGCTGAAACAGTTCGGGGGACTCCTCAGGAGGAGGACATGGTGGGTCTAGGGAAGGAGTGACTGATGATGAGTCTGACATTGATACCAGGGAAGAGGACGCTTTGGCAGCTGCTTTTCCAGTACCCTGAGCCTGGGTGAGAGAGGATGAGGAGGAGGAGGAGGGCTTGGTCATCCACTCTACCAAGTCTTCGGCATGATGTGGCTCAACATGTCCAGCTGCCGAAAAGAAGGACAAGCGTGTCCCATGGCCATGTGCTGATGACAATGCACCGCGTCCACGACCAGCACTGTTGCCCCCAGACACAGAGCCTGCTTGCCCTCTTTTATTGCCTCCTGACTGTCTGCCTCTCCTTGTTTGCCTTCCAGACATTCTAATAGATGGCCTGCAGGGAGATGGGAAAAAAGCAATAAGGGCTACCTTCAGGTGTCCTTCTCTGTCCCTTGAAACAAGGACTTTGACAGTGAAAGAAACTGACACACTCTCCCTACCTACAGTTTTCTGTCCCTAGAAAAAATGTTTTTTTTAAGCACAAATTAGCACAAGGAGAATTCACTCACTGTCCTTCCAGGTCCCTGGAAACAAGGACTTTGACAGTGAAAGAAACTGACACACTCTCCCTACCTACAGTTTTCTGTCCCTAGAAAAAATGTTTTTTTTAAGCACAATTTAGCACAAGGAGAATTCACTCACTGTCCTTCCAGGTCCCTGGAAACAAGGACTTTGACAGTGAAAGAAACTGACACACTCTCCCTACCTACAGTTTTCTGTCCCTAGAAAAAATGTTTTTTTAAGCACAATTTAGCACAAGGAGAATTCACTCACTGTCCTTCCAGGTCCCTGGAAACAAGGACTTTGACAGTGAAAGAAACTGACACACTCTCCCTACCTACAGTTTTCTGTCCCTAGAAAAAATGTTTTTTTTAAGCACAATTTAGCACAAGGAGAATTCACTCACTGTCCTTCCAGGTCCCTGGAAACAAGGACTTTGACAGTGAAAGAAACTGACACACTCTCCCTACCTACAGTTTTCTGTCCCTAGAAAACATGTTTTTTTTAAGCACAATTTAGCACAAGGAGAATTCACTCACTGTCCTTCCAGGTCCCTGGAAACAAGGACTTTGACAGTGAAAGAAACTGACACACTCTCCCTACCTACAGTTTTCTGTCCCTAGAAAAAATGTTTTTTTTAAGCACAATTTAGCACAAGGAGAATTCACTCACTGTCCTTCCAGGTCCCTGGAAACAAGGACTTTGACAGTGAAAGAAACTGACACACTCTCCCTACCTACAGTTTTCTGTCCCTAGAAAAAATGTTTTTTTTAAGCACAATTTAGCACAAGGAGAATTCACTCACTGTCCTTCCAGGTCCCTGGAAACAAGGACTTTGACAGTGAAAGAAACTGACACACTCTCCCTACCTACAGTTTTCTGTCCCTAGAAAACATGTTTTTTTTAAGCACAATTTAGCACAAGGAGAATTCACTCACTGTCCTTCCAGGTCCCTGGAAACAAGGACTTTGACAGTGAAAGAAACTGACACACTCTCCCTACCTACAGTTTTCTGTCCCTAGAAAAAATGTTTTTTTTAAGCACAATTTAGCACAAGGAGAATTCACTCACTGTCCTTCCAGGTCCCTGGAAACAAGGACTTTGACAGTGAAAGAAACTGACACTCTCCCTACCTACAGTTTTCTGTCCCTAGAAAAAATGTTTTTTTTAAGCACAATATAGCACAAGCACAAAACACACTGACACTCTCCCTACCTATCCTTCTCTTTCCCTAAACTAAAGGAATCCAGGTTAAGCAAGAAAGAAATAAAAGTCACTGTCCCTGCCTATGCTGCTCTATCCCTGCTCCGGAACACACTACACTAGGCCGCCGTGCTGGCGGCCTTTTATAGTGTGGGGCGTGTACTAAACACCCTCAGCAATAATTGGCCACAGGCATCCTGCCTGTGGCCAATCATTGCTCTCCTCGCTGCCGGCGCTGTGATTGGCCAAGCATGCGGGGTCACAGTGCATGCTTGGCCAATCACAGCGCCTGGATGACACTGCGATGGCGTAGTGCATTGTGGGCCGTTCGCGTCACTCGAATTTGGCGCGAACGGCCCAAATCGTTCGATCTTCGTCGAACGATCGAACAGCCGATGTTCGAGTCGAACGTATGTTCGACTCGAACACGAAGCTCATCCCTAAAACACAGACTCACAAAGAAAAGTCCTAACTACTTTATATATAGTAATATTGTTACATTAGAATTTTTTTTTGTCAAATGTAATGCTAGTTACTCTTCAACCCTTTACCATATCTTTTGCTTTTTTAAATGACACACTGCTTTTAATACAAAAATATTTGTTTTTGAAAGAACCCAATAAAATTCACAGATATATACTGCATATAAATGAGCCCAGACCTATACTAAATTGCGATTTCTGCCACTTCTATATGCAGCATTGATCTATATTATCTGCCATTTTGGTAAAAAGTGGCACAGTTTCTTCTCTACTTCATAGAATTAATGGGCAGAAAGTCAACTGTAACTTTGAAAATATGTCTCCACAATACCAACAAACCCCTCACCTTGAAAAAAACAAGCCGTCCAGTTTATCAGGATCAGGAATATGAAATGTTGGGGTAACGTACTTTAATAAATACCTTCTCTTATATTCCACTGAAACTCTTTTTTTTTAGTTTTGAATATTATGAAAAGGTTGCGTTTTATAAAAGCAGATGAAAGAAAGAAGAGAAGGGATGTACCTTTCAACTAATCAGCCAACACCAATATTTTTGGTGCAGATTTGAAAATCATAATCTAAAGGAAAATTCTGATGCTATGGGGTAGGTCTTTTCAAGCTTTAATAAATATCTCTGTTGGCAGCTAGCAGATATTAAAGCGGGATTCCACCCGCAACTTTTTTTTTTAAAGTCAGCAGCTACAAACACTGTAGCTTCTGACTTTTAATAAGGACACTTACCTGTCCTACTCGGCCGCGATGATGGCCCCACCGATGCCAATCCCTCGATCACTGCAGGTCCCACGCCGCCATCCTCACTAAGGGAACCAGGTTTTTTAAATTACAGCATTTTTGTGTAATTTTTTTTTCAGGATGGAACTCCACTTTAAACACTGCAAGTAATTCTCTAAAATATATTATTATAACAGCGTTTCTATAATCTACTGTAAAGCCGAAAATCAGAGTGGTACAAACAGGACGGTGTGCAGTCTGGCTATATAGCATTTTATGTTTAAGGCATTAGGAGCTGCAGTATAAGGTGCTAGGGTAGCTTAAAGCATATTTAAACCCAACAACAAAAATATACTGTATTACAGTTTACCAATCCTTAAATATGGTAATTTTTATTTCTTTATTTTCATTTAGTTATCCTGCAAGTAGTAACGCTCTTCCTGTCCTAAAGGGACAATACTCATTTACTGTTCTGTATCTGTGGAGAAACAGCATTGTTACACCCCTGCTTATTTCCATAACATAAAGGAATGTGCTTTTGTCAGGAACCATGAATCAGGCTGAGACAGAAGTGCAGTAAAAATCACACTATATAATAAAATGTTAAAATGGTATAAACGGACCAAACGCAGTCAAAACCTAGCCAGAGTTTGGTAACCAGGATGGGTAGTCAGAACAAGCCAGAGAAACAGGAGTCCAGAGATCAGCGAAATCTGGTGCAGCAAAGAGGAACAGGAACCAGAAGGGAAGTCAGTCAAGCAAAAGTATTTCACAGGAAAACAGAGCAGAGAGTCCGGATATGTTGACCAAGGCAAAGGCACAGAAGTTTATAGAACCAGCAGCTCTAGCTGACAAGCAGGAAATGAAGACTGGTGAGTCACTGTGGAAGGAAGAGTTTTTGACAATTAACCGACAGCTGAGCACAGAGCTCTGAGAAGGAAGGGCTGAGTCCAGCTCTGAAAGCTTTGTAGTTCACAGGGCAGGGCTGACGACATTGTTTGAGATTTAATTTCATCGTTGTCAGCTTACTACAGGAAGTTATTTTGGAGCTCATTGGAGCTCATTGGTTTCTGACAGGATCAACATATATACTTTTTTATTTCATGGGTATATTTATTAAATCAAAAAGGAGAAAATAGCAAGTTATTTTTTAGAGTTTAGCTGGTAGAGGTTAGTCTGTAAAACATCTTCAACATTACAGAACAAGCCCAGTTGAATGTGACAAATTACTACTATCTATAACATGACCCGGACAAATGAAAAGTGTCACAGACATCATTAGGGTTTCCATATTTGCATATATTTATTTTTATTTTATTCATTTAAAATTTTAACTGTATATTTATTGCATTGCCTGGACTAGGTTATTTTTTAATCTATTCAAAAAATGACCACCCATTTATCTAGGTCTTCCAGGAACAGGCATTCTGTATTGTAATATGACAGCACTGATCTAGTAGTAGATGGTGACATTTTTGTGGCATCACTGGCTAACTGCAGAGATGGTCTTTAACAGAGAAAGGTTTACAGAATCACTGAAGTAAGAATTTTGTTGCAATAAGATGAATAAAAACAAAGATGTGTTGCATTCATTATTAAAAAACAATTTAGTTAGAAGAGAGAAAATATTGGCTAGAGTAGCTGGATCACTACCCTAATGACTGTTTGCAATCTTATATTGATTGGTACTAGAGTTGAGCGGGTAGCTGGATATTCGGGTCCGGCGGGTTCGGCCGAACTTCGGAAAAAAGTTCGGATTCGGGACCGAACTTTAGCCCGAACCCGGACCTGGACCCGGACCCCATTGAAGTCAATGGGGACCCGGACTTCTGACGACTAAAAAGGCTCTAAAAAAGTAATGGAAAGGGCTAGAGGGCTGCAAATGGCAGAAAAATGTTGTTAAGAACATGGCAAGTGCTCTGCAAACAAATGTGGATAGGAAATAACTTAAAAGAACATAAAAAAAATAAAAAAATAAAAAAATATGCTGGAAGCCCCCTTTTCAGCAGAAGAGGTACAGGAAGTCATTAAGAACCTCAGAAACTCAACGGCACGATGCCACACATATGGTGGGAATGCCCCAGAATACGCCCTTTATGGAATAAATTATTTAATTTAATGGATAAGCTAGTGGGAAAATAAAATACTTTGAAATAAAAATGTAGCGGGGTGCTAAATTTAAGGAAAGTGTTTGAGTGGTAAATAGGCTCAAATACCCTAATTCTGTAGGATTCATGGACCATTTTGTCCTCGGGGGACAGTATTGGTGTGCAGTTCCCTGCGGCCTACAGGTGGCGCCTTTTGTGTCCCCTCTTGGCAGTAGTACAGCGGGGCGGGGAACCTGCTGTGCATGCCGGGAGAGCATATAAAAGGGGCAGACCTTTGGCCTGGGGGCTGATGTCCAGTGGGGTCCGCGCCCAGGTGCCTTCGGCCTGGGTGCATGTGTTCCTGTTCCATCTCGGGCACCTTTAGCCCGGGGTGAGGTACTATCCTGGAGTTCTTGCTGCCCTGGGTATGGAGGCCTAGGGGCGGGAGTAAAGCCTGGAGTCCAGAGCCGCCTCGTGTAGGGGACCCTGTTCCAGGGAAGGGAGGATCATTCTGATGGACCGATGCGGGAGTCACAGTGAAGGAATGGTCTGTTGACTCCCTGGAGAGATGTCTTCCCCTTGATATGGGCTAGGTTCGTAGAAGGAGAAGCTCAAGGTCACCTTGACTGTATCAGAGGCCTTATTCAACCGGCCCGTGGCAGGGGCCTTATACACCCTGGTCTGTGGCTGAGACCAAAGTTCTCCAGGCCCGTGGCAGGGGCCTTGTACACCCGGTCTGTGGCAGAGACCAACCTCAATGTCTGTGGCAGAGACCGTGCGCCAAAAACTGTTTGAGAAACCTAAGCAGTGAAGTGAATGTGCTACGTTTGTGCCTGGACCTCCTCCACACCTTAAGCTGTCCTGTTTCTTTGCTCTAACCTTTTCTATCTGAGTACAGTTTATTTTGCCATGAGAGAATAAGAGTTGGAGTTTCAGCTGGTGTGGACATTGACTTTACTGGCAATTAAAGGACTTGCCTCTACCTACAGTAGAGGTGAGAATCATCCTCTGGAGGAGTTTTGACTCCGGCTGTGGACACGGCCCGTCAAGTACACCGCTCAACCTCTTTATATAGGAGGATACGGGCTGGTAGTGCGGTGTGCCTTTCTCCCTCCTGCGAAGAGCCAACAACATAAAGGCAGGTAAGGGGGAAAGGATCTGTGCGCTACAAAAAAATTAAATAAAAATTTTAATCTTGGCCTAGCAGGACGAGGTCCATATGGAGTAGGAGGTTGAGGTGGCGGTGGATGTGGCTGTGTAGGTGGAAGCGGCGGTGGAGGAGGACGAGGTAGCCAACACTGGTTCAAAAATACAACAATGGCTGGGTAAGGCCGGTGATGTGTCGAATTCTGTCCCCTGTCGAATAGTGTCCGCCCTGTACTGCGCTTGCTGAGTATGTAGGACAAGGGGATTTCAAAAATCTCCCAAGACTAACGGCGCCTGCGTGTTGAGTTCAGGTGAAGGCCACACCATCCGTGGTTCAAGCCGAGCCAAGCAAGGCCGCGATCGAAGCGAGCCCGTGAGGGGCCCTGTTACTATGTGCTACCGTATGTCCTCTTGGATGGTGGGGCTTGAACCTGCACTCACAGCGCAGGCGCCGTTCATCTTCGGAGATTTTGTGAATCTCCTTGTCCTCTGTACTGCGCAAGCGCTGCGCCTGCGCAGTACGGGCCGGGCACAATCCGATGGCCGGACAGTTTTTGTCACAACACCGGTATACATGTCTATTCTGCACAAGGTACGGACAAGTCCTGTGGGATCCATGCCTGGTTCATTTTAATGAACGTGAGCTTGTCCACATTGGCTCTGGACAGGCGGCTGCGCTTGTCTGTGATAACGCCCCCTGCCGTGCTAAATACACGTTCAGATAATACACTGGCTGCAGGGCAGGCCAGCACCTCCAAGGCATAAACGGCAAGCTCAGGCCATGTGCCCAATTTGGAGACCCAGAAGTTAAAGGGGGCAGACCCGTCATCCAGTACGTGTAGGCCTGTGGACACATACTGCTCAACCATGTTGGTGAAATGCTGCCTCCTGCTAAGACGTTCCATCTCAGCTGGTGGTGCTGGTTGTTGTGGCGTGCTGACAAAGCTTTTCCACATTTCGGCCATGCTAACCCTGCCTTCTGAGGTGCTGCCGGTGCCCCGGCTGCGTTGGCGACCTCTTCCTCCTCCTCTGCCTTCGCCTTGTGCTTCCACCGTACGCCCGCTGTCAGGTGGGAATGCCACCAGCAGCGCGTCTACCAGCGTGCGCTTGTACTCGCGCATCTTACGATCCCGCTCCAGTGAGGGAATTAAGGACGGTACGTTGTCCTTGTAACGGGGATCCAGCAGGGTGGCCACCCAGTAATCAGCACCAGTTAAAATGTGGGCAACTCGGCTGTCGTTGCGGAAACACTGCAGCATGTAATCGCTCATGTGTGCCAGGCTGCCCAGAGGCAAAGAAAAGCTGTCCTCTGTGGGAGGTGTATCGTCTGTGTCCTCTGTATCCCCCCAGCCACGCACCAGTAATGGCCACAAGCTGGTCTGAGTGCCACCCTGCTGTGAACATGGATCCTCCTCCTCCTCCTCCTCCTCCTCCTCCATCTCCTCCTCCACCTCGTCATCCTCCAGAACTGTGCCCTTTCTGCCGGACAATTGTGTACCTGGCGTTTGTTGGTGCAGGAACCCACCCTCGTAGCCACTTGTGAAAGACTGCCCTGAAAGCCTTTGAAATGATCCCGCTTCCTCCTCCTCCTCCTCATCCTCCTGTGCCACATCCTCTTCCATCATCGCACGAAGCGTTTTTTCAAGGAGGCATAGAACTGGGATAGTAACGCTGAGAACGGCGTCATTGGCACTGGCCATGTTGGTGGAGTACTCGAAACAGCGCAACAAGGCACACAGGTCTCGCATGGAGGCCCAGTTATTGGTGGTGAAGTGGTGCTGTTCCGCAGAGCGACTCACGCGTGATTGCTGCAGCTGAAACTCCACTATTGCCTGCTGCTGCTCGCACAGTCTGGCCAGCATGTGCAAGGTGGAGTTCCACCTTGTGGGCACGTCACATATGAGGCGGTGAGCGGGAAGGCCGAAGTTACGCTGCAGCGCTGACAGGCGAGCAGCAGCAGGGTGAGAACGGCGAAAGTGCGCACACACAGCCCGCACTTTCTGCAGCAGCTCTGGCATATTGGGGTAATTTTTAAGGAACCTCTGGACCACCAAGTTCAGCACATGCGCCAGGCAAGGGATGTGCGTCAAACCGGCTAGACCCAGAGCTGCTACGAGATTTCGCCCATTATCACACACCACCAGGCCGGGCTTGAGGCTCACTGACAGCAACCACTCATCGGTCTGTTGTTCCATGTCCCTCCACAACTCCTGCGCGGTGTGGGGATTTTCCCCCAAACAGGAAAGTTTTAAAACTGCCTGCTGTCGTTTACCCCTGGCTGTGCTGAAGTTGGTGGTGAAGGTGTTACGCTGAATGGATGAGGAGGCGGTAGAGGATGAGGAAGCGGAGAAGGAGGAGTTAGCAACAGGAGGCAAACTGAAGCGCCCTGCAATCCTCGGTGGTGGAAGGACATGCGCCAAACCGCTATCTGCCTCAGGCCCAGCCGCCACTGCATTTACCCAGTGTGCTGTTAGGGAGATATAACGTCCCTGACCGTGCTTACTGGTCCACGCATCCGTAGTTAGGTGGACCTTGCCACAGATGGCGTTGCGCAGTGCACACCTGATTTTGTCCCCCACCTGGTTGTGCAGGGAAGGGATGGCTCGACTGGAAAAGTAGTGGCGGCTGGGCACGACGTACTGCGGGACAGCCAATGCCATCAGGCTTTTAAAACTCTGCGTCTCCACCAGACGGAATGACAGCATTTCAAAGGCCAGGAATTTTGAAATGCTGGCATTCAGGGCCAGGGATCGCGGGTGGCTAGGGGGGTACTTCCTCTTCCGCTCCAATGTTTGGGAGATAGAGAGCTGAACGCTTCCATGGGACATTGTGGAGATGGTTGGTGACCCAGGTGGTAGTGTTGCTGGCAGATCCTCTGTTTGCGGGGTGACAGGTGCCACTGTCACTACAGAGGTGGATGAAGAGGCCGAGACTGCAGCAGAAGAGGAAGCAGGAGGAGCCAGAGACCTTTCTTGGTTTTTGAGGTGTCTACTCCACTGCAGCTCGTGCTTTGCACTTAGATGCCTGGTCATGCAGCTTGTGCTCAGGTTGAGAACGTTTATGCCTCGCTTCAGGCTCTGATTGCACAGTGTGCAAACCACTCGTGTCTTGTCATCAACACACTGTGTGAAGAACTGCCACGCTAGGGAAGTCCTTGGACCTGGCTTTGGTGTGCTCGGTCCCTTGCTGCGTTGGGCAGTAGCAGATGTACTGTCTAGGGGACGAATGCTCCGTTTTTGCACCCTGCTCCCTCTTCTGCTGTGCTGGTGGCTCTGTGCGACCACCGCCTCTTCCTCCGAACTACACTGGTCACCTGCATAATGTTGATTCCATGTGGGGTCGAGGACCTCATCGTCCTCCACATCATCTTCCACCCAGTCTACACCCCTGCCCTCCATGTCTGTCTGCACAATTGCGAAAGCAGCAGCAGTTGGCACCTGTGTTTCGTCATCATCCGAGACGTGCTGCGATGGTCCTCCCATGTACCCATCATGAAACATAAGTGGTTGGGCATCGGTGCACTCAATCTCTTCCACTTCTGGGGCAGGGCTAGGTGGATGGCCCTGGGAAACCCTGCTAACAGAGTCATCGAAAAGCAGAAGAGACTGCTGCATGATTTGGGGCTCAGACTGCTTGGCTGATTTGCAAGGGGGTGAGGTGAAAGACTGATGGACATGGGCTTCAGGTGCCAACTCTGATCTTTCATCAGAAGAGTGGGTGGGAGACAATGTGAAGGAACCCGAGGCACTGTCAGCAACCCAATCTACTATCGCCTGTACTTGTCCTGGCCTAAACATTGGTACAGCCTCATTAGGCGCGACAAAATACCGCCGCAGGCTCGGTCGCCTACTCGCACCTGAGGAAGGTGTTTCACTTGTGTGTGTAGCTGGCACAGATCCACCACGTCCTCTCCCTGCAACAGGAGCTCCACCAGCAGCACCACGACCGGGGCCACCACGTCCCTTTGACCTTCCCCTCATATTTTCCAAATTTAGGATCTTGCCCTAAATGGCGTTTTTTGGAAGACCACAACACACCAACAGTACGTAATGGCTGAAACGCACAGCTACAGAACTGCAGAAAATGCTATTCAAAAAAAAAAAGGTTGTTTTTTTTAGTATAGCACAGTACAAGGAAAATATATAGAAATTGTTTATTTCACACACCTCCAGATGTGTATTTCACACTGCAAAATATTTTCTATGGCCCTAAATGGCGTTTTTTGGAAGAGCACAACACAACCACAGTATTTAACCACTGAATCGCACAGCTATAGAAGTGCAGAGAATGCTATTCAAAAAAAAATTTGTTTTTTTTAGTATAGCACTGTACAATATATTGAAATTGTTTATTTTACACACCTCCACATGTGTATTTCACACTGCAATTTTTTTTCTGTGGCCCTAAATGGCGTTTTTTGGAAGAGCACAACACAACCACAGTATTTAACCACTGAATCGCACAGCTATAGAAGTGCAGAGAATGCTATTAAAAAAAAATGTTGTTTTTTTTAGTATAGCACTGTACAATATATAGAAATTGTTTATTTTACACACCTCCACATGTGTATTTCACACTGCAATTTTTTTGCTTTGGCCCTAAATGGCGTTTTTTGGAAGAGCACAACAACCCCGACAGTATATAACCGCTGAATCGCACAGCTGCAGAGGCCAGAGAATGCTATTCAAAAATAATGTTGTTTTTTCACACACCTCCAGATGTGTATTTCACACTGCAAAATATTTTCTGTGGCCCTAAATGGCGTTTTTTGCCAGACCACAACACACCCACAGCACGTAACCGCTGAATCGCACAGCTACAGAAAATGCTATTCAAAAAAAAAAGGTTGTTTTTTTTAGTATAGCACAATACAAGGAAAATATATAGAAATTGTTTATTTCACACACCTCCTGATGTGTATTTCACACTGCAAAATATTTTCTGTGGCCCTAAATGGCGTTTTTTGGAAGAGCACAACACAACCACAGTATTTAACCACTGAATCGCACAGCTATAGAAGTGCAGAGAATGCTATTCAAAAAAAATGTTGTTTTTTTTAGTATAGCACTGTACAATATATAGAAATTGTTTATTTTACACACCTCCACATGTGTATTTCACACTGCAATTTTTTTTCTGTGGCCCTAAATGGCGTTTTTTGGAAGAGCACAACAACCCCAACAGTATATAACGGCTGAATCGCACAGCTGCAGAGGCCAGAGAATGCTATTCAAAAATAATGTTGTTTTTTCACACACCTCCAGATGTGTATTTCACACTGCAAATTATTTTCTGTGGCCCTAAATGGCGTTTTTTTGGAAGAGCACAACACAACCACAGTATTTAACCACTGAATCGCACAGCTATACTTGTGCAGAGAATGCTATTCAAAAAAAATGTTTTTTTTTTTAGTATAGCACTGTACAATATATAGAAATTGTTTATTTTACACACCTCCACATGTGTATTTCACACTGCAATTTTTTTGCTGTGGCCCTAAATGGCGTTTTTTGGAAGAGCACAACAACCCCAACAGTATATAACCGCTGAATCGCACAGCTGCAGAGGCCAGAGAATGCTATTCAAAAATAATGTTGTTTTTTCACACACCTCCAGATGTGTATTTCACACTGCAAAATATTTTCTGTGGCCCTAAATGGCGTTTTTTGCCAGACCACAACACACCCACAGCACATAACCGCTGAATCGCACAGCTACAGAAAATGCTATTCAAAAAAAAAGGTTTTTTTTTTTAGTATAGCACAGTACAAGGAAAATATATAGAAATTGTTTATTTCACACACCTCCAGATATGTATTTCACACTGCAAAATATTTTCTGTGGCCCTAAATGGCGTTTTTTGGAAGAGCACAACACAACCACAGTATTTAACCACTGAATCGCACAGCTATAGAAGTGCAGAGAATGCTATTCAAAAAAAAATTTGTTTTTTTTAGTATAGCACTGTACAATATATTGAAATTGTTTATTTTACACACCTCCACATGTGTATTTCACACTGCAATTTTTTTGCTGTGGCCCTAAATGGCGTTTTTTGGAAGAGCACAACAACCCCAACAGTATATAACCGCTGAATCGCACAGCTGCAGAGGCCAGAGAATGCTATTCAAATATAATGTTGTTTTTTCACACACCTCCAGATGTGTATTTCACACTGCAAAATATTTTCTGTGGCCCTAAATGGCGTTTTTTGCAAGAGCACAACAACCCCAACAGTATATAACCGCTGAATCGCACAGCTGCAGAGGCCAGAGAATGCTTTTTAAAAATAATGTTGTTTTTCACACACCTCCAGATGTGTATTTCACACTGCAAAATATTTTCTGTGGCCCTAAATGGCGTTTTTTGGAAGAGCACAACACAACCACAGTATTTAACCACTGAATCGCACAGCTATAGAAGTGCAGAGAATGCTATTCAAAAAAAATGTTGTTTTTTTTAGTATAGCACTGTACAATATATAGAAATTGTTTATTTTACACACCTCCACATGTGTATTTAACACTGCAATTTATTTTCAGTGGCCCTAAATGGCGTTTTTTGGAAGAGCACAACACAACCACAGTATTTAACCACTGAATCGCACAGCTATAGAAGTGCAGAGAATGCTATTCAAAAAAAATGTTGTTTTTTTTAGTATAGCACTGTACAATATATAGAAATTGTTTATTTTACACACCTCCACATGTGTATTTCACACTGCAATTTATTTTCTGTGGCCCTAAATGGCGTTTTTTGGAAGAGCACAACACAACCACAGTATTTAACCACTGAATCGCACAGCTATAGAAGTGCAGAGAATGCTATTCAAAAAAAATGTTGTTTTTTTTAGTATAGCACTGTACAATATATAGAAATTGTTTATTTTATACACCTCCACATGTGTATTTCACACTGCAATTTTTTTGCTGTGGCCCTAAATGGCGTTTTTTGGAAGAGCACAACAACCCCAACAGTATATAACCGCTGAATCGCACAGCTGCAGAGGCCAGAGAATGCTATTCAAAAATAATGTTGTTTTTTCACACACCTCCAGATGTGTATTTCACACTGCAAAATATTTTCTGTGGCCCTAAATGGCATTTTTTGCCAGACCACAACACACCCACAGCACGTAACCGCTGAATCGCACAGCTACAGAAAATGCTATTCAAAAAAAAAGGTTGTTTTTTTTAGTATAGCACAGTACAAGGAAAATATATAGAAATTGTTTATTTCACACACCTCCAGATGTGTATTTCACACTGCAAAATATTTTCTGTGGCCCTAAATGGCGTTTTTTGGAAGAGCACAACACAACCACAGTATTTAACCACTGAATCGCACAGCTATAGAAGTGCAGAGAATGCTATTCAAAAAAAATTTTGTTTTTTTTAGTATAGCACTGTACAATATATTGAAATTGTTTATTTTACACACCTCCACATGTGTATTTCACACTGCAATTTTTTTGCTGTGGCCCTAAATGGCGTTTTTTTGGAAGAGCACAACAACCCCAACAGTATATAACCGCTGAATCGCACAGCTGCAGAGGCCAGAGAATGCTATTCAAAAATAATGTTGTTTTTTCACACACCTCCAGATGTGTATTTCACACTGCAAAATATTTTCTGTGGCCCTAAATGGCATTTTTTGCAAGAGCACAACAACCCCAACAGTATATGACCGCTGAATCGCACAGCTGCAGAGGCCAGAGAATGCTTTTTAAAAATAATGTTGTTTTTTCACACACCTCCAGATGTGTATTTCACACTGCAAAATATTTTCTGTGGCCCTAAATGGCGTTTTTTGGAAGAGCACAACACAACCACAGTATTTAACCACTGAATCGCACAGCTATAGAAGTGCAGAGAATGCTATTCAAAAAAAATGTTGTTTTTTTTAGTATAGCACTGTACAATATATAGAAATTGTTTATTTTACACACCTCCACATGTGTATTTCACACTGCAATTTATTTTCAGTGGCCCTAAATGGCGTTTTTTGGAAGAGCACAACACAACCACAGTATTTAACCACTGAATCGCACAGCTATAGAAGTGCAGAGAATGCTATTCAAAAAAAATGTTGTTTTTTTTAGTATAGCACTGTACAATATATAGAAATTGTTTATTTTACACACCTCCACATGTGTATTTCACACTGCAATTTATATTCTGTGGCCCTAAATGGCGTTTTTTGAAAGAGCACAACACAACCACAGTATTTAACCACTGAATCGCACAGCTATAGAAGTGCAGAGAATGCTATTCAAAAAAAATGTTGTTTTTTTTAGTATAGCACTGTACAATATATAGAAATTGTTTATTTTACACACCTCCACATGCGTATTTCACACTGCAATTTATTTTCTGTGGCCCTAAATGGCGTTTTTTGGAAGAGCACAACACAACCACAGTATTTAACCACTGAATCGCACAGCTATAGAAGTGCAGAGAATGCTATTCAAAAAAAATGTTGTTTTTTTTAGTATAGCACTGTACAATATATAGAAATTGTTTTTTTCACACACCTCCAGATGTGTATTTCCCACTGCAAAATATTTTCTGTGGCCCTAAATGGCGTTTTTTGCAAGAGCACAACAACCCCAACAGTATATAACCACTGAATCGCACAGCTGCAGAGGCCAGAGAATGCTTTTTAAAAATAATGTTGTTTTTTCACACACCTCCAGATGTGTATTTCACACTGCAAAATATTTAATGTGGCCCTAAATGGCGTTTTTTGCAAGAGCACAACAACCCCAACAGTATATAACCGCTGAATCGCACAGCTGCAGAGAATGCTATTCAAAAAAAAGTTTTTTGTTTTTTTTTAGTATAGCATAGTACAAGAAAAATATATAGAAATTGGTTATTTCACACAACTAGAGATATACACTGCAAAATATTTTTTTTGCCCAAAAATAGGTCTTTTTTGCGCACAACAAAGTGCCTTTTTTTTTTTTTGCAACAGCACAATAAAGTGCCTTTTTTTTTTTGGGGCCCAAAAATGGGTCTTTTTAGCAAAAGCACAATAAAGTGCCTTTTTTTTTTTCCTGCCCGAAATGGGTCTTTTAGCAAGAGCACAATACAGCCACAGTATGGAATAGGTGTATCACTCAACGTAATGCAGTGCTGGTGCACTGAGCTTGCAACACAAACAGATAAACCTATGCAGATCGCTGAGCTATTATATCTCTCAATCTGGACTCCTATCTAAATCTCTCTCCCTGAAAGCACAAACAGGATCCTGCCCCTACACTACACTACACTGTTTCTCTATCTTTTCTATCAGTAGATTGCAGAATCAGGACTAACTCCTATCATATAATTCTCTCCCTCACAGCAACAGCAGCCAGGATCCTTTCCCTACACTGTCTAAAAGCAGAGTGACGATCTGTGCTGTGTGCCTCTTGCTTATATAGAAGCTGGTCACATGCTGGGTCACATGTTGCACTGACCAATCACAGCCATGCCATTAGTAGGCATGGCTATGATGGCTTCTAAGGGCACACCAGCTAATCAAATGGTGATTGGCTGGCCCCTGAAGCATTTCTAACTGCGCCATTAAATTCCCGAATCCGAACCCGAACCCGGACTTTAGCGCAAAATCCGGGTCCGGGTCCGGGGTCGGGAAAACGCCAAAATTCGGTACGGACCCGAACTTTACAGTTCGGGTCCGCTCAACACTAATTGGTACAGTTACGATTTTTTTCCCCCTAGTGTACTTACAGAGACCACAAGTGCATGATAATTGAGAAAAGTATGTATACTTATCTAGTTAAGTATATGTGCTGAATTTTGCAGTGCTTTTAGCTGCTGGTACAGTGATCCAGAGAAGTAAAGGTGTATATTTTAGTCTGTAATGGAGCGAATTCTATACATGTTCAAGGACTTTGTTTGAGAAAGATCCCTGCCCCAGTCTTAGAAATTCACCTTAGGTTTCAAAAATGATTAGAGGTATTGCTCATTATGAATCTTATATGGGTTTACGCACCTAGAAATGCCTATGCTATGTTTTACTGTTAATTGGAAATATGTTTGGGTTTTGAGAAAAAACAGGCTGACTAAAGGAGTTAGTTATTTAGCCAATAATAATTTCATCAGTTAAAAATAATGACTTTATATATGTACTCCAAGGAGCTGAGAAGGCAACATGAGGAAGTGGTTTGGCAGTTTCTGGCCTGAAGGATGGTCATTTGCCTTTTGCATTTAGCTTTAGCAATTGACTACATTCCCCAACGCTCACATTTATATATAGACTAAAACATATGTTGGTGGACCACCGTTGAGGGTCAGGCAGAGAGTACAGTTCGTTAAAGTTGGGGTTAAACCATAGAGGGTTGTTAAGGCATTTCGACCATGGTGCTTTTGTAATGTTAGAAACAATCATTTTATGTTTCAATAATTTTTATTGACATTTTAATAATACAGAGCATGACGTTTTCAATTTTGTAGTGTACCATAGACTGCTGAAGGAGGCAGATTACAATCATTTCAATAACCTAAAGAATCCTCCATGGATGACACAGATGGAATAGTGAGAAAAACATCATAGTATGATCAAACTAACATTAGATTCAATAATAAAGAAAGGCAAAACAAGAGAGTTGAGAAGGGTAAAGCTGGAATGGGGATAATTATAGGGGAAAGAACAAATAAAGGAGGAAGGAGGGAAAGAAGGTTAAGGGACTACGGTACTGTGTCTAAAAGTAAATCATCCCCAAAAAGGGGGTTAAGTTGTGATTGTCCTGGGATAGTTTGACAGGTATCTGAGCCATGGATCCCATACTTTATAAAACATTTTCATCTTGTCTTGTACCATGGCAGTCAACCTTTCATTCAACATGAGCCACGACAATTTATATTTAAGCTGGTCAAATGGCAGGGCAGCGGACCTCCAGTTCCTTGCTATGGTTATTTTAGCAGAGATGAATATAAAGGTAAGGAGCCGCTGTTGAGGTTTGGAGGCCTCCACCACCCTGTCACCCAATAAAGCATGTCTTGCCGATTTAGTCAGGTTGAATTGGGTAAGAGTATATATAAAATTATAAACCCTGATCCAAAATCGTCTGACTTTGGGGCATGTCCACCATATGTGATAGGTGGTGCCTTCTTGATCACAACCCCGGAAACATTTTGATGAAGCCCGGAGACAAATGAGGCCAATCTAATCGGCACCATATACCATCTCAATATAACTTTATAGTTGGCTTCAATAACCGATGTATTAATAAGTGACCGGGACGCTGTCTCTGAAATCGCGTGCCATTCTTCAAGGTCAAGGGTTTCTTGAAGGTCGTGTTCCCATTGGAGCATATAGTTCAGTTTCGTCAAAACACATTTTAATATTGTATACATAGCGGATATATGGCCCCTGAGCTTGTCATATTGACTACATAAATGTTCCATAGACGTAAACGTTGCTATATCACCCTTACGAGCTACTGATTGTAAAAATTAGTGTATTAGAGTATATCTATAGTGTTCAGAGGGTGGCATCTGATATTTGTCCATTAGGTATCGTTTCGATATGATATCTCCATGGTCACAAAGATCTGTTGGTCCACCAAGTAAACTCTAAGGGATTAAGACCCGGGTGAAATCTCTATTATTTAAAAGTGGTGCCAGTGGAGTATGGGGTGATTTGAATTTAAGTGACCTCGAGAGACGGTCCCAAACGCTAAGCGAGAAAGATAGAGTAGGACATAATATAATTGGTCTGTCTTTCATTGGGAGCCACATAATGTGGGAGACTGGTTCCGACGACAGGAATAGTCATCCATATAGCTGGAGTTTGTTGAGAGTGAAACCTAGCGAGTTGAGCCAACAGGGCTGCATAGAAATATTTCTGTAAATCAGGTAAACCAAGACCCCCTTTATGTTTTGGAGTGTAAAGTGTATTTTTATTCACCCTAGGTCTCTTATCTCCTCAGACGAACTTGAGAATCTTAGATTGAAAAACCTGGAGATCATGGCTAACCAGCGGCACAGGAATGGTGCGAAACAAATACAGTAACCTCGGTAGCACATTCATTTTTATTGAGTGTAAGCTGCCAAACCACGAAGGGGGGTGAACCTGGCATCTTGCTAGGTCCTCAGTCAACTTTTTATACAGGGTGGGGTAGTTTTTCGCATACATAGTTTGAATCGAGGTAGTGATATGTATCCCCAAGTATGGGAGGGCTTCTGGTTCCCATAGAAATTGATAGGACTGTTCTAATGTTGTCTGTGTTTCCTTCTGTTGCGAAAGATTTAGTGCCCTAGATTTGTTGTGGTTAATGTTCAACCCAGAGACCGCAGAAAATGGTTGTAGTATTGCATTTAAGTTGGGGAGGAACGTAAGTGGAGAGGACAGTGTTAATAGAAGGTCGTCTGCGAAAAATAAGCATTAATTTATATGATTGCCACAAGCTATCCCCAGGATATCTGGACACGTGCGAATTCTGATGGCCAGCGGTTCTAAAGCAAGGATGAACTACAGCGGGGATAGTGGGCATCCCTGTCTAGTGCCCCTCCCAATGGCAAACAGTTGGGAGGAGTATCCTCGAAGCATTAGGGAGGCCAACGGGGTATCATATAACGTCCGAAGGAGGACCAGAAAGCGTGCAAAGCCAAAATGGCCCAGCACATCAAATAAGTAGTCCCAAGAAAGAGAATCAAATGCTTTCTGGATATCCAATGAAAGCAGCATACCCCGTCTAGGTCCCTTGCCGTCCCAATTTGACTGGATTGCAGATATTAAGTCTATTATCCTGCGGGTTTGATCTGAGGCCTGTCGATTTGGGACAAAACCAGCCTGATCTTGATGAAGATAGTGAGGGAGAAAAGTATTCAATCTCAGGGCCAATATTTTAGTTAGTAGTTTTAAATCGGTGTTGATCAAAGATATCGGGCGATAGTTTGCACAGTCATAATGATCTTTCCCCGGTTTCGGTATTACGTTAAGGTAAGCTAAGTTTTCCTGATCAGGAACTTTATTTCCCCGTCTTAGATCGTTAAAATAAGAACACAGATGGGGCACTAGGAGGTCTTGATATTTACGGTAATAATGTCCTGTAAAGCCATCCGGACCTGGGGCCTTAGAGGGATGGATCGTTTTAATGGCCATTTTAACTTCTGTCTCTGTAAATTCTTGATCCATCAATTCCATGTGGACCTGCATCAATTTGGGCAATAAAATCTCATGGAAGAACGAGTCAGCCTTAGAGGACTCAAATTTATTAGGCAGACTGTATAATTTAGCATAGAAGTTGTGAAATTCCCTCAGAATCAAGTCAGGGTTTTGGGTCGGGTGTCCAGTGGGTAGTCTCAATTTTGGTAATGTCGGTGTGTATGGCCGGGGTACTGATTTCCTAGCTAACATTGTGGTCGGTTTGTCACCCATAGTATAGTATCTATGCTTAGACCAACTGATATATTTCTCAGCCTGAGTGGTCAGGCTCAGATTAAGTGCCAGCCGTGCCTCATCTATCTTGTGTCTAATATCAACCTGAGGGCATCTATGTTGTTCCTCTAACAGCGAGTTTAATGACCCTTCTAGTTGTTGGATCGCTTGGTCCCCGGCTTATTTCTGGCCGCTAACTGGATAATTTTACCCCTTATAGTCGCCTTGAGGGCCACCCAATTGACCACAGGTGAAGTGTCCGATGATTTGTTAATACTAAAGTACCCCTGTATCTCTTTCTCTATTTCAACATAGAGTGTGGGATCATTCAATAAGTTTGCATTAAGTCTCCAAGGGGAGGGTTCAAATTTAGTCCAAAGTTCTCTCGTAGAAAGTTTAATGGGGGAGTGATCTGACCAGGGGGGTGGATAGTATGTTGACCGATGTCAGGTATGGTAGTAATGAGGTACGTACTAAGAGGTGATCTATCCTCGAGTAGGTATGGTGCACTTGTGAAAAGTGTGTATAATCCCTAACTGAGGGATTAGATTCCCGCCAGGAATCGATTAAGTCATAAAAGTGGAATAGTTGTGCCACCTTACTACTCCCTTAAGGTGGCCGTGTCAGAACCGGTTTGGTAGGGATAGATTTATCCATTATCCTATCTAATGGAATATTGCTAACACCACCCATGATCACCTGCCCTGTACTTTGGGCATTAGTATTCTAAGCATCTTACCAAAAAACCCAATCTGTCCTGTATTCGGGGGAAAATACGATATAAATGTGACTACCTGATCATGAAAGCGACCCACGGTCATGAGGTATCGTCCATCCTTGTCTTTCACTATTGAGATGGGAGTGAAGGGGGTCCGCTTGGAAAAGCAAACTGCCACTCCACCTTTTTTGTCTGGACCACTCGCGAGATAAAAATGCAGATATTTTACATTAAGATAACAGGGAGCTGAAGTCTTAGAAAAATGTGTTTCCTGTAGCAAAAGGACCTCAGCTTTTTGTCTATGATAAAATTGGAAAGCTTTGGTTCGTTTAGTGGGGGAATTGAAGCCGTGTACATTATGGGTGATTATCGAATAGTTAGTGGAACAGACTTGGGCCATCGTGGTGAGGCAGAGTACTCTTACCTGAAATTATCAAGGAAGTGGATGAGACAGTCAATGTGAGGTTCGTCCACTTCAGTGTTGACCCGGGCCAGGACAAATGGGTTGAGTACAGTACCGTAGTTCGAGAGGAAAGGAAGGAAAAAGAGAGAAAGAAGAACATGAAAAACACATAAAGGTATAACAATAACTTTTGTGGCCGTTGGCCTCAAAATAATTTTACAGTAAACCTGAAAAGATAACAACATTAAAGGAGAAAACCCCTACCGGATGCAATGTCTGGTATTGTAAGAGCAAGTGTACCATCTTCCTAAGAGGTAGTCTTGCAATTGAGCAGCACGAGTTACCGCTCCGATCCAAAAAATCAAACCAAAAGATAGGCAACCATGTGTAAACAGAGATTAATGTAGTCATAAAAAAAAAAGAAAAAAACAGATAGCTTAACATTTGTGGTCTGCGCCGACCCCCACCTCTGTGTTATGTACCAGGGTAGGCGGGGTCCCCATCGGTACACCAGCCCCATGGTCGCTAACCAAACTGGACTTAATCATTCCTTGTATTGAGGGGGGGGGGGTCGAAGCAGCATCCTGCAGATTAACCAAACTTAGATCAAAAATAAAGGAAGAAAATAAAAAAAAAATATATATATATATTATTTACCGTATATACTCGAGTATAAGCCGACCCGAATATAAGCCGAGGCACCTAATTTTATCACAAAAAACTGGTAAAACGTATTGACTCGAGTATAAGCCTATGGTGTCCATCTGCATGCCTCACTGTGACTCACTTTGCCTCACTGTGTCCATGCCTCACTGTGCCCATGCCTCACTGTGTCCATGACTAGACTGATGTTTAACATGGGAGTCTATGGAAGGGGTGCCCGGATTTGAAAAATTGGTGATCCCCGGCCGTAGGTCCTCCAGACAAAAAACTCTGCACACTTATAGAGAAGAAAAGGGGCTACATGTGTGCCAAGTAGCGGGTCCCCAAAATCACCGGAGAAATTACAGTTTAACATGGGAGTCTATAGAAGGGGTGCCCGGGTTTGAAAAATCGGTGCTCCCCGGCTGTAGGTCTCACGGACAACAAACTTTGCACACTTGTAGAGGAAGAGTTGGGCTACATGTGTGCCAAGTTTGACCGGGTCCCCAAAGTCCGGGAGATCAGGCGCAAAAAGGTGACTCGAGTATAAGCCGTGGGGGGCATTTTCAGCACAAAAAAAGTGCTGAAAAACTCGGCTTATACTCGAGTATATACGGTAACTACTTCCTAAGTGCGAACCACACCAGTCCGTGGGCTAACCGGCAATTCTTCCAAAAAACAGGGACGTTATATTCAATCAGTGCAATCAAAAGAATTGGCTAAGGGCCCCAGGCATCCGTAGACCCAAGCCTATCCCAGAGGGTGTGAGTACCGCTGTCTCCAGATGGGGAAATAAGAGATCACTTAAGTCAAGGCTTCGGATGGGAACTTTTGGCTTGGGAGTGCTGCTGGTCTTGCCACAGCGGGGAAAGAGGGCGAGAAGTGTGATGTGAGGGGGAAGGGCCTATAGAGTCCTGCGTGATGATTCCCAAATTCAGCAATAGATCTTCGCCCTCCTGGAACTTGGAGAAGGAATAAGATCTGCCTTTATAAGTAAAAGATAACTTGAAGGGGAACGCCCACCGGTACTTAATCTGTTGATTCATTAGCTGTAGCAGTAGTGGCTTTTGGTTTCTGCGCTTTTACACTGTGGAGGGGGCCAGGTCAGTAAAAAGTTGAATGGATGTTCCAAATAAAGACAATTTCTGCCGATTGCAAGCTGTAAACATAAATTTTTCTTTTATGTGAAAATAGTGTGGTTTCACAATTATATCACGTGGTAGGCCATCCAACCTCGGGCCGTTAGGGCCCGATGTACACGGTCAATTTCCATTTGGTGTGTGGCTATGTCTGGAATCAAGTCTTTCATCAGTATCCTTATGGCGCCCTCTAAGTCAGTATGCGATTCTGGGAGACCACGTATGCGTATGTTATATCTGCGTTATATCTGGTTTTCCAGGTCCTCGATCTTAGTATAGGCCTCTTCTAACCTGTCCTGGAGATCTGTGATCATGTTTGAATTTTGATTAACCTTCTGTATGGTAGTATCCACCTTGGCTTCAATCAATTCAATTCTCTCACCTATGCTGTGGATATCTTTTTTTAAGTCAGTAGTAATAATAGTGCAAGCTTTAGAGATTTCTTGCTGTAATAAGGCAGAGAAGCGAGCCAACAAGACTGTGTCCCCAGAATAGTGTGTTTGCTGAGGTTCTGTGACATTTGGGTTGGGCTGGCTGAATATGGCCTCTGCCAGTTCAGTCGTGTTTTTGTCTATATATGATCCGGGGGAGTCAGCAGGATCCTGTATGTCACAATGTGTTTCTGGGGATGGGGGTTGTGAGTGAGACTCACCCTGTTGTTGTTCTGTTTCTAGATCTCCAGAGAATTGTGAGGAAAATGGGTCCTTTTGCTGTTCCCATCGGCTCTGTTGTTTCCTCATCTGCTGGGTGCCGTCAGTCTTGGAAGATGCGTAGCCCCGCGTGTCTGGACGGCGAGAGCCATTTTGGATTTCGGCCCAGTTCCCTGTGAAAGTCCCGCTATTCCAGTCGATTTGGACTGATTATGGTGACCATTACCGGGTGAGAACCGCACTAACTTCGGAGCAAAACCACTGCTGCCACCGCTGATTATAGCTCTGAGTGGATCGGAGCGAGCGGAGCTCCTTCACAGCACATCCACCTTCGGGAACCCGCACATGCGCACTTCGAAACGATAATTTTAAACAGACAGTGAGGTATTCAGCATGGTTGTACCTGGGCAAGCTGGTGCCTGGCCTCTGTATATGATATTATGTAGTGTCTCCAATGAGGAAGCAATTGCTCCCTCAGTGGACGTGCAGGCGTTGGCTGCAGCAGGGTGCAGCCAGTCGTGGATATGCACCAATTGGGAGGCTAAATAATATAGGTAGAAGTTGGGGAATGCCATTCCCGCCAGGTGTGCTGGCAGCCGTAGTGTTTCCAACGCCTCTCTGGGGGACCTACCATTCCACAGAAATGGCATGCATATGGTGTCAATCCTTTTAAAGATAGATCTAGGTATCCTACATGGTGCGTTCACCAGTATATATAGCAATTTGGGTAGATAAATCATTTTTAGGACGTTTACCCTTGCCATTAAATCTAAAGGGAGGTCCATCCATTGTTTAGTCTGTGCTAATAGTTGGGTTAGCGCTGTCTTCTCTGCTCACCTCACTCCTCCTCGACCCCTCCCTCCCTGCCTGTTTGTTCTGTCTTCTGTGTCTCTGTCTCCACCCCACCCCCCTCACCGTTATTAGTAGAAATAAACTTTTACAAAAGGTCACTCTATTATAGGCAGTCATACCACTCTTTTATAAAAACGAGGCATGTAAATACAGTTTTAGAACGATCTTGAGGCCAGTCACGTGACTCGTGGTTGGTCTCCAGAGCTACTGCAGAAGGGGCTGAGTGGCAATGTGACCTCCCCGACTGACGTCAGAGGGAGATCTCGGCCCCTCCTGCAGAAGCCATGTATCAGAGAAGTAAAGCGACAGTGAGTCACGGGACCGGCCTGAAGATCGCCCTAAAAAAATAATTACATGCCTCGTTTGTATAAAAAGACTTATACAGTGTGCTTTGCCTGGCTATGATAGAGGGGCTGGCAGGGCTTTGCATATTTGGGTTAACAAACACTTTAATTGGTATCCCCTATCCCAGATAGCAAAGATAACTTGCCACAAATTTGTGGCAGTGTTGAATTGTAAGTCTGTTAAATTGCTGTACATTTTCACTGGCAAGTTGTACACTTGCAGAGCACTTGAAGCACAAGTTCTAGTTGACACTTTTCCAGTTTGTAGCAAATTTGCTTGGCAAGTCTCTAGCAGGAGCAAAGTTGCAGTGGCAAGTCTACAGCCTGAGCTCTGCAAGTCTACAGCATGAAAATTCAGCCACAGTGACCCCTGTGGTGAGATGACCATTGCACAACATGAACCAGAACTTGCAGTCGACTTGCAGAATGTTTGCAAAGAAAGTTGATCTGGAGTTATGCAATGCGGACTTGCTGCAGTTGTGCAAATCATTTTCAAATTTGCAGCATAATTGCTTGTTATCTGGGATATAATTGAGTTATACGGTAGGGTTTGAGGGGATAGTCTTGTTTTGCTACTTATTATCCAGCCAGGGAACCAGGAGCACCATAGAATCAAAATCTCATCTCTCTTGTTTTAACACAGTAAAGTAATTTCAAAATGTATTTGTAACATTTCTAAATCTGCAATTGTAGTTAAAAAAATATAGGGCCATCCTGCCATGAAGTTCTTTGTGCAGGCAATTCCTATTACAGGTTGACAATTATGTCACAACTGAGCTTCTGTGTTCACTTCCAAGTAATTGTGAACACAGAAGCTCAACTCCAGCCAAGGTTTATTGCAATGACAGAACACTGCTCACTCCCACCCAAAGACATTAGGTTTCAGCCACAGCAGAGCTTAATCATTCGAGCTTCTGTGTTTTTACCCTGACACATACACCCCTGCTGTAGATTACAGAGGCCATGCTGAAACGAATCCATAAGCTTGGTACACCATTGTAGCTAGAAGGACTATAGGTCAGGGCAATCACGAATGATTGCATATAGATAGAAAGTGGCTAAAAGCAGCTGGGGGTGATCAGCACTGCTGAGATGCAAAAAAAAAAAAGAAAAATGTAAAATCTAAAAAGCAGTATTTCATTAAAGAAAAAAACACAGCATTATAACAAACTAAATGTCATCCAATCAGGAGTTTTACTGCTACAGAGTGGCATCTGTGCACAGGATCAAATACAGTATATATACGTGATTCTGCATTTTCGTTAGCAGTGGGCGTGTGCGCACCGGGGGCAGCCTGCTTCTGCTGTGAATATTCACAGTAGAAGCATATCTGCGGGTGCTGGGCACTCAATGTCCTCCGGCACCCGCCGATCGTCGACAATATGCAGAGAACTGAGATATGTAAACAAGGTATATCTCAGTTGTGACGGGGGGGAAGGGATGTATTCTGTATCTATGCAAATCAGGGACTAGAACACATATATTCCCCTAGTAAAAGCAGCACACTGTGTACACAAAAACACTGGCTAAGCACACAGTTAACCACTTGATTGCCCTAGATGTTTAACCCCCTTCCCAGCCAGTTTCATTAGTACAGTGACAGTGCGTAGTTTTAGCACTGATCACTGTATTAGTGTCACTGGTTCCCACAAAGTGTCAAAAGTGTCAGTTAGTATCTGATTGTCAGCCACAATATCGCAGTCCTGCTATAGGTTGCTGATTACCACCATTACTAGTATAAAACAAAAAAAATCCATAAATATATCCCATAGTTTATAGACACCTTTTATTTTTTATGAAAAACATGTAGCAGAATACATATTGGCCTAAATTTGATGTTTTCAATTTTTTTATTGTTTTTTTTTATTGTTTTTTTTTTTCAAAATGATAAATCAATGTGTAAATCATTCCTCACTATTCCTGTATCTACACCACCTACTAATATACATAAATCAAATATATATCTGTGATAAATTTGTGATATACTCAGTGCACTGAGTGTGCAAATCCTAAATATTACAAGATGCAACTAGCACCAATATGCATCCAACCACCTGTACCAATGCAAAAAGTTAATATTATCTCATAAGGGTGCAGCGCTATTCTTCAATAAATAAAGTGCATAAATCATATAAGTGACCATCAATTTCATAAAGAAATACACACAAATATATAATCAATCAAAGTAAGTCCTTTTTTCAAAACAAGTCCATAATTTAAAGAATGTCCAATATTCGTTAATAGTGCAATCCCATACACCAAAGGAATCTTGCATTTTTGACTTTTAACACCACAGTGCCCTTTACCCCACTTATGGGTGTCTTCTCACCTGCTTAGACAGACCTTACTAACTACAGGAGGTCAGTATGTGCTTTTTCAATATTATGGGGCACTGCTCCACTGGCTGATCGATCCCGATCCGCAGCTCTCAGCGTGGTGTCACTCATATAGGAAGCAAGAGGAAGAGACCATAGTGCATATCGCTTATAATAGTTTTTATTTTAATGTAAAATGCACTCACATTTCAGAAGTAAAAAGAACGGCATGTCTCAGTAATACTATGGGCGTCCACAGCTCCGCCTAGCTCCACCCAGCTTGATTACGTCACCACATACCTCACACAAAAGAAAGCTTGATTTATGGGAAAAGGGTACATAAATTGTATTTGGGTACAGCATTGCACGACCACGCAGTTGTCAGTTAACCACTTGCCGACTGCTTAACGTACATTTACGTCGGCAGAATGGCACGGGCAGGCAAAGCAAGGTACCTGTACGATGCTTTAAAACTGCTGCCTACGGGCGTGCCGCAAGCTCCGTGACTGTGCCAGTGGGACTAGTGGACTCAATGTCCGCCGGTGTCCCGTGATCATGTAAACAAGGCATTTCCCTGTTCTGTCTAGTGACAGGACAATGATCTACTGCTCCCTGTCATCGGGATCAGTGATCACTGTCGTGTCACTGGTAGCCCAGCCCCCTCACAGTTAGGCCCCTTTCACACTGAGGCGCTTTTCAGGCGCTATTGCGCTAAAAATAGCGCCTGCAATGCGCCCCAAAAAAGGCGCTCAATTGTATCCAATGTGAAAGCCCGAGGGCTTTCACACTGGAGCGTTGCGCTTGCAGGAGGGTCAAAAAACTCCTGCAAGCCGCATCTTTGAGGCGCAATAGGAGCGGTAAAAATACCGCTCCTATAGCGCCCCTGCCAATTTAAATCAATGGGGTAGGGCCTCCAAAACGCCCGCAAAACGCCCCAAAAAATACCCTCGCTAGCGCCCGCAAATCGCGGGAAAAAATACGGTATAGTGGTGCTAAAAATAGCGCCGCTATACCGCCAGCGCATCCAGCGCCTCAGTGTGAAAGTAGCCTTAGAATCACTCCCTAGGACACACTTAACCACTTCGTCGCCCCCTAGTGGTTAACCCCCTCCCTGCCAGTGTCATTTACACAGTATTCAGTGCATTTTTATAGCACTGATCGCTGTATAAATGACAATGGTCCCAAAATAGCATCAAAAGTATCCGATGTGTCAGCCGCAATATCGCAGTCATGATAAAAATCGCTGATCGCCGCCATTTCTAGTAAAAAACAAAAAAACAATAATAACAATGCCATAAAACTATCCCCTATTTTGTAGACTTTTGCGCAAACCAATCAATATACGCTTATTGCGATTTTTTTACCAAAAATATGTAGAATACATATCGGCCTAAACTGAGGAAAAAAGTAGTTTTTTTATATATTTTTTGGGGATATTTATTATAGCAAAAAGTAAAAAATATTGAATTTTTTTCAAAAGTTTCGGTCTTTTTTTGTTTATAGCGCAAAAAATTTAAACCGCAGAGGTGATCAAATACCACCAAAAGAAAGCTCTATTTGTGGGAAAAAAAGGACGTCATTTATGTTTGGGTGCAATGTCGCACGACCGTGCAATTGTCAGTTAAAGCGACGCAGTGCCGAATCGCAAAAAATGGCCCGGTTATTGGGCAGCCAATTCTTCCGGGGCTGAAGTGGTTAAAGTAACGCAGTGCCGTATTGTAAATAGTGGCCTGGTCATGAAGGGGGGTAAATCTTCTGGAGGTCAAGTGGTAATATTTCATTATAAATAATGCACTTTTCTATCAATATTTCATTCATTATATACTTTTAGTTTATTACATTTTCCACTGGCTGTAATCTAAATACTGTCCAGGAAAATGTAACGTTAAGTTATTTAAAAATATGTTAAAATTTGTATTCTTTAAAGACCAGCAGTGCTCTTTTAAAACAGTGAAAGCTCTACTGGACCATAAAGTAACTACAGTAGGTAAAGTTATCTTCACACTTGAAATTAGCTTTTTTTTACTTAGTGGAAAAGCTGTTTTAAAACTGGAAGTGAAAAATGTCACACATTTTTAATGCCTGAATGCTTTCCTTCTAAATTGAATGACATTGTACAGTATTGGCATGTGAGTCAGTTTGATGCAGTAAGTGCTATTGAGGCTTGATGACCAGTCCCTAAACCCAGGGCCAGTGAAAAGATTTATGTCTACTCAGGCGAAGGTACATTTTTTCCGCCCCCCCACAAACGTCCTCTTACCACCCCCCTCAATACAGTATGTAATGGGGGTCATGCATTCCCCGCTTCCCCTCACTGGCTACAGGCAGCTGGCAGGTGAGGAAAACTAAAACGTAGTGTTAGGGAAAGGAAGACAGGTATTTTAACCACAAGAGCCATTTTTTTTTTATGTTTGTATTTACATGTTTTAAAAATCATTTTAGGCCTTAAAGTGACATTAAAGGCTATTTAAAAAACAAAAAACAAACAAACATGTTATGTTTACTATATCTGTGCAGTGGTTTTGCACAAAGCAGCTCTGATCCTCCTCTTTTCGTGTCCCCCACCAGCGCTCCTGGCTCCTCCTCTTCAGCCGGTACCCTCAATAGCAAGCCGCTTGTTCTGGGGGTACTGGTGTGTGCTCGCTCCTGAGACTCACTCTATGCGCCCATAAGGCACATAGAGCCACGGCTCGGCCCCACCACCGCTTTCTCCTCATTTACTCACTGGATGTGATTGACAATAGCAGGAGCCAATGGCTTCTGCTGCTGTCTCAGCCAATGAGGAATGAAAGACCTGGGAGAGGCTCAGCTTTGGTGCGCTTTCGCTGGATCGAGAGGGAGCTCAGGTGAGTATTGGGGGGGGGGGGGCTGGGGGGACCGCTGCATTCTATGCATGAAGGTAAAAAAACACTTTAAGATCACTTAAAACTCCCAAAACAAAGAAGACACCCTAAAGAATAAAATGTTGGTAGTTCAATTTTTTTATGTTATACAATATTAGTGCAACGGTTTGTGAAGCGCCAAATTTCAGTAAAAATTACACTAAAGTAAACTTTTGGGCACATAAATGCAATTTATTATCCAAACTTTGGTAAAATATAAAATAAAATTATTGATCTCACTCCGACATGCGCAGCGACATGTAACATATGTGGGACGATCTCCGTTTTCCTATGTCGGTGTGCAGCGCATGCATTTTGTATGTATGTGTTTGTGTGTGTGGGGGGGGGGTTGCTCTAAAACATTTTTGTTTTCATTTTTCTTATGTGTCCCTTTAAATGTTTAAATGTTTAAAATTTGTTGTTTATTTATTTATTTATTTTTACATGACTTTATTGATAGCATATAGGTAACAGGTTCTCTTTTTGAGACTATTGGGGTCTATTAGAACCTGGATGTCTCTTCTGTACTCCACTGCAGCTGATGGAACACAGATCTTGTTCATCAGGTGCTTCCCCGGGCACTGGTTGACAACTTTCTGGTAGAAAAATACTGCGCTAAATCTATGTGAAAAAACAATACATAAAGCTGCTCGCACTACAATCGACAAAACATTGTGATAACATACTGTACATAATATTAAAGTGCAGCGCTGAGAGCTACAATAAGTAAAAAACATATATCACTTAAATGGTGTGTACCATATGTAGTGGGTGTTTCACAATATAACCCGCAATTCTTGCCAAGTTGGCCAGAGCAATGTACACAGGATTTCCAGCTTCAGTTAGGGAGAAGTTGCCTGTCATGTCTGGGTTTATTTCCACCCCTCCTCATTCCTGTTTTCCCAGACTTTAGGGAGTGTAATATGAGCTGACACACACACAGCTCTGAATTCAGTGACTTCTATTGTGTTCCTATGGCTGGATAGGAAAGCCAATTAACAGCAGAGTTACAACAGCGATGGACCGGCGACATCTTGCCTGATGGTGATACCAGTCAGGAGAGGACTCCGGGTGGTGAGAAGGCACTTGCCTACCAGCATAATTAACTGAGTTATAGAAGAGTGGTCCCTATAGTCCCACTTATATTTGCTGACACTTGCAGTGCCACATATAGGGATCCTTTGCATCCAAGAGCGATACAACGACTTGGGGAAATTAGCATTCACTGTACCGCTACATTGTGCGCGTCGATTGGCTGCCTTTTCCGTTCACCCTGCCTATTGGAATACAAATGAATAAGTGCATCAACGGAGCTAGCAGAAGATTAACTGACTCTTAAAGGAACAGTCACCTGTTTCATTACCCTCACACGTTACTACAGGACATGCACCAGTTGAACTGTCCACTAGGGGGAGCCATACAGTTGTGAATTTATGTGATTGATATAACTGTTTGCATCACCTTGTGATTTCTACTGTTTTATGTGAGACTTGGTGGAAAGGTGCCCCAGTGCTAATGTCATTGCACTGAGAGATTCCTCCACTATACTCTCACTCAGGTCTGTCCCTCAGGTCACGTCATTTGGGTCTGATCGCAGGATTATTCAGAACCAGTGATACTCCATTGACTTATACATGGACCTGTATGTATTTGATGTTGATTGCATAACCATTGTTCTATTCTTTTGCCAAGTAAACATCTTAAGCTACATCTTGTGTGGGACTCTGTCTATTGCAGCTGTGTGGCAGGTGAACAACACCAAGGTAACAATATTTAACTACATCTATTGATGTGTGGTATCATTGTAGTCCCCTATAGCCATTTGGGGGCCCACAATCATATTATTGTCCATATTATTGTCCAGTTTTGCCAAATTTCTGCGGTTAACCGGCAGAGTGCAGACCCAAAACAATAACCAGCAGCTCCTACAGGGGTAGTGCTACACATATTAAACTCTAAAGCGCAATGTGCAAACAATAAAAAAATGTTGAAAAGTCCAAATACCATATAAAGAAAAGTCTAGAAGCAAAAAAATTAATGAAGGGTCCCGGTGAAATCACGGTGTTAAAGAGTGGCAATGCTCCTGTCCATGTGTCAATCACTTATATGTGAAAATCCACCACCAAAGGGGATAATTTGCTTACCGGAAAGTGTGGAATCAGATACCGTAGCACTCAGTCAGCAATGCTAATGTGAATCCAAAGAATGGAGTTGTAGAAGGCAGCACTGAGAGTCCAACGTCTTAACCTCACAACAGGACCACCATACATGATGTTGGATCGTACAAATCGTTGGACCATAGAAATAAAAGAAAACTGTAATTAGTCCTCTGTTCAGTCTCCAACAGTGTTGCCATAGTTTGGCCTTAATGGTCACTTCACCAGCAGAAACTTCAATCTTCAAATATCAGCCTTTCAGGGAGCAGTTTCAGGATGCAGCCCAAGGTCTCTGTAGAGTTCCCAAAAGCACTGTCCTCCATCTCCATTTTAGAAAGAACTCCATTTATTAAAGCTGCAGGGCCACAGAAGAGATCCCACATTGCTTTGAGATTTTTCTTTACCAGTAGCAAGAAGCATGTATCTGCAGCAGACCATGTGCTTTCATCTGCTGGTCAAAAGGTGCCCGGTGAACAAGGTGGGGGAGGGTTGGGCAGTGGGGCAGCACATTTTCCAGCCGGTATAGTGGCTGGGAGTGTGTAAAAAAACACACCTACAGATCAGTCAAAGATCTGAATACCCAGCAAGAGGCTGGAGATTCAGATTTTACCACCCCCTCATGCTAGCGCCCTAAGACAGCTGTTTAAGCTGCCTTATGGTTGCCCCAGCCCTGCCTAAGCCCTAACATTCACATAGAAAAACAGGCATGCAGTAAGACCTGGTTCCTGTTAGGTCACATTATTTAAATGCTGTAGAAATGTTAAAGAAATCCCATTGATTCTGATATTGCAACTGGAGTTGTAAAGCTTGCAAAGTTGTAAAGCTTGTAAAGCTTGCAAATAACTACTGGGCCCTACAAGGAAAAGATCTAAAGCTGGCCAAATACAATAGAAAACAGTTGGACATGCATGCAAGATCTGATCATCTTATAATGTCTCTTGCGCTAGTAACGCCCATAAATATGAGCACTCTACTCTTGTTAATGGTAATAAAGGGGGGAGGCAGATGACAATAGTGATATGGCAAGGTGTTCTAGCCAGGCTAATTGTTTCTGGAAATGCTCCGTTGGGACTGTCGTAAACTGCTCCTTATAAAATTGATTGTCACTGTAGCCAACCATGTGCCACTTTGGTAGACTGTGATCTAATATCTTACCTATTAGATTTAGAAGATCTAAAATAATAATCACAGTAGCACATGTTTTGCTAATAGACATATTGGGTTTGATTTACTAAAGGCAAATAGGCTGATAGGCAAATATTGAGGTTTCCCCAGAGCTTGGTGAATGTAGTAAATTTCCCCTTTGCAAAAAAATACCCAATCAAGTGCAAGAAACCTTAAAAAAATCATTTGTATTCACACAATTAGATAATTGTAGTCAGAAGAGCTTCATCTCATTCACTAAGCTCTGGGGGGAATTCCCTTGCACAGTGAACAGTCTATTTCCCTTTTGTAAATCAACCCCATGTTCACTAGGGTAGATTTACTAAAGCCGGAGAGTGCAAAATCTTGTGCAGCTCTGCATAGAATCTAATCGATTTCCAGGTTTTAGTGTCAAATTTTGGTTGAACAAGCTGAAGTTAGAAGCTGATTGGCTACCATGCAGAACTTCACCAGATTTTGCACTCTCAAGTTTTAGTAAATCAACCCCATTGTGTCCTGTCACCATGCAGCGTACTAGCTGAGTTGTGGAAAGCAATGTACAGAATGCTCCTCTTTGGTTTTGTATTGGAGCTGATAAGAATCAGTTGATGAGTTTTTGCCTATTTTCATCATTACCTACATAAACGTCACTTATGGAACCATGAAGTTTTAAAATGATTAGAAGACATTTCATACATCATTGATGAAATGTGTACAATAAAATAATTTGTTAAATCTTCTGTTGGGTAAGGTATTTGGGAGGCACTTAAGTTAAAGTGTCAATCTGTGATCTATTAGTGAGCGCAAACACATTTGTTGTATCTGCTACTGCTTCGTCAGCTTTAACTGTAATTGACTTAATTATAGTTAATTCCAGAAGAACTCGGATTCCAATTATAACAACTTTATCATTTCTATCCCCATGTTACAGTCTATATTTCTGTGACATGTTCTAATTAACATGCTAATAGACAATATACTGTGAGCACAGCTGCTTCACACACTTATCTACTAAAAATGCCAAGTATAAAGCTTTTTCTTAGTGTCGCTTTGTCTCACATATAATTAATGCATTATTTTGTATTAAATCATCACACTGTAATAGGCTTAGTAACCCAGGAGTTAAAAAAAAAAAAAAAAAAAAAATCTGGACACTGCTAACAAACTGAATCTCGTACCTGTCACTACCCTGCCCTCTTGCAAAACAAATATCACAAATGCACAAATAACTTGCCTACTTATGATGCGTTGTACAGCTTTTATTTTATTTTTTTCTAAATTAGCTTTTTTTTAAATGGTTTCCATAGAAACTAAATAATAAAAAGGCTTTCAAGACAGTTCACTACACCAGGAATCTGCATCTATTTTGCCACGTTTCTTTAAAAAAAAAAAAACTGTGCCGCATTTAGATTTACGTTGCACTCTTTTGCATGGGGATATTGAAATAAAAATATAAAATAAAGTTATTTAAATATGTTTTGCTATGCCAAAGACTGATGTTTACTTATGGTGAGTGTTAGCTGCCATTTTATTAGCTGATATACTACTTATGTACACTTGATGGCAGCAAAGAATAAGCTAACGTCAAGCATCGGATCAGGTATTGAAATATTCCAGCAAACTTTTATTCAATTACACACTGTTATCTCTTTTTACCCAGAATTTTTTGTTTTAAAAATGTACATAAAATAATTATAAAATGATACAGTAATGAACTTTTAGTTGTTTTGCACCATTTCAAGTGTAACCTCAATATAAAACTGGATTCCGCACTTGTTTTCATGTTTTGGCTGCAGCTACAACACAGCAAACACTAATTTGCTTATTTTAATTACTGCACTCTCATTGAACCATTAAGTACAAGTACAGAAAATAAGCCAAATTATGGTAGTGTGTGGGTTAGCAGTGTTTTTTTAACCCCCATTTGCTATCATGCGGTTTTCTCTGATGACATAGCTGATGTTTTTGACATGAGCTTTTCTATAACCTAATATAATAACCTTTATGTTATGCACACCGCTGTGCTATGCATGTGTCTGATAGCAGAAGATGTGTGAAATAACTGTGCAATCTGAAGACAGATCAATCTAATGTATACTGTACATCCAAGAAATTCTACAGTAAATATCTTACCGTATATGCTGAACTTTGCATTCCAGTGCAGATAAATTGAATCCTTAGAAGATATGCAATTCTGCAGAGATAGGAAGGAGACCATGAAACTGCAAGTTTCTATTGTGCTGAATTTCATGCCATTGTTAATCTAAATCAGACACAGGTGTAAAGGCTGAACTACAGATATAAACAAAATGCAATTAATAAAGATATATATAGTCATTAAAAATAAATAAAGTTCAATTTCACTTTTGATTGAAAACAATATAGTTCCTGCAAAGCAAAGGTATATACTGGTACTTCGTAAGGATTTTAACAAACTGTTCTGCCAAACCTTTTATCAAACTGACTGGTAAGTTGAAAGATGTGCCTTAGTTATCACCTGCTGATCAATCTAAGTGCTACAATTGGAAATCATATTGCAGAGGATGCCTGTAATCAGCCTTTAAAGTGGATGTAATCCAGAAATGGTTTATTTTTTTTTGCTGTCACAATGTAGAGTATAAGATTTCCTATCCTCTGTGCCCAGTCTTGCCACAAAGAGTTAATCCAGCTCTGAGCAATCCTCATTTATTGTTCAGTGAGATAAAACGGACAAACCAAGTTACCTTTGTCCGTTCCGACCCCTTGCTTTGAGTGACAGGTTATTTACATATCTCGTGCACTAGCTTTAGACAGGCATTATTTTTTAATTCCCACCCCCACTCCTTTTCTGAAGTCATGTGGTTACTTTTCTGGATTTTGACTGGATGTTAGTGATCATAGCAGAAGGAATACACAGGAGAAAATGCATGTTGACAAGGGGAGTGTAGAGGTGGGCGGGGAGTCTACTAACATCACGACTCCACCCACCGAGCTCCAGACAAGAGATCCACCCACAGAATTTGCAGTTTTTCAGTTCTTATAACAGACAGAGGGGAGACATTTGACAGGTAAGGATATATGCAGGAGGCATCTATATCCTTATAGATCAGCACTATGGCAGTAGTTTAGAAAGGATGAGAGTGGGTTTACACCCACTTTAAGCTCCATGCAGATATTTGACTCAAGCAGTAAATCAATCACAGGAACAGAAAATTAAAATGCTTTTAGGATACATAACTGATTAATTGGGCAACCAAAAAAAAAATCACAGTGGCTCTAGAATGGAAAGAACATTTTAATATTTATGGCTTTTGTGGAAATTGTCATGTT
This sequence comes from Rana muscosa, assembly GCA_029206835.1. NCBI lineage: Eukaryota > Metazoa > Chordata > Amphibia > Anura > Ranidae > Rana > Rana muscosa. The sequence goes on along the minus strand of CM055122.1, from coordinate 600,538,055 downwards.
ACATCATCTTCATTATCACTAAACAAAGTAATCAATATAACATAAAAGAGTTGAGGAGATAAAACAAAACATAGATGGGGAACTCATGAAGGTTGTAGTTGACATCAGTGATTTTGTCGGTGATTGTGCCCCATTCATGTACCTGTCAGAGACAGAACTGGTCTCTCCGTTCCCCATCAGGCTCCGCCCACCCAGTGACAAATCATTTCCGATTGCCATACCTGGGTAATGACATCACCAGTATCCCCAGCCCCTTTATTTACATTTATCTGAATGGGGCTAGGGATACTGTATGGTTATATACATGATAGCTTCCCAGCACAGACTTGCCCTATTCTGAGCACTGACAAACCTCTGTACACCAGCTAATTGCTGGTCTTAATTACTGCCAGTTTCCTAATCGGAGAACTGATGAGTCTGTGATGCCGCGTACACACGACCGTTGTTAATGTCATTGAAAAAAACTGCATTTTTCTCGACGTGATTCTTCTCAAGCCTGCCTTGCCTACACACTATTGTGGAAAAAAATGCTTGAGTAAAGCGCGGTGACGTACAACACGTACGACGGCACTATAAAGGGGAAGTTCCTTTCGGATGGCGCCACCCTTCATGTTAATAAAGTTTGTTGAGAGACGATTCACTCTTTTCAGCCTCGTGCTTTTCAGTCCGTTACAGCGTGACGAATGTGCTATCTCCATTACGAATGCTAATTTTACCAGAACGAGCGCTCCCATCTCATACTTGATTCTGAGCATGCGCATTTTTTTTTACGTCGTTAAAGCCTACACACGGCCGTTTTTCATGACGAGAAAAACGACAAGGTGAAAAACGACGAGAAAAATTAGAGCATGTTCCAATTTTTTCATGCCCATTTTTCATGTAGTGAAAAATGCTCTGAAGCCCACACACGATCATTTTTAATGACCATTTTAAAAAATTAAATTTTTATCATCATTAAAAACGGTCGTGTGTACGCGGCATCAGTCTTTAAGTTTCTGTCACTGCCATAGCAACAGGTTCTTAGTGATGTTCATTAACAAAAGAACATTTCCACTTTCCTAATTATGCTACAAAAATTTGTGTTTTCTGTAATTGCCTCCAACACTGCTCCTATTTCTTCTTGTTGGAGGTTGCCATTTTGTTGAAGCCCACAATAGTCAGTTCCTTATTGGAACTTCTCCCCTCTCCTTGGTCTCAAAAATTATATGTTATGTTTTGTAATTAAAATGTGTGCATTTCCAGCCTTGATCATATGTCTTGGCTCAGCTAGAGAGGAAGGCTGACAGAAGCTTTGAGGCAGCCATACAGTACATGGGCATGTATGGGCAGGCTGGTTGTACAGAAGTCGATCTATCGATTGACTTCTGTACAACAAGCCCATCGGGTTTTTCCTGAATGATCAGTGATGCCGTCAATAGCCAGCAACACTGATCAATCACGACACAATAGCACAGTGTGAGTGATTCTGCCATTTACTTCAAATGTGTGGATGGGGGGGATTGGATTATTTTTTTCATTCAACTCTCCGGTCGAATGAAAAAAAGATTAATTTATAGCCAGCTTTACAGTGCTGAAGTTCACAGTCTGCCACTGCTGAGGGAGAAAGGAGAGAATATCAGAATAATAAGATAAGACACTATGTTAAGTTTAACTCTTTTTTGTCTTCTGACAGCAGAGTTTGTCCTGTCACCTCTCCTGCTTTTCTTTGTGTAGTCTGTGTTTTCTCAGCACAGTGTGGGTCATTTTTGTTTTCTCCCCACACTGCAGCAGTAGATCTTTAGACTACCAGCAGATTGCCTTCTAGGGAATCACTGATTATCGGCACAGTGCCAGAATATAAAACAACTGAGGCTGTGCAGAGCGTGGTGAGACAGAGCATTACTGGATTTTACATAATATAGGCACTTTTTTTAATGTTTTACAGGGCTTAATTTTATGATTAAAGTTCCACTGTAAAGTGGCAGTATGAGGAACTAATTTAACCTGCTTGGCGGTATGATTATGTCAGATTTTTGATGCTGAAAGCGGTACATTGTTTTGCATGGAAATTTGGTGTTTTATATTAATCTGTCCAAACAAGAGTCTAGTAGACATCCCGGGTATGATAAAGTTTGAAACACAAAATCATAAATTATAATATAATAAATAACTAAAAATAATTATAACAAATAATAATTTACTACTAATAAAATGTATTCAATAATGTAATCAAAAACTCTGAAATTACAGTGTACTGTGTACTGAATATGTTATGTGTTTTTCACTTTTTGAATTTGGCGCCGGGCTCCGTCCCCATGCATTGCGACACTCGCAGGGAACAGAGCCCGGCAGACACAGTGGAAGACACAGCCCACACACACAGCGGGGAGACATTGCAGGATCCTGGGGACAAGGTAAGTAACTTTGCCTGGATCCTGTGATGCAATCCCGAGTGTGACTCAGTGTTACCGCTTGTGGTAGTGAAAATTCACCCCGAGCCACAGGTTAATATGTCACACATGTCAGTTATGTTACTGACACTAGTGCAAATGCTTGCCTGGATTAGGTACAGGTAGTTCTTAAAATGGTTGTAAAGTTAGAATAATAAATAACTTGCATCCCCTCTGTTTTATCAAGATCTAATGTACTGTATGTCCGTTTTGCTACAATTCTAATCTTTAATACCTTCTCTCACTGCATCGATGTGAGGTCATGTGATATTCCTCTGCTCTCCTTTCCTGATCTAAGAATGCAGAGGAAAGGGCTGAGATAACCCTCTAGTCTAACATCAGCTGGCCAGCAGAGGAAGGTCATGTGACCTCACAACGGTGCTATGAGAGAAGGTATTTAGGATTAGAATTGTAAAAAAAACAGACACACAATACTTTAGATCTTGATAAAGCAGAGGGGATAGCAGTTATTTATAAATTATATTTTCAAACCACAGGGAAGAGCAGCAGGAGGGGAGGGGAGGAGATTGGCTCTTACACACACAGGGATCGGAACTGACAGGCAGGGAGGGAGAGAGGGAGAAACTTAGAGCAGAGAGCATGCAGTGGGATAATGTAGACAAATAAAAAAGTATCATGGATCAGCAACCATTAATACCGTTTTCAGCACACACAGGGGTACACAGGAACAGGCAGGATCAACCAGGTATTTTACATCATACAATGGGACAAGTTACACAGCACAAACACTTTGCTGTTTAACCACTTTAAGACTGACTGGATCTCCTGAGCTCTTTCACAGCTATCCCGCTGCACACTCCTCAAGCATCACCCCCGCTATCCCTGGGCTTGGCACTTGCTAATGCTTTTCCCCTTCTTCACCATCCAGGTACTGCTCATGTACTTGCTTTAGCTTACTCACTGTAGTCTCCGGTAACAAGGTGGATGGTCTCTTAGTGGCGACAGCTTCCCTTCTACCTCCGACCACAACTGATTCCCTGTCTGGCTGAACCTTCTCAACTTGGTTGGACTCCAGCCCTGCAGTCCCAACCCTACGCTACTTCTCCTGCTCCTGGATAGGCCTCAGGCAGCCTAGCAGCCAGGTGTCCCAGGGATAGGCCTCAGGCTTCCGGCCTAGGAGCCTGGGGCGACATAACACGTGTCCACCTAGACAGCGGTCCCGTTGGCACAGAACCCCGATCACCTGAGTCCACCCAAATAAATAGGCTCTCCCAGCAGGCCAAGGGACTTAAAGAAACCTTTGCCTATTGGCTGAGACCCCCCATCCATTCATCATCTGTCCATGCTATGCCATTGTCTTATCTAATGTGACCAGCTACAATGCCACCTAGTGACAGAAGAGAGAAGTGCAGCAATTCCAGAATTAACGGGAAACCAGTGAATCTCCTAACAATTAGCCAGGACAATGTTCTATTTTTTTCACCGATGTTTTCATCAGTAAAACCGATCATGTGTACTGGGCTTAAAATGCAATAAAAAATTAATAAAAATTAAATAAAAAATTCTCCTTTAAGAGCTAAGGGCAGAAGTGACAATTGACGAGAGGACGCGATCGTCTCCACCGTTACTGGCGGGTCCGGTAACTGCTGGCATAACCACGGTATTTAGCGTCAAAGTACAGACGTACTGGTATGTCGTCTTGCGTGAAGTGGTGAATGTGGCTGTGGTTTGGAAAGGTGCAGGGACCTTTTCCTTCCATTTTCCACAGGTACAGCAGCCTATTCTGTGGTGTGTCTGCACTAACATGAGCCGCAGGAAACGCTGAAATGTAAACCTAGCCTCAATCTCTTCACAGTGTTTATAGATACGAAAATTGAGGAACCCATTTAAAGTGATTTTACTGTTTGTTCAGAAAATGTAAATACGTCAGTGTACATGACCTCGGCACAGGTTTACTTATCCCATCTGTAAAACAAAGTGGTGGCTGCATCATGGGTTGGGCCTACTTTGTTGCCTCTGGGCCAGAACATCTTGCTGTCATTAAATAAACTATAAATTCTAAATTGTAATTTTGGATCATTTCCCTCAAAATATACAAATATACTGAAATAAATAACTATCATGCTTTTGACTTTTGACTCCTTTGCTTAATTTGGTTCTCATTATTTAGTTTGATATTTGCAGTGAAGTTATAGCTTTGCAGCGAAGAGGAGGTAGTGAGGCATAATTATCGTACTGAGCTCCCAGACATTGACCATAGTATATACACCCTATATATCTCCTACACATGGATCCTTCCTTGTCTTGTAATGACCTTACAGTACCTTTGTCTGAAATAAGCAATACATATTAAGAATTAGAAATAAGTGCACACTTTGTATGAATGTGCTTGTATATTATTAAAGTATATATGTTTGTTATTTTACCTGAATTATAGCATTTGTGGTCATACAAAAAAATAAAAAGCCAAATAGACATGTATTTAAAATGCCACCTAAATTAGACTACTGAAACATGTCATTTTCTTTTTGTTCTTTTAACCTGTACAACAGTGTTTTGTCATTTCAGTTATATATAAATGAGAATGATTACCAGGAGACATCCAAAGAAAGAAGAATTAACTTTTTATTTAGAAAATCTGAGCATAGAGAGGTATTTCTTTAAGATTTATTTTTCTTTTTATATTAATTTAAACAATTGCTTGGATAGAGACAGAAATGGAAGTTAAATAAAAGTTAAATGCACTAGACTTCAAGTGAAGTATGGTCCACCTAAAGTCTAATATATGTCAATCATAAGAGACAGTGGTAGTCTGATTCTCTGTAGGAGTTTAATTTACTGCAAAATGTGAAATGGTAAAACTGATGGCAGGTGGTAGTTGAAGAACTCAAATGCGGCTGGTCTTCAAGGCTAATATCTTTGAAGTTTTAGACTGAGATATTCAGTTGTACTTGGCAAGGTAGTATCAAAAATACATTTCATTTTAAGACTTTCCTCTTATTTCCTATTATGTTGATATCCATAATTAATGAAAGCCAGGTTATGAAGCCTGAATAATTTGCTCTTATGTCCAGGGAGCCTATTTTTTTTACAGATTGTTGCTGTTTTGTGAATCTGAATAACCACAATTAAGAAAAAAAATAACCTGGACATTGAGTCAAAGTTTTCAAACTCTGACAGCTTTTTTGGGATCTCAGAATCCCAGTTTATATACTCTATACTTACGTATACTATTAACACTAAATTGCACTCTTTTCTTTTTATATGCACTTTTTATTGTATATGTGTCACGTACCTTTAAGTAGAGCCTGACGAGCAGAGGAAGGCCTCTCATATAGCCCCAGTTCAAGGACCACTGAGGTTGCAACAGCAGCCGTGAGAGCACGGTGATGTAGGAGTGCCTGCGCTGTTCGCTGTTAGCAGGAAGGTAGGAGAAGCAGACGATAGCAGTAGCAGTGGGTGCTGGTTGGCTGCGTATGCAGGCACGTTGTGGATGCAGGTGTACTGCGGATGCAGAGAAGATGCAGGTGCAGATACTGCAGATGCAGATAAGTGAAGGCTGGTGGGGCTGAGATGACTGGTGCAGAGTTAGGCTAGCCGGGTTATACTCAGGAAGTCAGATACATCAAAGACAGGCAAAGAATAGTTAAAGTTCAGGCAGAGTTTTGGCAGCAGAGGATCAAGCAGATGTAGCAGAATCGGAGTCAAGCCGGGGTCAAGTTGGGAGATAATCAGGAGGGTCAGGAAAGCCGGGTCAACAAGATCAAGGACAGGATACAGGGGAAAACTACAGATCAGACAGCAAGGCTCTAGTGCAACTGTTATGCTTATATATGCCATTTGGCCCCAATGTTAAAAGGGTGCGCGCATGCGCTTAGGCGTTCGCATTGCGCAGATCCTTGTGCGCATGTGCTGGCCAGCATCTCCCTGACAATATGTTTGTACGTTATATGTACTGTGAAAGTGATCAGCTTAACCACTTGAGACCCGCGCTATAGCCGAAAGACGGCTGCAGCGCGGCTCTCAAGTGCCGAGAGGACGTCCCCAGGACGTCCTTCTCTGTTTACATCCCGCCGCGCGCCGCCGAGGGCGCGCGGCGGGGAACAGCTGTGCGGCGCGCATCACGTGATGCCGAGGAGCGTGCCTGGCGGCCGCGATGTCCGCCAGGTACATTCGATCGGCAGTTACAGAAGCAGGACGTGGATCTCTGTGTGTAAACACAGAGATCCATGTCCTGTCAGGGAGAGAGGAGACCGATGCTGTGTCCCTTGTACATAGGGACACAGATCGGTCTCCTGCCCCAGTCAGTCCCCTCCCCCCACAGTAAGAATCACAAATAGGGAACATAGTTAACCCCTTCCTCGCCCCCTAGTGTTAACCCCTTCCCTGCCAGTCACATTTATACAGTAATCAGTGCATTTTTATAGCACTGTTCACTGTATAAATGTGAATGGTCCCAAAATGGTGTCAAAAGTGTCCGATGTGTCCGCCATAATGTCGCAGTCACGATAAAAATCGCTGATCGCCGCCATTACTAGTAAAAAAAAAATATTAATAAAAATGCTATAAAACTATCCCCTATTTTGTAGACGCTATAACTTTTGCGCAAACCAATCAATAAATGCTTATTGCGATTTTTTTTGACCAAAAATATGTAGAAGAATACGTATCGGACTAAACTGAGAAAAAAAAACTTTTTTTAAAAAAAAATGGGATATTTATTATAGCAAAAAGTAATAAATATTGTGGTTTTTTTTCAAAATTGTCGCTCTTTTTTTGTTTATAGCACAAAAAATAAAAACCGCAGAGGTGATCAAATACCACCAAAAGAAAGCTCTATTTGTGGGAAAAAAAGGACGTCAATTTTGTTTGGGAGCCACGTCGCACGACCGCGAAATTGTCATTCAAAGCGACGCAGTTCCGAAAGCTGAAATTTCGCCTGGGCAGGAAGGGGGTTTATGTACCCAGTAAGCAAGTGGTTAATAAAATAATCTTATCATTGTGGGGGGGGGGGATTTACTAAAACTGATGGACTCAGAATCTGGTGCAGCTGTGCATGGTAACAAATCAGCTTCTAACTTCAGCTTGTTTAGTTAAACTTCTGCAATTTTTGCATGCTCCTGTTTTAGTAAATAACCCCCATAGTGTCCTAATGTAAGAACTGTTTTTCTTATATATTTTGTAATTTTATAAATATATGGAGACTTCCATAGTTGCTCATTACACATGCAAGCTTTTCATACTGCCCTCCATTGTCACAAAATGAAAGTTCTTTACTGAACTTCCTTGCAATTTACTTCAATACTTTTGCAGGCCTTCTGACAGTACACTTCCTATTTGACTGATAAATGTCACAACAGTTAAGTATGAAGGCAGGCTGATTTCAGTGAAATCCAGGGCATAATCTATGAAATTATATAAATAGCACAGTAGCAAAAATAAATTGGAAATTAAAAAAGCTTTTGTTTCCTTCTCCTCATCATGCTTATTTTACATTCTGCAGAAAATGGCGTTTGGATTACAATTTTGCAATTGTATTGCTACTCTTTACTCTTCTCCCACTGCCCTCAAATATTCTGTCTTTAACTGCTTGCCGACCAGCCGCCGTCGTTATACAGTGGCAGGTTGGCTCTCCTGCGCAAATCGACGTTGCAGTATGCCGGCTTGCGCAGGCGCAGTTGAGGGCATGCGCGAGCCGTCAGCAGCGCCCGCTGCATGCTACGGGAGTGTGCCCGCAGGTCGAGCAGACACGATATCTGCCTGTGACCCGCGATTGCCTAGTACAGATGCAAATTCCCGTTCTGACAGAGGACATGACAGAGATCTACTGTTCCCAGTCATCGGGAACAGTGATCTCTGTCATCTCCGGGTATGAAAAGTATGTATGTCGCATCTCCCTACCTCTTTACTGTAAACATATACCTTTGCTGACAACCTAGAATGGCGATCCTCTTTCCTGGCTGAGCGTTATTGGAGCAATTAAAATGACCTACTTACTGAAATTACCATACCTTTTTCCTGTGTTCCTGTGTTACCTATTTGAATGCCTTTGCCTTCTCTGGACTGTAAATCGCCAGATTTCACACTTTATATGGAAACACCACAGACCTAGACTTTCAAGGCACATCCTATTCTAGTCTAGGCTTCTTGGTGGGCTGGGAGTCCCTCATCTATGAAAATACTTTTAAACCACACAACCAGCCTCTCTAATTGCCATGCTGGCACTGAAACATATTACCATATTCATATGGCTTGAAGTAAAAGACTGACATCCTAGGGACAGATAATTTGCTGTGACTCCTGCTGAAAGATAGATTCTTTCTACAGAACCCAGTTACAGTGCACTCCTTGAAGTTGTGGAATGACCTCAGATACACTTTTATCACTTCATCTACCCTTAATGTCCTTTCCCAGGAATCAATCTTTCTACCCTGGCCTTGAGCAACCTGCAATATTTAGACATTGGATAAGCTTTAAAATTCCCTATTTCTATGTGTTAGAACAGATAGTGTGAGACTTTATCGAGTCAGGCAACACAGGGCATTATTTCCATGGTTGCTTGGATTTAGGAACATACATGCATGTATGGTGAATTTGCCCACAGCTCAGGTATTATGGAAGCAAGTATATGACATGTTAGCCACATTGTTAGGCACCCCTTCCCCATGCTGCCAGGCAAAGCCCTACAACAAACTGCTTGGCCTCTTTAAGCATCAATTCAAACTAATGACATGTATTTTGATATCAACCAAGCAAGCTATAGTGAAAGCCTGGCTCATTGTGAGTAGTTAAAAACAGACTTCATGGAAAAAATTGACAGCGGAGCTTAGAAAAAAAAAGTAGGACCTGTGTGTTTTACGCTGCCTGCCAGCGGATTTTGATTATCGCCTGAGAGACCTGTGATGTTGATACTATTTGCCCCTTGGGCCTGATATAACTCACCTTTGCTCCGAGTAACTTCCCTTTCCTGCTCCCTTTCTCTGTAGCTCTCTTGCTTACACCTTGCTATCCCTAGGTGCTTCGGTTTATAAAATGTTTGATTTCCTGATTTAGTTACCAGCTATATCCTTGCAAGCAGTTGTTTCATTGTAAGTGTGAAACCAGAGAAGGCTCAGTGCAGAAGCGTCCTGCCTGCAAAGGGGCTGTCAGTCAATAACGCTTCGGCGGCTCCGGTGAAGGAGAATGTGAGAGGATGCTGGGGAGCGAACTGTCAAAGCCGGGAACACAGTCTGTCAACATGGAGCTGAATAGACAATCGGGACACGTTTCGGAGGCAAGCCACGCCTTCTTCCTTAGCCAATATTTTTAATTTATTCATTATAAAAATGTACTACACCAAGAGTTTGCTTGGCGCTTCTCTCCCCTTTCCCTCTTTTTTTTCAGCGTGGATTTCCCAGCCCTTTTGGACACATGCAGCCTTGCATCCCCCTTGGAGTACAGTTACCTGTTTTTAAACCCTCCCAGGCTACTTTTTGTCATCTAATATCCTGGAGTTTTAATGGACAGTACAACATAATAATTTATGGTCAATACATTTGGACTATTGGCATTCCCACATTGGTTTGTTTCATTGTTTATCATTGATGTCACACTAATGTAACTAAATATTATATTTGTGTGCAACTCAATATCAGTACTATGGATATTTGATTGCCAGTATACTTACAGAAATATTGAATGAAAAAATTAGGAGGAACTTGGATGTTAAACCCAGAGATTTTTAAGCACTTTCAGCAGGTGTTTCAGTGTGGTTCCTCTCTCTTGCAGCATCCTATGGAGCCACCCTTGCATTCAGGGACTAGAGTTGTGTCTCCTTACACTTGTGCATCAATAGAAACACATAGTCCAGTAGCCTAGGATAGCAAGGTACTTTCCTGAAATTCCCTCCTTCTCCCCCCTCCCTTTACCAATCTAACTGACTGAATGTAGACTTCACTGTCCACTGTTAATTTTTCCCTGTGAAGCCTTGAATATCAGGGAAGCAGCACTGAGAGAGTAGGAGCCAGTAGCACTGAAAACTGTAAACTGCAAGTGCTGGGGTAACCATTTTAACAAATATTTTTCTGGACAATGTTCCATTTGTTGTGCTCAATGTGTTAAGCTAGAACATTCTGATGCTTTAATACTAATTTAAGTGGAGGGGAAGTTGTAGCAACATCTGTCATAATGTGCAAGTATGCATAGCATAATTGTGCATTAGGTCACACTTTCCTCAGGGACTGAGTTGGGCAAACAGTTGGAGCCAAGCAAAAGTTTGGCCCAAACATCCCCTGTTCACCCGTTCAGCGAACACTCAAATTTGCAGGGTGCTTGGCGGGATGTTTGCCCGACGAGCGCCCCACAATGCTCTGCATACTGCACAGTGCATTCTAGGGCCCTAATTGGATGAAGCAATGCACATGACTGCTGGTCAAGTGCAAGGCTTTGCCATCAGGGCACACAGCACAGTCAGAGCCATGACTGGACAAAGTGGACTTGCCCAATCATGGCTTAGTGCTCAAAGTCCCACCCCACACTATGAAAGGTTCCTTCTTACAGGAACCTTTTGCAGTGTTTTGTTGAAGTGGAGATATATAGAGCAGTGCTCTGTTTGCTATTAGGGAGTTAGTGTGTTATTGTAACTCTGAGTGAAGAGTGTCAGTGTAGTGTCAGTATAGTGCAGTGTTAGTATAGTGTGTCAGTGCAGTGTTAGTGTACTGTGAGTATAGTGTAGTGCAGGGATGAGCCGAACACCCCCCTGTTCGGCTCGCACCAGAACCTGCGAACAGACAAAATGTTCGTGTAAACTTTAGAACCCTATTAAATACAATGGACTCGAACGTTCGAAATCTAAAGTGTTAATTATAAAGGCTAATATGCAAGTTATTGTCCTAAAAACTGTTTGGGGACCCGGGTCCTGCCCCAGGGGACATGTATCAATGCAAAAAGAAGTTTTAAAAACGGCCGTTTTTTCGGGAGCAGTGATTTTAATAATGCTTAAAATGAAAAAATAAAAGTGAAATATTCCTTTAAATTTCGTACCTGGGGGGTGTGTATGATATGCATGTAAAGTGGCGCATGTTTCCCGTGCTTAGAACTGTCCCTGCAAAAAATGTCATTTTTGAAAGAAAAAAATGCATTTAAAACTCACTCGCGGCTATTAATGAATTGTCGGCTCCCGGCAATACATACAAAAGTCATTGATAAAAAATAAAAAAAAAGCGTGGGGGTTCCCCAGAATTCAATTACCAGGCCCTTCAGGTCTGGAATGGATATTAAGGGGAACCCCGCCGCAAATTTAAAAAAAAATTGACGTGGGGTTCCCCCAAATATCCATTCCAGGCCCTTCAGATCTGGCATGGATTTTAAAGGGAACTCCACCCCAAATTAAAAAAAAATGGCGTGGAGTCCCCCTAAAAATCCATACCAGACCCCTTATCCGAGCACGCAACCTGGCCGGCCGCAGGGGAAGAGGGGGGGACGAGAGAGCGGCCCCCTCCCTCCTTAACCGTACCAAGCCACATGCCCTCAACATGGGGAGGATGTCCCCATGTTGATGGGGACAAGGGCCTCATCCCCACAACCCTTGCCCGGTGGTTGTGGGGGTCTGCGGGCGGGGGGCTTATCGGAATCTGGAAGACCCCTTTAACAAAGGGGACCCCCAGATCCCGGCCCCCCCCTATGTGAATTGGTAAGGGGTACATTGTACCCCTACCATTTCACGAAGAAAGCGTAAAAAAATGTTTAAAAAAACACACAAACACCTTGAAAAAGTCCTTTATTTAAAAAAAAAAACAAAAAAACATTCCAGCGGTGAAATCCAGTGTCCCGCGCCGATCCCGATGTCCAGCGCTGTCCTTCATTGGTTGTGCCTGAGCGGACCTGATGGGGAACTCCCTCTCAGTATTTTAAATGTATAGACCCGCCCCTTCTAAAGTTCCCCATCAGGTCCGCTCAGCGACCAGATGCGGAACATGAGAAGGGGCGGGTCTATACATGTATTACCAAAGTGAGAGCAGTTCCCCATCAGGTCCGCCCCCTCGGTATGTCGGACCCGCCTACGTCATTGGCTTGAGCGGGGAACTTCCTTCACTGTGTAATTTAAATTTACACAGTGAAGAAAGTTCCCCGCTCAAGCCAATGACGTAGGCGGGTCCGACATACCGAGGGGGCGGACCTGATGGGGAACTGCTCTCACTTTGGTAATACATGTATAGACCCGCCCCTTCTCATGTTCCGCATCTGGTCCGCTGAGCGGACCTGATAGGGAACTTTAGAAGGGGCGGGTCTATACATTTAAAATACTGAGAGGGAGTTCCCCATCAGGTCCGCTCAGGCACAACCAATGAAGGACAGCGCTGGACATCGGGATCGCCGCGGGACACTGGATTTCACCGCTGGAATGTTTTTTTTTTTTTTTTTTAAATAAAGGACTTTTTCAAGGTGTTTGTGTGTTTTTTTAAACATTTTTTTACGCTTTCTTCGTGAAATGGTAGGGGTACAATGTACCCCTTACCAATTCACATGGGGGGGCGGGATCTGGGGGTCCCCTTTGTTAAAGGGGTCTTCCAGATTCCGATAAGCCCCCCGCCCGCAGACCCCCACAACCACCGGGCAAGGGTTGTGGGGATGAGGCCCTTGTCCCCATCAACATGGGGACATCCTCCCCATGTTGAGGGCATGTGGCTTGGTACGGTTCAGGAGGGAGGGGGGCCGCTCTCTCGTCCCCCCCTTTTCCCCTGCGGCCGGCCAGGTTGCGTGCTCGGATAAGGGGTCTGGTATGGATTTTTAGGGGGACTCCACGCCATTTTTTTTTTAATTTGGGGTGGAGTTCCCCTTAAAATCCATGCCAGATCTGAAGGGCCTGGAATGGATATTTGGGGGAACCCCACGTCAATTTTTTTTTAAATTTGCGGCGGGGTTCCCCTTAATATCCATTCCAGACCTGAAGGGCCTGGTAATTGAATTCTGGGGAACCCCCACGCTTTTTTTTTATTTTTTATCAATGACTTTTGTATGTATTGCCGGGAGCCGACAATTCATTAATAGCCGCGAGTCAGTTTTAAATGCATTTTTTTCTTTCAAAAATGACATTTTTTGCAGGGACAGTTCTAAGCACGGGAAACATGCGCCACTTCACATGCATATCATACACACTCCCCAGGTACGAAATTTAAAGGAATATTTCACTTTTATTTTTTCATTTTAAGCATTATTAAAATCACTGCTCCCGAAAAAACGGCCGTTTTTAAAACTTATTTTTGCATTGATACATGTCCCCTGGGGCAGGACCCCGGTCCCCAAACACTTTTTAGGACAATAACTTGCATATAAGCCTTTATAATTAGCACTTTAGATTTCTCCCATAGATTTTTCGAATTTGCCGCGAACACCCCAATTTGTTCGCTGTTCGGCGAACGGGCGAACAGGCAATGTTCGAGTCGAACATGAGTTCGACTCGAACTCGAAGCTCATCCCTAGTGTAGTGTGTCAGTATAGTGTGAGTATAGTGTAGTGTCAGTTTAGTGTGAGTGTAGTGTTACTGTGGGGCAGTGTTTAACACAGCATTATATAAGATTTAGTGCTGTATACCCCTTTTTTTTGATTGCTGTGTTTTGTTTTGTTTTGTTTTTGTCTCATGCCTGTCCTCTTTCTTTATATTGTCAGCCGTAGTTTTTCTGACTGTGATGCTGTTGTTTCCCTTTTATTTTTTTTTATAGTTTTAACATTTCTGTCAGCGTCAGTCCTCAATTTAAAGTGCACCAAATATCACTTTTCATTCAATAAAGTGCATCCAATTACACATTTCCCAGTATCTATTAAATGTGGGTAGTAAGCCCCCCCTTCATGTCTGAGAGGCCAAAAAGGAGAGGCAGATGTTCCAATGCCACTATGAGAGGGCCAATAGGCAAACGTGGATGTGGTCTGTCCTCAGGCAGGGCATGATTTTCTCTGTTTAGTGATGTTGCCCATGTTATACAGCCACAGCATGCAGAGGAGGTGGTGGGCTGGCTTACTAAACCATCCTCATCCCAGTGTTGCCAACCTACCAGATTGAAATTAACTGGAACAACACCCAAAATTTACTGGCACCGCCAAGTTTTTACTGCCATTTCACAAAAGTTACAAAATTACATTTTTAGGTGCAAATTTCAGTATTTAGGCTACAAGCAAGTACACTAGGCAAATAGCAATGTGATTTAAGGTAGATATTAAGGTAAAAAAACATATTTTTGTTATTTTCTATATAATAAGGGCTGATTATTTAGTCCAATCACCTCCTGCCTCCATCACCTGTCACAAAAAGGAAAATGAAAAATATTTGCACACCCAGGGGTTATCTCCTCATATCTGATTTATTAAAAAAATTAACAGAACCACAATACACAGCACTCCATTGTGAACCTAACCTCCCCCACATATACCCACCACACCCCATTAATGAACCATCCCTCTCTCCTACAATTTACAAAAAGCAAAATCCCATAAAAACCCCCTCCTTTCCCTCCACATGATGGTACCACTATAAAACCTCTCCCTCGGAGCAGGAACCAGAAGAATGTATAGAACACCCCCAAGGTGATACTCCTGATAATAGCACCTGTATCCAAGACCCTACCCAAGGATTGATCTAGAACAGAATGCTCCCAGGAGCCTGAAAGGTAAACTCTGCACCTTATAGCCACAATGGGCGAATACAGTGGCCTTATCCGTGACAGGAAATTCTGGGAGACAATCTGAGTTGTGAGTGGTACTGGCTACCTCTGTTGGAAAGCCTCCTATATGTGTCACAGAACCTAATCCCAACTGTGCGGGTATGTGGAAGTCCCCAATGAGCCTGTCTGGACGACCGCCGCAGGGGATATAAAGATAGACAAGTTGCTGGAGGATAAGGGAAGTCCCTCATTCAAATAAAAAGGCACTGCTGAGCATGCCACTCCAGAACACCCAGGGGTCGATCAGGAGACTGTTCCCACAATATGGATGCAACCAATCAATGTCACATAAGAGCATGGATATTTACATTCGATCCAGCCAGTATAAAAGTGGGGTGTGGTGGGTATATATGGGGGAGGTTAGGTTCACGATGGAGAGCTGTGTATTGTGGTGCTGTTCAATTTTTCAATAAATCAGATATGAGGAGATAATCCCTGGGTGTGTATATATTTCTAATTTTCTTTATTTGTGACAGTTTGGTTTTTGTGAACACACCCTACCATTATTTATGGAGGTACCCTCATGCTCTTTACTATATTGGGCTCCCAGTTTGCATTTTTCTATTTCCTTTATATGCCTCCATCACCTGTCACCAACACCCCATGCCACCAACACCCACTGCCACTGACACCCACTGCCACCATCACCCCCTGCCACCAACACCCACTGCCACCATCACCCCGTGCCACCATCACCCCCTGCCACCAACACCCCCTGCCACCAACACCCACTGCCACCATCACCCCCTGCCACCAACACCCCCTGCCTCCATCACCCCCTGCCTCCAACACCCCCTGCCACCAACACCCCCTGCCACCATCACCCCCTGCCACCAACACCCTCTGCCTCCAACACCCCCTGCTGCCTCCAACACCCCCTTCTGCCTCCATCCCCCTCTGCTACCATCCCCCTCTGCCACCATCATCCCCCTCTACCCCCATCACCCCCTGCGGCCTGCCACCATCACCTGCTGTCACCATCGTCGGCTGGGCTGTCACTCCGTGCCCGACTCCCTGTGGACTTTGGAAGCTGGATGCAAGGCTCCTCCGTTCCGCTGCTGCTCAGACTCCTGGCTGCTCCAGTGCTCTTGGTTACAGCTTTAAAAACTGGTGCTCCTGACAGGATGTGCTATTACATCACTCCCCTCGTCAGCATAGCACGCCGCACAGCCTCTGTGAGATCCACCCCCCTGCCAGCTGAATACAGGATCTGCTCAGCTCAGCAAGCTCCGGAACTGTGCATGCACAGTTCCAAGTCGGAATGGTCACGGCTATTTTTTACTGGCACTTCCCCGCTACTACGGACATTTACGGGCGGGGGGGAAGTGCCAGTTTTTTACGGGCTGCCTGTAAAAATACGGGCGGTTGGCAACACTGCCTCACCCTTATCACCCAAGCTGAGACTAGTGCACAGTCCACTGCAGCTGCCAGAGCGGCTTATTCTGCCTCCTTATCCACAGCTACTCCTGCCATAGCCCCAGCATCATGCATTGAGGAGTCAGCTGAATTATTTGAACACTGCATCAGCCACTTGCTTCTTGATGATGCACAGACATTACTTGATTCTAATGTTGGTTCTGAGGTTGAGGAAGGTAGTAACATGAGCCTACAGAGGGGGAGAACACTGCTAAACAACAAATTGACAGTCATGTTCCCTGAGCCACAGTGTATTGCCAAGTTGGGTCCAGTGATGATGGAGGGGCTAATGTAGGGGATGATGATGATGAGGTCACTGACATGACTTGGGTGCTGGATAGAGCAGAGGATGAAAGTAAGGGGGAGGCACACCCCCAACGAGGCAGGATGACCTCCAGACACAGCTATCATGGAAGAGAAGAGAGCAGCCACTCTTTTCCATCAGATTGTGTAGCTGTTATCTCAAGCATGGCAAAAATAGCAGCCATTTGGGTACCACATGCTTGACAAGGAATTTAACCTTGTCAAGAGCACCTGAAGCCCAGCCCTTTGGAAACTCAGCCCTTTGGCAAGAACACCTGAAAGCCACACACAAGAGACACAATTATTCTCCTCCTCACTCCTTCTCACTCCTCACCTTTCATGTCTACCCCTGCTATATCTCATGACCTCTCAGCAGCCACCACTGACAGGGATGATGGTATAGCAAAGGGTGTCAC
The DNA here is from genome assembly GCA_029206835.1 of Rana muscosa. Taxonomy (NCBI): domain Eukaryota; kingdom Metazoa; phylum Chordata; class Amphibia; order Anura; family Ranidae; genus Rana; species Rana muscosa. The sequence continues at coordinate 600,520,835 of CM055122.1, read as the reverse complement.
AGGTCCTTACAACATGTCTGTCAGCAGCACACCACCAGCTGTAGAGTATAGCAGGCAAATTTCTCTGCCCCAGATACTGCCTCGCTGGTATTACAACTCCTGCCCAAAGCCCGATTACAACACCAAAAGCCAAATTTTTGCATACCTGTTACTTCTATCCAAAGTCTGCGAAAGAGACACCAGACTTTATATAAAAAAAAAATGTTAATCTTGGCCTGAGTGTACTATAATTTGGTTCTTCACACAAGGCTTGCTCACTGTGGTGCAAAAATGTGTTATTGCCATCCAAAGTCTGCCAAAGGGACACTAGAATTTAACCAAAAAATCTCTGATCTTGTTCCGAGTGCATTAAATTGTGGCCTCATCATACAGACTGGCTCCCTAGAGAAGGTTTGCAGGGAAAATCTATTTAAATGTCATTTGTTTTCCATTATATATGTCAGCTTTGCTGCAGCAGGTTCTATACATGCACAGATACACCACTTTACAGGTGGACTAAGGGGACCCCCCAGGCACTATATTTAAAGTAATTTTTCATTCTTATTGTTTCACTGTAAGCATCATTAAAATCCCTGCTCCTTTAACAACAATCTCTTTAAAAAATAAATAAAAAAATGCATTGATACATGTCCCCTAGGGTAGTACCTGGGCCCCCCATACCCTTTTTTTGGCCAATAACTTGCACATAAGCCTTTAAAATGGGCACTTTTGATTTTTCAAGTTTGGGTCCCATAGACTTTAATAGGGTTTGCAGTTTCGGTTCGAACTTTTGCAATGTTCAAGAGTTCTGTTTCGAACCAAACAGTTTTTTTTTTTATGGCCAAACTCTACTGAGCTACTTGTGATTTAAATTCTATACCCATGAGCACTGGAGAAATGTTACTCAAACTCTCTTACCAACAACAATTAGCAAACAATGACTGCATGTACATTTGTACTGATAATTCTTACAACAAGATGTTCTTTTATTTGAAAATATTGAAGCCCCCTTATTTCACAAGAATTACCAGAGGTTCTTTCATGATGCCCTGACCTGAAAAATGCAGAATTGTTACCCCCGAAGTAATGCTAACAGCAAATATCTTATTATTACAGATTCTTCTCTCATGTCACATCGCATGCATAGTCAACGCCTACGCAACCTCTGATAATCTATTATCCACACTATTTGAACATAGTAGAAAATTATTTCAAAACCACACTAATTTATAGAATAGATATTCACAAATCTCAGTTCTGACAAATTATCTGGAATGTAAAGAGCCCATTTGCACTTATATTTCCAGTCCAACCTCATCTACTTTACTATACATGAATTTCATTAGCTCACATATGCTGCCAGCACTCTTATTCTAAAACTATGATGTTGATTTACCAAAGAAAAATAGACTGTTCACTTACCCTGGTGAATGTGACAAACATAGACTTTGCAAAGAAACCCCAAAGTTTTTATTTTCCTTCACATGGAAGAAAAAAAAACAGTATTTTTCCTTCCACATTACCGGATGGTGGAACTCAGCAGAGCTTCACCTCATTTATTAAGCAAAGGGAAAATTCCCTTGCAAGGTTAGCAACTTGCTTGCCCATAGTATTTCATCCTCTATGTCCATAATTCTTGTTCAGACCATGATATGGTCCCATCAGTTTCCTATGCACAAGAATGCTCATGTGTGGACTAACTTAGGCATTGCTTACTGAGAATAAATTTAAAGCTGCATGGAAGCTCTCACAATAATTTTAAATCTACATAAGGCCAGATAGCAGTGTCTGTCTTATAAAGCATATATATTATTGCTAATCCAAGTGTGACAATTTGCAAATGCATGCACAATGAAATTAAAGTGGATGTAAACCTGATTCATGAAATTTGACCTGGGCACATATATCTGCAGTGTTTTCTTATCTCTAGCCAAAGCCCTATGTCCCATGTATTTCTGCTGCTCCATTCTCCTGTTATCAGCATGATAACTTCTGACAAGCTCTCCGACAACCAAGAGAAAACCAGCCTGAAATTTGTGTCGGGGTGGGTGCTATAAATAGATAAGCAGAGAGATGGTCTATTCACAGCACAGCTCTGCACATTCCTTCCTTCCCTTGCCTATGTAGAGTGGGGGTTTGTGCCTTTCATCCAATCAGCTGTCACACAATGTATGCCAAGAATTCACTCCCAGTGCTGAACAGGAAGAGAACATTTCTAACACGATGTGCACTTTCTAAAGAAGTTATAACGCTGAAAACAGCAGATATACATGTAAAACTTATGTAGGGAGATTTGATTAATCTTTGTGTATCATCTGAGGTTGTTCACTTCACTGGGTATATGTAAGGGATTACATCCACTTTAGGGCTAAACTGGAATTTAAACTACAAAAATGTCAGTTGTTAATCAAATGGATTCCTCTTGCTATCTCCTAAAGAAAATTTTAGGATCTTAAACTTTAACCTAATACTGCTGTTGCTCATAAGACAAAAGGGAGCTCTGTGATGGTCATGGACCTGGTTTTGCAAATTTGTTAAAAACAAGGAGAATGCAATGATGTGGGGTCAGCTGGATGAACCAGTAAGAGCTGCAAGAGACCATGGAAACTGACACTCCAAGAAGTGTTGGTTTACCAACAGATGCCAGGGGACAAGTTGTAGTGGTCAGGATGGTGTTCTGAAGTGTGGGGGCAGGAGAGGTATTAATTTTCAATATGTGGCAATGTTGCTTTAATATCATTCATCCCCACTCCCTAAACTCTCAATCTATCATGCTTTTGACATTGGTTTGCTTCTAGATCCTTTCAAGGTGGAGACATGTAATTTTTATATTCCGTAATGTATCAACCTTTGAGTGACAATACATTTAGCTTTTTGTCACATAGGGAATCGGTTGTCTAAATCCATATATATGGGCATTGCTGTGCGATAATGCAGGGGGTGCCACCTAACTTCTATCATTGAAACTTCTTTAAATGTGCTCCACAGTTTTCATCTGGTATGGGATAGACTGTACAGCATACCTCACACAATCATTTTAGGGACTGCAGTAATGAGGGCACTGCTACCATATTTGGTAGGCTCAACATTTAGCTAACAAATTTTGTTTATTTGACACTTTGTTATAGTTAGGATCCATATCAGATCTAGATGAAGATCTGCATGGCTATTAGCAAAAATTACTAAAAAAAAAGTAACTATTTAAGAAATGACTTTATACCAGGAGGAGATGAGGTTGTCATCATTAGGGAATGCCCTTTTGACTGTTTTAGATGATACTCTTAACAGGTGTTACAGAAGCACTAGAATGTGAGCATAGATGTTTTAGGTGGCACTGGGAGAGCTAGTTTTATCAAGGAAAGAGTTCCTGAAAGTTTGGAACAGGTGACTTATTTAAGTAGCCCATGTAGTAGCCCATGTAGTAAGACATGTAATAACGAAGCCTGGGGAATGCCCAGGAAAAACCAAGCCTACTTACCGACCAGCTCGCAGACAACCAATTAACCTGTCTAACAGTATGCGTTAAAAACAGGGGTTTGTCCGCACGCATTTGCAAACGCATGCGTGAGCCACAGAGCCACGCCAAGGCCCCCTGGAATCTCTGGTCCTACACTAACTATGAGTGTCCCCCACAATGGAGGCACATGCATTCTGATGGTTAGATGAGGACAGGTGGACTGAAGGGGAGCCACCCCTCCTTAAAGGTACAGGAGCACACCAAACACCCAGCGTAGCACAATGGCTGCAAAGGTGTTGGTATGCTGCTGGACCAATACAAACACCATAGGTGAAAAGAAAACCTGTCCACCGCCCCCATCTATAGCTGGCTATCGCAAGAAGCAGCATTGGAAGGCTGAAACAGGTAACAACAAAGCCTGGGGAATGCCCAGGAAAAACCAAGCCTACTTACCGACCAGCTCGCAGACGACCAATTAACCTGTCTAACAGTATGCGTTAAAGACAGGGGTTTGTCCGCATGCATTTGCAAACGCATGCGTGAGCCACAGTAGTAAGACATGTAGTAGACATGTTTGGTCCAGAATTGGAAGAGGCGGCATATAAACAGGGGTTCTGTCTAGGGCAGTGCTGCTAAGGTAGCATGTGAGAATGACACTGGATGTGTGACCAGAGCTGTCTATGTCTGAATAGATATGGATTCAACAGACTCTGGGTCTTAACTGAGAAACAGTGAAAGAGGTCAGAGGAGAATGGTTCAAGAAGATAGAAAGGCAACAGTAACTCAAATAACCACTTGCTACAACCAAGATATACAGAATACCATCTCTAAACATACATCACATCGAACCTTGAAGCAGATGGGCTACAGCAGCAGAAGACCACACCGGGTGCCACTCCTGCCAGCAAAGAACAGTAAACCGAGGCTAAAATTCGCACAGGCTCCCCAACATTGGACAATAGAAGATAGTAAAAACGTTGCCTGGTCCGATGAGTCTCGATTTCAGCTGTGACATTCAGATGGTAGGGTCATAATTTGGTTTAAACAAAATGTAAGCATGGATCCATCCTGCCTTGTATCAAGGGTTCAGGCTGGTGGTGTAATGGTGTGGGGGATATTTTCTTGGCACACTTTGGGCCCCTTAGTACCAATTGAGCATAGTTTAAATGCCACCGCCTACCTGAGTATTGTTGCTGACCATGTCCATTCATCTTCTGCTGGCTACTTCCAGGAGGATAATGCACCATGTCACAAAGCTCAAATTATCTCAAACTGGTTGCTTGAACATGACAACAAGATCACTGTACTCCAATGGATTCCACAGTCACCAGATCTCAATCCAATAAAGCACCTTTGGGATGTGGTGGAACGGGAGATCCATATTATGGATGGGCAGCCAGCAAATTTGCAGCAACTGCATGATGCTATCATGTCAATATGGACCAAAATCTCTGAGGAATGTTTCCAACACATTGTTGAATGGCACACAGAATATTAAGGCAGTTCTGAAGGCAAAGGGGGGTCCAACCCGGTACTAGCAAGGTGTACCTAATAAAGTGACAGGTGAGTGTATATTACAACACTATTATTTTAGGTCTGTCTCATCTTCCCCACTGTATTATAATTTTGCATTGCCTTAGTTATCATTTGAATCCTCCATGCATGTGTCACGCTGGAAGCTGTTGCAACAAATTGTCCTTAAAATAACATCCAAAAGTTGTTGCCTAAAGTCCTGCCAAAGTAGTTTTTGACAGTATATAAGCCAAGGTTTTTCTTGCTTGTCCACAACAAAGTGATCTGTGGTTTGTGATCTTTCTCTGCTTGAAATGTTAAAACCATGTAAATAATCCTGATATATTTTGCAGCTAAATACTGGCTTAGGTTTGTTTATATAGATGATGACCAGCACTTCGGTGCATAAACCTATGAAAGCTAACCGCTTTATAAAGAGCAGCACCAAGGTCTTTGTATCAAGAGCCTGGTGATACTGTATAGAGTTTGCTAAAAAATTGAAGAAAAAGAATTGTGGGTAAAGTCTTAGGCCTCATGCCCACAGACGTTTTTACAGCCGCATTTTTGAGCGTTTTTTACAGCTTAAAAACGCCTGTCCATGTTAGTCTATAGCTTCATGCCCACCTAGACGTTTTTGAGCTGCAAATAGCATAGACGTTTTTAAGCTGTAAAAAAAAAACAGGACCAGTGTGTTCCTCAGCGTCGGAGTTAGGCATAAAAAAGCGTCTAAAAACCCACGAAAACGCACAAAAACGCCGCAATTGCGTTTTTGAGCTCCGACATTTTTTTTTTCGAAAAAAAAAAGGTCGAAAAATGTATACAATAACATGGACAGGCGTTTTTAAGCTGTAAAAAACGCGGCTGTAAAAACGTCCGTGGGCATGAGGCCTTAACATCATTTTTTAGTGTTTGTAAACACAGAACTCTGTGTGTGATTAGACACAGCTGATCAGCTAATTTCAGCCAAAACCATTGGCTGAAGTCTGCTGCCAAACTCGTGCTGTGTCACATCACAGCACAGGCTGGCAGGGGGCGCTTAATCGAAAGAAAGGCCGGGCATACAGGTCTGTATGTGATAGGGCCTGCGCCTGCTTTCTGCTTGCAGTAAATTTACTGTGAGCGGTCGGCAGGTGGTTAAAGTGATTTTGTTTAAAAGTATATAAATATTGTAGTGTGCATAGTTTGGGCAAAATTTCACTTTAATATCTAAGCTCCAAAAAAAGAACAAATTATATATTTCAGCTTACCAGTCCTTAGATGTGGTGGCTACATTTATTTTTTTAGGCTTTCCTTTGCTTTAGTTCCACGTAAAAAAAAGGGGGGGGGGGAAGGGTAAAGACCTATAAAGTACAGATAGTGACAAAGGGATGGGGCAGACAACGATCTCCACCTATATAAAAAAATTCCTTTATTGCTTAAATATAATATACAAAAATGGCATAGAGATAATGAGCAGAGTATATAAAATTAAAAGACATTAAGAACACAGTGGCCATGGTTGTGCACACCCAAAAGACAGAAGAATCACACAATATTTTCCCTAAATTGCCTCTAATGTCACGAGCATGACACATAGAGGAGGCACCATTGGCAGGATCAAAGGAGAGAGCTGCACAAATGGTCTTATTGGGTGCCAGCCGCTGGTTAGAACATGCAGATACCCTGCAAACCTCGTTGACTCGGAACCCGAGAACCTCCAAAAATTGTGGCCTAGTACATTAATTGTACAGTAAGTGTATGTTACAATATCTTCAGACGTTGAACTAAACCATATATGCAAGGGATCAGGAAAGAAAAGAACGGAGGAAATAATCATGTGGTGACGTTTACCAAGTATTGGCCAAAACAGACCCACTGTAGAGTATCCTTTGTCTCATATCCCAGGATCTACCGAGCTGTCAGGTTTCTTTAACAGTATAACAAGTCCATTTATAGAAGATCCCTACAGGAACCTTATGTCTGTGGACAGGCATGAAAGTCCCAAGATACTAGTATGGCAATATAGTATACAGAAAAATGTCAGTGTGCTGATTGGATAGTCACGTAATAGCTAATATTGTAGCCTTAATTGATAGTGATCCATGCAATGACTAAGAATATAGCAGATTATCCCCAAACATCAATAGATGTTATTACTCACAGTGAGTTGATCGCAGGAAGAGACAATTCCTTTTGTAAATAATGAGACTGAAAAGTATCCATTGTCCCAAGTAAATTTATTTATCCCTAGTATAACTATGATTTCTTTTTTTTTTAAACATATGCCCGAATATGTGTGTATCTATGGCCGACTGGACCATAAGTCTATGTATTTATGTATTTATGATTTTAGGAATTTATGAATCTATAGATACAACTGATATCAGTAAATGTTTTTTGGATCTAAACTTGATGGGAAATGTAAACTTAATCCTATGTATCCGATTTGTTTCTCTTTAAAATTAATTTTGAACTGACATAGGAGGAGTGCATTCTTGAAAACAACCACAAGATGGCGATGGATTCCCATCTGAATGCACTCTCAGTAACCAGACAGCGCAAGGGTTAATACTCTTAACCCAAGGACTTGTTCCGCCCCCCAGCACCTGTTTCAACTTCCTGTTTGGAGCCATGGGAAAAGAGGTATATATTACCTAAAAATCTGGGGGAACAGCTACCCTTGAAGAAGTTCACAAACCCAGTGAAAGAAACATCGTCAGTCTAAAGGCCATAGGATACCCCCAGACACCAGCCACACATCCCTGTGATAAGTGAAAAAAGCCTTGACCCCAGTGAACCTGCCAAAAATCCTTCCCTGGTTAGAGCACTATCCCGATCGCAAGATGGCAGCTCTGCTCATTGAAGGCTTCAGGGATGGTTTCTTGGTTTCTACTTTTCAAGGAGCTGGCTGTTCTATGGTCAGCAATTTGAAATCTGTCTCTTTTCATGCCTCTGTGGTTCGGGATAAAATATCCAAGGAATTGGAGGGTAGGGTTGCAGGCCCTTTTTCATCTCCCCCATTCTCGAACTTCAGGCTTTCTCCTTTGGGGATAGTTCCAAAAAAGGAGAGTGGATGTTATCATTTGATACACCATCTCTCCTATCCATTGGACTCTTCATTAAATTATGAGGTTTCTGACGTTGAGGCCCAGGTCTGCTACGATTCCTTTGATGGTGCTTTGGATATTTTTCTGCAACATGGTCGTAGTGCCTTACATGCTAAGTCCACCCTCAGGGATTTAATTCATTAGGCTTTCATTTTCAAGATCAATTTTACTTTGACAAATGTATGCCAATGGGGTTTTCTTTGTCTTGTTTTTATTTTGAAGCTTTTTCTACCTTTTTGCACTGGGTTTTGGTGGAATTTTATCCTGAAGGGGGGTTTTTGCACTATTTAGACAATTTTTTATTTGTTGGTCCATCAAGTTCCCCTGATTGTCTAAAATATTTGCAAACGTTCAACATTTGTGAATATTTTGGAGTTCCGCTAGCATCTGAAAAAATGGTTCTTCCTTCTGCGTCTATTGAATTTTTGGGAATTATAATTGATTCCTCAGCAATGGAGTTCAGATTGCCCTTACACAAGCTGCAGAAAATGAGATCAATGATCGCAGTCTTCTTGTCCAAGAGAAAGGTTTTTCTAAAAAAAGCCCAGTCTTTGTTAGGCCTCTTCGCTTTCGCAGCCAGAGTCATCCCTATGGCCAGGGTATTTTCTCGTAGTTTTTTTTAGCCACCAGAAGCCTTAAGAGTCCATACACCCATATTTGCATCTCTAAGAGCATTAAGGAGGATCTTAAGGTCTGGGATGCTTTTTTGTGTAATTTTAACGGTACAACCATTTGGCAACAAGAGTTTGTTACTAATGATCAGCTGAATTTCTTCACAGATGCGGCTGGATCCTCTGGTTTTGGAGCATTTCTGGCATGGCACCAGGATTGGTTGCATCAAGATATTCTTCAGAATCTTGTCCTTTTAGAATTATTTCCGGTTATAGTTTCAGTTGTAGTTTGGAAGGATGTCTTTATGAATCGTAGAGTGTTGGTTCGCACCGATAATAAAGTTTTTTTCTTTGCAGTTAATTCATTATCTTCTAAGTCTGAACCGGAAATTAAATTGTTGCTTTTTTTTGTTTTGCATTGTATGCGTTATAATATTTGTTTAAAAGCATCACATATAGCTGGTATACACAATAACATTGCTGATGCTTTGTCTCGTTCGCAGTTCTAGAAATTTCAGGACTTGGCTCAAGAGGCGGACCAGCATGGAGTTCCTTGCCCAGATTTCCTCTGGGGCTTAATTTGGAGCTAATATTTTCAAATCTCAAAAATTCATTTTCACAGAAGACTTGGTCGGATTATCTCTTTTCTTGGTCCAGATGGTGCTCTTTTTGTTGGGAGTCAGGTTTGGATTCTTTAGTCGTGACCTCTTATGTCTCTTTCGCTTTCTTGTCTTCTCTGATTCAGTCCAAGCTAAGTCCAGCGTCCATAAGCAAGATATTATCCGGTGTCTCCTTTATTCTGATGTTTTCAGGCTTACCATCTCTAACCTCTTTCTTTCAGGTCAGTCAGGTACTTAAAGGTCTTAGGAGATCCAGACCTTCTCACGATAATCGGCGTCCCATTTCGGTCTCGTTGCTGGTTGACCTGTTAAGAGTTTTAGAAGAAGTGTGTTTTTCAGAATTTGAGCTTCTTCTTTTTAGAGACTCTATTTCAATGGGCTTTTTTGGTGCTATGAGAGTTGGTGAATTTACGGCAGTAAATAGAAGTTCTTTATCTTTTCTCCTCGTTTTCAGCAGTTTCAGTTTGTGAGGGTTCCCTCAACATCTTCCTTTCTAGGTCAAAATCCCTGCCGGTCGGAAAAGGCCAATGGTTTTCTCTAGCTAAATCCACAAATCCTGACATATGTCCAGTTTTTCATGTTTCAAGGTATATGTCTGTCAGACCTTGTTCTTATGATTCGTTTTTTGTTCACTAGGACCTGTCTTCCCTAACGAGGTATCAATTTTTGGCTGTATTAGCTTCCTCATTGAAACGTTTGAACCTGTCTGGTTTTTGCTTTTCTTCCCATTCATTTAGAATTGGGGCAGCCACTACAGCTGATTCCTTGGGCTTTTCTTCCAAAATTTTGAAAAAAGTGGGCCGCTGGGAGAGCGATAGGTATAAAATATATGTCCATCCTGATCTGCTAACGTTATAAATTTTCTCTTTCAGATGTTGCCAAAGTTGTTATTTGGATAGTGGGACATTCCTATGTTTTCTGGGCTGCACACCATGCCGGAACTAGGAACTACTCCACCAACTTAGGTCTGGACATTGAGTCATTTACAGTTTTGTGGTCAGGTGTTCGGGGTTTAAGGTGGTGGAACTAAAGAGAGCATTTAATTTATTTAGCTGGCATTTGGCCCGCCCCCCAGGTTTTAGTTATTCATGCAGGGGCTAATGATTTAGGGAAGGTTAGGATGGCTTTACATATTTATTTAAATTAAAATTATTATCAGGTTACCCCTTGGATAACACCGTGGCCATTTAAAATGCCAAAAAAATAATACAAATATATTTGTATTTTCATGGTTTGTATGTCTCTTTATTCAAGTCCCTTTGTGCTAGCCCATGCAATTTCTATTTTTAAATGTTGCTGCCTACCAGAACTATTTTAATACAAAAATTCATGCTATTAGATAATTTGCATTTCCTGTGATTTCAAGTAATCTGATAAATGTAATATTAATGAAAATCAATGTTGACACTTAAACATGAATATGCATTTATACTAGGTTTATTAAAGTTCTTCTGCAAAGATCGGCTCCCTGAGCTGTCTTCCTGAAACATAATGATAAAATGTTATGAACTTTAGAGCGTACAGGCATTAGGGAAGGCTTGTTCTTGCTTCTTCACTGGGGTCTTTGAAAATATTTTCATAGACATAAAACTTATTGGCTTATATGCAGCTTCCTGGCATTATTGGTGGTGGTGTGATGCTTTCCCATTTGTACATTTGATTACTAAAAAAACATATCATAAATTAATCTGCCCCAACATTTTTCATACTACATTTAGCCCATAACAAATGACATTTATGTTGATAGACTGTGTGGCATTTATGATGTTTTGCCGTACTAAGCATATCTCAAGTGCCCTGAGCAGGAATCTCTGAATGTAAATATATTCAAGAAATATGACATCCCCCCATCTTTTTTCATAATGTTTATTTAAAAAAAATACTGCTTCAACATGTTGTGTCTGAAAGACAGTTGTAACACAGTTTTTCTCTAGGAGACCAAAAAGAAATGGATTGGTTTGGAAGCCGTGGATAGGCATTGATAAATCACACTATTTGTGCAGTTTATAGGTTTCCCTTTTGAAGCATGTGTAACATGATCAAAGCAATCTTTTACAGTGCACCGAATAACACTCTCATTGCTCATCTACTATGTATCTTTTCCTGCATGCACCAAGCAATAGCACAGTAGAATCCAATGAAGTTCTTTCAGTCCTCATTTACATAAATAGATTTGTTCTCTGCCATATAGTACATTAGGCTTTGATTACTGAGAAAGAGGAAAGAGCTAAAAGAGAAGCAAAGGTCAATAATAAAATCTTAAGTGTACATGACATCTACAAATTGCAATCATTTAGGTATAATTCTGTTCTCCCAGCAATAAAAATATCACTCACAAATAAAGCCGCCAATACTTTTGTTCTCATATTTGTCATGTACAATTCAGCAATCATTTATCTGAGCAATCCATTGACATTTTTTATATTGGTAAATACGTAATTGTTGCAAGGCATATTTCTCTAATACTTGAACCTCAGAATTAAGTGCATTCGTTCTAAATGTTCCAATAAAGAAAATAATATATGCTGTAGTTTGATTTGCTTTAGGCAATTCTTGAATAATGCTTCATTATACATGTAGAAAAATGAAACATCAATTCAAAAATTCCTTTATTTTACAAATAACATCAATCCAACCACTGCATGAAGAGAATGGTAGTTTATAACAATTTATTCTAATTTGGTACAGAAGTTGCCATTTTGTACTGTACTATACTTTTTTAAATCAGGATCCTGGGTAATATGGAGCAGCTTATTAATATCTAATATTTCCTGTTATATTCTTCTGTAGTGAAGGGGGAATCTGCGCAGTTTGATTTACTGATGGTCACATGAATCTTGTTCTAATTTCAATGAACCCAACAGAGAATCCCATTAAAGTCTATATGGGGTGAATTGTTGTTAAATTCTGATCATTTTTAGAGTAATAGGCAAACTACTTCCAAAAAAGCATTGTGAAGCTGGCCACTGCTATGTTCAGCATGTATCAATGCATTTTTTATTTTTATTTTTAAATATGGCAAAGCAAGGGCAGGGTCCTTCCATGCTGTTTTAAGGGAAAACATTGAAAATACTTAAAAATTTTTTTTAAATCCCACCTGCAAGACAAAGCCATAATGAGCTAGTATGACTAGCATACTAGCTCATTATGCATCACTTACCTTAGATCGGGGCCCCCAAAGCTATCCTCGTCTCCCTCTCCAGCCGCAGCCATCGCTGCGGCGATACCCGGGTTACTTCCGGGTATCGCCGCTCCAGCCAATCACAGCGCCGCTCCGGCGCTGTGATTGGCCGGAGCGGCGAAGACGTCACTCCACGCATGCACGCGGGAGCTGTCAAATCCGGCCAAGCCGGATTTGTGAATAGAATTAACCCTGTGAATGCGCCGTTGCATTGCGCCTTAGACACCGATGCATGTCATTTTTTGCAAATGTCTCCTAAACCGTGTAGGTTTAGGAGATATTTCTTGCACCTACAGGTAAGCCTTAATCTAGGCTTACCTGTAGGTGCAAGTTGCATAAGTGGGTTTACAACCACGTTAAGTCATTTAAATGACACACTAGGAGAGTGCCTTTTACTTGATATTATGGAACAGTACAATTTTCATGGACAGTGTCAGCAACAGCGAGTGTGTATTTGGCTGTAAATTTGTTGTTTTTCTTTTTCATTTTTTTTGGCTTACAACAACAGCACCCAATCTGATTAATTTCTGTTTGAAAACAGTTTTTTTTTTCTCCAGGTAGATTTAGTAGAAGCACATGCTTTTACATGAAATGGTAAAAGATCAACTTTGAAAGGCAGATAGAAATTAGCCAGTAGTTCTCTGTGGCTGTCCTTGTTCTGGCTACTACAAAACTATCCTGCTGCTTACCGGTTGCTATAAAGCACTCATTAAAGGCTCATTCACAGAGATATTCAACCCTGTGCAGCATGTGAAGCCCTTTGTTTAATTTTCTGTCCTAGTGGTGAGCTGTGCAAAAACAGCCCATATTAGTGAGTGGGCATACTTGGGATGTATGAATTCAACCACACTGGCATGCTTGACAGGTAGGCAGGGATGGGTGCACAGATCCTGTTGCAATACCTGTGTATCAAGGGCTATGCACCTGTCCCTGCATACCTGTCAAACTCGGCTGCGTGGGTGACTCTGTACAGACAACAATTCATGTCTATTCAATAATATGGGCTGCCTGCTCACAGCTAGGTGCTAGGACAGTAGAGTAAACACAGGTCTCTTCACACTGCAGGGGGCTGAGTGCCTGTGTGAGTGAGCCCTAAGAATTAAGAGACCTCAGGTGATACAGGAGTCTATCATTGGCCAGCAGCAGGAAATAACTAATAAGGGACAATTTGCTGAAATGTGCTAAAGAGTACAGGCAGGGGCTTTAGCTGATGCTTGATGATTTTAAATAGCATAGCTAGATCTAATTTTACTTGAGACAAAGAGCATGGGCTGGGGTTTTGTTATAAGGATTAAGATGGTGCAGAGGGCACAGCAGTGTCAGGACAATTTTTTAAACAGAAATAAGAGGCCAAAATGTAGTAGAGAGAAAGCGTACAGGCAGGTATTACCTTACAAGTATTAGGAGATTGCAGATGATACAGTAGTGTAAAATTTCTCAGCAGTAGTAAAATTTTAATGAGCATGACTAGGTCAAAATGTACTGTCAAGACACCCAGGCTGGAATTTTACTACAAGAATAAAGATTGGATACACCAGTGTAAAATTGTCCAGCAGCAGGACAGTTTTAACTGGGGAAAGTAGATCTAACTGTTGTATACCTAACTTTTATCTATGGGGATAGGAAGTAGAGGTTAACGTGAGCGATATAATGTGAGATGGTTTAGATGCCCACTGTTCTTGCAATTAGTTTTTTTTCATTAAAATAATGCTTCCAATAGTGGGTCAATAGAGGTAGCAGGAAAAATGGCCAAGCTTTACTTAGCCCTCTGTAAGCTTCCAATAGAGCAATTTTTAATTTACACACAGCTTCCTCTCCTCACTCCAGGCTGAATGTAGCAGTGGGAGGAGCGAAGGAAAAGTGTATATGTGTTACCTGGGAGCTTTAGTAAATCCATTGCTTTGCCTCACATGGGGAAAGCACAGGTTTGCTTAACGCAAGCAAGGTGTAAAAATGATTGTTGTTGTTGTTGTTATTATCTAGTGCTAACAAATTACATAACAAAATGGTACAAATTACAGACTCTAGAAAAAAAAATACACAGATATATAGTGCAGGTGGAGAAGAAGACTGAATAAAAGATGTGGGGAAATAAGAATGACAGGCCAGGAAGACACCAGTAGATGCAGGTGACTGAAGTTAGTTATTTTTTGCTGATGACTGGTTGGCATAGAGAAGAAGCAAGCTAGTAGTGATAAACAAAAACAAAAATAATGCAAAGCAAATGTTAATCCTATGTTAACTGTCCTGTTTTTCTTATATTTTTCTGTTCTAACTGTTCTACACAACACTTATTTACTAGTTGTACAATAGCTCTTTGTTTATCCTCAGATGGGAATGTATTATTCCTGGGAAAGTGCCTTTTCTGAGTATTTCAATCTCACAAGGGCACTGCTATATTGGGGCCAGTACATGGACAACCACAGTGTTTTAACCCTATTCCGAAGAAAAAAATGAAGTATGTACTGTAGCTAAAATCTACAATGTGTTTTCATGAAAGTAGTCTCCTGGAGCACAAAGAATCTAAGATCCTCAACTAAATATATGACAACACTTATGCCGTGTACACACGATCAGTTTTACCGATGAAAACAGTCCGATAGACTTTTCTCATCGGACAAACCGATCGTGTATGGGCCCCATTGGTCTTTTTTCCATCGGTGAGAAAAAATAGAACATGTTTTAAATCTATCCGATGGGAAAAAAAACTATAGCAAATTCCGATCGTCTGTGTGGAACTCAATCGGAGAAAAAACCCACGCATGCTCAGAATCAAGTCGCATGCTCAGAAGCATTGAACTTCATTTTTCTCGGCTCGTCTGAGTGTTTTACGTCACGGCGTTTGGGACAGTCGGATTTTTGACTGATGGTGTGTAGGCAAGACTGATGGAAGTCAGCTTCATCGGAATTCCGATGGAAAAATCCATCAGATTAGAATCCATAGGAAATCCGATTGTGTGTACAGGGCTTTAGACACCTGAAATATTTACATTGCAAGAGACACATCTCTCACCTGTGCACTATCATCTGGATACTTCCTTTAATGGCCATAGGGCTGAGGTATTGATTTTGCGTCACAAAAAATTGGCATATACTATCAAGTTGGTAGAATAAGGTGATATAGGCCACGAAGTCACAATCACAACTAGCGAACCAAGAATTAACCATAACAAATATCTATGCCTCTAACTCCCTGGGTAAAGCATTTTGCCAGGAAGCAGTATCATGGATAATAGCAAAGATAGAGGCACTCATAAAAGTTGCTATAATTCTAAAAGCAGTTCTTATTCCTTACTTTTTCAGTTATCATAAGATATCTGCCATCAATCCTATTGCTGTCTTTCGGCTAAAACATCCCATTGATAAAGAGTATATTCACTACTCCTATGCTCACGAGTGTCTAGCCAGGCTCGACTATTTTGTACCAATGTTTTATTGTCCCTTTTGAAACAACCACAGATCCATTAGACTGCTATATCAGATTGTGTGTTAGTCTTAATGATAGTTCTAGATAGATCTCCTCAGGGCAATACTAGAATCTGGCAGTTCCCATTCTAATTGGCCACAAATGAGTACTTCCTGCTTATGTACTAAATGCATGATTGGAATATTAATCCTCCAACTTGGCTCTTAAAAGTAAACCTAAACTCTTTAGGAAGGTGGGGAATGCTTTTGTTAGGGGCAGATTTATTTTGTTTGTCTATGCCTATAGAAGGATTTTTTAACTAAATTTATTGCTATGACTGCCCAACTCTGACAGGCTTAAACTAATTTAAATCTGGCTGTTACCCAAAGTAATAAAGCCTGGCACTCAGCTAAGAGACAATTTGATCTATGGGTGGAACACTATGAACAGGTTCAATGTTACTATAGAGATCTCCAGTAAAATTTATTTAGCAATAAGGCTGGGAAGATGCTAGCCAGACTGTGCATGGCCATCAACCCACCCATATAATGAAACTGATGGATGAAAATGGTAAATACACCACATCCTCAATGAATCACACAGAGTCTTGAAATATATTACAAGTAGTGTTGAGCGAACCCGAACTGTAAAGTTCGGGTGCGTACCGAACTTTAGCTTTTTCCCGAACCCGAACCCGGACTTTGCCCAAAAGTCCGGGTTCGGCAATCTAATTACGCATTTAGAAATGCTTCAGGGGCCAGCCAATCAATCACCATCACCTTTTGATTAGCTGGTGTGCCCTTAGAGGCCATCATAGCCATGCCTACTAATGGCATGGCTGTGATTGGTCAGTGCAACATGTGACCCAGCTTCTATATAAGCTAGAGGCACACAGCACACATGTCACTCTGCTTCAGAATAGATAGGGAGAGGATCTAGTCTGCTGCTGCTGCTTTTAGGGAGAGATAGAAAGATAGATGAGGTAGTCCTGATTCTACAATCTGAGGGAAAAGATAGAGAGATAGTGTAGTGTAGGGCCAGGTTCCTGTGTT
Organism: Rana muscosa; assembly: GCA_029206835.1. Taxonomy (NCBI): domain Eukaryota; kingdom Metazoa; phylum Chordata; class Amphibia; order Anura; family Ranidae; genus Rana; species Rana muscosa. Next base: position 600,503,931 of record CM055122.1, on the reverse strand, counting down.
GGTGCTTTCAGGGAGAGAGAATATTATATAGGAGTCCAGATTCAGAGATTAAAATCAGAGATCTGCATAGGTTTACCTATTTGTGTTGCAGTGCAGTCTTTTTACACTGCCATGAGCCCAGTGTCAGAGAAAATCTAACTTTTAGGGGAAAAAAAAAAGGCACTTTATTGTGCTCTTTTCCAAAAGACCCATAGGGCAAAAAAAAAAAAAAAAAAAAAGCATTTTATTTTGCTCGTGCAAAAAAAGACCCGTTTAGGGCAAAAAAATAAATAAAAAAAATTTGCACTTTAATGTACGCTTGCAAAAAACGCCGTTTAGGGGCACAAAAAAAGTTTGCAGTGTGTTATACATATTTTGAGGTGTGTGAAATAAACAATTTCTATATAGTTTTCTCCTACTGTGCTATACTAAAAAAACAACATTTTTTTTGAATAGCATTTTCTGCAGTTCTGTAGCTGTGCGATTCAGCGGTTACGTACTGTGGGTGTGTTCTGCTCTTCCAAAAAAACGCCGTTTAGGGGCACAAAAAAAAGTTTGCAGTGTGTTATACATATTTTGAGGTGTGTGAAATAAACAATTTCTATATAGTTTTCTCCTACTGTTCTATACTAAAAAAAACAACATTTTTTTTGAATAGCATTTTCTGCAGTTCTGTAGCTGTGCGATTCAGCGGTTACGTACTGTGGGTGTGTTCTGCTCTTCCAAAAAAACGCCGTTTAGGGGCACAAAAAAAAGTTTGCAGTGTGTTATACATATTTTGAGGTGTGTGAAATAAACAATTTCTATATAGTTTTCTCCTACTGTGCTATACTAAAAAAACAACATTTTTTTTTAATAGCATTTTCTGCAGTTCTGTAGCTGTGCGATTCAGCGGTTACGTACTGTGGGTGTGTTCTGCTCTTCCAAAAAACGCCGTTTAGGGGCACAAAAAAAAGTTTGCAGTGTGTTATACATATTTTGAGGTGTGTGAAATAAACAATTTCTATATAGTTTTCTCCTACTGTGCTATACTAAAAAAAAAAACTTTTTTTTTGAATAGCATTTTCTGCAGTTCTGTAGCTGTGCGATTCAGCGGTTACGTACTGTGGGTGTGTTCTGCTCTTCCAAAAAAACACAGTTTAGGGGCACAAAAAGAAGTTTGCAGTGTGTTATACATATTTTGAGGTGTGTGAAATAAACAATTTCTATATAGTTTTCTCCTACTGTGCTATACTAAAAAAAAAACATTTTTTTGAATAGCATTTTCTGCAGTTCTGTAGCTGTGCGATTCAGCGGTTACGTACTGTGGGTGTGTTCTGCTCTTCCAAAAAACGCCGTTTAGGGGCACAAAAAAAAAGTTTGCAGTGTGTTATACATATTTTGAGGTGTGTGAAATAAACAATTTCTATATAGTTTTCTCCTACTGTGCTATACTAAAAAAAAAAACATTTTTTTTGAATAGCATTTTCTGCAGTTCTGTAGCTGTGCAATTCAGCGGTTACGTACTGTGGGTGTGTTCTGCTCTTCCAAAAAAACGCAGTTTAGGGGCACAAAAAAAAGTTTGCAGTGTGTTATACATATTTTGAGGTGTGTGAAATAAACAATTTCTATATAGTTTTCTCCTACTGTGCTATACTAAAAAAACAACATTTTTTTTGAATAGCATTTTCTGCAGTTCTGTAGCTGTGCAATTCAGCGGTTACGTACTGTGGGTGTGTTCTGCTCTTCCAAAAAACGCCGTTTAGGGGCACAAAAAAAAGTTTGCAGTGTGTTATACATATTTTGAGGTGTGTGAAATAAACAATTTCTATATAGTTTTCTCCTACTGTGCTATACTAAAAAAACAACATTTTTTTTGACTAGCATTTTCTGCAGTTCTGTAGCTGTGCGATTCAGCGGTTACGTACTTTGGTTGTGTTCTGCGCTTCCAAAAACACCCATTTAGGGCAAGATCCTAAATTTTGAAAATATGAGGAGAAGGTCAAAGGGACGTGGTGGCCCCGGTCGTGGTGCTGCTGGTGGAGCTCCTGTTGCAGGGAGAGGACGTGGTAGATCTGTGCCAGATACACGCACAAGTGAAACACCTTCCTCAGGTGCGAGTATGCGACCGAGCCTGCGGCGGTATTTTGTCGCGCCTAATGAGGCTGTACGAATGTTTAGGCCAGGACAAGTACAGGCGATAGTAGATTGGGTTGCTGACAGTGTCTCGGGTTCCTTCACATTGTCTCCCACCCACTCTTCTGATGAAAGAACAGAGTTGGCACCTGAAACCCATGTCCATCAGTCTTTCACCTCACCCCCTTGCAAATCAGCCAAGCAGTCTGAGCCCCAAATCATGCAGCAGTCTCTTCTGCTTTTCGATGACTCTGTTAGCAGGGTTTCCCAGGGCCATCCACCTAGTCCTGCCCCAGAAGTGGAAGAGATTGAGTGCACCGATGCCCAACCACTTATGTTTCATGATGAGTACATGGGAGGACCATCGCAGTACGTCTCGGATGATGACGAAACACAGGTGCCAACTGCTGCTGCTTTCACAATAGTGCAGACAGACAAGGAGGGCAGGGGTGAAGACTGGGTGGAAGATGATGTGGAGGACGATGAGGTCCTCGACCCCACATGGAATCAATGTTATGCAGGTGACCAGTGTAGTTTGGAGGAAGAGGCGGTGGTCGCACAGAGCCACCAGCACAGCAGAAGAGGGAGCAGGGTGCAAAAGCGGAGCGTCTGTCAGCTAGACAGTATGTCTGCTACTGCCCAACGCAGCAAGGGACCGAGCACACCAAAGCCAGGTCCAAGGAGTTCCCCAGCGTGGCAGTTCTTCACACAATGTGCTGATGACAAGACACGAGTGGTTTGCACGCTGTGCAATCAGAGCCTGAAGCGAGGCATAAACGTTCTCAACCTGAGCACAACCTGCATGACCAGGCATCTAAGTGCAAAGCACGAGCTGCAGTGGAGTAGACACCTCAAAAACCAAGAAAGGTCTCTGGCTCCTCCTGCTTCCTCTTCTGCTGCAGTCTCGGCCTCTTCATCCACCTCTGTAGTGACAGTGGCACCTGCCACCCCGCAAACAGAGGATCTGCCAGCAACACTACCACCTGGGTCACCAACCATCTCCACAATGTCCCATGGAAGCGTTCAGCTCTTTATCTCCCAAACATTGGAGCAGAAGAGGAAGTACCACCCTAGCCACCCGCGATCCCTGGCCCTGAATGCCAGCATTTCAAAACTCCTGGCCTTTGAAATGCTGTCATTCCGTCTGGTGGAGATGCAGAGTTTTAAAAGCCTGATGGCATTGGCTGTCCCACAGTACGTCGTGCCCAGCCGCCACTATTTTTCCAGGCGAGCCATCCCTTCCCTGCACAACCAAGTGGGGGACAAAATCAGGTGTGCACTGCGCAACGCCATCTGTGGCAAGGTCCACCTAACTACGGATGCGTGGACCAGTAAGCACGGTCAGGGACGTTATATCTCCCTAACAGCACACTGGGTAAATGCAGTGGCGGCTGGGCCTGAGGCAGATAGCAGTTTGGCGCATGTCCTTCCACCACCGACGATTGCAGGGCGCTTCAGTTTGCCTCCTGTTGCTAACTCCTCCTACTCCGCTTCCTCATCCTCTACCGCCTCCTCATCCGGTCAGCGTAACACCTTCACCACCAACTTCAGCACAGCCAGGGGTAAACGACAGCAGGCAGTTTTAAAACTTTCCTGTTTGGGGGAAAAACCCCACACCGCGCAGGAGTTGTGGAGGGACATGGAACAACAGACCAATGAGTGGTTGCTGTCAGTGAGCCTCAAGCCCGGCCTGGTGGTGTGCGATAATGGGCGAAATCTCATAGCAGCTCTGGGCCTAGCCGGTTTGACGCACATCCCTTGCCTGGCGCATGTGCTGAACTTGGTGGTCCAGAGGTTCCTTAAAAATTACCCCAATATGCCAGAGCTGCTGCAGAAAGTGCGGGCTGTGTGTGCGCACTTTCGGCGTTCTCACCCTGCTGCTGCTCGCCTGTCAGCGCTGCAGCGTAACTTCGGCCTTCCCGCTCACCGCCTCATATGTGACGTGCCCACAAGGTGGAACTCCACCTTGCACATGCTGGCCAGACTGTGCGAGCAGCAGCAGGCGATAGTGGAGTTTCAGCTGCAGCAATCACGCGTGAGTCGCTCTGTGGAACAGCACCACTTCACCACCAATAACTGGGCCTCCATGCGAGACCTGTGTGCCTTGTTGCGCTGTTTCGAGTACTCCACCAACATGTCCAGTGCCAATGACGCCGTTCTTAGCGTTACTATCCCAGTTCTATGCCTCCTTGAAAAAACGCTTCGGGCGATGATGGAAGAGGATGTGGCACAGGAGGATGAGGAGGAGGAGGAGGAAGCGGGATCATTTCAAAGGCTTTCAGGGCAGTCTTTCACAAGTGGCTACGAGGGTGGGTTCCTGCACCAACAAACGCCAGGTACACAATTGTCCGGCAGAAAGGGCACAGTTCTGGAGGATGACGAGGTGGAGGAGGAGATGGAGGAGGAGGAGGAGGAGGAGCCATTTTCACAGCAGGGTGGCACCCAGACCAGCTCGTGGCCATCACTGGTGCGTGGCTGGGGGGATACAGAGGACACAGACGATACACCTCCCACAGAGGACAGCTTTTCTTTGCCTCTGGGCAGCCTGGCACACATGAGCGATTACATGCTGCAGTGTTTCCGCAATGACCGCTGAGTTGCCCACATTTTAACTGGTGCTGATTACTGGGTGGCCACCCTGCTGGATCCCCGTTACAAGGACAACGTACCGTCCTTAATTCCCTCACTGGAGCGGGATCGTAAGATGCGCGAGTACAAGCGCACGCTGGTAGACGCGCTGCTGGTGGCATTCCCACCTGACAGCGGGCGTACGGTGGAAGCACAAGGCGAAGGCAGAGGAGGAGGAAGAGGTCGCCAACGCAGCCGGGGCACCGGCAGCACCTCAGAAGGCAGAGTTAGCATGGCTGAAATGTGGAAAAGCTTTGTCAGCACGCCACAACAACCAGCACCACCAGCTGAGATGGAACGTCTTAGCAGGAGGCAGCATTTCACCAACATGGTTGAGCAGTATGTGTCCACAGGCCTACACGTACTGGATGACGGGTCTGCCCCCTTTAACTTCTGGGTCTCCAAATTGGGCACATGGCCTGAGCTTGCCCTTTATGCCTTGGAGGTGCTGGCCTGCCCTGCAGCCAGTGTATTATCTGAACGTGTATTTAGCACGGCAGGGGGCGTTATCACAGACAAGCGCAGCCGCCTGTCCAGAGCCAATGTGGACAAGCTCACGTTCATTAAAATGAACCAGGCATGGATCCCACAGGACTTGTCCGTACCTTGTGCAGAATAGACATGTATACCGGTGTTGTGACAAAAACTGTCCGGCCATCGGATTGTGTCCGGCCCATACTGCGCTTGCGCAGCGCTTGCGCAGTACAGAGGACAAGGAGATTCACAAAATCTCCGAAGATGAATGGCGCCTGCGCTGTGAGTGCAGTTTCAAGCCCCACCATCCAAGTGGACATACGGTAGCACATAGTAACAGGGCCCCTCACGGGCTCGGTTCGATCGCCACGCTTCGGGCACGGTCTCGCTTGGCTCGACTTGAACCACGGATGGTGTGGCCTTCCCCTGAACTCACCACGCAGGCGCCGTTCGTCTTGGGAGATTTTCGAAATCCCCTTGTCCTACATACTGAGCAAGCGCAGTACAGGGTGGACACTATTTGACGGGGGACAGAATTCGACACATCACCGGCCTTACCCAGCCATTGTTGTATTTTTGAATCAGTGTTGGCTACCTCGTCCTCCTCCACCGCCGCTTCCACCTACACAGCCACATCCACCGCCACCTCAACCTCCTACTCCATATGGACCTCGTCCTCCTAGGTCAAGATTATTATTATTTTTTTTTATTTTTTTTATGTTATTTTAAGTTATTTCCCTATCCACATTTGTTTGCAGAGCACTTGCCATGCTCTTAACAACATTTTGCTGCCATTTGCAGCCCTCTAGCCCTTTCCATTACCTTTTTAGAGCCTTTTTAGTCCTTAGAAGTCCATGTCCCCATTGACTTCAATCGGGTCCGGGTTCGGGTTAAAGTTCGGTCCCGAACCCGAACTTTTTTCCGAAGTTCGGCCGAACCCGTCGAACCCGAACATCTAGGTGTCCGCTCAACTCTAATTACAAGGCCCTCTATTCAGAGGACTCGGTAGATCCTCAGCAGAGAATGGCTTTTTATCTGGACCCAATACAGGTAAAAACATAAATGCTTGCATAACCCTGGAGTAAACAGCTTGTACTAATAAACATCTGGCAAATAATTAGGCCCGTGGGCCTACATGGTTTCCCACTTAATCTTACAAAATGACAAAGGATAAACAACCCAATTGATCTATGAAACAATATACATGCCACGCTTACCCCTAACACAGGTGGTCAGACACTATAGATAGCTTCTGTGTTCTTCACCTATAGCAGCCCCCTTTGTCAGAAGGCAAGCAGGGGCACTGGTACTCGGTTGTCCCCAGGGCTTAAACAAAATGCTATAGTGCCTGGCTACTGTGCCAGGGAATGCGCAAAGTGAGCAAAGCAAACAGGTACTTGCAGTTGGCAGACAAGCATAGTGGTTCAATGACAGTCCAGGTACAAGGCAGGCAAGGTTCAGGATGGTTGGGGTCAATCTGTAGTCAAAAAGGCAGGCAGAGTTCAGAGAATAGTCTATATCTGATCCAAGGCCATCAACAAAGGAATCCAAACACCAAAGCAGGACAGACAGACAGAGCTTGATCAAGTATTGCACACGCTATCACAAGCATGAGACTGTAGGCTTGGCTAGTTTAAATCAGGTTTGGTCTCCACCCAGCGACTGTCCACATTATTTACCTTGCAGATGGACAAACAAACAAGGAGAATACCACAGCCAAAACCAGGATGCTGGAATAAGGAGCAGGAGCGCTAGACGTTCCTGACAATGCAGAAGGTGGGGGAGGGGGTAAATATTTACCTATGGATACAGAAGCATGTATTAATATTCTTTCACAAAAAGGAAAGAATCTGACTTTGCCAGCTTATTCAGACCTATCTTGTTTCTAGATGTTGACACTAATATACTCTCCAAAATTGTCCTACACATTTGGCTGACATCTTTGTCACTTTTCTGGGGAAGCCATCTTATTAATTGATGAGCTTTGCTTGACTTTTGTACCCATTTCTTTTTTTTTTTTCATTCAAGTTTTAGTTTATTATCTGAATAGAGTCAGTACAATTTTTACAGAAAAAAGTACAATGTAGTATCACAGTATAAAATGCAAGCGAATAAGTCAAATAACGGTAGATCTCAAATTACAATATTACCATGTTGGAATACATCAATGCAAAGATACCATAAAAACTGAAATTATTGAAATATATTTATCAAAAATAGGAGTAACCCCCTACCTCTACACCCCCACATTCTAACCTTCCCTTCTTCGAAAGTAAGTAAAAATGATGGCCTATTAAACATCTCAAAATATATGTATATAGTTACCAAAAGATGAGGAGAACCTCCATTCCCCCCTCCAAAGGGAACATACTGTGCCCGAGAAGGCAAGAGGAGCTCCCCCACCCCCCCCCCCCCCCCCCAAAGCAAAGCAAAAACTTTTTTTTTTTGAGAGAAAATATATGACCTTAAATCAAGTATATATAACAGAAAATATAGTAGTCTACTATAAGTTTATCCGGGTGTAAAAAATCCTTCTCAAAATAATAAATCAAAGTCAAATGTTCTGACGTACCCATTTCAAACAAATTTAGTACTGATTACGCAAAAGATGTGAATCTACTAACAGCTGTTATCAGCTGTGACCAGGTTTCTATAGCAGGGTAAAAGCCTACTTATTGCTTTGTCTAAACGTATACTCTGAAGGATCTTCCTTATATTATAATGCACAACTTAGCATGCCAATGACTAGGGATGAGCTTCGTGTTCGAGTCGAACATACGTTCGACTCGAACATCGGCTGTTCGATCGTTCGACGAAGATCGAACGATTTGGGCCGTTCGCGCCAAATTCGAGTGACGCGAACGGCCCACAATGCACTACGCCATCGCAGTGTCATCCAGGCGCTGTGATTGGCCAAGCATGCACTGTGACCCCGCATGCTTGGCCAATCACAGCGCCGGCAGCGAGGAGAGCAATGATTGGCCACAGGCAGGATGCCTGTGGCCAATTATTGCTGAGGGTGTTTAGTACACGCCCCACACTATAAAAGGCCGCCAGCACGGCGGCCTAGTGTAGTGTGTTCCGGAGCAGGGAAAGACAAGCATAGGCAGGGACAGTGACATTTATTTCTTTCTTGCTTAACCTGGATTCCTTTAGTTTAGGGAAAGAGAAGGATAGGTAGGGAGAGTGTCAGTGTGTTTGACTGTGCGAATCCTTGTTTCTAGGGACAAAGAAGGAAAGTGAGGGGAATTCTCCTTGTGCTATAGTGTGCTTTAAAAAAACATTTTTTCTAGGGACAGAAAACTCTAGGTAGGGAGAGTGTCAGTTTCTTTCACTGTGCGAGTCCTTGTTTCTAGGGACAAAGAAGGAAAGTGAGGGGAATTCTCCTTGTGCTATAGTGTGCTTTAAAAAAACATTTTTTCTAGGGACAGAAAACTCTAGGTAGGGAGAGTGTCAGTTTCTTTCACTGTGCGAGTCCTTGTTTCTAGGGACAAAGAAGGAAAGTGAGGGGAATTCTCCTTGTGCTATAGTGTGCTTTAAAAAAACATTTTTTCTAGGGACAGAAAACTCTAGGTAGGGAGAGTGTCAGTGTCTTTTACTGTGCGAGTCCTTGTTTCTAGGGACAAAGAAGGAAAGTGAGGGGAATTCTCCTTGTGCTATAGTGTGCTTTAAAAAAAAAAAATTTCTAGGGACAGAAAACTCTAGGTAGGGAGAGTGTCAGTGTCTTTTACTGTGCGAGTCCTTGTTTCTAGGGACAAAGAAGGAAAGTGAGGGGATTTCTCCTTGTGCTATAGTGTGCTTTAAAAAAACATTTTTTCTTGGGACAGAAAACTCTAGGTAGGGAGAGTGTCAGTTTCTTTCACTGTGCGAGTCCTTGTTTCTAGGGACAAAGAAGGAAAGTGAGGGGAATTCTCCTTGTGCTATAGTGTGCTTTAAAAAAACATTTTTTCTAGGGACAGAAAACTCTAGGTAGGGAGAGTGTCAGTTTCTTTCACTGTGCGAGTCCTTGTTTCTAGGGACAAAGAAGGAAAGTGAGGGGAATTCTCCTTGTGCTATAGTGTGCTTTAAAAAAACATTTTTTCTAGGGACAGAAAACTCTAGGTAGGGAGAGTGTCAGTTTCTTTCACTGTGCGAGTCCTTGTTTCTAGGGACAAAGAAGGAAAGTGAGGGGAATTCTCCTTGTGCTATAGTGTGCTTTAAAAAAACATTTTTTCTAGGGACAGAAAACTCTAGGTAGGGAGAGTGTCAGTTTCTTTCACTGTGCGAGTCCTTGTTTCTAGGGACAAAGAAGGAAAGTGAGGGGAATTCTCCTTGTGCTATAGTGTGCTTTAAAAAAACATTTTTTCTAGGGACAGAAAACTCTAGGTAGGGAGAGTGTCAGGTTCTTTCACTGTGCGAGTCCTTGTTTCTAGGGACAAAGAAGGAAAGTGAGGGGAATTCTCCTTGTGCTATAGTGTGCTTTAAAAAAACATTTTTTCTAGGGACAGAAAACTCTAGGTAGGGAGAGTGTCAGTGTCTTTTACTGTGCGAGTCCTTGTTTCTAGGGACAAAGAAGGAAAGTGAGGGGAATTCTCCTTGTGCTATAGTGTGCTTTAAAAAAACATTTTTTCTAGGGACAGAAAACTCTAGGTAGGGAGAGTGTCAGTTTCTTTCACTGTGCGAGTCCTTGTTTCTAGGGACAAAGAAGGAAAGTGAGGGGAATTCTCCTTGTGCTATAGTGTGCTTTAAAAAAACATTTTTTCTAGGGACAGAAAACTCTAGGTAGGGAGAGTGTCAGTTTCTTTCACTGTGCGAGTCCTTGTTTCTAGGGACAAAGAAGGAAAGTGAGGGGAATTCTCCTTGTGCTATAGTGTGCTTTAAAAAAACATTTTTTCTAGGGACAGAAAACTCTAGGTAGGGAGAGTGTCAGTGTCTTTTACTGTGCGAGTCCTTGTTTCTAGGGACAAAGAAGGAAAGTGAGGGGAATTCTCCTTGTGCTATAAAAAAACATTTTTTCTAGGGACAGAAAACTCTAGGTAGGGAGAGTGTCAGTGTCTTTTACTGTGCGAGTCCTTGTTTCTAGGGACAAAGAAGGAAAGTGAGGGGAATTCTCCTTGTGCTATAGTGTGCTTTAAAAAAACATTTTTTCTAGGGACAGAAAACTCTAGGTAGGGAGAGTGTCAGTTTCTTTCACTGTGCGAGTCCTTGTTTCTAGGGACAAAGAAGGAAAGTGAGGGGAATTCTCCTTGTGCTATAGTGTGCTTTAAAAAAACATTTTTTCTAGGGACAGAAAACTCTAGGTAGGGAGAGTGTCAGTTTCTTTCACTGTGCGAGTCCTTGTTTCTAGGGACAAAGAAGGAAAGTGAGGGGAATTCTCCTTGTGCTATAGTGTGCTTTAAAAAAACATTTTTTCTAGGGACAGAAAACTCTAGGTAGGGAGAGTGTCAGTTTCTTTCACTGTGCGAGTCCTTGTTTCTAGGGACAAAGAAGGAAAGTGAGGGGAATTCTCCTTGTGCTATAGTGTGCTTTAAAAAAACATTTTTTCTAGGGACAGAAAACTCTAGGTAGGGAGAGTGTCAGTTTCTTTCACTGTGCGAGTCCTTGTTTCTAGGGACAAAGAAGGAAAGTGAGGGGAATTCTCCTTGTGCTATAGTGTGCTTTAAAAAAACATTTTTTCTAGGGACAGAAAACTCTAGGTAGGGAGAGTGTCAGTTTCTTTCACTGTGCGAGTCCTTGTTTCTAGGGACAAAGAAGGAAAGTGAGGGGAATTCTCCTTGTGCTATAGTGTGCTTTAAAAAAACATTTTTTTCTAGGGACAGAAAACTCTAGGTAGGGAGAGTGTCAGTTTCTTTCACTGTGCGAGTCCTTGTTTCTAGGGACAAAGAAGGAAAGTGAGGGGAATTCTCCTTGTGCTATAGTGTGCTTTAAAAAAACATTTTTTCTAGGGACAGAAAACTCTAGGTAGGGAGAGTGTCAGTTTCTTTCACTGTGCGAGTCCTTGTTTCTAGGGACAAAGAAGGAAAGTGAGGGGAATTCTCCTTGTGCTATAGTGTGCTTTAAAAAAACATTTTTTCTAGGGACAGAAAACTCTAGGTAGGGAGAGTGTCAGTGTCTTTTACTGTGCGAGTCCTTGTTTCTAGGGACAAAGAAGGAAAGTGAGGGGAATTCTCCTTGTGCTATAGTGTGCTTTAAAAAAACATTTTTTCTAGGGACAGAAAACTCTAGGTAGGGAGAGTGTCAGTTTCTTTCACTGTGCGAGTCCTTGTTTCTAGGGACAAAGAAGGAAAGTGAGGGGAATTCTCCTTGTGCTATAGTGTGCTTTAAAAAAACATTTTTTCTAGGGACAGAAAACTCTAGGTAGGGAGAGTGTCAGTTTCTTTCACTGTGCGAGTCCTTGTTTCTAGGGACAAAGAAGGAAAGTGAGGGGAATTCTCCTTGTGCTATAGTGTGCTTTAAAAAAACATTTTTTCTAGGGACAGAAAACTCTAGGTAGGGAGAGTGTCAGTTTCTTTCACTGTGCGAGTCCTTGTTTCTAGGGACAAAGAAGGAAAGTGAGGGGAATTCTCCTTGTGCTATAGTGTGCTTTAAAAAAACATTTTTTCTAGGGACAGAAAACTCTAGGTAGGGAGAGTGTCAGTTTCTTTCACTGTGCGAGTCCTTGTTTCTAGGGACAAAGAAGGAAAGTGAGGTGAATTCTCCTTGTGCTATAGTGTGCTTTAAAAAAACATTTTTTCTAGGGACAAAAAACTCTAGGTAGGGAGAGTGTCAGTTTCTTTCACTGTGCGAGTCCTTGTTTCTAGGGACAAAGAAGGAAAGTGAGGGAAATTCTCCTTGTGCTATAGTGTGCTTTAAAAAAACATTTTTTCTAGGGACAGAAAACTCTAGGTAGGGAGAGTGTCAGTGTCTTTTACTGTGTGAGTCCTTGTTTCTAGGGACAAAGAAGGAAAGTGAGGGGAATTCTCCTTGTGCTATAGTGTGCTTTAAAAAAACATTTTTTCTAGGGACAGAAAACTCTAGGTAGGGAGAGTGTCAGTGTCTTTTACTGTGCGAGTCCTTGTTTCTAGTGACAAAGAAGGAAAGTGAGGGGAATTCTCCTTGTGCTATAGTGTGCTAAAGCATTCCTCATCAACCATCTTTGAAATCCTTGTTTTTTGGACAGTCAGGGAAATTGTCGTTGTGCTATTCTGTGCAAAAGCAATCATCCTCAACCATATTTAGAAATCCTTAAGTAAAGGGACAGAGAAGGACACCTGAAGGTAGCCCTTATTGCTTTTTTCCCATCTCCCTGCAGGCCATCTATTAGAATGTCTGGAAGGCAAACAAGGAGAGGCAGACAGTCAGGAGGCAATAAAAGAGGGCAAGCAGGCTCTGTGTCTGGGGGCAACAGTGCTGGTCGTGGACGCGGGGCATTGTCATCAGCACATGGCCATGGGACACGCTTGTCCTTCTTTTCGGCAGCTGGACATGTTGAGCCACATCATGCCGAAGACTTGGTAGAGTGGATGACCAAGCCCTCCTCCTCCTCCTCATCCTCTCTCACCCAGGCTCAGGGTACTGGCAAAGCAGCTGCCAAAGCGTCCTCTTCCCTGGTATCAATGTCAGACTCATCATCAGTCACTCCTTCCCTAGACCCACCATGTCCTCCTCCTGAGGAGTCCCCCGAACTGTTTGAGCACAGTGTTGGGTACATGCTCCAGGAGGATGCCCAGCGTTTCGAAGGGTCTGATGATGAAACCCAGCTACAGGAAGGCAGTAGCGTGAGAGCAGACAGAGGGGATGCTCAAGAAGGACACCAATCTGGCAGTCATGTTCCAGCAGCTGCAGCATACTGCCAGATTGGCTCCAGTGATGAGGAGGGAGGGGATGATGAGGTCACTGACTCCACGTGGGTGCCTAATAGTAGAGAGGAGGAGGAGGAGGATGAGGAGGAGGCACATCTCCAACGAGGCAGGATGCCCTTTGGTGGCCAGCGTAAGGGCAGTACACCGACGGAATCACACCGCAGAGCTCCGCCTGTGCAGGGCGCTGCCTCTGCCCGTCATTCAAAAAGTTCCTTGGTGTGGGCCTTTTTTGAGGCTAGTGCATCAGATCGCACAGCTGCTGTTTGCAACATATGTCTCAAGCGTATATCGCGTGGCCAAAACATCAGCCGCTTGGGTACCACATGCCTGACCAGACATATGTTGACCTGCCATGCAGCTCGTTGGCAAGCCTACCTCAAAGACCCACACCAAAGAACAAAGCGGACCTTTCCTTGCACCGCATCAGCTGGGATCTCCAACCCCACTATAACTTCAGTCCTCTCTGAAACATGCACTGAGAGGAATGAAGGTGTAGAATTAGGTGTGTCACAGCCAAGTACTTGCGGCCACTCTGCTAGCAGTACACTGACGTCCGATTCTAGCAGGCAAATTTCCCTGCCCCAGCTGCTGGACCGTCGAAAGAAGTTCACTCCCAGCCATCCACATGCCCAGCGGTTGAATGCTAGCTTGGCTAAATTGCTAGCGCTTCAACTGCTGCCTTTTCAGTTGGTAGACTCGGCCCCCTTCCGTGAGTTTGTGCAATGTGCGGTTCCTCAGTGGCAGGTTCCCAAACGCCACTTTTTCTCACGGAAGGCTATTCCGGCTCTCTACCGGCATGTGGAAGGCAATGTCTTGGCCTCGCTGGACAGGGCGGTCAGCGGTAAGGTGCATATTACCGCTGACTCATGGTCCAGCAGGCATGGACAGGGACGTTACCTTTCTTTCACGGCCCATTGGGTCACTCTTTTGGCAGCTGGGAAGGATGCAGGACAAGGTGCAGTAGTGTTGGAGGTTGTTCCACCGCCACGCCTCCAAAATGCTACTACTGGTTGTGACACACCTCTCTCCTCCACCCCTCCTCTTCTTCTTCCTCCATGGCCTCTTCCTGTGGTTTGTCCTATGAACCAGCGGTGCTCCGTAGCCGTTCACGGGGCTACGCAAGTACGCAGGCAAAAAGATGCCATGCCGTGCTTGCGCTGGTGTGTTTGGGGGACAGAAGCCACACTGGGGCAGAGGTCCTGTCTGCTCTGCAGGGCCAGGCCGAGAGGTGGTTGACGCCACGCCAGCTTAAGCCAGGAATGGTGGTTTGCGACAATGGCACCAACCTCCTCTCCGCCCTCCGACAGGGACAACTGACCCATGTGCCCTGTGTGGCTCACGTCCTTAACCTGGTGGTGCAGCGGTTCTTGGGCAGGTACCCGGGCTTACAGGATGTCCTGAGGCAGGCCAGGAAAGTCTGTGTGCATTTCCGCAGATCTTATAATGCCAGTGCTCGCCTGGCTGAGCTGCAAAAGGAGTTGAACCTGCCCAAGAACCGCCTTATATGTGACATGCCCACCAGGTGGAACTCAACGTTGGCCATGCTGCAGCGGCTGCACATGCAGCAGAGGGCCATCAATGAGTACCTGTGCGACTACGGCACCAGGACAGGGTCAGGGGAGCTTGTTTTTTTTTCTCCACGCCAGTGGGGCATGATCAGGGATGCATGCACTGTCCTGGCACCATTTGAGGAGGCCACGAGGATGGTGAGCAGTGACAGTGCATGCATCAGTGACACTGTACCTCTTGTCCACCTGTTGGAGCACACGCTGCGTGGAATAATGGACAGGGCACTTGAGGCAGAACAGAGGCAGGAAGAGGAGGACTTCCTTGCCTCTCAAGGCCCCCTTTACCCAGACAGTGTTCCTTCTGTCCCACCCATCGCACAGGAAGAGGAGGAGGAGGAGGAGGAGGAGGAGGATTGTGTCAGCATGGAGGTGGAGGCTGGCACTCAGCATCATCAGCAGCAGTCTTTTAGGGATGATTTACAGTCCCAAGAAACCAGTGGACTTGTACGTGGCTGGGAGGAGGTGGCTGCGGATCATGTCGTCCTTAGTGACCCAGAGGACTCCGGAGCGAATGCCTCAGCAAACCTACGCTGCATGGCCTCCCTGATCCTGCAAAGTCTGCGGAAGGATCCTCGTATTCTTCGGATCAAGGAGAGGGACCATTACTGGCTGGCCACTCTCCTTGATCCACGGTACAAGGGTAAGGTTGCGGACCTTATGTTACCTTCGCAGAGGGAGCAGAGGATGAGACAACTCCGGGAGGCCTTGCAGAAAGGTCTGTGCAACGCGTTCCCAGAGACTGGGAGGTTACAAACTCCTGGTCCTGGACAACGAGTTGCTGAGGCTTCGGCCAGTCAAAGAAGGAGCGGTGGGGAAGGTGGCCGTCTGACCGATGCGTTCAGACAATTCTTTAGTCCGCAGCCCCAAAGTATGATCGGTTCCAGCAACCATCGCCAGCGTCTGATAAACATGGTGCAGGAATATCTAGGGGCAAGGTCAGACTTGGACACCTTCCCCACCGAAAATCCTCTGGCTTACTGGGTCTTGAGGATGGATCACTGGCCAGAGCTTGCACAGTATGCAATTGAGCTACTGGCCTGTCCTGCATCCAGCGTTCTTTCGGAACGCACATTCAGTGCTGCTGGAGGATTTGTCACGGATCACAGGGTGCGCCTGTCCACCGACTCGGTTGATCGACTGACTTTCATCAAGATGAACCAGTCTTGGATCACCACCAGCTACCACACACCTGATGCTGATATAACAGACTAATTGATTTTAACATGTCACATCCCTTCAAGACTGATGCTGATGCTGAGTGCCTGTGCTGTTATGTTGACTGGCTATCCTCCTCCTCCGAGTCCTCAATGATACGATTGATGATGATAGCTTGGAAGATCATTTTTGTTTATGGGTGCCGCCACCAGTGGCTAAGGCCCAATTTTTCAGCCCCTGTTTTACAGGGGCGTGTAATTACAATTTTTTTAGCAATAATTTGCCATAGGGCTCATTGCTGTGCTCCAAGTACAGTATCTGTGAGGGGTTGGAGTGTTGTGGCACCAGTGCCTAAGGCCCAATTTTTCAGCCCCTGTTTAAAAGGGGCGTGTCATTACAATTTTTGAAGCAATACTTTGCAACAGGGCTCATTGCTGTGCTCCAAGTACAGTATCTGTGAGGGGTTGTAGTGTTGTGCCACCAGTGCCTAAGGCCCAATTTTTCAGCCCCTGTTTAACAGGGGCGTGTCATTACAATTTTTGAAGCAATACTTTGCAACAGGGCTCATTGCTGTGCTCCAAGTACAGTATCTGTGAGGGGTTGTAGTGTTGTGCCACCAGTGCCTAAGGCCCAATTTTTCAGCCCCTGTTTAACAGGGGCGTGTCATTACAATTTTTGAAGCAATACTTTGCAACAGGGCTCATTGCTGTGCTCCAAGTACAGTATCTGTGAGGGGTTGTAGTGTTGTGCCACCAGTGCCTAAGGCCCAATTTTTCAGCCCCTGTTCAACAGGGACATGCAATTACAATTCTTGATCTAATAATTCACAGCAGGGCCCATTGCTGCACCCACCAAGAGTAACTCTGAGGGCTTACAGTGTTGTGGCAACGCCACCACCACCACCACCACGAAAGGCCCAATTTTTCAGCCCCTGTTCAAAAGGGGCATGTAATTACAATTCTTGATCTAATAATTCACAGCAGGGCCCATTCCTGCACCCACCAAGAGTAACTCTGAGGGCTTACAGTGTTGTGGCAACACCACCACCACCACCACGAAAGGCCCAATTTTTCAGCCCCTGTTCAACAGGGGCATGCAATTACAATTCTTGATCTAATAATTCACAGCAGGGCCCATTGCTGCACCCACCAAGAGTAACTGTCAGGGCTTACAGTGTTGTGGCACCAGCACCACCATCAAAGGCCCAATTTTTACTACCACTGTTCAACAATTATATGTAATTAAAATTCCTGATATAATAGTTGACAGCAGGGCGTTCCAGCACCAACCAAGAGTAACTGTGAGTGCTTACAGTGTTGTGCCAACACCAACAACTAAGGGGCCTATTTCTGCAGAGTATATACGGCAGGTCCCTACTTTCAAACATCCAACTTACAAACGACTCCTACTTGCAAACGCAAGAAGACAACAGGAAGTGAGAGGAAATCTACCACTAGGAAGGAAAATTCTCTCCTGTAAGAATAAATATGGGAGAAAGGTGTCTCCTCTGTACTGATGCTTTATCAGCAATCCTTGTTTCAAGAAAAACACCACATTTCAAAAACAGTTGTCATTGGGACGGAAAGTGAGGTGAAATGTTCTGAACAGGGGCACAGACAGCAAAACAAATGTTACAGGGGTGATAACCCTTACCTATGTTATCCAAAAAGTTTAAAAATAGATTTTTGGGCTGGAGCTACACTTCAACAATGTACCTGTTCAAAATTACAAACACATTCTACATAAGAACAAACCTACAGTCCCTGTCTTGTATGCACCGCCTGTATACGGCTGTTCAGAGTACATAGGGCCTTTTTTATTTTATGTGCGGGGTTCCCCTTAATATCCATACAAGACCCAAAGGGGCTGGTAATGGGCTGGGGTGGGGGGGGGGGGGGTCATGGGGTAGCTATGCCATTTTTCTTAAAGATTTTCATCCATATTACCGGGACCAGACATTACATTAAAGCCGCAAGCAGTTTTAAATGGCTTTTTTTTCCTTTAGAAGTGTCATTTTGTGCAGGGACAGTTCTAAACACGGGAAACACGTGGCACTTCACAGGCATACTTTAGACACCCCCCAGGTACGATATTTAAAGGAATATTTGAATTTTTTTTTCACTTTATGCATCATTAAAATGACTGCTCCCGAAAAACGACCGTTTTTAAAACTTCTTTTTGCATTGATACATGTCCCCTGGTGCAGAACCCGGGTTCCCAAACCCTTTTTAGGACAATAACATGCATAATAGTTGTTATAATTAGCACTTTAGAATTCGAACGTTCGCATCCATTGTATTTAATAGGGTTCTAATGTTCGTACGAACTTTCGGTCCGTTCGCGGGTTCTGGTGCGAACCGAACCCGGGGGTGTTCGGCTCATCACTACCAATGACACATGCTACGGGTGGGATTTCACATTCCTTGAGATACTGTAATATGGTTATTAAATCTAAAGATGTCTCCAAATGGAATCTATCAGCTATAAACCATAGCAAGGTGCCCAATTTACCCACTAATATTGAAAATAACATATTTTACCATGATACTACTGTTTTAGCATAGGGAAGGTATACTTACCAATCCAAGATAAGCCAATGTTCTTGCAGTGAAGAGACTATGTAGTGCTTCAACTATGGCAACAACATGGTAATTCAACTTTTTCATGGCAGTACCTATACCCTGAAGACCTTACAAACTATTTTTTAGGAATTCGATATCCCTCCACAGCCTTTTTGCCCTACTTACAGGCTATCAACAATGCAAAATTGTGCCATGTAGATAGTAAAAAAAAGCATTCAAATGTAATTTTGTAGGCCATTTGCTTCATAACCACACTTTCTTTACATTAGCATTGTACCAACCACTAAGCTAAGTGCTCACTAGATCAACAGCAAATACCTGTTTGTAAAAATGGAACATATGTTTTTCCCACTGTGGATCTGGTGGATATCATTGCCAAGTACACCTTGCAGTGCCGCTCCAAGCTGAGACAAAGATCTCCCCTCTGGTTTCAGTGAAGGGAGCAGGCAATACCTCTGTGATCAAGCCCCAATGGGCGGGGCCAGACTTGTCAGAGGGCATGTTGGAGCAGCACTAGCTGAGGCCACATTTATCCACATGTTCATGCTCTTAGTCGGTGAGTGGTGTTCCTTCCTTTCTCATAAGAAAGTGGTCATAAATGAAATACGGAGGTAAACTCATTATGAAATATTACACAGAGTGCAGATTTCTTTCTCTAACAATTCTGCCTTTTCTGTGGCTTCGCAAAATCCAAGTGTGAACACTACTGACCCACCTTGGCCCATCAATTAAGGTTATGTTGGATCAGCTCCTCCTTTTTAGGATAAAGCTATAACCACTAAACAACCGGTTACAACTCAGCTATCCAGAAGGATCTTTTATTACTTCTATTTTAGTTACGAGACAGTAACTTCTAAACAACATATTACACAGCAAGTATCCACTACAGAGAGGACTCATATCAGCTTTCTAACAGCACTTAGAGCTATTATGGACATAAGGGGGGAAAGGTTGGGACTTTGAATGAGGTGTATGTGGTGGAACCAAAACATGATGATAAGGGTATAAATAAGATTTATTGATACATCAATGGTTGACATTTCAAACACAATGTAATTAAAAAGTTCATTATACTAATAGCATTGTGTAACAGTACATTGCATGGTACAGAAGATTTTTGCATATATATTTCCCCATAATGGATAAAAAAGTCAGTCTGGAATAAAACAACATGGTAAAACCATTGAATTGAAATAGTGTTAGATGCATCAGAAATAATCTCGACGCGTTTTGTGAGCTTATACCCACTTGTCAGGAGCACGATGCATCCAATTCTAGAAGAAAGGGAATGAAAAGAACCCATGATATGAGATGACTGGCCATCTGGGGAAAATAGAGATGAATAAAAATAATAACTAATGCCTACTCAATACTCACATATGAATCAATATGAGGGACCATGCAAAACCATGTGCCAAGGGTCGGCCAAGGGAAAGTCCCGTCCAGGAGCTGAAGAGGGGAACCAGCAGGAAACCGGGAAACACCCGGTACCCCCGAGCTGCCCTGAGTGTGAAGTCTTTGTACAGTGATGGGGATTCTATAGGATAAAAATTGGCTAGAGTGAATGAAGTGTAACCATAAGGGTATATGATGATAGAAAAATAAAGAATTGCCCATAATCATGGTGAAAAAGTGATGTGAGCCCTCTAGCCAAGAGGACAGAGGGACAGAAAAGATATAAGAGCAAACAAACCAAGGAGAAAAGAAAGAAAAGGAAGAGTGTGGCATGGAAAAGAAAAGAAAAGGATTGAGAAAGAATGTAAAAAGGTAGTTGAATAGATGAAAGAAAGCATGCAGAGGACGGTTCACTGTGCATGTACCTTACAACAACACTGGATGTGAGAGGCCAGGCCGAAGAATGCTCGTCTGGATATGTATGGCTAAGCCGCGCTAAGAGGGGTTAGTCAGGGGGTGAGGATCAGTGGATGAACCCAGGACAGTCATCGGTTATCCCCTAGCGTCACACCAGCATGACAACGATTGGAGACAGTCCGGCAGCCTGCCAGAGAGAGTCTCCACGTGTCAGCTGAGATGGAATATATGCGTGTGTGGCGAGGCGCCCAATGAGGACGTCACACGCACCGCGCATAGATTGCGTGGCGCCGACGCGTGGTGGAAAGCCCGCCAAATCCCCACATCCAATAAAATTGGAGAGGAGGGGAAGGGGCGGGCACCCAGCAAGCGTCGCAGCTCCCGGAAAGAGACAAAAGCCGGCCCAGAGGCCAAAGAGCGCACGGACACAGATTGACCGAAGGGGAAAGAGGGGGCTGGAATGGAAGTATATCTAACAATGTAAACAAAGCCGCGATTGTGGCTAGTAAGCATGGGATCAGTGATTTATTTTTCCCGATCTCATGCTTTCCAGCCTGGAGGAGAGATGTGGGGTCTTATTGACCCTGCATCTCTCCATAAAGAGGACCATTCCATTACACACCATTCCTATCACAAGGGATGTTTACATTCCTTGTAATAGGAATAAAAGTGATCAAAAAAATTAAAATGTGAAAAAAGTGTAAAAAATAAAAAAAAATAAGTAAAAAATAAATAAAAATTAAAATAAAATTTAAACCGCCCCTGTCCCCGGTAGCTCGCGCTCAGAAGCGAACGCACACGTAAGTCCCGCCCACATATGTAAACGCCGTTCAAACCACATATGTGAGATATCGCCGCGTGCGTTAGAGTGTGTGCAACAATTCTAGCAGTAGACCTCCTCTGTAACTCTAAACTGGTAACCTGTAAAAATTTTCAAAGCATCGCCTATGGAGATTTTTAAGTACCGAAGTATGGCGCCATTCCATGAGTGTACGCAATTTTAAAGCGTGACATGTTAGGTATATATTTACTCGGCGTAACATCATCTTTCATATTTTACTAAAAAATTGGGCTAACTTTACTGTTTTGTTATTTTTTAATTCATGAAACCATTTTTTTTCCCCAAAAAAAAGGCGTTTGAAAAATTATTGCGCAAATACTGTGCAAGATAAAAAGTTGCAATGACCGTCATTTTATTCCCTAGGGTGTCCGCTAAAAAAACACATGTAAAGTGTTTGGGGGTTCTGAGTAATTTTCTAGCAAAATAATGATGATTTGTACATGTAGGAGAGAAGTGCCAGAATAGGCCCGGTATGGAGGTGGAATAAAAGGCCTGTATTGAAGTGGTTAAATAGGAAGCTCTCACATCCACACACAAAACTTTTTCATAAGGTGGAGGTTGTTTATCTAAGTTATGCTAGCCACATTTTACAGAAATACAACATGTTATGCTTAGTTTTCCATATACTGAGTGGTATGCCAAGAATAATCTAACCAATACCTAAGCTCAAAGTCAGCTATTGCAAGGTCCTCATGTTTCTTGATCCCAGTCAGACAAGTATGGTGCCATATCCCTAATGTAGCTTTGCACAGTCCAATCTTCCTGATTAATTTTCTTTCTTTCTCTGTTCTCCTTTTATTTACTGGTAATGCTCACACTCTTAAGACATTGTGGCTGAGACAAAAAAGTTGTCCATCTCCATCTCTCAAATTCCAGTAATAGGTATTGTTGTGCTATTTTCACTTTTTATAATGATGGTTAATGACCTTGTTATAAGGTTGTGTTTTGCTCTGCTAATGTGCCTTCGCTGAAAATTTTGAATTAAAGTTATTTAAAAATACATTTAAAATGGTGTAGTTATATTATACTAGCATTGACAAGGCTATTTAAAAGCTTTGGAAAATTAAAAGAACAAATACCAATTCCACAAATAAAATTCTTTATAGTTTCACAAATAATTTTCCTTTTGGTTACGTAATTTTCACATTGTACCAGTTGCAGATTACTGCATACCCCAGTGGAAATCAGCTAATATCTAATTAAACTTAGCAAAAGCTCCCATGTGATTTTCACAGGATATCCAATGTTTTTTGCAGAAAATAAGCAATTTTATTGTATCTAATTTAGGAAAACAGAACAAAGGGGAATAGAAAAAAAGATTTATTCCTTTTTTTACATTTGCTAAATATTTGATTACAAAAATGTGATTCTCTATGCAATAAAATGCCCCGTTTTCCTTTTTTAACCAGAAATTCAATTTTCATGCTTAAATGTGTGGTGTGCTCTGGTCATTTTTTACTGAATATCCCTTAGCACTACAGAACAAAATCAAGTTTCATTATTTATTATCCTTACCACATTCATACATGTTAGGAGCAATTTGGGTGGAGGATTATTAATATAGTAATGCCATATTTTTGGATTATGGATAGAAGCAGATATAGGGAGAATTTCACGCAGATTGTGTCTTAAACCTAAGATTTTACACTGCGAGGCATTAATGCTAACTACCAAGCCACTTTACTACCCCCTCATGCTGTGAAGGTCTAAAGGTTGTGTATCAGGATGAGAACAGAGGAAGTCACTGAGCCACTGTTGCTGTATCTCCAAAGTTCTAAGGGTAATAATGGCACAAGAACTTCCATAGAATGGCAGCAGCTAGGGATTCGATTGCTAGGGCAAACAATAGAGGTGAAAGGGGACAGCCTTGCCTAGTGCCTCTTCCGATTTTGAAGAATTCTGAGTTACAGCCTGGCAATTTTATTCTAGTGGCAGGGCCATCC
The DNA here is from genome assembly GCA_029206835.1 of Rana muscosa. Classification (NCBI taxonomy): domain Eukaryota; kingdom Metazoa; phylum Chordata; class Amphibia; order Anura; family Ranidae; genus Rana; species Rana muscosa. Next base: position 600,481,014 of record CM055122.1, on the reverse strand, counting down.
TACAACACCCAGATATAAAGGGTTATAGTTCTAATAACAAAACGTACAAACTCAGTATGTATGCGGATGACATGATACTATTTCTTACCCAACCCATAATAGCCTTACCAAACTTACTAGCCACACTCAAAAAATGTTCTGCTCTATCAGGGTTATCGGTAAATGTTTCAAAATCAGTGGGAATGCCAATAAATATTCCTCCTTCCCAATTTGATTCAATTCGCACATCCTTCAACTTCACGTGGTCCAATGATACTTTATCTTATCTCGGTATCCACCTTACCCCAGACCCCAAAGATTTAGCCACCAAAAATGATTTACCCATATTACAAAGACTGAGATTGATGTTAAAAACCTGGAAATCCTTCAATATTTCATTTTTAGGTAAAATTACTGCCATCAAAATGTCAATTCTACCAAAATTATTATTTCTATTTAGAGCACTCCCAATTAGAATAAATAAATTGATACTTACTAAATTTCAATCGGAAGTCAATAAATTTATATGGTCGGACTCCCACCCAAGAATTGCCCAATCTGTATTATATATGTCCACGAAAAGAGGTGGATTGGGACTCCCAAACTTTTGGTCATATTATCTAGCTGCAAGATGGGCACAGATTGCTCAATAGCATTTACATAACCCGAAAATCCCATGGGTAATATTTGAAAAATATTCAATACTACCCTACTCTATATCAGGATTACTATGGGGCAACAAAGTTTCCAATCATACTTTGGAAAGGCTGAACCTCTTAGTGGCCCATTCATACCAATTATGGAAACTGCATAATAAAACATTTACATTGACCTCTCCCACACTTCCCCTTGCTTCTTTTTTAGACGACCCTAAGTTCCTAAAAAGCTACCAAAACACTGATGAATTTGTTTGGTGGATTAACAATAATCTAATCACCCTTAATAGATTTATTGAGAATACTTCATTAACTTCGTTCTCGATACTAAAAACCAAATACGACATTCCCGATACAGAACTCAGAAGATTTTTCCAAATTAGAAACTTCTATTCAAATTTCCCATTGTTAGACAATACATCACCCACATTCTATGAGAATATCTGTACTAAATACCCAAGAAGAACAGGCCTAATATCAGAGATATATATAAACTTGATCAATAACACCAACCAGGTTAAATTACCATACATGCTCAAATGGGAACAGGAATACGACTTTGTATTGCCCCTCGAGAAATGGTCTGAATGTATTGACAATCTTCTTAAATGCACTAAATCTATCACAATTAGGGAAACTGCAGTTAAGCTATTTGCCAGGTGGTATCATACTCCAGCCAAACTCCATTCTATATTTCCCACAGTTCCCAATACCTGCTTTAGAGATTGCACCTCAATCGGCTCCTTCTCTCACATTTTTTGGGACTGTGAAAAAGCAGCCCAATTATGGAAACGACTAGAGAAATTTTCTTCTAAAATTTCAAACAAAATTATAACCCTTACCCTTCCCAATTGTCTCTTGTTCGCCCCGATTTTGGGTTTGAACACGTTTCAATTAAGAATAGTCCATACAATTTGTGTATCCATCCACTGGCTGATAGCTTATCATTGGAAATCCCCATCGTTACCAATTTCCCAATTGAAAATTAGAATAAACGACATTTACTTTATGGAAATTTTTTTGCATACCTTGCATAATACCATGCACCTACTGGATAAAAAATGTAACCTATGGTTCAAATATTCAGACTACCTTTTAGACCCATATTAGAATCCCCTTTTCACATCCAATTCTTTTATACACAAAAATAACCCTGCATTTCAAAATACTACTGATTCATTTATTTTCTATATGTAATAGATGTTGTCATAAATAAATAAAGGCGGTTACTCTGTCATAAATCATTATAATTATTGATTGAAAATACTGTAATTCTCTGATGTCATGACATAATGTTTGTACCATTATTTTGTACACAATAAAAAAGTTTGTAAACAAAAAAAGAACTTCCATAGAAAAAAAGTCTACCTCAAAGCAATTAGTTAAAAGCATTTTGGACCTTTCACAGTTCTTGACTCTCCATGCAAGTTCAAGTGCTGAGGGCTTCACAACAGGAATATGCATGTATTTGTCATCTGTCTGTCTGTTAAATGTTAATGTATGAAAACTTCTCTTTTACATGAGTTTTCCAATCTTTAAGTTTTCTCAGGAACCATGATTGTATTGAAAAAAACACTCAACTCTGCGCTATCTTGGTATGGTTTCAACAGCACTGTCCAGTGGGGTGTCCTCAGCCACAAAATAGTCTTACAGCTTTCTTAAAACAACACAAGGGATGCATGCAATGGACCTTAAAACACAATTTTAAAAGAAAAGCCACAGATCTGGTGGATTATGAAAGAAAGAACAATATTGAACTCACATTAGGTTTAGTTCTAACGCTCTACCTCCTTCCTGCAGAAAGACCAGGGGAGAAAAGTGGTGCACACCAGTATCCTTTGTGTACTACACATTTCAGCTCCACTCAATATATAAAGCATCCCAGAAAAGGCATTGTTTCCTTACCAGCATATTTTTATGAACATGGGGAATAAACCAGAAGATGTACAGTTTCATTGATTGCCAGAGAAAATTATTTTTGCTAATTTACAATTAAAGACAGTATTCTAACTCATTTCTGCTATACCATGAATGTGTTTCAGTTAAGCAATCACCAGGAAAATTGTATTGTTGGGATCAGGGGCTGCAGGGTCTTCTGAAGATTGTTTTTTTTTTGTCAAACCGATAAGGAGTGCAGGACAGAATAGGAGGAGAAAACCTGATGACATAATTTTTTTAAGATTCACTAGAAGTCAATAAGCAGCCAAGGCTGATTTTCATAAAAAAAGGTGATGGGCATCTAAATTTGATTAATCACCTTTAAAATGTAATTCTGTTTGTCACAATCTTTTGTACTTTTGGCCATGTTTTGGGACCACCTATAGGACTGTACATGTTTCTGTTTAGATTTGAAGTCCGCTTTAAATGTATGTCAATGAAATATTGGTAGCTTCTGCAGTAAGCTGATGAGTATCTTAACAGAACTGATTTTAATATAATCCTTGTAATTTTATTCCAGATTTTACTTAGTCCTTGTTGACAGTTTACAGCACTGCAGCAAACAGTATTGTACAGTATGACATTATGAAAACGGAAGCAGTCATCCGATGGTGTTTACATGCAGGGCAGTGTTAAGAAGTATTTTTATTATTAACCACTTCAGGATTAATAGTTGTGTACCAGTTATAGACCAAAGCAATTTTTACAATATAGCTATGGGATTTTTCCAGAGGGTAGTATTGGGAGCATTAGTGGTAGCTTGACTAAAGCACATAAACCCAAGATAGGTTTAGTAACAAGTCCTAGTTTCAATTTCGGGAACTCCCAATAAGAGGATAGTATGCGGCCAGTCTAAACTACGTGGCAAGTTCACCAATGCCAGGAGCCTGGCGGACAAGATGGGTGAACTAGAGATACTGTTGTACGAGGAGGATTTGGATTTTGTGGGAATTTCAGAGGCCTGGTTCAACAGCTCTCATGATTGGCTGGCAACCATTCAAGGGTAGACCCTTTATTGCAGGGATAGAGAGGGTAAAAAAGGGGGGTATGCCTATATATCAAGAATAATGTACAAGTGAATGTGAGAGATGACATCACTAAGGGAGCTAGGGAGGGGGTGGAATCCTTATGGGTAGAGCTCCAAAGGGATGAAGCTAAGGGGAAAATAACACTGGGAGTATGCTATAGGCCTCCTAACCTGTGGGAGGAGGGGGAGACAGATTTCCTATCACAATTTGGATTAGCAGCAAGGATGGGAAGTGTTATCATAATGGGGGATTTTAATTATCCAGACATAGACTGGGCGGAGGGAACCATGCATTCGTCTAAGGCTTGCCAGTTCCTAAATGTCTTGCAGGACAATTTCATGGGTCAGATGGTAGACGTACCAACTAGAAATAAAGCGTTACTGGATCTACTGATTACCAACAATACAGACTTGATCACGGATGTGTAAATACGGGGCAATTTAGGAAGCAACGATCACAGGTCAATTGGCTTCAGTATAAATCACACAAATAGGAAACATAAGGGGAATACAAAGACACTGAATTTCAAAAGAGCCAACTTCCCTAAACTACGAACCTTGCTAGAGGGCATAAATTGGGATAAAATCTTAGGAACAAAGAACATGTAGGAGAGATGGGTTTGCTTTAAGAGCATATTAAATAATGGCATAAGCCAATGCATCCCATTGGGTAATAAGAGAACAAAAGTCCTGGATGGCTTAACTCCAATGTAAAAATGCATATAAAAGCAAAGGAGAAGGCCTTCAAAAAATACAAGGTTGAGGGATCATCATCAGCATTCAAACTTTATAAAGAATGCAACAAGAAATGTAAGGGTGCAATTAAGGCCACTTAGAACACGAAAGACACATAGCGGAGGAGAGCAAAAAAATCCCAAGAAATTCTTTAAGTATGTAAACAGTAAAAAAGGGAGAAAAGACCATATTGGCCGCATAAAGAATGAGGAAGGACATATGGTTACAAAGGATGGGGGGATGGCAAAGGTATTGAATTCATTCTTCTCCTCAGTCTTCACAAGGGAATCGGGGACCTTCAGTAATCAAAACTGCAGTGTTGATCCTCATGACACATCACAGGATGCACCTCCATGGTTAACAGAGGACAGAATTAAAATTTGACTTGGGAAACTTAACAAATAATAAATCACCGGGACCAGATGGCTTGCACCCGAGGGGACTTAGGGAACTCAGTCAAGTAATTGCCAGACCATTGTTCCTAATATTTACTGACAGTCTTCTGACTAGAATGGTATCAGCTGATTGAAGAAAAGCCGATGTAGCACCAATATTTAAAAAAGGGCCCAAAATACATCCCAGGGAATTTTCGACCAGTTAGCCTAACATTAATAGTATGCAAGCTCTTGGAGGGGATTATTAGGCACTATATACAAGATTTTAGTAATGAGAACGGTATCAGCAGTAATCAGCATGGATTCATGAAGAATCGTTCTTGCCAAACCAATCTATTAACCTTCTATGAGGAGGTGAGTTGCCATCTAGATAAAGGAAGGCCCGTAGACGTGGTGTATCTGGATTTTTCAAAAGCATTTGACACAGTTCCCCATAAACGTTTTCTGCACAAAATAAGGTCCGTTATTATGGACCATAGGGTGAGTACATGGATTAAAAACTGGCTACAAGGGTGAGTTTAGAGGGTGGTGATAAACGGAGAGTACTCGGAATGGTCAGGGGTGGGTAGTAGGGTCCCCCAGGGTTCTGTGCTGGGACCAATCCTATTAAATTTGTTCATACATGACCTGGAGAATGGGGTAAACAGTTCCATCTCTGTATTTGCAGACAATACTAAGCTAAGCAGGGCAATAACTTCTCCGCAGGATGTGGAAACCTTGCAAAGAGATCTGAACAAATTAATGGGATGGGCAGCTACATAGCAAATAAGGTTTAATGTAGAAAAATTTAAAATAATGCATTTAGGTGGCAAAAATATGAATGCAATCTGAATGCAATACACTGGGGAGAGAACCTCTGGGGTAATCTAGGATGGAAAAGGACCTGTGGGTCCTAGTAGATGAATGGTCTAAGGTTATCAGTGGTGTACCCCAAGGTTCAGTGCTGGGACCCTTACTTTTTAATATCTTTATAAATGATATTGGGTCTGAGATCAAAAGTAACATTTCTGTCTTTGCAGATGACACCAAGCTATGCAGTGGAATAACGTCCTTACAGGATGTAGCCAATTTACAAGCCGACCTCAATGCTCTGTCTAATTGGGCGACTATGTGGCAGATGAGGTTTACTGTTGTTAAATGTAAAGTTATGCACTTGGGGGCTAAGAATATGAATGCATCATACATACTAGGGGGAATACAACTGGGGGGATCCGTAGTGGAGAAGGATCTGGGGGTTTTGGTAGATCATAAGCTCAATAATGGCATGCAATGCCAAGCTGTGGTTTCCAAAGCGAGCAAAGTCCTTTCTTGTATTAAGAGAGGTATGGACTCCAGAGAGAGAGATATAATTTTGCCCCTGTACAAATCATTAGTAAGGCCTCATCTGAAATACGCAGTTCAGTTTTGGGCACCAGTTCTCAAAAAGCATATCGGGGAACTGGAGAAAGTGCAGAGAAGGGCAACCAAACTGATAAGAGGCATGGAGGAGCTCAGCTATGAAGAAAGATTAGAGGAACTGAATTTATTCACTCTTGAGAAGAGGAGAATAAGGGGGGATATGATTAACATGTACAAATATATAAGGGGTCCATATAGTGAACTTGGTGATGAGTTATTCACTTTACGGTCAACACAGAGAACAAGGGGGCACTCTTTACGTCTAGAAGAAAAAAGATTTCATCTCCAAATGCGGAAAGGTTTCTTCACAGTAAGAGCTGTGAAAATGTGGAACAGACTCCCTGCAGAGGTGGTTCTGGCCAGCTCAGTAGATTGCTTTAAGAAAGGCCTGGATACTTTCCTAAATGTACATAATATAACTGAGTACTAACAGTTCTAGGTAAAGTTGATCCAGGGTAAATCCGATTGCCTCTCGGGGGATCAGGAAGGAATTTTGTCCCCTGCTGTAGCAAATTGGATCATGCTCTGCTGGGGTTTTTTGCCTTCCTCTGGATCAACTGTGGGTATAGAATTGGGTATATGGGATTGCACGATATTTTTTTATTTTATTTTAGTTATTTTTTTATGGTTGAACTGGATGGACTTTGTCTTTTTTCAACCTGACTAACTATGTAACTATGTAAGCTCAGCAATGGCATGCAATGCCAAGCTGCTGCTAACAAAGCAAACAGAATATTGGCATGCAATAAAAAGGGGATTAACTCCAGAGATAAAATTATAATTCTCCCACTCTACAAGACTCTGGTCCGGCCGCACTTAGAGTATGCTGTCCAGTTCTGGGTCCAGTCCTCAGGAAGGATGTACTGCAAATGGAGCGATATTAGTTATGAGGAAAGGTTGAGAGCACTGAACTTATTCTCTCTGGAGAAGAGATGCTTAAGAGGGGATATGATTTCAATTTACAAATACTGTACTGGTGACCCCACAATAGGGATAAAACTTTTTTGCGGAAGGGAGTTTAACAAGACACGTGGCCACTCATTAAACTTAGAAGAAAAGAGGTTTAACCTTAAACTACGTACAGGGTTCTTTACTGTAAGAGCGGCAAGGATGTGGATTTTCCTTTCACAGGCGGTGGTCTAAGCGGGGAGCATAGATAGTTTCAAAAAACTATTAGATAAGCGCCTGAACGACCACAACATACAGGGATATACAATGTAATACTGACATATAATCACACACATAGGTTGGACTTGATGGACTTGTGTCTTTTTTCAACCTCACCTACTATGTAACTATATAACTATGAATTATTTATTTGTCAATACCTTTGTCATTGCTTAGTGATAAAGACATTGTTTTAATATGGGAAACAAAGTTGTAATGGGCGAAAAAGTGTTTCATTTGGTGCTATTTTTGGTGGTGTATTTTACTAGTCGTAGTTTTTAAAACAACAAAAAATTGGTACAAAGTATGTTAATTTACATAAGAGTTAAATTAAAAGAAAAACAAAAATACTAAATAAAAAAAATTGAAGAAAACTATTGTAACGACACCCCAAATATGAAAGGGGTTTAACGCCGTTTAAAGATATTCCCCCTCCTGGACACAAATTCACTGTCGATCCTCCACAGCCAGACGACCACTTCCCATAGGAATTAATCCTTCTGAAAGAACGAGACGCACTCTGTATCTTTCTCTGGATAGACTGACTTTATTGCCAAAAACATTGTAACTTTTATACACATCCAATACTGCATTAATCTAAAATGAACAATGGTCCAGCTCCACCCACAACATATCAAGACCCAATACACATTTGACAGTAGGCTAGCTTTTGTCTCCCAATACCCATCTCTTAGAAGGCAACAGCTAATCCCTTTATGTTTAAATAACTATGCATGACCTTTATATTCACCAGACTGTCTGTTACTTTACAATACACACAAGGACAGACTTAATTTCCCCAATCCACATCACCACAAACAATGAACAGGTCTTTTAGAAGCTGCGATTCATTAGCATTACACTAGGCAGGCAGGTGATTGAGGCTGAACACATCCGTATCTCTCAATTAACCTGTTGAGTTCAGAATCAGTAAATAGTCCTTTACAGATATCCTTGGGAATATGGTGGATAAATATTACAGACCCATTTTAGGTAGTCCAAGATATATTTCTTAATGTCCATTATTTCCTGGCTCACCCTGTGTCCAAAGTGACCCCCCTGTCACACATCTCCCCTTTCGGCAGGAGACTAACACAGGAGGTGACCCCAGACGGGTTGACTCCGAAGTTAGTCCATAGGTCCATTCTTCTAATGCCGGTATCCACACAGTACCCCAAATAAATTGCTCCAAACAGAGCATTACTTACCCAGCCAACCTCTTTCTCTCTCAGAGAACATACCTGCCGCTGGGAAGAAGACAGGGTGACTGGGCTCAGTCCGTCATGCTGTTGGGGATCTGGGCTGACTGCCCAGCATCCCTGGGGTATACAAGTGGAGACTGAAGTCCCATCCACTTGTGGTAGGTGAAAATCCCCCAGTGCTTGCAAAGCAAGGCTGACATCCTCCTGTCTCAGTGTCACACCATTTTCTGGGGTTGGGTCAGTGAAGACCGAAGTCCCATCCAGTACCTCAGGAACTCCCTCTTCTGTTAGTTGAGAGCAGAGGCCCGCGGCACTCTGCTCTGTTGCCAGCTCTTCTGCTGGGTTGCTGTGAGTGGAGACCGCAGTCCCATCCACCAATATCAGCTCAAGTTGCAGTTGTGTGCAGAGGCCAGTAGCATTCTGCCCTGCTGCCAGTGATTCAGCTGGGGGTAAAAGCTTTACCACCTCAGCTTGTTGCTGGAGAGAGGGGCCAACTGCCCCAGCTCCCTGAAACTCCACAGTTGTTTCCGGTGCTGGGCAGAGGTTGCTATCACTCTGCCCTGTTGCCAGCACTTCTGCTGGGGACTCCACACCATCTGCTCTGGCTAACTGTTGGGGAGGGAAAAGGGCTGCTTCTCCTCCCTGCATCTCTGAAATCCCCTGGGAAAGAGGAACCATCACCTTCTCACCTCGGGCCTCTAAAACTGCCACGGGTGTAGAGCAGGGGTCTGTAGCACTCTGTCCTGCTGCCAGTACTTGAGCAGATGATGCATAATTCATAACATCCTCTGAACAGTCCCTTAAGTCCATACCTTCTGTAATCTGTGGCTGGGGAGATGAGCCAACTGCCCTAGCTCCCTGGAACTCCATATCATCCACTTCGGCTTTAGGGATGGCAATCTTTAGATTTTCCACTGCTGATTCTTCAGCCAGGCTGGCTCCCTGGAACTCCATATCATCCACTTCAGCTTTAGGGATGGCAATCTTCAGATTTTCCACTGCCGATACTTGAGCCAGGATTTCAGAGTTGTCCACTGGTATTTCCTGATAGTCCCAGGCAAAGGTAGCACCACCCTGCTGCTGAGCAGAATCTAGCAGATGTCTGTAGGCGATCTCCGATTGCCGTATCTCCGCCGTTCTCCGCTCATGTTGCCGCTCTAGTTCTCTCTTTTGTCGCTCTAGTTCTCTCTTTTGTCGCTCTAGTTCTCTCTTTTGTCGCGCATCCTGCAGCTGGATGCCTCTAATGGCTTCCTGTATGGCGGTCTCTGATGGGTTAGCACCATGTAATGCCAAGCGCTGTCGAACTCGTTGCTGAAACAAGTCTTCAACTGACCGGGGTCCTGCATCACCAACCCTCTGGTCCATCTCGGCTAGCTCCCTGATCAAGGTGGCCTTGTTCTTTGTCCCACTGGTCCCTTCTCGGCTCTCAAGTAGGTCTTTCAGCGTGGCTTTCCTGCAGGCTGCATAGCTGGTCATTCACTGTGGTGGTTTGGAGTGTCCCAGGAACTGGAGGGAAAATCCCGCTGCTGCCAACCAATGTAACAACACCCCAAATACGAAAGGGGGGGAACGCCATTTCGATCTCTTCCCTCTCCTAGACACAAATTCACTGTCGATCCTCCACAGCCAGATGACCACTTCCCATAGGAATTAATCCTTCTGAAAGAACGAGACGCACTCTGTATCTTTCTCTGGATAGACTGACTTTATTGCCAAAAACATTGTAACTTTTATACACATCCAATACTGCATTAATCTAAAATGAACAATGGTCCAGCTCCACCCACAACATAACAAGACCCAATACACATTTGACAGTAGGCTAGCTTTTGTCTCCCAATACCCATCTCAGAAGGCAACAGCTAATCCCATTATGTTTAAATAACTATGCATGACCTTTATATTCACCAGACTGTCTGTTACTTTACAATACACACAAGGACAGACTTAATTTCCCCAATCCACATCACCACAAACAATGAACAGGTCTTTTAGAAGCTGCGATTCATTAGCATTACACTAGGCAGACAGGTGATTGAGGCTGAACACATCCGTATCTCTCAATTAACCTGTTGAGTTCAGAATCAGTAAATAGTCCTTTACAGATATCCTTGGGAATATGGTGGATAAATATTACAGACCCATTTTAGGTAGTCCAAGATATATTTCTTAATGTCCATTATTTCCTGGCTCACCCTGTGTCCAAAGTGACCCCCCTGTCACAACTATGTGCAAAAAAATAAATATTTTTTGTTATAAATGATAATATTTAAATAAAAACAATAAAATTAAACAGAACTTAGGAGGAAGGTTTAAATGAAGCTCAGTGGAAGTATTAATGGGTGAATTTGAGTTAAGTATAACTAGTCTTTATCAATTTCAAAAATGTACTTTATCAGCTTATAGCCTTTTAGCATTCCCCGTGACTATTATATGCTGCAATAGTGTTATACATCTTGGAATCTTTACAGTGCCTTGAAAAAGTATTCATACCCTTTGAAATTTTCCAAATTTTGTCATGTTATAACCAAAACCATAAATGTATTTTATTGGGATTTTATGTGACAGACCAACACAAAGTGGCACATAATTGTGAAGTGGAAGGAAAATGATAAATGGTTTTCATTTTTTTTACAAATAAATATGTGAATATTTGTATTCAGCCCCCCTGAGTCAATGCTTTGTAGAACCAGCTTTCGCTGCAATTACAGCTGCAAGTTTTTTTGGGGATGTCTCTACTAGCTTTGCACATCCAGAGAGTGACATTTTTCTTTGCAAAATAGCTCAAGCTCTGTCAGATTGCATGGAGAGGGTCTGTGAACAGCAATTTTTAAGTCTTAGCACAGATTCTCAAATGGATTTAGGTCTGGACTTTGACTGGGCCATTCTAACACATGAATATTCTTTGATTTAAACAATTCAATTGTAGCTCTGGCTGTATGTTGAGGGTCATAGTCCTGCTGGAAGATGAACCTCTGTCCAGTCTCAAGTCTTTTGCAAACTCTAACAGGTTTTCTTCTAGGATTGCCCTGTATTTGGCTCCATTCACCTTCCCATCAACTCTGACCAGCTTCCCTGTCCCTGCTGCAGAAAAGAATCCCCACAACATGAGGCTGCCTGCACCATGTTTATGGTGGAGATGGCTTGTTCTGGGTCATGTGCAGTGTTATTTTTCCACCAAACAGCATTTTGCTTCTAGGCCAAAAACATAAATTTTGATCTCATCTGACCAGTGAACCTTCTTCCACATGTTGGCTATGTCCCCCACATGGCTTCTCGCAAACTTTCAACAATGGATTTCTTCTTGCCACTCTTTCATAAAGGCCAGATTTGTGGAGTGCACGACTAATAGTTGTCCTGTGGACAGATTCTCCTACCTGAGCTGCGGAACTTTGCAGCTCTTTCAGAGTTACCATTGGCCTCTTGGCTGCTTTTCTGATTTATGCTCTTCTTGCCCGGCCTGTCAGTTTAGGTGGACGGCCATGTCTTAGTAGGTTTGCAATTGTGCCATACTCTTTCCTCTTTCAGATGATGGATTGAACAGTGCTCTGCAAGATGTTCAAAGCTTGGGATATTTTTTTAAAACCTAACCCTGCTTTAAACTTCTCCACAACTTTATCCTTAACCTGTCTGGTTTGTTCCTTGGCCTTCATGATTCTGTTTGTTCACTAAGGTTCCCTAACAAACCTCTGAGGGCTTCACAGAACAGCTGTATTTATAATGAAATTAAATTACACACAAGTGGACTCTATTTACTGCAACCAAAGGGAGACACACCGCTCCAGGCAAAACAGGTGCAGACCCCGGCTCACCACCGTCAAACTCGTACAGAACAAAGAATTGGCTGCATACTGGAGCTCCAAAATCGCTTGATGAGTCTTTATTGTCACAAATGTCAGATGAACACAGGAACAGCAGTTACAGCAGTTGATGCATTTCATAAGCGATGGCTTGCTTGTTCACAACAAGCAAGCCATCGCTTGTAAAATGCATCATATGCATCAACTGCTGTAACTGCTGTTCCTGTGTTTGTCTGACATTTGTGACAATAAAGACTCATCAAGCGATTTTGGAGTTCAAGTGTGCAGCCACTTCTTTGTTCTGGACTCTATTTACTAATTAGGTGACTTCTGAAGGCAATTGGTTTCACTAGATTTTAGTTAGGGGTATCAGAGTAAAGGGGGCTGAATACAAATGCACGCCACACTTTTCAGATATTTATTTGTAAAGAAAAAAACATTTATCATTTTTCTTCACAATTATGTGCTACTGTGTGTTGGTCTATCACATAAAATCCCAATAAAATACATTTACATTTTTGGCTGTAATATGACAAAATTTGGAAAATGTCAAGGGGTATGAATATTTTCAAGGCACTGTAGGTTTCATAAAGCCCACAGTAATTATTATTATTTTTGTTTGGATGGAGTGAAGGTATGAAAATAACCTCTGTAAGGTTTTTATTGCTGTCCATGCCCCTGCTGGGAGAATGAATCCGTCTTCTTGTCCTGGTGACCAATTTCACTAAGACAGAAATTAGGAAACAATATTCTACAATTGACCTTGGAACTGGAATAGAGAGAAAATATTCCAATGAATGACAACTGTTTAAGAAGTGATCTCCCCTTTCTTTGTATAGGTTTCCTCTCTCTTCCTGTTGTGTCAGAGAGGAATCTTTCCAACAGGACACAAACAGCAACAAAAACCTGACTTTTAGTGTAGTCCATGTAGTAGAAATTTAAATAACATAACAGGCCCTTATGTGGTTAAAGAAAGAAAAATCATATCTGAAGTTCCCTGCAATAGAAGAGCAATGATGCAACCTTCAGCAAAATGCTGACACTTCCAGGTGTGTCAGATGCATAAGTTCCTGCAATGCCTGGTGACTCTATCCTCCACATCCTATATCACTGCTGTATGCTATAGTGTCATAAGGGTTGGAGGAAGGAGCCACAGTGTGCAGTGGGGGACACAGGCATCCAACACCCCACTAAGTGTTGACTGCAACAAAGTCATATGGAGACTACCAAAGAGGTGTGTGCAATACCTCTTCTTTTGCACAAACTTTTGTTTATTTAGATTGCACTGAGATTTAGCCTTTTTAGAAGCTCTCATTGTCTCTTTTATTAACCCTAATGGACATTTCACACTGCTGCACTATGGTTTGGCCACAGTGCAGGTGTACTCATGGTTTTTGTGTGGATTACCTGTGGTTTCCCATAGAGTTTCTATTTGACACATTTTCTGAACGCTCACTAAAAGTCATGCATTCGTCATCTTTGGTGCGCTTTCAGAAAACACACAAAACACGCGGGGCATAATAGAAAGTCTATGGGAAATCGCAGGTAACCCACATGAAAATCAGAGGTACACCTGTGGTGCGACCAAACCATAGCACAGCGGAGTGTAATATGGCCCTAAAGTGAAATGCTTCAATACATCAATATTAAATAATAAAAAGATTTGGACAGTGGCCTTTTAAAATCATTAATTTAAGCAATTCTTCTTGCAAAAATAAGTAAAAAAAAAAAAAATCTGAAACATGAAATCCATACTAGCACTGTCAAATATATTTATTGATAACCCCAGTGTAAAATATATGAGGGGGTTCATGAACACAGAGTAAATGCACACCATATTTAGGAGGCTTTATAAAGTGGTAGCCAGGGTACCCAGAAATCCTAATGCTGCTTGCACTGCCAGTTCTTTACAAATTCATTTGATTATAAAGGATTACATTGTAATATGTTTATACAAAAGTTTAGCCTTGTAGGTATTGTGCACTAGGCAGCAACAGTTGTTAAAATGTGTACAAACTGCTTTGTTCTTTATTTTGTATTTAATGTCTATTTTTTTTTTTTTTAACAAACAACATTTTTCCCAATGGATTTGTCTAAAGAATGAATGAAGGCTAAGGAAATGCTGGCATATTCATTCTGAAAGTGATTGATGATAAGATTAGCTATGCTGAGACTTATGGGACTTTTTAATGGTTTGTTAAAAACGCTTTGCTTTGATTTTATCTTTGTTGTCTTCAGTCTGGGTACTAATTGTTTGGCGCAAATTATACTATCAAGTTTGCTCCATTTCCTGGTACAAGGTATTGTTGTTTGAATGTCTTCTATAGACTTTCACATTTCAGAAACTAATAAAACTTTCTGCATCTATGAATGGTCAAATACTTTTTTAGTATCAATGAGATGGCTAAGAGACAGTTTTTAGTGTTATATATAACCTTCAAAACTTGATTAACCACCTATCATATTATCTGCATTGTTCTGTCAAAGAAAATATGATGCAGAAGGATATTGAAGCAACAAAACTAGAATATATTTAGAACATTTTACAAGCTATAGATCTGAATCTCCATTACCTTATGTCTGTAATTCATCAGCAGTACCAAGGGTTTATGAAGGTTACATGCATTGTTCTAGTGCTGGCAAACCATTTTTTACAGTATAGCACTTCAGTATTTTGCAGCAAGACACTTTATGTCATACTGCTTTAAAAAGGTATATAAGATGTCAAGAACAGATGCCAAAATCAAATACCCATAACCTTGCTGAAAGGAACTAGAACTTTATAAAGATGCTGTATATGTTAAACTGGAAGTACACATAAAGGCAGTTACACAGTTTTGGCTGGGTTTGACAAAGTTTAAAAAGACATTGACCTGTCCTGTTTGATGGCCCATTATGTGGAACAGACCAACCTACACTGGTGGCACCACTGCTTAGCATAAACATTTGTTTATGCTATTGAACAGGAATCTTAGGATGTGAAGGATCAGTAACTTTAAACAAAGCCAAATCATGCCAGAGACCAATGGGAATTGAACAGGCGGTTTTAGATTAACATTTTAAGGATCAGCCTGGCATGTTAAATCATCCACTGGCGTTATCTAAAGCCTCGTACACACGACCGAGAATCTCGTCGTAAAAAACACGCCGTTTTTCTCGACGAGATTCTTGTCAAGCTTGACGAGCTTCTTGTCAAGCTTTCCTTGCATACACACTGTCAATTCCAAATCTCGTCTTTGGAAAGCGCGGTCACATACAGCACGTACAATGGCAGTATAAAGGGGAAGTTCGATTTCAATGGCGCCACCCCTTGGGCTGCTTTTGCTGATCTCGTGTTACCGTGTGTGAAGTAAATGTTTGGGAAAAGACGATTCGCGCTTTTCAGTCTTCGGGCTTTCAGTTCCTTTTCTGCAGTTCAGTTTGTGCTTGTGGGTTCGTATCTTGTCTTTCAGGGCGTGTAGTCAGGCTGTATCTGTTTTACAGTGCGTTCTTGTCCGCTCGTTTCTGATTTTCAGGTCGTTCTTTATAGGCCTTGTTGTTCTTAAGTGCATTCTGTTTAGTACGTTCTGATCAGACGACCGTCTTCTAGCCATGTCGTGGGAACCTTCTCGTCGTAGAGTTCCTGCTGTGCAGGCGCTTGGTGTTGGTCTGCTTGTCTTGGACCAAGACCAGACCATGAACAGGGTGAGGAGGAGTTCATGGACCAAGAATTGGTTTCTCCAGCGGGACCAATTCTGTCATATGCCTCTGATGCGGGAGATCCAGGAGAATAATCCTGATGACTACAGGAATTTTCTTAGGATGTCTGACCCCGTTTTTCAGCATCTGTTGGCTTTGGTGTCCCCCTATATCACCAGGCAGAACACCGTTGTGCGGGAAGCCATCAGTGCTGAGCAGAGGCTCATCACCACGTTACGCTACCTGGCGACTGGGAGAAGTCTGCAGGACCTGAAGTTCATGACAGGCATCTCCCCCCAGGCTCTGGGCCTCATAATCCCAGACACCTGTTCTGCCATCATCCAAGTCCTGCAGGAGGACTATATTAGGGTAAGTTTTCTCCTTTAACATCACATTCTATGTATTTCATGTATGCTAATGTAATGTATTTCTTTCATCCTTCCCTAATTACCATGATTGTAAAATGCTGGGAATATCCCCTTTGTCCCCATGCATGCTATACGTTTTTAATGCCCCTTTTTTGTCCTCCATGCATATTTTCCTTCACCAACCTCTCCAGCATGCTATCCTGGGCCCAAACACACCTAGCCTAGTCACTTCCTAGTGTATTTTGTCAGCTCCATTAAAGCGCTTTACCCTCCCCCCCTAAACACCCCCTAAAATGATTACAAATGTATATTTCTCTTTTGTTTTTGGATTCACAAACTCATCTAGCCCCCCCAAATATTTTTACAATGAGGGGGTGATGAATATGATACTTGAGCCTTCTATTTTAGTATTTAAAAACACATTAAACTGAAAGTTCTGCTGATGTTGGGCAAGAATGTATTTTTGTATAATCTGCTTGCAATGTTATGTGCAAAAGTACTAATAATTTTTCATCCATTTTGCCACGCGGTGGGACTTCCCCAACTGTGGTGGAGCCATTGACGGGAAGCATGTCCGCATCGTGCCACCACCCCGTTCTGGGTCCTATTTCTATAATTATAAGGGGTTTCATAGCATCGTGCTGATGGCGGTGGTGTCAGCACAGTATGAATTCCTCTATGTGAATGTCTGGAAGAATGGCCGGATGTCCGATGGGGGAGCCTTCAGCCAGACGGAGTTTGCCCTCCGTCTCCAGAGTGACTACCTTGCATTGCCACCAGATGCAGGGAATGTTGAAGGACTCCCCTTTGTGTTTTTGGCTGATGAAGCCTTTGGACTTGGACGGAATCTCATGAGGCCATTTCCCCAAAGGACCCTGACCCCGGAGAGGAGGGTGTTCAACCACCGGCTGGCCAGGGCCCGAAGAGTCGTGGAAAATGCCTTCGGGACAATGGCCAGCCGGTTCTGGCTTTTTATGACACCTATTAACTTGGCGGGGTACAAACTGAACTACATTGTTTTCTGTTGCTGCGTGCTGCATAATTATCTTTGCATCAAATCACCTAATTATATGGCCTAAATTGGGCCTGAGGCTAGACTTTTAGGTGACAATACCTTGCCGGGCCTGGAATCTGGCCGTCCTGGCTTGCCCCCCCAAAACGCCCGTGAGGTTCGTCAAAAATATGTGGACTATTTCACTGGTAGGGGGGCAATTCCTATGCCAGGCCATGCTTAATTTAAAAAAAAAAAGAATCTTGTTTAATCAGATTTTTGGATGTATTGCAGGTGTTTTTTTTAGCCGTCTCCTAGTTTTTCTTAGTGCACTTGTAGTGCCAAGTGTATTTTCCTTTAGTAAATACCAACCATTTCTCTGTTAACACCAAAAATATACTCAAAAAAGATTATAGCGGATGTGATAAAGAAGCTACACTTTGTTGTTGTTCAAAAATTTTACTCTGTGCACATTCACACATGGTAAATCTAACAATTTTGGTGTTATAAAATATATTTTTTTTTTGGTTGGCCATAAATAGGCCTTTTTTTTTTTTTGGTAAGAAAATACAAAACTCTCATTACCATACAACAAAGTACAACAAATATAAACCTCTCGGCAATATCAGACATTCTATTTTAGAAACAATGTCTCTATCTGCCCTTCATAATATGGGGTGTCACCCCTGAACAAGCCAAAATTTGAAGATGCACACAATTTTGAGGGTTTTAAAAAGGGTTATTTCCCTCCTGATCCCTATTGTCAACATGTGCTATCTGCCATTATGGGTGATCAGTGGACGTGTTTTGGGGGTGCAACTCCTTCTTCCTTTCACCTACTTGAGATGTGAGGAAGGGGTTGAACCCACAAAAACCGTACATGGATATCCCCTGATGGCAGATGGCACATGTTGACACACTGTGTGCATCTTCAAATTTTGGCTTGGTTTTAAAAGTGCAAAACATTTTTGGAAAATATAGGAAACTAGAAAAAGGGGGGTTTTGTGCTTCATTCAATTTGCCCCAAAACATCAATGATGTCCTTAAATGTTTGCTCCATAACATTCATCATTTTCTTCATTCTGTCCAGTTCACTACAGGTACTACACTCCATAACTTGCTGGATGATTCTTTGGGCACTATCACTAGAGAAACAAGGACTTTCTTTCTCAACATTTTCATCCCCTAAAAAATAAACATAAAAGGTATTATAACTCTGCAGGCCTACATCTCTTTCCTGAAGCTGTGGTGACAGACACTGACCTGTTGTGGTGACAAGTTCCACCACGTCATCCACTTCTCCTTCCTCTACTTCTCCTTCCTCCACTTCTACTTCCTCCACATCCTCAGGTTGGGGTTCTTGGTAAGGTTGGTGTTCTCTCTGAGGTGTGGGGTTCCTGTGCTCCCTGGAGTGGTGTCCTCCCAGTCTTCTCTCCCCTATGAGAATGAAACAAAAGGTATACTTAGCACACAGATATATATTTTTTTAAATAGGAACATGATACATTGCATGGAAGTGGGGTACAAGTGTCTGTTTGGGCAGAGTTACAAGCTGAAGACATTATTTAAAAATAAACTATTCTTGACTATTCACCTTTTTATGACAAGTTTTTCACATGGAGATACCCCAAAAATACACCTGTGTGGGGCACCCTAAAAAGGTTGTTCTGTTGGGCCACACTATAGTGCTCCTGTGAGTGCAGATGTGTAAACAGCTGCTGAGTGTCCTCTCCTTTACACTGATTCAAGTTTTCATTTCATTCTAGTTCCAAACCCATCATCTAGACAACAATGTACTAACATTTATGGAATAAAAACAGGCATGTCTATAAATCTATTTAACCCTGTATCTTCTCCAAACATCGTATGTAGTGGGTGAACGATGTGTCTGTAACGACCGATTACTGGGCCCACTAAATTTGGCGAGATTACATTTTCTAAGGTCCAATAGTAAAAAGCAACAACATGGAGCAACATAAAAGTTATGAAATACAATAATAGGAACACACGACAAGTACTTACTTTTTTCTAGCATTCTCTTAATACTCCTTAACTGCTCCGGCTCCCTCAGTTTGAGGTCAGACCACCTCTTTCTAAACTGCTCCTTTGATCTTTTCACCCCGAAATTCTTCTTCAGACTTCTTCAGACTTTTCACTAATTTCTTCATGATTTTGGACTTCCTTAGATTAGGGTGGGTATAGGGCCCATGCTTTGCATCATAATCCGACTTTATCAATATGTCCACCATCTCCGCCATTTCCGCGAAAGACATATTAGATGTCTTGAATCTCCTCCTTGATCGTGACGTTTCACGGTCCGGGCTTGTCTCATCATCGTTATTTTATGAATTACCAGGCACCTGCTGTGACTCCGCCATATCGTCTGCGCGCCGAAAGAGAAGGGACGGGGAAAAGTTGATAATGTGAACGTCATGGGCAGGCGACGTGTGCGGGGTTTCACGCATGCGTAGTGTATATAAAGCAAACACACATGTGACTAGTGATGAGCCAAACACCCCCGGGTTCGGTTCGCACCAGAACCCGCGAACGGACCGAAAGTTTGCACGAACTTTAGAACCCTATTAAATACAATGGATGCGAACGTTCGAAATCTAAAGTGCTAATTATAATGACTATTATGCATGTTATTGTCCTAAAAAGGGTTTGGGAACCCGGGTTCTGCACCAGGGGACATGTATCAATGCAAAAATAAGTTTTAAAAACGTCCGTTTTTCGGGAGCAGTCATTTTAACCACTTCCCTACCCAGCCATAGACAAATGACGTCCACAGATGGGATCTCCCATCCTGGGTGGACGTCATATGATGTCCTCGGCTTTGTAGGGGGATATCTGAATGATGCCTGCAGCTAGAGGCATCATTCAGATATCCTTTTGAAGTGCCAGCGATTCTGTGCACCATAAGAATGATCATAGCGGCGGTTCCACCGCTTGATCGTTCTTATAGGCGGCGGGAGGGGACACCCCCCCCTCCCGCCGCCATCCGGTGCTTCTCCGGGCTCCCCCGTGCGATCGGGGACCCGGAGCGAATCTTCCGGCATCGTTGGTGGAGTCACGTGATGACATAGAGATGACTGGTGACCAGATGGTCACCAGTCATCTCTATGATCGTCGGAGGCCCGGGCGCGATGTGATGACGTCACGCCCGGGACTCAAAAATGTAAACAAAGCCGCCGTTGCGGCTGTAAGTATGAAATCAGTGAAAAATTTTTCACTGATCTCATGCTTTCCAGCCTGGAGGAGAGATGTGGAGTCTTATTGACCCCACATCTCTCGATAAAGAGAACCTGTTACACACATTCCTATTACAAGGGATGTTTACATTCCTTGTAATAGGAATAAAAGTGATCAAAAAAAAAAAAAAAAGTAAAATCATTGTAAAAAAATAAATAAATAAGTAAAATAAATAAATAAATAATAAAAAAAAAATTAAAACGCCCCTGTTCCCGGTAGCTCGCGATCAGAAGCGAATGCACACGTAAGTCGCCCACATATGTAAACGCCGTTCAAACCACGCATGTGAGGTATCGCCGCGTGCGTTAGAGCGCGTGCAACAATTCTAGCACTAGACCTCCTCTGTAATTCTAACCTGGTAACCTGTAAAAAAAATTAAAGCGTCGCCTATGGAGATTTTTAAGTACCGAAGTTTGGCGCCATTCCATGAGTGTGCGCAATTTTAAAGCGTGACATGTTAGGTATCTATTTACTCGGCGTAACATTATCTTTCATATGTTCCCAAAAAATTGGGCTAACTTTACTGTTTTGTTATTTTTTAATTCATGAAACCATTTTTTTTTTTTAAAAAAGGCGTTTGAAAAATTATTGCGCAAATATTGTGCAAGAAAAAATGTTGCAATGACCGTCATTTTATTCCCTAGGGTGTCTGCTAAAAAAACATATATAATGTTTGGGGGTTCTGAGTAATTTTCTAGCAAAAGAATGATGATTTGTACATGTAGGAGAGAAGTGCCAAAATAGGCCCGGTATTGAATAGGTACAAAAAGCCCTGTATTGAAGTGGTTAATGATGCATAAAGTGAAAAAAAAAAGTCGAATATTCCTTTAAATATCGTACCTGGGGGGTGTCTAAAGTATGCCTGTGAAGTGCCACGTGTTTCCCGTGTTTAGAACTGTCCCTGCACAAAATTACATTTCTAAAGGAAAAAAAGCCATTTAAAACTGTTTGCGGCTTTAATGTAATGTCTGGTCCCGGTAATATGGATGAAAATCTTTAAGAAAAATGGCATAGCTACCCCATCACACCCCCCCCCCCACCCCAGCCCATTACCAGCCCCTTTGGGTCTTGTATGGATATTAAGGGGAACCCCGCACACAAAATAAAAAGGCCCTATATACTCTGAACAGCCGTATACAGGCGGTGCATACAAGACAGGGACTGTAGGTTTGTTCTTATGTAGAATCTGTTTGTAATTTTGAACAGGGACATTGTTTAAGTGTAGCTCCAGCCAAAAAAATCTATTTTTAAGCTTTTTGGAAAACATAGGGAAGGGTTATCACCCCTGTAACATTTGTTTTGCTGTCTGTGCAGTGTGCACCTCTTCAGAACAGTTCACCTCACTTTCCGTCCTAATGACAAATGTTTTTTGAAAATTTTGTTTTTTTATTGAAACAAGAATTGGTGATAAAGCATCAGTGGAGAGGAGACACTTTTTTCCCATATTAACTGTTACAGGAGAGAATTTGCCTTCCTAGGGGTAGATTTCCTCTCACTTCCTGTTGTATCCTTCCGTTTTGTAAGTTGGATGTTTGAAAGTAGGGGCCTGCCGTATATACTCAGCTGAAATTTGCCCCTTACATGTTGGTGTTGCCACAACACTGTGAGCCCTCACAGTTACTCTTGGTGGGCGCATGAATGGGCCCTGCTGTGAATTATTAGATCAAGAATTGTAATTGCATGCCCCTGTTGAACAGGGGCTGAAAAATTGGGCCTTTGGTGGTGGTGGTGGTGGTGGTGTTGACACAACACTGTAAGGCCTCACAGTTACTCTTGGTGGGCGCAGGAATGGGCCCTGCTGTGAATTATTAGATCAAGAATTGTAATTACATGCCCCTGTTAAACAGGGGCAGAAAAATTGGGCCTTAGGCACTGGTGCCACAACAATGCAACCCCTCACAGATACTGTACTTGGAGCACAGCAATGAGCCCCGTTGCAAAGTATTGCATTAAAAATTGTAATTACACGCCCCTGTTAAACAGGGGCTGAAAAATTGGGCCTTAGGCACTGGTGCTGGTGCCACGACACTAAAACCTCTTCCAGATACTCTAGTTGGAGTGCAGGAATGAGCCCTGCTGCAAAGCATTGCATAAAAAATTGTAATAACGCGCCCCTGTTAAACAGGGGCTGAAAAATTGGGCCTTAGCCACTGGTGCTGGTGCCACGACACTGCAACCTCTCCCAGATACTCTAGTTGGAGTGCAGGAATGAGCCCTGCTGCAAAGCATCGCATAAAAATTGTAATAACACGCCCCTGTTAAACAGGGGCTGAAAAATTGGGCCTTAGCCACTGGTGCTGGTGCCACGACACTGCAACCTCTCCCAGATACTCTAGTTGGAGTGCAGGAATGAGCCCTGCTGCAAAGCATTGCATCAAAAAATAGGATTTTTATAACAGCTTACCTGTAAAATCCTTTTCTTGGAGTACATCACGGGACACAGAGCGACATAGTCATTACTAATGGGTTATATAGATACCGTCAGGTGCTGGCACTGGCAACTTCCAAAACCGGAAGTACCCTCCCCTATATAAGCCCCTCCCATTCGGGAGCACCTTAGTTTTGTAGCAAAGCAATAAGTGTCCCTAAAGAGGGGCGGGAGCTCTGTGTCCCGTGATGTACTCCAAGAAAAGGATTTTACAGGTAAGCTGTTATAAAAATCCTATTTTCTTTCTCGTACATCACGGGACACAGAGCGACATAGTCATTACTAATGGGATGTCCTAAAGCAATGCCAAATGAGGGGGGGGGGATACACCATATATAAGCTGAGCGCTATCAGACATGAGGATCTTTTGCGGCCTGCAACACACTGCGCCCAAAGGCGACATCCTCCTGACTTCTAACGTCCACCTGGTAGAACCTAGTAAACGTGTGTACCGAAGACCATGTTGCGGCCTTAAAGATCTGAGCCAGGGAGGCCTGGTGATGCACTGCCCATGAAGTTCCAACTGCTCTCGTGGAGTGCGCCCTAACTTTGAACGGAGGCGGTCTACTTCTCAAGCCATAGGCTTGTATTATGACCTGTCGAATCCACTTGGCTAAAGTAGATTTTGACGCTGCCTGACCCTTTCTGGGGCCTTCCGGCAGAATAAACAAAGTATCCGTTCTGCGAATCTGAGCAGTGGCTTTTAGATAAGCTTTAACTGCTCTTACTACATCCAAAGAATGCAATAACTTTTCCTCTACCGAAGTAGGTTTGGGGAAAAAAGAAGGAAGAACCACATCTTGGTTCAAATGAAAACTCGATACCACCTTAGGAAGAAAGGCTGGATGAGGACGTAACACTACTCTGTCCTTATGGATAACCAGATATGGCTCCTTACAGGACATAGCTGCTAATTCCGATACTCTTTTAGCCGAACAAATGGCTACTAGAAAAATCAATTTCCTGGTGAGAAGCACCAAGGAAATATGCTGTAGTGGTTCAAATGGTTGTTTCTGTAGAACCGACAAAACCAAGTTTAGATCCCATGGACATATGGGAATATTAACCGGAGGACTAATACGCATCACTCCTTGTATAAAGGCTTTGACTAGTGAATGCGAAGCCAAGGGCCTTTGAAAAAATATTGACAAGGCCGAAATCTGACCCTTGATAGTACTCAAGGCAAGCTTCCTATCTACAGCCCATTGTAGGAAGTCCAGAATCCTACCTATTACGTATTTACGTGGATGCCATTTCCTGGCCTCACACCAGGCGATGTACGCCTTCCAGATTCTATAGTAGATCTGCCTGGATACCGGTTTCCTGGCATTGATCATGGTAGACACCACAGCATTAGAGAGCCCTCTCTTTTTTAGAATGTGGGCTTCAATAGCCAGGCCGTCAAACCTAGGGCTGGTAAGGAAGGGTGGTATATCGGTCCCTGCGAAAGCAGGTCCGGACGATGTGGGAGGGTCCAAGGACTCCCCACAGACATTTTTACAATCTCCGCGTACCATGCTCTTCGGGGCCACGCTGGAGCCACCAGAATCACTGGTTTCTTTTCTACCCTGATTCTGCGGAGTAATCGAGGTAACAATTGTGGCGGTGGGAATGCATATATCAGCTTGAACTGATCCCAAGGGAACACTAGGGCATCCGAGCCGCAAGCTAGGGGATCCCTTGTCCAAGAGACAAACCTGTCCACCTTTGCGTTGAATCTGGATGCTAGCAGATCTACATCCGGTGTTCCCCACCGCTGACATATTGTCCGGAAAACCTTGGGATGAAGGGACCATTCCCCTGGGCATAATTGTTGGCGACTTAGAAAGTCCGCCTTCCAATTCTCCACCCCTGGAATGAATACCGCAGATATGGCTGGGACATATCTTTCTGCCCATCTCAGGATGTAATTTACCTCCCTTTGGGCTGCACGACTCCTGGTGCCCCCCTGACGATTGATATATGCCACTGCTGTGGCATTGTCTGACTGAACTCTGACAGGGGACCCTTGGAGTTTGGATGTCCATGCTACTAGGGCATACCGGGCTGCTCGTATCTCTAAGAGATTGATGGGCAGGGCCTTTTCTGTATCCGACCATCTGCCCTGGAGAGACCATTGCTCCAGTACTGCTCCCCAGCCTACAAGGCTGGCATCTGTAGTGACCACCTTCCAGGAAATTGGACTGAAGGATTTCCCTCTTTCCAGATTCTGGGGAACCAACCACCAGCGGAGGCTCCTGCGAACGGAAGGGGACAAGGACATTGGTAAGTCCAGAGCCTGAACTTTTTTGTTCCAGGCTGACAGTATGGCCCTTTGCAACTTCCTTGAATGGAATTGACCGTAGGGTACTGCTTCGAATGATGCCACCATCTTTCCCAGCAGCCTCATGCACAGGCGTATGGATGGCTGTCTTTTTGAGCCCACTAAGTGGATCAAATCTCTCAAAGACGACCCCTTTTCTTGAGGCAAGAAAATTTTTCTCTGGTCTGAATCCAGCCTTAGCCCCAAGTATTCCAGACTTTTGACTGGTTTTAGGGCTGACTTGTCTCGGTTGATAATCCAACCGTGATATTCCAGATACTTGATTGTCTCGTGAACAACCACTTCTAGTTTTTCCACTGAGTGGTCTATCAGCAACAAGTCGTCTAGATATGCCATTATCGTTACACCTCGTGTTCTTAGATTGGCCAATAATGGGGCCAAAATTTTTGTGAACACTCTTGGTGCTGTGGCCAGACCGAAGGGTAAGGCTCTGAACTGAAAATGGCGGCCTTCTACCGCAAAGCGTAAAAATTTTTGGTGGGCTGGAAAGATGGGAATGTGCAAATAAGCATCCTTGATGTCGATCGAGGCTAACCATTCCTCCCCTTGTAGGGCAGTGGCTACCGATCGGATCGACTCCATCCGGAAAGTCCTGATATGCAGGAATTTGTTTAGCCCTTTTAGATTTAGTATGGGCCTCACGTCCCCGTTTGGCTTCGGAACTGTAAAGAGGTTTGAGTAAAACCCGAACCCCCACTCTTCCAGGGGAACCTCTATAATTACTGCTTGAAGCAATAATTGTTCTAGTGCCAACAGGAGGGATCCTCTCTTCTGGGGATCCCTTGGCACGTTTGACCTTATAAAGCGGGAAGAAGGGGAGTTTTTTAACTCCAAATTGTATCCCAGATTTACTGCGGAGAGCACCCATCTGTCTCGGATCGTGTCCCGCCAGGTCTCTGTGAACAACTGAAGTCTTCCCCCCACCCGATTGGGTGGGGGCAACCCTTCATGCATTTGACTTTGGGGGAGGTTTTGTACCTCTCCTGCTCCAGGGCTTTTTGTTACCCTGCAACTGTCCCTGATTTCTACCTCCGGGATTTGACCGAGGAGGCCGTCGGAACTGTTTCACAGCCGATGTCCTAGGGACTGGAGAAGCCGGCCTCTTAAAAGAGGGACCTCTAACTCTATTTTTAACCGGCAAAAGTGTACTTTTACCGCTGGAAATTCTCTGGATATACTTGTCCAGGTCTTCCCCGAATAAGCGCTCCCCATGAAATGGGAAGCTGACCAGCAATTTTTTACAGGGAGCTTCAGCAGACCAGTTTTTGAGCCATAGAAGCCTGCGCATATGTACTACAGACAGCGTAAGGCGGGAGGCCTGATGGATTGAATCCTTTATAGCGTCCACCGCAAAGCATAAGGCTCGAGGTAGATCAGCTAGGGCAAGAGCCTGCTGATCCGGCAAGTCCCTTAAGACCTGTTTCAACTGATCCTTCACTGCTTGGCAGACCCCAATAGCTGCCACTGCTGGTTGTGTCACCAATCCTGCTGTAGAAAAAGCAGATTTTAATAAGGACTCCAATTTTTTATCTATTGGGTCCTTGAACATTTGGACATTTTCCACCGGACATGTCAGTGATTTATTCACACAAGAGATGGCTGCGTCCACTGTAGGGACCCTCCATTTTCTGATGAACTTATCCTCCATGGGATAGACCACCGGAAATCTCTTGGGGGGAGTAAATATTTTGTCAGGATGCTCCCAATCCTGGTAAATGAGCCCCTCCAGTAAAGGATGGATCGGAAAGGAACAAACAGTCTGGGGAGCTTTTAGCGACCCCAACGAGGAGACAGAAGTGGATGATGGCTCCGCAAGTGGCATTTTAAATGCTGATCGGACCATATTAGTCAGGGACTGAACCCATAACCTTTCAGCATGTGATGCTGAGAACGGCTCTTCCACTGTTGATTCCTCTGCAACCGAATCGACCTCATCCAGATCCCCCTCAGGTAGGTCGACCTCTGTATGGGACTGTTGCTCTGTTAACAGGCACTCTGAGGGGGGAGACGAAGATCGAGCGCTTTTCTCCTGTGACAGGGAAGCAGCGATCAATGCTGACAATCTCTCTTCCAGCCCTCCCAGAGCTGAGGAAAAAACCTCCTCTGTTACATACACAGGAGCAGGTGACCTGAGGACAGCCACAGTACCAGGTACTCCTGAGGGTGCTCTACGGTCACTAACCTCTGATTCTTCAGGGGAGACTGGTGCAGCCAAAGCATGCCCAAGATCCTCAGAGCCCGATGGAGACCCCCTATTCCTCCTGGAATTTCTAGTCCCAGAGTTTTTAGACGGCATATTCCTAAGCCACAAAGCTGAGGTATTCCAGCCGAAATACACCAGTTACTGATAATAGTCTAGCATAAATGCTGCTATAAGAAACAGTTGGTGTCTACTAATGTGCCTTTCTAGGGGATGCCTGTATCAACCGCTTGCTGTCTGCCTTTAAATGTTGCCAGCTCTGTCTCTGTACTTCATAGCCAGCTCACTACAATATTGTGGTTTTTTAAACTGCTGGGACGCCCGCACATGCGCAGAAGCGCTGCGGCGCGCACAGAGCGTCATCCCCAGGCTCCGCCCCCTTTCCCGGCTCACCTCTATATATAGAGGCGCGTGCACGCGCACGCGCGCGGCCACGTGCGCCTTCGGCGCTAATTTCAAAAAATGGAAACAAGGGACAGGAGCCAGGGCCCCTCTTTGCCGCAGGCCGGGGGATGGACGAGCACTGCAACATGGCAGAGGAAGCAGTTTCCTATAAGAGAACTCACCATCTGCCTGGACTTTGCTCTGCTGAGAAGAAACTAGTCCACATGACAAGAAAAACATTCCACAGAGGCCTCTAGTGGACAAACACAGGTACCGCAGTCTAATATATTAAATATATATATAAAAAAAAAATTTTTTTTTTTCTTGACCACCATTAAAAATTATTACATTTTTTTAGTAGTTACAGGCATGCACAGAATTTTGCGGGAATACCATTAGGTAACAGACAGAAAGACAAATTAGGCTTGGGGGTCCCCCAATAGAACCAAGTTCCTGGGGGCCCCCACTTACCTGTTCCCCGCCGCAGGACTTTGTTTGGTCCACAAAAGCCCAAACTTCACCTATCACGGCAGGCATTGTAATCAAACCTTCAGGGACCGGGTTCCCAAGGATTCCACTCCCCTGGACCTGTATAGCACCCTGCACAGAAAACATCTTGGTCGTGGGTATGACCAGAGCTCTGGATCCCAGGGTCCAGCTCTCCTAAGAGAAGCATTACAGGCAAAACCTTGCTCTTCTCTGCAAGGCCCGGGTACCGACCGTTTAGCTATGAAGCTTTTTTGGTCGGATCCGGAATAGCTTACTGAGGCCCAAAAGAACCTGTACGCAAGCTCAGTGAAAAACACATGTTTCTTCTTGGCCAACACCTTAGACACTGGCAAAAAACTGAGGTGCTCCCGAATGGGAGGGGCTTATATAGGGGAGGGTACTTCCGGTTTTGGAAGTTGCCAGTGCCAGCACCTGACGGTATCTATATAACCCATTAGTAATGACTATGTCGCTCTGTGTCCTGTGATGTACGAGAAAGAAATTGTAATTACATGCCCCTGTTAAACAGTTGGGCCTTAGCCACTGGTGCTGAAAAATTGGGCCTTAGCCACTGGTGGCGGCACCCAGAAACAAAAATGTTCTTCCAAGCTATCATCATCAATCGGATCATTGAGGAGGAGGAGGATAGTCAGTCAACATAACAGGACAGTCTCTCAGCATCAGCATCAGTCTTGAAGGGATGTGACATCCGAAAATAAATTAGTCTGTTATATCAGCTTCAGGTGTTTGGTAGCTGGTGGTGATCCAAGACTGGTTCATCTTTATGAAGGTCAGTCGATCAACCGAGTCGGTGGACAGGCGGTGCGCCTGTGATCCGTGACAAATCCTCCAGCAGCACTGAATGTGCGTTCTGAAAGAACGCTGGATGCAGGACAGGCCAGTAGCTCAATTGCATACTGTGCAAGCTCTGGCCAGTGATCCATCCTCAAGACCCAGTAAGCCAGAGGATTTTCGTGGTGAAGGTGTCCAAGTCTGACCTTGCCCCTAGGTATTCCTGCACCATGTATATCAGACGCTGGCGATGGTTGCTGGAACCGATCATACCTTGGGGCTGCGGACTAAAGAATTGTCTGAACACATCGGTTAGACGGCCACCTTCCCCACCGCTCCTTCTTTGACTGACCGAAGCCTCAGCAACTCGTTGTCCAGGACCAGGAGTTTATAACCTCCCAGTCTCTGGGAACGCGTTGCACAGACCTTTCTGCAAGGCCTCCCGGAGTTGTCTCATCCTCTGCTCCCTCTGCGACGGTAACATAAGGTCCGCAACCTTACCCTTGTACCGTGGATCAAGGAGAGTGGCCAGCCAGTAATGGTCCCTCTCCTTGATCCGAAGAATACGAGGATCCTTCCGCAGACTTTGCAGGATCAGGGAGGCCATGCAGCGTAGGTTAGCTGAGGCATTCGGTCCAGAGTCCTCTGGGTCACTAAGGAAGACATGATCTGCAGCCACCTCCTCCCAGCCACGTACAAGTCCACTGGTTTCTTGGGACTGTAAATCATCAGTAAAAGACTGCTGCTGATGATGCTGAGTGCCAGGCTCCACCTCCATGCTGACACAATCCTCCTCCTCCTCCTCCTTATCCTCTTCCTGTGCGATGGGTGGGACAGAAGGAACACTGTCTGGGTAAAGGGGGCCTTGAGAGGCAAGGAAGTCCTCCTCTTCCTGCCTCTGTTCTGCCTCAAGTGCCCTGTCCATTATTCCACGCAGCGTATGTTCCAACAGGTGGACAAGAGGTACAGTGTCACTGATGCATGCACTGTCACTGCTCACCATCCTCGTGGCCCCCTCAAATGGTGCCAGGACAGTGCATGCATCCCTGATCATGCCCCACTGGCGTGGTGAAAAAAAACAGAGCTCCCCTGACCCTGTCCTGGTGTCGTAGTCACACAGGTACTCATTGATGGCCCTTTGCTGCATGTGCAGCCGCTGCAGCATGGCCAACGTTGAGTTCCACCTGGTGGGCATGTCACATATAAGGCGGTTCTTGGGCAGGTTCAACTCCTTTTGCAGCTCAGCCAGGCGAGCACTGGCATTATAAGATCTGCGGAAATGCACACAGACTTTCCTGGCCTGCCTCAGGACATCCTGTAAGCCCGGGTACCTGCCCAAGAACCGCTGCACCACCAGGTTAAGGGCGTGAGCCACACAGGGCACATGGGTCAGTTGTCCCTGTCGGAGGGCGGAGAGGATGTTGGTGCCATTGTCGCAAACCACCATTCCTGGCTTAAGCTGGCGTGGCATCAACCACCTCTCGGCCTGCCCCTGCAGAGCAGACAGAACCTCTGCCCCAGTGTGGCTCCTGTCCCCCAAACACACCAGCGCAAGCACGGCATGGCATCTTTTTGCCTGCGTACTTGCGTAGCCCCTTGAACGCCTACGGAGCACCGCTGGTTCCGAGGACAAAGCACAGGAAGAGGCCATGGAGGAAGAAGAAGAGGAGGGGGTGGAGGAGAGAGGTGTGTCACAACCAGTAGTAGCATTTTGGAGGCGTGGCGGCAGAACAACCTCCAACACTACTGCACCTTGTCCTGCATCCTTCCCAGCTGCCAAAAGAGTGACCCAATGGGCCGTGAAAGAAAGGTAACGTCCCTGTCCATGCCTGCTGGACCATGAGTCAGCGGTAATATGCACCTTACCGCTGACCGCCCTGTCCAGCGAGGCCAAGACATTGCCTTCCACATGCCGGTAGAGAGCCGGAATCGCCTTCCATGAGAAAAAGTGGCGTTTGGGAACCTGCCACCGAGGAACCGCACATTGCACAAACTCATGGAAGGGGGCCGTGTCTACCAACTGAAAAGGCAGCAGTTGAAGCGCTAGCAATTTAGCCAAGCTAGCATTCAACCGCTGGGCATGTGGATGGCTGGGAGTGAACTTCTTTCGACGGTCCAGCAGCTGGGGCAGGGAAATTTGCCTGCTAGAATCGGACGTCGGTGTACTGCTAGCAGAGTGCCCGCAAGTACTTGGCTGTGACACACCTAATTCTACACCTTCATTCCTCTCAGTGCAGGTTTCAGAGAGGACTGAAGGTATAGTGGGGTTGGAGATCCCAGCTGATGCGGTGCAAGGAGAGGTCCGCTTTGTTCTTTGGTGTGGGTCTTTAAGGTAGGCTTGCCAACGAGCTGCATGACAGGTCAACATATGTCTGGTCAAGCATGTGGTGCCCAAGCGGGTGATGTTTTGGCCACGCGATATACGCTTGAGACATATGTTGCAAACAGCAGCTGTGCGATCTGATGCACTCGACTCAAAAAAGGCCCACACCAAAGAACTTTTGGAATAACGGGCAGAGGCAGCGCCCTGCACAGGCGTAGCTCTGCGGTGTGATTCCGTCGGTGTGCTGCCTTTACGCTGGCCCCCCGAGGGCATCCTGCCTCATTGGAGATGTGCCTCCTCCTCATCCTCCTCCTCCTCCTCCTCTCTCCTATTAGGCACCCATGTGGAGTCAGTGACCTCATCATCCCCCTCCCTCCTCATCACTGGAGCCAATCTGGCAGTATGCTGCAGCTGCTGGAACATGACTGCCAGATTGGTGTCCTTCTTGAGCATACCCTCTCTCTGCTCTCACGCTACTGCCTTCCTCTAGCTGGGTATCATCATCAGACCCTTCGAAACGCTGGGCATCCTCCTGGAGCATGTACCTAACACTGTGCTCAAACAGTTCGGGGGACTTCTCAGGAGGACATGGTTGGTCTAGGGAAGGAGTGACTGATGATGACATTGATACCAGGGAAGAGGACGCTTTGGCAGCTGCTTTGCCAGTACCCTGAGCCTGGGTGAGAGAGGATGAGGAGGATGAGGAGGGCTTGGTCATCCACTCTACCAAGTCTTCGGCATGATGCGGCTCAACACGTCCAGCTGCCGAAAAGAAGGACAAGCGTGTCCCATGGCCACGTGCTGATGGCGATGCACCACGTCCACGACCAGCACTGTTGTCTCTAGACACAGAGCCTGCTTGCCCTCTTTTATTGGCTCCTGACTGTCTGCCTCTCCTTGTTTGCCTTCCAGACATTCTAATGGCCTGCAGGGAGATGGGAAAACCAGCAATAAGGCCTAGCTTCAGGAGTATATTTTGCAGGAATCACACTACGCCTGCTGTAAGTGCTGCAAATGCCTGTTGGTGTAACACACCAGGAAAACACTGCAATACGGGCTAACTTCAGGTGTATAATGTGCAGGAGGCACACTCCGCCCGCTGTAAGTGCTGCAAATGCCTGTTGGTGTAACACACCAGGAAAACACAGCAATACGGGCTAACTTCAGGTGTATAATGTGCAGGAGGCACACTCCGCCCGCTGTAAGTGCTGCAAATGCCTGTTGGTGTAACACACCAGGAAAACACAGCAATACGGGCTAACTTCAGGTGTATAATGTGCAGGAGGCACACTCCGCCCGCTGTAAGTGCTGCAAATGCCTGTTGGTGTAACACACCAGGAAAACACAGCAATACGGGCTAACTTCAGGTGTATAATGTGCAGGAGGCACACTCCGCCCGCTGTAAGTGCTGCAAATGCCTGTTGGTGTAAAACACAAGGAAAACACAGCAATACGGGCTAACTTCAGGTGTATAATGTGCAGGAGGCACACTCCGCCCGCTGAAAGTGCTGCAAATGCCTGTTGGTGTAACACACCAGGAAAACACAGCAATACGGGCTAACTTCAGGTGTATAATGTGCAGGAGGCACACTCCGCCTGCTGTAAGTGCTGCAAATGCCTGTTGGTGTAACACACCAGGAAAACACAGCAATACGGGCTAACTTCAGGTGTATAATGTGCAGGAGGCACACTCCGCCCGCTGTAAGTGTTGCAAATGCCTGTTGGTGTAACACACCAGGAAAACACAGCAATACGGGCTAACTTCAGGTGTATAATGTGCAGGAGGCACACTCCGCCCGCTGTAAGTGCTGCAAATGCCTGTTGGTGTAACACACCAGGAAAACACAGCAATACGGGCTAACTTCAGGTGTATAATGTGCAGGAGGCACACTCCGCCCACTGTAAGTGCTGCAAATGCCTGTTGGTGTAACACACCAGGAAAACACAGCAATACGGGCTAACTTCAGGTGTATAATGTGCAGGAGGCTTAGCAACAATGACACTGACACTGTCCCCTGCCTATCCTTCTCTCTCCCTGCACACAAGGTTTATCAAAGAATATGACACTGACACTCTCCCTGCCTATCCTTCTCTCTCCCTGCACACAAGGTTTAGTAAAGAATATGACACTGACACTGTCCCCTGCCTATCCTTCTCTCTCCCTGCACACAAGGTTTAGCAAAGAATATGACACTGACACTGTCCCCTGCCTATCCTTCTCTCTCCCTGCACACAAGGTTTAGCAAAGAATAAGACACTGACACACTTCCTGCCTATCCTTCTCTCTCCCTGCACACAAGGTTTAGCAAAGAATATGACACTGACACTGTCCCCTGCCTATCCTTCTCTCTCCCTGCACACAAGGTTTAGCAAAGAATATGACACTGACACTCTCCCTGCCTATCCTTCTCTCTCCCTGCACACAAGAAGAATAGCACAAAGAATATCAACACTGTCCCTGCCTATCCTTCTCTTTCCCTGCGCCGGAACACACTACACAAGGCCGCCGCGCTGGCGGCCTTTTATAGTGTGGGGCGTGTGCTAAATCCCCTGAGCTATAATTGGCCACAGGCAACCTGCCTGTGGCCAATTATGGCTCTCCTAGCTGCCGGTGCTGTGATTGGGCAAGCATGCGGGGTCACAGTGCATGCTTGGCCAATCACAGCGCCGGGATTGCACTGCGATGGCGCAGTGTATTGTGGGCCGTTTGCGTCACTCGAATTTGGCGCGAACGCCCCAAATCGTTCGATGTTCGAGTCGAACGTATGTTCGACTCGAACACCGAGCTCATCCCTAATCAGCAGCAAAACAAGTTCATTATTTTTCATTATTGTACCATTCTAAAGAAGATTTAAATGCACAACATTTAAACGATGCAATCATTTACAGCGTGACGAATGTGCTATCTCAATTACGAACGCTAGTTTTACCAGAAGAAGCGCTCCCGTCTCATACTTGATTCTGAGCATGCGCGATTTTTTAAGACTCGGAAAAGCATACACACGAAACACGCAAAACAGGCTGACGAGAATCCCGACGAGAAAAACGAGAATCCTGATGAGAAAATAGAGAGCAGGTTCTCTATTTTTCTCGTTGAGATTCCCGGCAGTTTTCTCGACGAGAAACCATACACACGAACGGTTTTCTCGGCAAGAAAGCTCTCCCAACAGTTTTCTTGTCGTTTCTTGACGAGAAAACCGGTCGTGTGTACGAGGCTTCAGTCTTGAAAAGAGGTTTTGTGAGCTGTAGCATCTGTAGAGAGTTAAATATTATATACCGTATATATATATATATATATATATATATATATATATATGTAGCGGGGTATTGCCCTTTAATTCCCCAGAGACTACATTACCCAGTACACCTTGAGGTACCCAGGGTGCATTGCCCTGTGCAAAGGCTGCGCGGGTGGACTTTATAAGAGGGAGGCGGGCCACAGTTCTTTCTTTTTTGATACCGCCCTCCCAGCAAGAGGATATCTGTGCTGATCTGCTGTGTGTACAAGGCCTGAAGCCTGGGCCTTGTGCTTTTCCAAAGAGCATTCCGCTCCACCGAGGAGCCTGCAGAGCATCTGATCCTGTTGCTGGGTGCTGTCATCAGGAGGACCGAAGACCCGGGTGTCATGGACATTGTGAAGCGAGTCATAGTAACAGAAGTAACGGACAAGGACTAGTCCGGTCTGGTGAGAGAGCACCTGCTCAGAGCTACATCACAGTATCTTTAGGCCCATTAACTTTATTCAGGGCCATCACAATGATTGCAGGTACAGTCTGGGGAGACTATCTGCTGAACTCAGGTATTAGTCTCCCTGGCATAACAAAGTTACCGATCATCATTACTTTGTTGGATTAGAATTGTTCTTGAAAGTGCACCACCGTGTTTTGCTAGCGAAGATTTCTTCCACAGAACTATACCCAAATCATAGTCAGGCTTGACTGGGTAGTATAGGACATTGCTGTGCGCCATTTTGCTCATGAGGGAGGATAGCTGCAGCGGGGTCTGTTAAACTGTCTATCATATTGCTTATTGTTTGATGTTTTAATAAGTATACCCATATTGCAGGGCTCTGCATGTGACATTGCATACTGTTTTATCATTTTAACTTTTACCAACAGTAAAATAATACAGTTAAGTATATTGGTTGTCAGTGTCATTTACTGTGCTATACCATACTGTGGGATTGTGTCATAGAGAATATTAGAGTGATTGCAATTCTATCATCCCCTTTACTAACTGTGCCACGAGAGGTTAGAGCCGATTGCCAGGGGTTGACAGCGGTGCACTACAGGGCCCAAAACAAACAAGGCAGCCCTCTTAACTGGGGTATCGCTATGTATATATATATATATATATATATATATATATATATATATATATATATATATCTGACACATGTGAATTGTTTTTTCCTTCCCACATATGAAATCTTCTGCTAAAAGTTTGCCTAAGTATCCAGTGTCTGTCTGCTGAACTAATTGAATGCTGGTTTCAGACTTTAGTATTTTCTATGATGAGCCACAGTCTTCCTCAAAATTGCTCCTAATAGCTTTCCCTTAAGGTCTTTGGCAGCTAACTGTTGAACCAACATATTAGAACAGTCACATCCTTGATATTCTCAATACCTGTCTTTGCCTTTTACCTTTCAGGTTCTTATGCAATGTCTTTGAAAGTAACATTAAACCCTCAGTTTTAAGTACTTTCAGCAGCTGATTTAATCACGTACTGAATATGCAGCTTTTTATGTATTTTAATCCTCGCCTATGTTCCACTTTAATCTGGTGCCCTGATCACTGCTCCAGGTTTCCTGTTTCAGGGTGGCTCGTTTCTCTTACAGCATCCTATGGAGTCACCCTTGCATGCAAGGACTAGAGTTTTGCCTTCCTACATTGTGTACATCAAAAGAATCACACAGCCCCACAGCCTATGATGGCAAGGATGCATTAAGATAATAGACCTTTTGCCTTTACAACTCCTTTAATTTATCATTTCTATGTCACATGTAATCATCCTATTTATAATTAATTTAAAGCGGAGCTCCACCCTAAAGTGGAACTTCCGCTCATCGGATTCCTCCCCCCCTCCGGTGCCACAATTGGCACCTTTCAGGGGGGCGGGGGGTGCAGATACCTGTCTAAAACAGGTATTTGCACCCACGTCCGGGCATACACTCTGCGGGAAACTGTGGGTAGTTTGTCAGTTCCCGTCCCCCCCGTTGTGTTCTGGGAAACACTCGGCTCCCAGAACACAGCGGGGACCAGTGAGGATGGCGCAGCGCGACTCGCGCATGCACACTAGGGAACCCGGCAGTGAAGCCGCAACGCTTCACTTCCTGATTCCCTCACCAATGATGGAGGCGGGGGCAGCCGAGAGACGAGCGATTGCTCGTCTTCTGCTGCCGACGTCGC
Source organism: Rana muscosa (assembly GCA_029206835.1). Taxonomy (NCBI): domain Eukaryota; kingdom Metazoa; phylum Chordata; class Amphibia; order Anura; family Ranidae; genus Rana; species Rana muscosa. Next base: position 600,444,081 of record CM055122.1, on the reverse strand, counting down.
TGGACTCCAGGACAGGTAAGTGTCCATTTATTAAAAGTCAGCAGCTGCAGTATCTGTAGCTGCTGGCTTTTAATTTTTTTTTTTACAGCGGAGCTCCGCTTTAAGTCTTCTAGTGCCTAGAGGCACTCCTCCTTCACTACCAGCCTTTGACATGCATCATATACTAATCCTCCTGACCTGCAAAAGTGTGCTAACACATCAATCTATTCACTGTACTGGTTTTGTTTGTTATCATGTCCAGATCTCAACACAAAACAATACAACCAGTTACATCTGAGTTAACCTCTTTTATTGTGGATGTTACGAATTCCTGGTGCACAAAAAAATCTTGGCACCTTCAAAAATGCTCTAATTTTACTGAAGTGCAGCAAGTGAAGGTGGCTTGTAGCAGAACAGAAACCTGCTGAACCTTTTTTTTTCAGGCAGTAAATGACCAAGCCCAAGATACATCAATAAAGCTTGGTGAATAAATTATCCTCCCAAGTGCTCACAGTCACTACCAGCAGGTTACACTAAGAGCCGGTTCACACAGGGGCGACACGACTCCGGCCACGACTTTGCGAGGTGACCTGGATGCTACCTGAGAGCGCACCACAGCGCGACTTGGGGCGACTTACAAGGCAACTTCAAGTCGCCTCCAGGACAGGAGGCTTTCCGGTGGTCAATCAAACAACAATCAGCTCTGTGGGAGGGAGGGGGAGGGAGGCGTTTGCCTGAGAAAACATGAGAAAATAATTTTCTCTTCCTGTATTGTTGCTTCAGTTAAGACACGATCCGACTTTGGAGGCGACTTCCATTGAAATCAATGATTAGAAGTCGCCTAGAAGTCGGATTGAAGTTGTACAGGAACCTTTTCTGAAGTCGGAGCTACTTCAGTAGTGTGCTTTAAGACGGCTCCATTCACTTCCATTGCTTTTCTCAACAGCGCGACTTGGGGCGACTTGGGACAACTTCAAGTCGGATCCCAGGTCACCCCTGTGTGAACCGGCTCTGAGGCTGGGTTCACACTGGTACGACACGACAGTCATACAACTTTCATCCTACTTTGCTCTGCTACATCAGTCCTACATTGATCCTACATTGGTCCGACATCCATCCGACATTCATGAACAGGATACTACTTTGATCCGACATTGTGCTAGTCTGACTTTGACCAATCAAAACAATCCCAGGGTGAGATAAATTCCTTTTACTACTGCTGTAATCACCATGTCGGATGTCAAATGTCGGATGGTTAGGACAAGGATCCTACTTTGATCCGACTTCAATGATATTCAATGGGCTGAAGTAGGATCAAAGTCGGACAGAAGTAGTACAGGGAGCATTTTTAATGTCGGACCGACATGTGTCGGACCAGTTAAGACGGCTCTCATAGGGATTCATTGATTTTCACACGTCATGCGACATGAGCTCCTAATGTCGGAGCGTTTGTCGGACAAGTGTGAACCAGGCCTTAGGCCTGGTTCACACTGGGGCGACAAACGCTCCGACATTGGGAGCTCATGTCGCATGACGTGTGAAAATCAATGTTTCCCTATGGGAGCCGTCTTAACTGGTCCGACACATGTCGGTCCAACTTTGAAAATGCTCCCTGTACTACTTTGGTCCGACTTTGATCCGACTTCAGCCCATTGACTATCATTGAAGTCGGATCAAAGTCGGACCGCAGTCTTGCATGATCCGACTTTGGCATGCGACTTGTGCTGTACTGCTCTTGAGGGGGAACTCCAGGCCAATTTTTTAATAAAAAACCGGCATGGGTTCCCCCTCCAGAGGCATACCAGGCCCTTGGGTCTGGTCTGGATTTGAAGGGGCGCCCCTACGCCGAAAAAACGGCGTGGGGGTCCCCCCAAGATCCAAACCAGACCCTTATTCGAGCACACAACCTGGCAGGCTGCAGGGGAAGAGGGGGGGGACGAGAGAGCGGCCCTCTCCCTCCTGAACCGTACCAGGCCACATGCCCTCAACATGGGGGGTTTGGTGCTCTGGGGCAGGGGGGCGACCTGCGGCCCCCCCACCCCAGAGCACCCTGCCCCCATGTTGATGAGGACAGGGCCTCTTCCCGACAACCCTGGCCGTTGGTTGTTGGGGTCTGCGGGTGGGGGGCTTATCGGAATCTGGGAGCCCCCTTTAATAAAGGGGCCCCTAGATCCCGGCCCCCCCACCCTATGTGAATGAGTATGGGGTACATCGTACCCCTACCCATTCACCTGGTGGAAAAAAATTGCAATAAAAAAACCACACAGCTTTTTAAAGTATTTTATTGCACAGCTCCGGGGGTCTTCTTCCGAATTCGGGGGTCTCCGGTGTCGTCGCTGCGCTCTCCGGTTCTTTCTTCTGCCGGTCCTCCGCTAACTTCTTTTTAGCTCTTTTGCTAACGGAGGCCCGGTCTTCTCCGTCGTCTCGTTGTCCTTCTGCCGGCCCCTCCACGAACTTCTTTAGCTCTTTTGCTAGTAGAGGGGCCGGTCTTCCCGTTGTCGCCGTCGGCGTCTTCTTCCCTCTTCTCCTCGATGTTGACGCGTCGCTTCCTCCCGCTGTAATACTGGCTCTCCGCTCCGCATTAATATAGGCTTCCCATGACGTCACAGTCACATGTTCCGGGGCACATGGCACCGGAGCATGTGACTGTGACGTCATGGGAACATGTGACTGTGACGTCATGGGAAGCCTATATTAATGCGGAGCGGAGCGGAGAGCCAGTATTACAGCGGGAGGAAGCGACGCGTCAACATCGAGGAGAAGAGGGAAGAAGACGCCGACGGCGACGACGGGAAGACCGGCCCCTCCACTAGCAAAAGAGCTAAAGAAGTTAGTGGAGGGGCCGGCAGAAGGACAACGAGACGACGGAGAAGACCGGGCCTCTGTTAGCAAAAGAGCTAAAAAGAAGTTAGCGGAGGCCCGGCGGAAGAAAAAAACGGAGAGCGGGAGAAGAACCGGAGAGCGGGAGAAGAAGAAGGCGACGGAGAAGACCGGGCCTCCGTTAGCAAAAGAGCTAAAAAGAAGTTAGCGGAGGCCCGGCAGAAGAAAGAACCGGAGAGCGCGGCGACGACACCGGAGACCCCCGAATTCGGAAGAAGACCCCCGGAGCTGTGCAATAAAATACTTTAAAAAGCTGTGTGTTTTTTTTATTGCAATTTTTTTCCACCAGGTGAATGGGTAGGGGTACGATGTACCCCATACTCATTCACATAGGGTGGGGGGGCCGGGATCTAGGGGCCCCTTTATTAAAGGGGGCTCCCGGATTCCGATAAGCCCCCCACCCGCAGACCCCGACAACCAACGGCCAGGGTTGTCGGGAAGAGGCCCTGTCCTCATCAACATGGGGGCAGGGTGCTCTGGGGTGGGGGGGCCGCAGGTCGCCCCCCTGCCCAAGAGCACCAAACCCCCCATGTTGAGGGCATGTGGCCTGGTACGGTTCAGGAGGGAGGGGGGGCGCTCTCTCGTCCCCCCCTCTTCCCCTGCGGCCTGCCAGGTTGTGTGCTCGGATAAGGGTCTGGTTTGGATCTTGGGGGGACCCCCACGCCGTTTTTTCGGCATAGGGGCGCCCCTTCAAATCCAGACCAGACCCAAGGGCCTGGTATGCCTCTGGAGGGGGAACCCATGCCGGTTTTTTATTAAAAATTTCGCCTGGAGTTCCCCCTCAAGACTCATACCAAACACAGTGCCTGATATTGGCGGGGATCCAAGTCAGATCCCCGTTCATTGAAAGTCGGACATATGTCGGCTTCATGTCGCAGGGCAAAGTCGGATCCAAAGTAGGACAGATGTCGTGTCGCACTAGTGTGAACCCAGCCTTAAGGCTTGTTTATAATTATGGTTGGGGATGTTAAAAATGTGCAGGTGAGCTGCATTTTTAGCAGTCTCCAACCACCCCCTCCTTAAACTGCAAAGGCAGTGGACAGAGCTTTTCACAAACTATAAGCAAAGATCAATCAGCACAATCCTAAAAATAGTATAAATATATGTGTATGAATAAAAATAAATTAAAAATAAGTAGCCGCTATCACTAAAAAGTCCTTTCACTGCACTTAAGAATAAAAATATAATTAACAATACAGTGCTGTGATACTAAGTGTGCTATAATAATGAATTTTAAAACAATATATATGTGTATAATCTAGTGTTTAACCATTAATCATCATCATCACCATGCTAAAGATAAACAATTCATAAATCTTTAAAAGTCCGTAAAAAATATATATGTCAAAGTCCATGAAAAAGTAAAAAATAACCAGTGACTGATTGTAGTGAATCAAAATTAACAATTCACTAACAAGTGCAAAAAAAAATAAAGCACCAAAAGGTGCTTGTGCTCGCCTCCACCAGAATTATAGGCTTCTCACCTCACATTTTGACCCCTGTTTCACCAGCGGGTCAAAATCAGCAGCGTCCCCTCTAGGTATAATAGATATAGCTGGTGTAGTGCTGACACTTTCAATCCTCCATCTCGCACACTCCCTTCTAAAGGTTCGGAAGAACCACGATAACTCTTATCTTATGGAATATATATATATATGAGGAAAAAGAATGGCAGAATCTAGTGCTCTCTGTGTTAAAAGGTAATTTATTCCCATAAAAAATAGATGATACACTCACAAATATGGCACTTCAAGCCATGCTAGCTGAACAGGCAAACAAACATCGGTTTCCCGAGATGGCCGCGATGTGATGTCAGTACATAGACTCTGCCCCCTGTACGCATTACATCAAGTCGTAGACTTCTTTAGTAGTGGTGGGGCTAAGACGTCACTCCGTTGCTTTTACAGTATACTCCCTTTCATCCCCGACACATATGGGCAGCTAATTAGCCTCCCCTAGCTTCTCTTCAACAGGAAGTTATGTGCACAGGGGAAGGGGTGACCACGCAAAAATGCTGGGGACACAATTTGTTTATATAAAATTATACCTGCGGTGTTGAAAAAAAACGGGGCAAACATACCACACGCCACAGTTGTGATGCTTTGCTTTGTGTACAACAATAATTATCGCTTCTGTTTGCAATGTGGTTGTGGCTCAATGCTGTGACATTTATGGGGTTTAGAAGGCAGGAAAAAAAAAAACCTCAAAGACTTTTACATCAACACAAATGATGTTGATGGAGATATCTCTCCTGCTGTGTCTTTGTATTCTGACAGCAGGGACTCGCCTCATCAGAATACACAGATCAGCGCTGCAGCCATTGGCTGTGAGCGCTGATCAAATCCTGATTTTCTAGCGGGACCATTTGACAACAGCCATTTGTTAGACCAGCTTCACTAAAATTTGGGTAAGTGTATACCCTGCTTTAGCCTTACTTTCTAGGGGATTGTTATTTGTCCTATATTCACATCAATATGATTCTTTGTAGAATTGATTTGGTTTGAAAAGCGAGAGTGTTCAGATTAAAATCTTTTGCATGCCTCAGCCATTGTTCTGCTAACCTATACTGACCCTCTGCAGACTTTGTAATTTCATATCATTGGCTTCACCTATAGTTATATTAATGCTTTCAGGTACAATACTGTATACAGTATATAAATTTTTTCTGACAGTTTGAAAAAGGGAACTGTAACAAATATTGGGACAGTTTCATATACTTAGGGATAGTTATGCCCCGATCTCTATGGATCTCACACAAAGCAGACAATGAGAAATGTTCACATTGATTTTGACTGACAGGTGAATTTTGCAGGACTTTTTGTTCTTGCAATGTCCCACCACTAGTAACTAGTTTATGTATGTTCACCTAAAATACAGATCTATTGACTCTGCACCCCAGCCTCTGTCCTAATAACCAGACTTTTATGTACAAACTATTATTTTAAAACTAATATAATAAAATAGAAAAAGATGCGCAAAAACTGTATGAATAATGAGTGACCAAAAAATCAGTGAAGGATTCACATATATAACCTAAAAGGGTTAACAAATAATGAAATGACCAGTGTCACTGAAAAAATATTGGGTAAGATTAATTAGTGAAATAGCCTGTATCACTAAAAAACTATTCCGTTGAGGAGAGTCCCAAATGAGAGGAAACACAGGAATAGTTTTTGCAGTCCTCATTTCCACAATTTCAATGGACTTTCTAACCATTTGTTTTATGTGATTATTGGGTGTAGCATTTATTCATTTGTGTTTCAATTTATGTAATTACTTTCATCACAATATTAACATCACACGTTTTATCACTAATTTATTTTAATCACGCATTTTTTTTAGTGATACAGGCTATTTCACGAATTAATCTTATGCCCCGTACACACGGCCGGTTTTCCCGTCGGAACAAGTCCGATGACAGCTTTTGATCGGGAATTCCGACCATGTGTATGCTCCATCCGACTTTTTCCGACGGGAAAACGGCCAAAAACGGCTGGCAAAAGATAGAGAGCTGGTTCTCTTTTTTCCCGTCGGGATTCCCGACTGACTTTTTCCCGTTGGAAATCCCGACTGTGTGTACGGGGCATTACTCAAAATTTTTTTGGTGTCACTTTTCATTTCATTTTTTGTTAACCCTTATATATGTGAATCCTTCACTGTTTTTTTTTTTTTGGTCACTCCTTATTCATACAGTTTTTGCGCATTTTTTTCTGTTTTATTATATTGGTTCTGGATTTAGTATTTAATTCCTTTAAGATTGCTGCATCAACTTCATCACACATTTTTATTTACATCACAGTGTTCATTTAGCACCTGGAATAGCGCAGAATTTATTCACCTTTACATATTACTTTAAAACTGCCATCTTAATTTTTGAGGAATATTTTTATCAAATATGTCTTTACTTACCTTTTTATAAACCAATTTACCCACTTCCTGACCAGGCCATTATTTGCAATATGTCACTGCATCGCTTTAACTGACAATTGCGCGACCGTGCAACGTTGTACCCAAACAAAATTGATGTCCTTTTTTTCACATAAATAGAGCTTTCTTTTGGTGGTATTTGATCACCTCTGTGGTTTTTATTTTTTGCACTATAAACAAATAAATACAATTTTGAAAAAAATATATATTTTTTACTTTTTGCTATAATAAATATCCCCCCAAAAAATTTAAAAAAACGAATTTCTTCCCCAGTTTAGGCCAATATGTATTCTTCTATTTTTGGTATCATATATTGATTGGTTTGCGCAAAAGTTATCGCGTCTACAAAATAGGGGATAGATTTATGGCATTTTTATTATTATAATTTATTTACTAGTAATGGTGGTGATCTGCAATTTTTAGCAGGACTGCGACATTGCGGCAGACAGATCAGACACTTTTGACACTTTTTTGGGACCAGTGACATTTATACAGTGATCAGTGCTATAAAAATGCACTGATCAAAGGTTACACAAAAATTGATACACTCTATCTTTACAGGCGCCAAAATCACAATTGCCAAATCATGGAAAAAACCGAAACCTTTCCTGTCAGATGCCAAAACCAAAATATCTTGGATACTAACTCAGGAAAAATTGTCTAGCATCTTATCTAATACCATTCCCAAATTCGAAAAAATATGGGAACCTTGGGCCAAATATATGGGGATTTCGATTGGTGAAGATGCTGTTTTTCCTTCTATTCAACATTAAGTTGGACACATACCCATCCCTTTCCCTCCGTCCACTTTTTTACCCGCTGTCTTTATTTTCCTCTTCTTTTCTTCCTTCTAAAAGGGATTTATGGAAACTCTTTTTCTGGGAATTCTAGTTTCCCATTACAAGTTATGTCTCTTTTATTTAGATTTAATGGGATACTATCAAATATTTTGTTCGGCCTTGTTTAGTCCATCCCAATCTGTTGGCCCTGATAATCTTCTCTGGGCCTAAGAGTCAGAAGGAGGTCTCTATGCCTGGAGCAGTTAGTTCCCGATAAGGGGCTCCAGGTTACCAAGGAAAGAGGGTTTCCCTTCTCCCTTCCAATATATTATAAGGATGAAGAGATCTCCCCCTGACAAACTTTTGATTGCTTACATGAATCTATCCTTTTTTCTAGGATGTTTTTATTATTTTATCCATTTATTGATTAATGATTTTGTTTATTCCTAAACATAATCTTTTTTCTTTATTTTTATTTATTTTTATATAACATGATGTAATGTTTTGTATTATTTATCTTCTTATGAAAATAAAATATTTTGAGAGTAAAAATGCACTGATTACTGTATAAATGACACTGGCAGGGAAGGGGTTAACACTAGGGGCGATCAAAGGGTTAAATGTTCCCTAGGGAGGTGCTTTCTAACTGTGGGGGGAGTGGACTGACAGGGAGTAGAGAAAGATCACTCTTCCTAATCACTAGGAACAGACAATCTCACTCTACACTCCTGACAGAATAGGGATATGCTTTGTTTACACTGGCAGATCCCCATTCTGCCTCTCTGTGGAGTGCTCGTGGGTGGCTGGCGGACATAGAGTCCTCCGGACCCGCTGATTGGCTCCCCCACTAGCAAATGGGCACGCGCGCGTGACCACAGATCGCTGTGTACGCGCCCGACGTACAATGATGGCGATTCGCGCAGGAGAGCCAACCTACCGCAGTACAACTGAGGTGGCTGGTCGGGAAAGAGTCAATACAGAAAATGTATATGCATATGATGGTGGATTATAGAATATTTGTTTATTATATAGAAAGCTTCAGTAGATAACTTTTTTAAAAGATTATATTTTTTATTACTCCAACAGATAGCAGAAAAATAAAATATAACAAACCAACATGACATATTAATCTAAAAATACAACATTGTCTGAAGGGACTGTGAAGCCCCAGGGCCCATGTGTAGTTTGATAACCAATGTAACACAATAAACTGTTGTAAAAAGCCTCATGGAGAGTATATAGACTAACAAGCAACACATTAGGTATATGAATAAAGATAAAGTTTACTGACCAAGAGCAAAATGAAGGTTGAGAGAGTGTAAGAAAAAGCAGGAGAGAGAAAGGGACACAGAAAAGGGATACAGTGAAACCTCGGATTGCGAGCAACGCGGTTAACAAGCGTTTCTCAATACGAGCACTGTTTTAAAAAAAATCCTGACTCGGTTTGCGAGTGTTGTCTCACAAAACGAGCAGGATTCAAGCCACAGCGGTGTGCAGTACCGCTTTTGGCCTGAGGCCTGAGGTGGGGAGGCGCCGAAGCCGATCGGAGCCGTTCGGAAATGCTCGGAAAAACTCAGAAATACTCCATTCCCGAGCCTTTCCGAGGTTTTCTGAGTTCAGCCGAGCTGTCCTCCGGCCTTTCCGAGTGTTTCCGAGGCTCTCTGGCACTCCCCCCAACCTCTGGCCACATGCGGTATTGCATGCCATTGAAGTCAATGCGGAACAAATTATTTTCGTTTCCATTGACTTCTATGGGGAAACTCGCATTGATATGCGAGTGCTTTGGATTACGAGCATTCTCCTGGAACAGATTATGCTCGTAATCCAAGGTTCCACTGTATAGACAAAAAAGAATGAGGAGAAGTAGAAGCGGAAAGAAATGGAGAATGGACACTCTATCACACCGGTACCAGGAGGTTTCCCTTATATATGAGTAAAAGGGAAGGGAACTAAAACTAAACATTGCTAATGGACAATACTTCCTGGAATTTTTGTGATGAGCACAAGTAGATCCAAGGGCTCCATGTCATAAAATTTTGTGTATCTGTCATATAATGTAGTAGTCAGTTTCTCCATTCTTGAGCTGCATTTCTTTCACCTATTCACTGAAAAACAAGAAGTAAAAAGGCACAAAACACTTGCTGCTCTATTGTTACCCAATAAAAGTCCATAAATTAGTCTATGAAACATGAACTAAAAATATAAAGTCAATACACTGAGGGCTGCCACCATGTAGGAATAGAAGCCAGATTCCAGCGGAGCTGAGAATAAACAAGAAAAAAGGCGCCTCTAGGTGTAGAAGTTAAAACCGCTTTAACTACTTGCTTACTGGGCACTTAAACCCCCTTCCTGCCCAGGCCAATTTTCAGCTTTCAGCACTGTCACGCTTTGAATGACATCTGCGCAGTCGTACGACGTGGCTCCCAAACAAAATTGACGTCCTTTTTTTTACCACAAATAGAGCCTTTCTTTTGGTGGTATTTGATCACCTCTGCGGTTTTTATTTTTTGCGCTATAAACAAAAAAAGAGCGACGATTTTGAAAAAAAAACACAATATTTTTAACTTTTTGCTATAATAAATATCCCAATTTTTTTTTTTTTTTTTTTCCTCAGTTTAGTCCGATACGTATTCTTCTACATATTTTTGGTTAAAAAAAATTGATTGGTTTGCGCAAAAGTTATAGCGACTACAAAATAGGGGATAGTTTTATAGCATTTTTATTAATATTTTTTGGCGGCGATCAGCGATTTTTATTGTGACTGCGACATTATGGCGGACACATCGGACACTTTTGACACCATTTTGGGACCACTGTCATTTTTACAGCGACCAGTGCTATAAAAATGCACTGGTTACTGTAAAAATGACACTGGCAGGGAAGGGGTTAACACTAGGGGGCGAGGAAGGGGTTAAATATGTGCCCTAGGAGTGATTACTACTGTGTGGGGGAGGGGACTGACTGGGGGAGGTGACCGATCTGTGTCCCTATGTACAAGGGACACATCATTGGTCTCCTCTCCCTGACAGGACATGAATCTGTGTGTTTACACACACAGATCCATGTCCTTGTCTGTGTATCGACCGATATCGGGTATCTGGCGGCAATCGCGGCCACCAGGCACGCGCATCGGCATCTCAGTGGGCGGAATGGCCGAGGCCGTATAATGACGGCCTCCCGGATTTCTAGATCCACCTTGAGGCCGTCATTTGTACATGGCCCGGGTCTCAGGTGGTTAATAAAAACATACAAATGCTAGCAACAGACACAATTATCAAATCCCTTTTTACCCCCCGTGTCTGCTCTGGGTCTGGTCCACGTTATCTAAAAAGGCATTTGATAATGGTGTCTGTTGCTAGCATCGCCGCCTATCAATCTGCACATCAAGCTTTGTTTTGGCTTCTCCTCAGTGCCCGGCCATCTGTTTCCACTCTACGGTGACCAGCTGGGACTGCAGCGCTCTGTTGCTGAAACCAGAGTGGAGGAACGCAGGAACTTTGATTCGTTCACCTATACCTACTCGTGGGATGCTTGTACCTACAGATGTACCTTTTTAATTCTCCAAATGTGAGTTGCCATTTACCATTTACCATTTATTAAAGTGGTTTTAACTTCTACACTTAGAAGCACCTCTCTTCCTTGTTTATATTCATTTTCCAATGCATGGGTATGGTAGACCTGGCAGCCATAGGAAAAAGCCTTTGGCTGAGTCTACACTGTCTGCGAGTATAGATAGTACAGATAGTAGGACAACATGCGATGAGAGGGATATGGATACACCCATTATATAGTCATCAACAATGAAAACGGTAGACTAGAACATAGTCAGATGAGGGTGTTCCCACCATATGTGGAGTAATATCCCCCTGTCTTGGTGCTCCAGCACATGTCTGAGATAGAAGAAAATGGCATGGAGTCTAACAGGGGTCCTATACCATCTGCTCAAAAGCTTGTAATTCTGCTCCTGGATTAAGCTTGCTATAGTATAAAGTGTGAACAATCAGCGCCAAAAGTACAGTAAATACCATGCTATTAATTACTGTGTAAATAACCTATTATAAGCATGCACAGCTGCTAAACATTCTAAGTGATACACCACACTGGTAGCAAAAATAGGGGATAAATAAATGTAGCGCTATGTGCATAAAATTATTAGTACATAATAAATAAAAGTGCAAATATCTTATAATCATAAATTATAACATCGGTGATAAAAGTCCATAAATAAATGAAAACTCTTCTTATAATCAGTGTTTCAACGCTATTTCACCACTGTGATTGTTCGTCCTTAAAAGGAGTGCACACCACCACCAGTAAAAATGCGCGCTCACCTCCCAGATGAGTAAAAACTCATGTATAGATCTCCCCACGAGTTCACACGATCTCCTCCTTTAAACAATCAATGGCGGGTAATCCAGCTAGCTCTTATCATTGCCAACTCAGCACTAGGGATGAGCCGAACACCCCCCGGTTCGGTTCGCACCAGAACTTGCGAACGGACCCAAAGTTCGCGTGAACTTTAGAACCCTATTAAATACAATGGATGCGAACGTTCGAAATCAAAAGTGCTAATTATAACGGCTAATATGCAAGTCATTGTCCTAAAAAGGGTTTGGGGACCCGGGTTCTGCCTCAGGGGACACACAAAAAAAAGTTTTAAAAACTGCCGTATTTTGGGGAGCAGTCATTTTAATGATGCATAAAGTGAAAAAAAAGTGTGAAATATTCCTTTAAATATCGTACCTGGGTGGTGTCTAAAGTATGCCTGTGAAGTGCCACGTGTTTCCTGTATTTAGAACTGTCCCTGCACAAAATGACATTTCTAAAGGAAAAAAAGCCATTTAAAACTGCTGGGGGCTTTAATGTCATGTCTTGTCCTGGCAATATGGATAAAAATCTTTGAGAAAAATGGCATGACTACCCTATCACCCCCCCCCCCACCCCAGCCCATTACCAGCCCCTTTGGGTCTTGTATGGATATTAAGGGGAACCCCGCACCCAAAATAAAAAAGGCCCTATATACTCTGAACAGCAGTATACAGGCGGTGCAAACAAGACAGGAACTGTAGGTTTGTTCTTAAGTAGAATCTGTTTGTAATTTTGAACAGGTACACTGTAGCTCCAGCCCAAAAATATATTTTTAAGCTTTTTGGAAAACATAGGGAAGGGTTATCACCCCTGTAACATTTGTTTTGCTGTCTGTGCACCTGTTCAGAAGACTTCACCTCACTTTCCGTCCCAATGACAATGGTTTTTGGAAAAGTGGGTTTTTTATTGAAAACAAGGATTGGTGATAAAGCATCAGTAGAGAGGAGACACCTTTTTTCCATATTAACTCTTACAGGAGAGAATTTCCCTTCCTAGGGGTAGATTTCCTCTCACTTCCTGTTGTCTCCTTCCGTTTGCAAGTTGGAGTCGTTTGTAAGTTGGATGTTTGAAAGTGGGGGCCTGCCGTATATACTCTGCAGAAATTTGCCCCTTAGGTGTCGGTGTTGCCACGACACTGTAAGCCCTCACAGTTACTCTTGGTGGGCACTGGAACACCCTGCTGTGAACTATTATATCAGGAATTGTAATTGGGCCTTTGGTGGTGGTGCTGGTGCTACAACACTGTCAGCCCTCACAGTTACTCTTGGTGGGCGCATGAATGGGCCCTACTGTAAATTATTAGATCAAGAATTGTAATTGCATGCCCCTGTTGAAGAGGGGCAGAAAAATTGGGCCTTTGGTGGTGGTGGTGGTGTTGCCACAACACTGTAAGCCCTCACAGTTACTCTTGGTGGGCGCAGGAATGGGCCCTACTGTGAATTATTAGATCAAGAATTGTAATTACATGCCCCTGTTGAACAGGGGCAGAAAAATTGGGCCTTAGGCACTGGTGCCACAACACTGCAACCCCTCACAGATACTGTACTTGGAGTGCAGGAATGAGCCCTGCTGCAAAGCATTGCATCAAAAATTGTAATTACATGCCCCTGTTAAACAGGGGCTGAAAAATTGGGCCTTAGCCACTGGTGGCGGCACCCAGAAACAAAAAAGTTCTTCCAAGCTATCATCAAGAATCGGATCATTAAGGAGGAGGAGGATAGTCAGTCAACATAACAGGACGGTCACTCAGCATCAGCATCAGTCTTGAAGGGATGTGATATTTGAAAATAAATTATTCTGTTATATCAGCTTCAGGTGCTTGGTAGCTGGTGGTGATCCAAGACTGGTTCATCTTTATGAAGGTCAGTCGATCAACTGAGTCGGTGGACAGGCGCACCCTGTGATCCGTGACAAAGCCTCCAGAAGCACTGAATGTGCGTTCCGAAAGAACGCTGGATGCAGGACAGGCCAGTAGCTCAATTGCATACTGTGCAAGCTCTGGCCAGTGATCCATCCTCAAGACCCAGTAAGCCAGAGGATTTTCGGTGAGAAAGGTGTCTAAGTCTGACCTTGCCCCTAGGTATTCCTGCACCATGTATATCAGACGCTGGCGATGGTTCCTGGAACCGATCATACCTTGGGGCTGCGGACTAAAAAATTGTCTGAACGCATCGGTCAGACGGCCACCTTCTCCACCGCTCCTTCTGCTACTGACCGAAGCCTCGGCAACTCGTTGTCCAGGACCAGGAGTTTGTAACCTCCCAGTCTCTGGGAACGCGTTGCACAGACCTTTCTGCAAGGCCTCCCGGAGTTGTCTCATCCTCTGCTCCCTCTGCGACGGCAAGATAAGGTCCGCAACCTTACCCTTGTACCGTGGATGAAGGAGAGTGGCCAGCCAGTAATGGTCCCTCTCCTTGATCCGAAGAATACGAGGATCCTTCTGCAGACTTTGCAGGATCAGGGAGGCCATGCAGCGTAGGTTAGCTGAGGCATTCGGTCCGGAGTTGTCAGGGACATACTGGGCTTGAACCTGGGACCTCGTCTGTGTCTGGCATTGACTCTTCCCACTGAGCTATCTGGGATGCTGGACAGCTCCCTGCCTGATCTGCTGGATAACCTATCTAATGGATTAGACTACTCTGCTTGGTGTCTTGATTGATGTTGAACCCTGAACCCCTTGCTCCTCCCATGAACTTCCTATAAAAGACGTTCCAGAGATGTTGCCCCTTGCGGTTTGATCTGCTTCTGTTCCTGACTCTGTGCCTGTATCGTGTTCCTGTGTATGACCCGGCTTCCTGACCTCCCTCCTATCTCCAGTCCTGACTCTGGCTTGTTTGACCCTGCTAAGTTACCTGTCTGATCATCTGTTGCCAAGACCCAGCCTGAACTCTGACTACTCTCTGCCTGCCGTTTATGCTGTTTACCCTGATGTGAAAGATCTGGCTTGTCTGACTGCGCTGCTCTGCATACCTACACCTGCTGACCTGCATCCGCGGTCCTGCACACCTGCACCTGCTGACCTGCATCCGCTGCTCTGCATACCTGCACCTGCTGACCTGCATCCGCTGCTCTGCATACCTGCACCTGCTGACCTGCATCCGCTGCTCCCAGTTCCAGCTGTTCCAGCTTTCGCTTGGCTTTACTACACCCAGCCAAGAGGACCAAGCAGGCACCCTTACCTCACCGCGCTCTTACCACCACTGTCCCCACTCCAGTGGTCTCCGAGCCGGGGTTGTACGGGAGGTCTCCCTCTGCACGTCAGGCTCACACCAAAGGTATGTGACAGTATCAAACCGCCATGTCTGAGCCTGCAAGAGGGACCTCGCCTATGGATGACGTCAGTCAGCACCTCGCAGCCCTCAACCGGGTCGTGAAGTCTCTACAAGGCAGTTACGTTCAAGTGGATAGGCAGACGCAAACCCAGACCATCACTGCAGATGCACCTTCAGTCCCAACTTCCTCCTCTGGAACGCCACCACCTCCTGAGCCTAGGGTCCCCGTTCCCAATAAGTTTTCTGGGGATCGAAGCAAATTCCGGGCGTTTCGCAACGCATGTGAACTATACTTTTCCTTACTACCTCTGACTTTTTCATTAGAGGTCACCAAAGTAGGGTTTGTTATCGCTCTACTACAGGGGGAACCTCAGGCTTGGGCCCACCAACTGCTGGAAGTCCGCCATGAAGCTCTGGACTCTCTCTCATCTTTTCTTGATGCCATGGCTCGACTCTATGATGACCCTCAACGGACTTCCACCGCCGAGGCTGCCCTCCACGCGCTCCAGCAAGGCCGCAGAGCGGTCGAGGACTATGTGACTGATTTCAGACGCTGGAGCGCGGATGCCCAGTGGAATGCTGCAGCCCTACGGCACCAGTTCCATCTCGGTCTCTCTGAGGGACTGAAAGACGAGTTAGCCCGGGTCGGTGTTCCTGATGCCCTAGAGACTTTAATCACCCTGTCTATTCAGATAGACCGACGACTCCGGGAGCGCAGAACAGAGAGGGCTACCCAGCATCTCCGTCCAGCCTGGATGCTACCCCGGGTATCTCCTGCTGTTGCCAGTTCAGTTCCAGTTAACTCCTTACCTGCCAATCAGATTTCTGTTACCATAAAGCCGAGACAGCTTGGACTGATGAGACCTTCCCTGTCGGCCGAAGAACGACTTCGCCGGCGACAGAATGATCTTTGTTTATATTGTGGAAGAGCCGGCCATTACGTTTCCTCATGTCCTGCTAAGCTGCGCAAGGTCCCAGCTACCCCTTCTCCAAGTGGTCCACCTCCCTCTGCCAACACCACCCACCTGGCCCTACCTATCTCGTTCCAATTGCCAGGAAGGACAATACCAGTCACCGCGATAATTAACTTTGCAGCACAACAGCACATCCCACTCCAGCCAAAGACTCAGGGACTTTCCATCTTTTTAGCAGACGGGTCCCATATTAAGTCAGGAGTAGTGACTCAAGAAACCCCTCCTTTGCTTGTAACCACCTCTACAGATCATAAGGAACTATTAAGCCTGAATGCCATTGCATCCCCTCTGTTTCCAGTCATCTTGGGTCTACCCTGGCTTCAGGCCCATAACCCACAGATCGATTGGGGGTCCGGGAGTATTAGGTTCCAGTCGCCTTATTGCCAACACCACTGCATGCCTCCATGTCTCAGCACTTCTGGTCCTCTGTTATGCCTGGAGCCGGATTCAGAGGTACGCGCAGCTGTGCCAAAACAATACCATGGATTCCTGGACGTTTTAAGCAAACGGGGAGCTGAGACCCTTCCGCCTCATCGTCCATACGATTGTCCAATCGAGCTTCTCCCTGGGGCTGAAATTCCCTTTGGACGGATCTTCCCCTTATCTGAACGGGAGCTAGAGGTTCTGAAAGAGTATGTTGACGAAAACCTAAAGAGGGGGTTCATCCATCCTTCCACTTCTCCAGCAGGGGCGGGAATCTTTTTTGTGGAGAAAAAGGACCATTCTCTCCGGCCCTGTGTGGACTACCGGGAATTAAATAAAATTACGGTCAAGAATCGGTACCCTCTGCCCCTGGTACCCGAACTCTTTCAGAGGCTCAGGACCTCTTCTGTGTTTACCAAGCTAGACCTGCAGGGGGCGTACAACCTGGTCCGCATCCGCACAGGGGATGAATGGAAGACTGCTTTTCGGACCAGGTTCGGCCATTACGAATACCTAGTAATGCCCTTTGGCCTATGTAACGCCCCTGCTACTTTTCAGCATCTAGTCAATGACATTTTTAGGGACTGCCTGGACATTTACGTAATTGTCTATCTAGACGATATTTTGATTTTTTCCACTTCAATTGAGCAGCACCGGGAACATGTCAAGATCGTACTCTGTCGACTCCGTCAACATGGACTGTACGCAAAACCAGAAAAATGCGAATTCGAGCGACAGAGTATTCAGTTCCTCGGCTTGGTAATTTCAACAGAGGGATTCAAGATGGATCCGCAAAAAGTTTCAGCTATTCTGGATTGGCCTGCACCTTCAGACAAGAAGGGGGTGCAGCGCTTCGTTGGCTTCGCCAACTTCTACCGGAGGTTCATCAAGGGATTCTCCGCTATTATTTCCCCGATTACGCAGCTGACCAAGCAGAATGTCCGGTTTTGTTGGAATCCCGAGGCACAGGCTGCCTTCACAAATTTAAAAGGACTGTTCATGTCAGCTCCTATTCTGAGTCACCCTGACCCTGCTCTACCTTATCTACTCGAGGTAGATGCCTCAGAGACAGCGTTAGGAGCCGTTATCTCTCAACGCCAGGGTCTCAAGGACTTGATGCACCCAATAGCCTTCTTCTCTCGTAAGCTTACTCCGGCCGAGAAGAACTATGACGTGGGGGACCGGGAGCTCCTGGCCATCAAGTCCGCCCTTGAAGAATGGAGGTATCTGTTGGAAGGAGCGGCGCATCCCATACTCATTTATACAGACCACAAAAACCTGGAGTATTTGAGAGCTGCCAAGCGTCTGAGACCACGCCAGGCACGATGGGCCTTATTCTTCTCTAGGTTTTCATTTCACATAACTTACCGGCCCGGCTCAAAGAACACCAAACCAGACGCCCTTTCTCGCATGTTCGATGATCCGAAAGAAGTGTCAGCTCCTGATACCATCCTATTGGAAGGTAACTTTCTACTCTTGCAAACAAATCTAATGTCCGGCTTGAAACAAGCTTCAGCAAATATGTCAGGGCCTTCTGGGATTACCCTGTTACCCAAGGATGGGTTACTATGGAAAGACAACAAGATCTTTCTACCAGAAGATGTCAGAGTAACAGTATTAAATCTGTGCCATGATCATCCCCTGGCCGGCCACTTCGGAATGCATAAAACCCAGGAACTAATTCAACGCACATTTTGGTGGCCGGATCTTGAAAGGAACTGCAGGGAGTATGTAAATTCATGTGCCACCTGTACCCGTAGTAAGACCGCTAGAAGCAAGGCCTGGGGTCTTCTCAGACCCTTACCAGTTCCTGATCGACCCTGGCAAAGGATTGCTATGGACTTCATAGTGGAACTTCCCCCGTCAGAAGGTTGCTCAGCCATTTTTGTAGTGGTCGACCGTCTATCTAAAATGGCCCACTTCGTGCCACTGAAGAGCACGCCATCTGCCATGGAAACTGCCCAGGTCTTCATAAAAGAGATAGTAAGGTTACATGGGGTTCCAACAGACATTGTTTCAGACAGAGGGGTGCAGTTCACCTCTCGCTTCTGGAAGGCTTTGTGCAAGGTCCTGAAGATCGAGCTGTCCATGTCCTCTGCCTATCACCCTCAGACCAATGGGCAAACCGAGAGGACGAACCAAACGCTCAAGCAATATCTCCGATGCTTTACCACCTTTGTTCAAGATGACTGGTGTAACGTACCTTGGGTGTGAGCCTGACGTGCGGAGAGGGACCTCCCGTACAACCCCGGCTCGGAGACCACTGGAGTGGGGACAGTGGTGGTAAGAGCACGGTGAGGTAAGGGTGCCTGTCTGATCCTCACTGCTTGGAGTGGTGGAGCCGAGTGGAGACTGGAACGGCTGGTTCCGGAAGCAGCGGATGCAGGTCAGCAGGTGCAGCTTGCAGAGCAGAGGATGCAGGTCAGCAGGTGCCGGTTTGCAGGGCAGGAATGCAGGTCAGCAGGTGCAGGTTTGCAGAGCAGGGATGCAGGTTTGCAGAGCAGGGATGCAGGTCAGCAGGTGCATGTTTGCAGAGCAGGGATGCAGGTCAGCAGAGCAGGGATGCAGGTCAGCAGGTGCAGGTTTGCAGAGCAGGGATGCAGGTCAGCAGGTGCAGGTTTGCATTGCAAAGGATGCAGGTCAGCGTGTGCAGCTTGCAGAGCAGAGGATGCAGGTAAGCTGGTGCAGGTTTGCAGAGTCAGACAAGCCGGGTCATACACATCAAGGTAAACATCACAAGTGGCAGGCAGAGAGTAGTCAAAGTCCAGGCCGAATCTTGGCAACAGGCAGACTGGCAGATAACTGAGCAGGGTCAAACGAGCCGAGGTCAGGACTGGAGACAGAAGCGTGGTCAGGAAGCCGGGTCAAACACAGGAACAGGATACAAGCACAGAATCAGGAACTCAGGGAACAGAAGCAGATCAAACCGCAAGGGGCAACATCTCTGGAATGTCTTTTATAGGAAGTACATGGGAGGAGCAAGGGGTTCAGAGTTCAACAGTAATCAGACACCAAGCAGAGTAGTCTAATGGATCAGATAGGTTATCCAGCAGATCAGGCAGGGAACTGTCCAGCATCTCAGATAGCTCCGCTGGAAGAGTCAATGCCAGACACAGAAGAGGTCCCAGGTTCAAGCCCAGCATGTCCCTGACAACTGGGTAACACTACTACCCCTGGCGGAGTTTGCCTTTAATAATGGCAGTCACTCGGCTACAGGTCAGTCTCCGTTTTTCTCCAACTATGGGTTCCACCCGACCTTCCTACCTGATCTCATTTCTGATTCAACAGTCCCAGCAGTCCAGAGTACCGTTGATTTCCTGACCCGTAACAACAAAATATTACAGGAAGCCTTGACCAAGGCGCAGGCAACCAATAAAAGGATGTTTGACAGAAAGAGGAGAGGGGAGTTATGCCTTCAACAAGGCGATCAAGTATGGCTGTCTACCGCCAACCTTAGGATGACCTGCCCCGCAAGGAAACTGGCACCCAAGTTCATCGGCCCCTTCCCAGTAAAACGGAGATTAAATGAAGTCTCCTATGAACTTTCTTTACCAGATTCATTGAAGGTTCACCCAGTGTTTCACGTGTCACTACTGAAACCTACAGTGCCGGATCCCTTCCCAAACAGGGGATCAGGACCGCCTGAACCTGTAATGGTTGACGGGGATGAGGAGTTTGAGGTGGAGGCCGTCTTGGACTGTAGAAGAAGGGGGAACCAACTTCAATTCCTGATTAAGTGGAAGGGGTATGGTCTGGAGGAGAACTCCTGGGAACCCCAATGGAACATTCATGCCCGAGAGTTAATCCAGGCATTTTTTCGCAGTCACCCTCAGAAAAGAGCTCTCTTGGGCACCCGGAGGTTGCCCTTAAGGGGGGGGGGCACTGTCAGGGACATACTGGGCTTGAACCTGGGACCTTGTCTGTGTCTGGCATTGACTCTTCCCACTGAGCTATCTGGGATGCTGGACAGCTCCCTGCCTGATCTGCTGGATAACCTATCTAATAGATTAGACTACTCTGCTTGGTGTCTTGATTGATGTTGAACCCTGAACCCCTTGCTCCTCCCATGAACTTCCTATAAAAGACGTTCCAGAGATGTTGCCCCTTGCGGTTTGATCTGCTTCTGTTCCTGACTCTGTGCCTGTCTCGTGTTCCTGTGTATGACCCGGCTTCCTGACCTCCCTCCTATCTCCAGTCCTGACTCTGGCTTGTTTGACCCTGCTAAGTTACCTGTCTGATCATCTGTTGCCAAGACCCAGCCTGGACTCTGACTACTCTCTGCCTGCCGTTTATGCTGTTTACCCTGATGTGAAAGACCTGGCTTGTCTGACTGCGCTGCTCTGCATACCTACACCTGCTGACCTGCATCCGCGGTCCTGCACACCTGCACCTGCTGACCTGCATCCGCTGCTCTGCATACCTGCACCTGCTGACCTGCATCCGCTGCTCTGCATACCTGCACCTGCTGACCTGCATCCGCTGCTCCCAGTTCCAGCTGTTCCAGCTTTCGCTTGGCTTTACTACACCCAGCCAAGAGGACCAAGCAGGCACCCTTACCTCACCGCGCTCTTACCACCACTGTCCCCACTCCAGTGGTCTCCGAGCCGGGGTTGTACGGGAGGTCTCCCTCTGCACGTCAGGCTCACACCTAAGGTACGTGACAGGAGTCCTCTGGGTCACTAAGGACGACATGATCCGCAGCCACCTCCTCCCAGCCACGTACAAGTCCATGGGTTTGTTGGGACTGTAAATCATCCCTAAAAGACTGCTGCTGTTGATGCTGAGTGCCATGCTCCACCTCCATGCTGACACAATCCTCCTCCTCCTCGTCCTCTTCCTGTGTGATGGGTGGGACAGAAGGAACACTGTCTGGGTAAAGGGGGCCTTGAGAGGCAGGGAAGTCCTCCTCTTCCTGCCTCTGTTCTGCCTAAAGTGCCCTGTCCATTATTCCACGCAGCGTATGCTCCAACAGGTAGACAAGAGGTACAGTGTCACTGATGCATGCACTGTCACTGCTCACCATCCTCGTGGCCTCCTCAAATGGTGCCAGGACAGTGCATGCATCCCTGATCATGCCCCACTGGCGTGGGGAAAAAAAGCTCCCCTGACCCTGTCCTGGTGCCATAGTCGCACAGGTACTCATTGATGGCCCTCTGCTGCGTGTGCAGCCGCTGCAGCATGGCCAACGTTGAGTTCCACCTGGTGGGCATGTCACATATAAGGCGGTTCTTGGGCAGGTTCAACTCCTTTTGCAGCTAAGCCAGCCGAGCACTGGCATTATATGATCTGCGGAAATGCACACAGACTTTCCTTGCCTGCCTCAGGACATCCTGTAAGCCTGGGTACCTGCCCAAGAACCGCTGTACCACCAGGTTAAGGATGTGAGCCAAACAGGGCACATGGGTCAGTTGTCCCTGTCGGAGGGCGGAGAGGAGGTTGGTGCCATTGTCGCAAACCACCATTCCTGGCTTAAGCTGGCGTAGTGTCAACCACCTCTCGGCCTGTCCCTGTAGAGCAGACAGAACCTCTGCCCCAGTGTGGATCCTGTCCCCCAAACACACCAGCGCAAGCACGGCATGGCATCTTTTTGCCTGCGTACTTGCGTAGGCCCTTGAACACCTACGGAGCACCGCTGGTTCCGGAGACAAAGCACAGGAAGAGGCCATGAAGGAAGAAGAAGAGGAGGGGGTGGAGGAGAGAGGTGTGTCACAACCAGTAGTAGCATTTTGGAGGCGTGGCGGCGGAACAACCTCCAACACTACTGCACCTTGTCCTGCATCCTTCCCAGCTGCCAAAAGAGTGACCCAATGGGCCGTGAAAGAAAGGTAACGTCCCTGTCCATGCCTGCTGGACCATGAGTCAGCGGTAATATGCACCTTACCGCTGACCGCCCTGTCCAGCGAGGCATGGACATTGCCTTCCACATGCCGGTAGAGAGCCGGAATCGCCTTCCGTGAGAAAAAGTGGCGTTTGGGAACCTGCCACTGAGGAACCGCACATTGCATAAACTCACAGAAGGGGGCCGAGTCTACCAACTGAAAAGGCAGCAGTTGAATTGCTAGCAATTTAGCCAAGCTAGCATTCAACCGCTGGGCATGTGGATGGCTGGGAGTGAACTTCTTTTGACGGTCCAGCAGCTGGGGCAGGGAAATTTGCCTGCTACAATCTGACGTCGGTGTACTGCTAGCAGAGTGCCCGCAAGTACTTGGCTGTGACACACCTAATTCTACACCTTCATTCCTCTCAGTGCAGGTTTCAGAGAGGACTGAAGGTATAGTGGGGTTGGAGATCCCAGCTGATGAGGAGCAAGGAGAGGTCCGCTTTGTTCTTTGGTGTGGGTCTTTAAGGTACGCTTGCCAACGAGCTGCATGGCAGGTCAACATATGTCTGGTCAAGCAAGTGGTGCCCAAGCGGCTGATGTTTTGGCCACGCGAGATACGCTTGAGACATATGTTGCAAATAGCAGCGGTGTGATCTGATGCACTCGACTCAAAAAAGGCCCACACCAAAGAACTTTTGGACTTTAACGGGCAGAGGCAGTGCCCTGCACAGGCGTAGCTCTGCGGTGTGATTCAGTCGGTGTGCTGCCCTTACGCTGGCCCCCGGAGGGCATCCTTCCTCGTTGGAGATGTGCCTCCTCCTCATCCTCCTCCTCCTCCTCTCTCCTATCAGGCACCCACGTGGAGTCAGTGACCTCATAATCCCCTCCCTCCTCATCACTGGAGCCAATCTGGCAGTATGCTGCAGCTGCTGGAACATGACTGCCAAATTGCTGTCCTGCTTGAGCATCCCCTCTCTCTGCGCTCACGCTACTGCCTTCCTCTAGCTGGGTATCATCATCAGACCCTTCGAAACGCTGGGCATCCTCCTGGAGCATGTACCCAACACTGTGCTCAAACAGTTCGGGGGACTCCTCAGGAGGACATGGTGGGTCTAGGGAAGGAGTGACTGATGATGACATTGATACGAGGGAAGAGAACGCTTTGGCAGCTGCTTTGCCAGTACCCTGAGCCTGGGTGAGAGAGGATGAGGAGGATGAGGAGGGCTTGGTCATCCACTCTACCAAGTCTTCGGCATGATGCGTCTCAACACGTCCAGCTGCTGAAAATAAGGACAAGCGTGTACCATGGCCACGTGCTGATGACAATGCACCGCGTCCACGACCAGCACTGTTGCCCCCAGACACAGAGCCTGCTTGCCCTCTTTTATTGGCTCGTGACTGTCTGCCTCTCTTTGTTGGCCTACCAGACATAGTAATGGCCTGCAGGGAGATGGGGAAAACCAGCAATTGGGTAGTGTATATTGTGCTGGAGGCACACAACACCCACTAACTCCAGCAGTTGCCTTTATTAGAGAACAGCAATGACGGGTATATACAGGTGTATACTGTGCCACTAACTCCTGCAGATGCCTGTATTAGAGAACAGCAATGACGGGTATATACAGGTGTATACTGTGCCACTAACTCCTGCAGATGCCTGTATTAGAGAACAGCAATGACGGGTATATACACGTGTATACTGTGCCACTAACTCCTGCAGATGCCTGTATTAGAGAACAGCAATGACGGGTATATACAGGTGTATACTGTGCCACTAACTCCTGCAGATGCCTGTATTATAGAACAGCAATGACGGGTATATACAGGTGTACACTGTGCCACTAACTCCTGCAGATGCCTGTATTAGAGAACAGCAAAGACGGGTATATACAGATGTATACTGTGCCACTAACTCCTGCAGATGCCTGTATTAGAGAACAGCAATGACGGGTATATACAGGTGTACACTGTGCCACTAACTCCTGCAGATGCCTGTATTAGAGAACAGCAATGACGGGTATATACAGGTGTATACTGTGCCACTAACTCCTGCAGATGCCTGTATTAGAGAACAGAAATGACGGGTATATACAGGTGTACACTGTGCCACTAAATGCTGCAGATGCCTGTATTAGAGAACAGCAATGACGGGTATATACAGGTGTATACTGTGCCACTAACTCCTGCAGATGCCTGTATTATAGAACAGCAATGACGGGTATATACAGGTGTACACTGTGCCACTAACTCCTGCAGATGCCGGTATTAGAGAACAGCAATGACGGGTATATACAGGTGTATACTGTGCCACTAACTCCTGCAGATGCCTGTATTAGAGAACAGCAATGACGGCTATATACAGGTGTATACTGTGCCACTAACTCCTGCAAATTCCTGTATTAGAGAACAGCAATGACGGCTATATACAGGTGTATACTGTGCCATTAACTCCTGCAGATGCCTGTATTAGAGAACAGCAATGACGGCTATATACAGGTGTATACTGTGCCACTAACTCCTGCAGATGCCGGTATTAGAGGACAGCAATGACGGGTATATACAGGTGTATACTGTGCCACTAACTCCTGCAGATGCCTGTATTAGAGAACAGCAATGACGGGTATATACAGGTGTACACTGTGCCACTAACTCCTGCAGATGCCTGTATTAGAGAACAGCAATGACGGGTATATACAGGTGTATACTGTGCCACTAACTCCTGCAGATGCCTGTATTAGAGAACAGCAATGACGGCTATATACAGGTGTATACTGTGCCACTAACTCCTGCAGATGCCTGTATTAGAGAACAGCAATGACGGCTATATACAGGTGTATACTGTGCCACTAACTCCTGCAGATGTCTGTATTAGAGAACAGCAATGACGGCTATATACAGGTGTATACTGTGCCACTAACTCCCGCAGATGCCTGTATTAGAGAACAGCAATGACGGGTATATACAGGTGTACACTGTGCCACTAACTCCTGCAGATGCCTGTATTAGAGAACAGCAATGATGGCTATATACAGGTGTACACTGTGCCACTAACTCCTGCAGATGCCTGTATTGGAGAACAGCAATGACGGATATATACAGGTGTATACTGTGCCACTAACTCCTTCAGATGCCGGTATTATAGAACAGCAATGACGGGTATATACAGGTGTACACTGTGCCACTAACTCCTGCAGATGCCTGTATTAGAGAACAGCAATGACGGGTATATACAGGTGTACACTGTGCCACTAACTCCTGCAGATGCCGGTATTAGAGAACAGCAATGACGGGTATATACAGGTGTATACTGTGCCACTAACTCCTGCAGATGCCTGTATTAGAGAACAGCAATGACGGCTATATACAGGTGTATACTGTGCCACTAACTCCTGCAAATTCCTGTATTAGAGAACAGCAATGACGGCTATATACAGGTGTATACTGTGCCATTAACTCCTGCAGATGCCTGTATTAGAGAACAGCAATGACGGCTATATACAGGTGTATACTGTGCCACTAACTCCTGCAGATGCCTGTATTAGAGAACAGCAATGACGGCTATATACAGGTGTATACTGTGCCACTAACTCCTGCAGATGTCTGTATTAGAGAACAGCAATGACGGCTATATACAGGTGTATACTGTGCCACTAACTCCCGCAGATGCCTGTATTAGAGAACAGCAATGACGGGTATATACAGGTGTACACTGTGCCACTAACTCCTGCAGATGCCTGTATTAGAGAACAGCAATGATGGCTATATACAGGTGTACACTGTGCCACTAACTCCTGCAGATGCCTGTATTAGAGAACAGCAATGACGGGTATATACAGGTGTATACTGTGCCACTAACTCCTGCAGATGCCTGTATTAGAGAACAGCAATGACAGCTATATACAGGTGTATACTGTGCCACTAACTCCTGCAGATGCCTGTATTAGAGAACAGCAATGACAGCTATATACAGGTGTATACTGTGCTGGGGGCACACAACACCCACTAACTCCTGCAGATGCCTGAGAAAAGAATAGAACATATAACACACTGTCCCTGCCTATGTATCTCTTTCCCTGCCTGCCTATCTAGCTTAGAGAACAGCAATGACGGATATATACAGGTGTATACTGTGCCACTAACTCCTGCAGATGCCTGTATTAGAGAACAGCAATGACGGCTATATACAGGTGTATACTGTGCCACTAACTCCCGCAGATGCCTGTATTAGAGAACAGCAATGACGGCTATATACAGGTGTATACTGTGCTGGGGGCACACAACACCCACTAACTCCTGCAGATGCCTGAGAAAAGAATAGAACATAGAACACACTGTCCCTGCCTATGTATCTCTTTCCCTGCCTGCCTATCTAGCTTAGAGAACAGCAATGACGGATATATACAGGTGTATACTGTGCCACTAACTCCTGCAGATGCCTGTATTAGAGAACAGCAATGACGGCTATATACAGGTGTATACTGTGCCACTAACTCCCGCAGATGCCTGTATTAGAGAACAGCAATGACGGCTATATACAGGTGTATACTGTGCTGGGGGCACACAACACCCACTAACTCCTGCAGATGCCTGAGAAAAGAATAGAACATAGAACACACTGTCCCTGCCTATGTATCTCTTTCCCTGCCTGCCTATCTAGCTAAGAGAACAGCAATAAAGTGTAGATCCAGGTGTATACTGTGCTGGAGGCACACAACACCCACTAACTCCTGCAGATGCCTGAGAAACGAATAGAACATAGAACACACTGTCCCTGCCTATGTATCTCTTTCCCTGCACGCCGGAACACACTGTACGAGGCTGGCGGCCTTTTATAGTGTGGGGCGTGTACTAAACTCCCCTGAGCTATGATTGGCCACAGGCATCCTGCCTGTGGCCAATTATGGCTCTCCTCCCTGCTGGCGCTGTGATTGGCCAAGCATGCGGGGTCACAGTGCATGCTTGGCCAATCACAGCGCCGTAAATGCAGTGCGATGGCACAGGGCATTGTGGGCCGTTCGCGTCACACGAATTTGGCGAGAACGGCCCATAATGTTCGCAATTCGGCGAACAGGCGATGTTCGAGTCGAACATGCATTCGACTCGAACATCGAGCTCATCCCTACTCAGCACACTTGGATCCAGGCAAACAAATCACCTCCCAGCTTTGCTCAAGATTCCAGAGTTTCAGGACATGTAAATGATAAGTATACCATAGTGTTCTCTGTATACAACATTTATTTAAAGCCCGCAAAAAACAAGTTACACTTACAAGATAAAAACTTTTAAAACCACATATAAAAGCTCCACAGTGTCTGGCTAGACGTCATATTATCAGCTCCTTCCCTCTATAGTAATAGTAATAGTGCTATAGCAACCTTGCATGTCAGAAAGAAAGCCATAGGCCGACTCTCTCTCCCACTCCCCCATTAAGCAGGGCTATCCTGAGGAAGCAGATGATAGTATCAAAAGATATAATGTTGAAATGAGGTGGTCCACAAGTAGATAACTTTTCACTTTTGCAGTCAAATTTGAGAAAACACTACTATATGTTTGTTATGTGTTTCTATTTACATGGCATTCCTAAAAATTGTTAAAAAACCCTTACCTTTCTAGTTTTTTATTTGGAGCAAGATTATACACAGGACTGCAAACTGTTATGAACAATTCCAGAAGGACAAAGTGGGGGGGGGGGGGCAGAGTCAATTTCCCCTCATTAACATGCAATGCACAATCCAAGCCTCAAGATATTTATCCCTATGTTCGGACAGACCAGGTTGACATCTAATTTACAGCTGATAATGAGATTCTCCAGAACAGTACAGACAGAGTTAAATTTGGGAAATGTTAAAACATTAACTCCACAGCCCACTGCTTAACATAACATGGGGTTCTAGCTTAATTTGACACATAGGGGTATTAGAGAGGGCTGCACATCCCAATTGAATGATTTAACATGAATAGAACAAATTCCCGTTGGGACTTTAATGCAGCAAAAAATAGGTAAGACTCAATTATAGATAAAAGGTTTTATTTTGTAGAAATTGCGATGTGCGCTCAAATAGTAGAATAAAAATGATTCATGAATTTATGAGCTCTGGTAAATTACAAAGCCAAACAGGGTATACACAGGGATTGTTCAGTTCATATACATGTGGTAAATATTGTGAATAATTTAATCATGCATGTTGGATACACTGCGATGTATGATAGAAGGCCCCTATCATACATCGCAGTGTATCCAACACGCATGATTAAATTATTCGCAATATTTACCACATGTATATGAACTGAACAATCCCTGTGTATACCCTGTTTGTAATTTAACGGAGCTCATAAATTCATGAATCATTTTTATTCTACTATTTGAGCGCACATCGCAATTTCTACAAAATAAAACCTTTTATCTATAATTGAGTCTTACCTATTTTTTGCTGCATTAAAGTCCCAACGGGAATTTGTTCTATTCATGTTAAAACATAACATGGGGTAAGCTATGTAGCTACTTTAGGCAAATAAAAAGCACTTAAAAATGTAGGCAGCAATTTATACATTTTATAAAAGTTATACACATTATGCTAGGGGAATATATAACAAATATAAAGTAGGTGTTATCCCAATTTGTTTGCCAAAGTGGAAATATATTTAGGCACTTGAGTGCAAGTCCGTAATACCTTTTCTTTACCAGGCTATTTTTCAGCTTCCAGTGTTGTGATAGTTTTACTGACTACTACTGGGCATGCAACACTGTACCCAAATTGTTTTATACAATTTTTTCTATAGATATAGATTTATTTTGGTGGTACAGTTTTTAATAACTGCTGGGTTTTCCTTTTACTTTAAAGAGGAAAAAGGACCAAAAATGTTAAGAAAACCCTTTTTTTACTACGTTAAAATGAGAATGACAGGAAAATATGAAAAACTCGCAAATTTCACCTTTTATGGAAAGTAGACATCCCAAAGTGACCTAATTTTTTGGAAATGAAGAAACATGATGACCAAAACCCAAAAATGTTAACCCACTGAAAAATGGCCTACCCCACAGAATTCAAAATAAACAGCATTTTTTTTTATCAAAATATAATTAAAATATAATAAAATGCATTAAGGTGAAAAAACTTCTGTCACTGACCGCCCCCCAGCCCCCCGTTTTACTCACCTGAGTCCTGTATTCCAGCGCCGGAGACACGCTCTTCCCCTCTACCCATTGTCTCGGCTCTTGATTGGATATCAACGTGGGCGCTAGGGGGCAGGGCTGAGTCCTACATTCAGCGTTTATGGACACCGAATGCTGGACTCGGGAGCACGCCCGCAAGGTAACTCCCCTTCAGAGAGCTTCTCCTAGGGGGTTATATAATTCGGGAAGGAGCTACCAGCGCCACCGGGGGACCCCAGAAGTCGAGGATCGGGGCCACTCTGTGCAAAACAAACTGCACAGTGGAGGTAAGTATGACAGGAAGGACAGTGGAGGTAAGCCTTACAATCACTTTAACTCGTGGCCATAAACTCAAAACACATTTTTATTACATACACAAATAAAGATTAAAACATATCATGATACTAATTAACCCCTCTAAAACATAACCGACCTTGCCACGTGCGGGACCCTGCTATACTATATACATGGGTATAATATAAATGTAGAAAATTATATCTTTAAATAACAATGAAGAAGAAGACTTGATCTCAACAGGACCAACGTTCACTGTAAACATGTAGGAATGAAAAGCTGCTTAAGCCAAGAAGGTGAGTGATATATATGTTAAACCCGTCCTCTTGTATAATGGATCACTAGCTTAAACATACACTGGCGAGCTTACATTCTAACTGAGGCAATCAATGAACAGTAGATCCTTGTAATATTAAAAGATGGAGATCTTTTTTAATTGCTTGCTGCCCTGTGTGTCTATCTATCTATCTATCTATCTATCTATCTATCTATCTATCTATCTATCTATCTATCTATATGTGTCCTGTGCAGCAAACAGTTATACCAGGTTCATGGCTGCAGCTGCAGCCATGATCTTGGTTCCATTTCCTCCATGTTCCATGTTCCATCTGGGCAGCTGATCACTTTTACATCACTATGAATGCCTCTATCCAATTTATTTTTCGTTTTACCCATGTTACATAATTAAATATCTAAAAAACTGCTATCTATTACCTTTAAATAAACTTGGCCCTATATTGGATATTTTGAAAACAAATTCTTCTGGCTAAGGAACCGACAGTCTGTAAACTCAGCATAGTGTGGAGATCAATTCATTTTTCACACTGTCTGGACATATATGTAATGTGACTGGTTTGTAATGTATTTAAAGAGGAAAAAATATTTGCTGCAACAGAATCCCTCAATGGGAAATACATTATGTATATAAGCTATTTGTGTATCATAGGTATAGCAAATCCCTAAATAAATTATTACACTTCCTGAAAATGTTCCACTGAGTAAACCTCAGGATACAATGTAGCATCCAAGACACTTTAATCACAACTTTAAAGGATAAAATTGTTGTATATTTTCTGTGTTATTATTCTGAGTTACATCTTTTACTAGATAGTAAAAATAAAGAAAAGAATTATAGGACTTTAAATGAGGCTAAAACCAAAGGGGTAATGCCTCCATCCCGGGTATCATTTGTTAAAGGGGGGAAAAGGGGAATTGGACGAAGGTGGGACTTTAAATGGAGCACACAGCAGTACAATATAGAGGTAGAAAGTCAAGCGACTGGTAAAATCATGTATTTTATTTGAACACCATTCAAACAACATTTAGGGGCATACAGCCTCCAGTTATTTTAGGATACATATATAGCTTAAATTGCATACAGATACACAGTCAATAATTAGAAATATTTTCAGTAAAACACTTGGTAACTCAAGACAATGTATATTTAACCAAAGTGTAACAAGCACCTAATTGGTCTACAAAAAATCCTTGCATAAATGGGAATGGGGGGGGGGGGGGGGAAGAAAAACAAAATATATACCAAAATGGTACATGTAACATAAATTAGACACATAAATGAATGATAAAATTTGATCCATGGTATATAGTGGTGGTCAGGGTTTGGTGTCTCTACGCGTTTCGCAGTCTGATAACCGCTCATCAGGAGCAAATCACCATGGCATAGTCTAAAAGGAAAGAGAGGGAGAATATATATTTAAATTAATATAATCACTTAATTGTAGGGGGAAGGGGATATGTTATATTATTTGGAATTGAAGCAATTATATAAAAAGTCCTTGCGTGCAACTTACATCAACCGCTGCGCAATTGCAGCATGCAATCCAGGATCGCCAGCACCCAGGCGTTGAGCGGGCTTGGTAGGGCGGCAACATCCAAAACAGGCAGGCATGAAGCAGGTGGGTGTAAGTAGATGCCCTGGCTGGGGTGTGGTGTGATAATCCCCGGATGGGGACCTGGTGAAAGGACAATATAAAATGTGAATGATAGTGTTGTAAATGTATGAGAGGGGTGAAAACGAGTGAAAAAAGCCGGAAAAATGGAGGTAAGGTAAGTGAGGAGTAGGAAAAAGAAAAAAAAAAGTAGGGCTGTTACTGATTAAAATTTTCGTGTTCGATTAATCGTTTTTTTTTTATCGATTAATCGACTAATTTCGATTAATTAATACGCACAAAGATCCAACTACTTTTAGCTGATCTCCTTGCAGGCCGATTCCCAGTGCAGCTACCAACCACTGGAAAAATCGATAGCAGGATACAAAAAACACACAAAGGCAGCGCTCGATGGGAATAGCATTAAAACTTTTATAGTCTTCAAGTAGATAACAAAATAAATATTGCACTGGAGATAAAATCGATGTAGCTACATAAACTGTAAAAATGGTGCGAGTAATACCAAACGGTAGCAAAAGCAGTCATAAAAACATGTAGCTAAGTATGATACTGGTATAAAAATGTGTACAACGATACCACTGCTGAATCCAGATGAGAATGGGGTAATATCAGTCCGTCGGCATGTAGATGTTCCATGAAGGGAACTATCACAACTCCCAGTGGATGGCTGTAGAATCCCAGGTTGATAGAGGAAAGTGATGGAGGGAAGTGTAACAGCCCTTGCGTGTGGCAGATAGTGAGGTCCCGCCGGCATGCAGATATGAAGGCACAGCAAAGGAGCCCTTCAGATGGACACGGCAAGCCCCACCGGTGTCCGTGACATCACCGGATCTCCCTGAAGACCCGGAAGCCGGGGGAGAGGTGAGTACCGATCAAAAGAATTTTGATCGATCAAAACAATTAATCGATTAATCGAGGAATTAATAGTTAATTTCCACAGCCCTAGAAAAAAGACAAGTGAAACGAATGTGAAGAAAGTGTGAAAAAAAGCAGTGAAGGGGAGAAAGAAACAGCAAGCTAGAAGGAGCACAAGAAAAAGATGGAAGCATGAGAATAGAAATAAATAAAAATAAAAATAAAAGTGAGTGTACCTATTGGCAATCTGAAACCGGCATCCATAGACATGAAGGTGTCCTGGTGAGAGATATGGAGTGAAGCGTGTGTGAGACCTGCCAGGTACTGCCTTTTATAGTTGTGCCGCCCAGACCAGCCCTCTCACATCACGCAGGCAATCACTAATGAGGGAGAGGAAACCGCTTTCACCTGGGCGGCTGAAGCCGCCCGGCGATTAGCACCAGTCCAACTACCTCATACGAGTGCCATCACGGGGATACCGCCAATGGGGGCATACCCGGGGGACGTCAAGCGTCCAGCGTGGAATGGGCTGGCGCAGAAGACGCAGGGTCGGTGCGTGCACTCCTCCTACGCCATAGGGAGGCAGGGAGGTGGTCAAAGCCCGCCCTACGTGTCTGAACCAACAGAGGCAATGACCCAAGTGTGAGCCGGCCAACCCAATCACAGAAAACAGCCGCGCAGATGCGGACCAAGGACACAAGGCATAAAACTGTGTGAACACAGATAATGGATAACATATAAAAAAAATTTAGGGACGAATCCAATTAAGGGCCAGAGATTAGATCTGGGAACTAAAAAATGCAAGACCAGGGGTAGTAAATGGCCAGACGTATAGTTAGGCTTGCTGACTTAAACTACTGCTGTGTGCTTCCCATCCCTGATTAATTTGTAAAAATAAAGAAAATAATTATGGGACTTTAAATGAGGCTAAAACCAAAAGGGTAATGCCTCCATCCCGGGTATCATTTGTTAAAGGGGGGAAAAGGGGAATTGGACGAAGGTGGGACTTTAAATGGAGCACACAGCAGTACAATATAGAGGTAGAAAGTCAAGCGACTGGTAAAATCATGTATTTTATTTGAACACCATTCAAACAACATTTAGGGGCATACAGCCTCCAGTTATTTTAGGATACATATATAGCTTAAATTGCATACAGATACACAGTCAATAATGAGAAATATTTTCAGTAAAACACTTGGTAACTCAAGACAATGTATATTTAACCAAAGTGTAGCAAGCACCTAATTGGTCTACAAAAAATCCTTGCATAAATGGGAATGGGGGTGGAAGGAAAAAAAAGAAAAACAAAATATATACCAAAATGGTACATGTAACATAAATTAGACACATAAATGAATGATAAAATTTGATCCATGGTATATAGTGGTGGTCAGGGTTTGGTGTCTCTACACGTTTCGCGGTCTGATAACCGCTCATCAGGAGCAAATCACCATGGCATAGTCTAAAAGGAAAGCGAGGGAGAATATATATTTTTACTAGATGCACATAAACATACACAGGTAATGCATAGTTCTAATGACCATCCTATCAATTATTTGTGTAGAATTACTTAATTTTTTCCAGGCTAAGTAGGATATAGAATTGTTCTCTATATGTCTACTTATCTCAAATGAATTTGACAGCAAGGTCTTCCTAATTAGGGGCCCATCCACACTAGAATGTTATGCGAGAAACTCATGTTCCGTGCCAGCTTCCCGCACATCATTCAAATTGCACTGCCATTGCGATCTGCAGCAGGTGTCAGTGCAAAATTACCAACACCCTAAACTCAGGGTGCAGTACATTTGCCCACACCAGATGGCATGGTACAAATGTACCATGCCATCTGGTTGCAGTGTGTTTCCAAAAGTAGTGCAAGCACTACTTTTGGTGCGATGCAGTGCATGTGAACCGCACAGGAACATGCAGCATTATCCTGTGTGATTCGCATGCAGTTCCTAGTGTGAATGAGCCCTAAAAGTTTGGTTCATTCCAAAGTTTTGCAAATTGACAACACCCTACTGAAGTGTTGACATTAAATGGAGTAAGTATTAAGTTTATTCATCCAATGTTGGGTTTCTTTAGAAGCCATGTCTGTCTTAACATCTGCATATTAGATTCATAGACTGGTTGTCAAGATGTATCCATAGTTGGTACAGTACCCAGTATGGGAGGATATATCTGCTGGTTACAGATTATACTACCCTATGGCCCCATCTGTCAGTGAACTTCAGCTTACCTTTGAGTGGTTCACAACTGAACATGAAATGGAAAAAATAACATAAGTACTGCTACAGTAAATCATTGGTACTCTTGCTATTTGAAAACAGCTGAGTGCTTTTATTCTGTTTATAGAGATTCACTGCCCTCCGTGAAAACATTCAAGTATGTTAGGATCTTGTTCTTAAGTGGTGGAAACAGAGAAAGTAAAATTTAAGGTAGACTGAATACTGTACGTGACTGCTTTTTTGAAGACAGTAGGCTCAATTCAAAAAGCTGATACATCAGTATAAAAATCCTTATTTTCGAAAAAAGTGACAGGTATTTTCAGCTATGTCCAATAAAATTAGAAAATTACAGTCACGTGGTCAAAAACAGGGTGGTGTTAAAGCTTTGTGGATTGAGCCTGTTGTACTTGTTAGTTTCCATTAAGTGCAATTGAATTTAAAGTAGTATATATTTACTTTGCTTAGAATAGCATTATAGGCAAAACTTTTATTTTTATTTTGGATAGAGTAAAGCATGGTCACAACCCCTGTCATTTTATTTTTTTCCATCTGTGTTCCATTGGGGAGATTTCCCTTCACTTCCTGTCCCATAGCCATAACACAAGTCGAGAGGAAATCCATACAAATTAAGGGAATTCCTTGGGGACCTCTAGGTAACCAGAACTGGTGTCCCAATTGAAAGATTTACCCTCAACTACTTTTCTAGGGACTACCCAAAATTTGGGATTTTCTTTCACTTTCAATGATAATAATAAACAGAACAACATAGGAGCACATTTGTAAGACAGCTGTCACCCTATAATAGGTATCTGAACAAGGACCTGCTTGACAGCATTTATGGGTATTCTTTTTCTAAAAGCTGCATAATTTAAAAATATTAAAACTACATTTGAAAGTACCTTGACATGCTGAATTTTTAGTAAGATTTTAGCGATTATGTTTCAATCCACTTTAAAGAGGAAGTAAACTTTGAAAGCTGTATTGAAAAAGTAGACAAGCAGAGGGCAAAGGATTAGTCATTAGTATAGCCGGTGTTCTCTCTGCAGTTGATCTTTTCCCTATCACTGAATTACCATGCTTGGTTCTGTGTCTTTGTGTGGAGGCAGCCAACTTGGTGGAGGCAGAGTTTTGTCAGAGAATAGCGAGCAGCACAGTGGTGACATCACTAAATCTCTCTCCAAATCTCCAGAAACTAGCAGTCAGAGGCAGCAGTCCCTTAGATCTCACACTACAGATAGGAAGCTATAAAGTTCAAGGCACAAGAGTGACTTGGTACTCTGCATCCCAGGCAGGGCACTGCTTTTTGTCAGGAGGCAAACGGTAAGTCTTTCAGGATGTTGCTTAGGCATAATTAATATTTTAACCACTTACAAATTACAAACCACTATAGCAAAATGACGGCCGGCGGTGGTTCAGTTATACTGACCGGACGTCATATGATTGGCGTTTGGTGGTGCGGTGTTTCAGTCTGACACACCGCTACACCGATCTCGGTAAAGAGCCTCAGACGGAGGCTCTTTACCACGTAATCACTGTGTCCAATCACGGCTGATCAAGATGTAAACAGGAAGAGCCGTTGATCAGCTTTTCCTCACTCGCGTCTGACAGACGCAAGATGAGAGCTGATCGGCGGCTCTCCTGACAGGGGGTTTGCACTGATTGTTTATCAGTGCAGCCCCCCCGATGCCCACCACTGGACCACCAGGGAAGCCGCCAGGACCCCCAAAGAAGCCCCTAACATGTGGATGAACAAGTACATCCCCCATGACCATCCACATGTGCCAACTTATGCCCAACATATGCCATTCAGTGCTCACTGACTGGCACCATTATAGAACTAATAAAATCAGTGATGCCCAGCAATGCCACCCACCAGTGTAATCAGCGCCACCCATTAGTACCCATCAGTGCCACCCATAAGTAACCAACAGTGCCGCCTATGAGTGCCCATCAGTGCCGCCTCTGAGTGCCCATCAGTGCTGCCTCTGAGTGCCCATCAGTGCTGCCTCTGAGTGCCTCTGAGTGCCCATCAGTTCCGCTGAAAATTGGCTTGGGCAGGAAGGTGTATATGTGCCTGGTATTGAAGTGGTTAATTTACCATAACATTTGTGAGTTCAGGTCAACTGTACTAATAGTGCTGTATAATTGTTGTATGTATCATCATCACACTCATCAAAGCAGTTCCTGAAAATATGATCCTGAACTCTGCAAATTTGAAAGTTTGACCATAAATGTTTATAAACAATCCTCTTTTTCTCAGACAAAAGTTCCAGTAGTATTACATATCCCACGGTTCTGGTACAGGTGAGAGCTAAACAGTAATTAGATCTAACAGACACAAGCAGGCAGATAGTTTACAGACACACATAGTTTACTGTGCAGCTGGAAGGAACAGGAAGTTGTGTTGCCGCACTGGTGAATAGGGACAGGCTAGCTGTAGAAAACCAGGGACTTAAGGGAATTGATCAGTCATGATATTACAAGCTATTAATGGGTTCACATGGAACTAAAAGTTATTGTAAGGCAAACAAATATCTCTAATACAGTACTTAGTTAAAACAACAATAACTTTAGTTCCAGATTTTCTAGGACTCATACTGGACTATTAATGCACATTGTTTTGTTTACTAGCTTACTGTTGGTTAAAAAGGACTCAAAGGAGACATATGGGAATTAGGGATGAGCTTCGTGTTCGAGTCGAACATACGTTCGACTGGAACATCGGCTGTTCGATCGTTCGAAGATCGAACGATTTGGGACGTTCGTGCCAAATTCGAGTGACGCGAACGGCCCACAATGCACTACGCCATCGCAGTGTCATCCAGGCGCTGTGATTGGCCAAGCATGCACTGTGACCCCGCATGCTTGGCCAATCACAGCGCCGGCAGCGAGGAGAGCAATGATTGGCCACAGTCAGGATGCCTGTGGCCAATTATTGCTGAGGGGGTTTAGTACACGCCCCACACTATAAAAGGCCGCCAGCGCGGCGGCCTTGTGTAGTGTGTTCCGGAGCAGGGAAAGAGAAGCATAGGCAGGGACAGTGTCATTTTTTTCCTTTACTAATCCTGGATTCCTTGTGTTTAGGGACAGAGAAGGATAGGTAGGGAGAGTGTCAGTGTGTTATTCTGTGCTAAACCTTGTTTGTAGGGACAGAGAAGGACAGTGAGGGAAAGTGTCAGTGTGCTATTCTGTGCTAAACCTTGTTTGTAGGGACAGAGAAGGACAGTGAGGGAAACTATCAGTGTGCTATTCTGTGCTAAACCTTGTTTGTAGGGACAGAGAAGGACAGTGAGGGAAACTGTCAGTGTGCTATTCTGGGCTAAACCAATCTTGCTGAACCATATTTGAAATCCTTGAGTTTAGGGACAGAGAAGGACACTCGTGGAAACTATCAGTGTGCTATTCTGTGCTAAATCTTGTTTGTAGGGACAGAGAAGGACAGTGAGGGAAACTATCAGTGTGCTATTCTGTGCAAAACCTTGTTTGTAGGGACAGAGAAGGACAGTGAGGGAAAGTGTCAGTGTGCTTTTCTGTGCTAAACCAATCTTGCTGAACCATATTTGAAATCCTTGAGTTTAGGGACAGAGAAGGACACTCGGGGAAACTATCAGTGTGCTATTCTGTGCTAAACCTTGTTTGTAGAGACAGAGAAGGACAGTGAGGGAAACTGTCAGTGTGCTATTCTGTGCTAAACCAATCTTGCTGAACCATATTTGAAATCCTTGAGTTTAGGGACAGAGAAGGACACTCGGGGAAACTGTCAGTGTGCTATTCTGTGCTAAACCAATCTTGCTGAACCGTATTTGAAATCCTTGAGTTTAGGGACAGAGAAGGACACTCGGGGAAACTGTCAGTGTGCTATTCTGTGCTAAACCTTGTTTGTAGGGACAGAGAAGGACAGTGAGGGAAACTGTCAGTGTGCTATTCTGTGCTAAACCAATCTTGCTGAACCGTATTTGAAATCCTTGAGTTTAGGGACAGAGAAGGACACTCGGGGAAACTATCAGTGTGCTATTCTGTGCTAAACCTTGTTTGTAGGGACAGAGAAGGACAGTGAGGGAAACTGTCAGTGTGCTATTCTGTGCTAAACCAATCTTGCTGAAGCATATTGCAAATCCTTGTGTTTAGGGACAGAGAAGGATAGGCAGGGGACAGTGTCAGTGTCATTGTTGCTAAGCCTCCTGCACAGTATACACCTGAAGGTAGCCCTTATTGCTGTTTTTCCCATCTCCCTGCAGGCCATCCATTAAAATGTCTGGAAGGCAAACAAGGAGAGGCAGACAGTCAGGAGGCAAAAAAAGAGGGCAAGCAGGCTCTGTGTCTGGGGGCAACAGTGCTGGTCGTGGACGCGGTGCATTGTCATCAGCACATGGCCATGGGACACGCTTGTCCTTCTTTTCGGCAGCTGGACATGTTGAGCCACATCATGCCGAAGACTTGGTAGAGTGGATGACCAAGCCCACCTCATCCTCCTCATCCTCTCTCACCCAGGCTCAGGGTACCGGCCAAAGCAGCTGCCAAAGCGTCCTCTTCTCTGGTATCAATGTCATCATTAGTCACTCCTTCCCTAGACCCACCATGTCCTCCTCCTGAGGAGTCCCCCGAACTGTTTGAGCACAGTGTTGGGTACATGCTCCAGGAGGATGCCCAGCGTTTCGAAGGATCTGATGATGATACCCAGCTAGAGGAAGGCAGTAGCGTGAGAGCAGAGAGAGGGGATGCTCAAGAAGGACACCAATCTGGCAGTCATGCTCCAGCAGCTGCAGCATACTGCCAGATTGGCTCCAGTGATGAGGAGGGAGGGGATGATGAGGTCACTGACTCCACGTGGGTGCCTAATAGGAGAGAGGAGGAGGATGAGGAGGAGGCACATCTCCAACAAGGCAGGATGCCCTCCGGGGACCAGCGTAAGGGCAGCACACCGACTGAATCACACCGCAGAGCTCCACCTGTGCAGGGCGCTGCCTCTGCCCGTCATTCAAAAAGTTCTTTGGTGTGGGCCTTTTTTGAGGCGAGTGCATCAGATCGCACAGCTGCTGTTTGCAACATATGTCTCAAGCGTATATCGCGTGGCCAAAACATCAGCCGCTTGGGCACCACATGCTTGATCAGACATATGTTGACCTGCCATGCAGCTCGTTGGCAAGCCTACCTTAAAGACCCACACCAAAGAACAAAGCGGACCTCTCCTTGCACCGCATCAGCTGGGATCTCCAACCCCACTATACCTTCAGTCCTCTCTGAAACCTGCACTGAGAGGAATGAAGGTGTAGAATTAGGTGTGTCACAGCCAAGTACTTGCGGCCACTCTGCTAGCAGTACACCGACGTCCGATTCTAGCAGGCAAATTTCCCTGCCCCAGCTGCTGGACTGTCGAAAGAAGTTCACTCCCAGCCATCAACATGCCCAGCGGTTGAATGCTAGCTTGGCTAAATTGCTAGCGCTTCAACTGCTGCCTTTTCAGTTGGTAGACTCGGCCCCCTTCCGTGAGTTTGTGCAATGTGCGGTTCCTCAGTGGCAGGTTCCCAAACGCCACTTTTTCTCACTGAAGGCGATTCCGGCTCTCTACAGGCATGTGGAAGGCAATGTCTTGGCCTCGCTGGACAGGGCGGTCAGCGGTAAGGTGCATATTACCGCTGACTCATGGTCCAGCAGGCATGGACAGGGACGTTACCTTTCTTTCACGGCCCATTGGGTCACTCTTTTGGCAGCTGGGAAGGATGCAGGACAAGGTGCAGTAGTGTTGGAGGTTGTTCCACCGCCACGCCTCCAAAATGCTACTACTGATTGTGACACACCTCTCTCCTCCACCCCCTCCTCTTCTTCTTCCTCCATGGCCTCTTCCTGTGCTTTGTCCTCGGAACCAGCGGTGCTCCGTAGGCGTTCAAGGGGCTACGCAAGTACGCAGGCAAAAAGATGCCATGCCGTGCTTGCGCTGGTGTGTTTGGGGGACAGGAGCCACACTGGGGCAGAGGTCCTGTCTGCTCTGCAGGGGCAGGCAGAGAGGTGGTTGACGCCACGCCAGCTTAAGCCAGGAATGGTGGTTTGCGACAATGGCACCAACCTCCTCTCCGCCCTCCGACAGGGACAACTGACCCATGTGCCCTGTGTGGCTCACGTCCTTAACCTGGTGGTGCAGCGGTTCTTGGGCAGGTACCCGGGCTTACAGGATGTCCTGAGGCAGGCCAGGAAAGTCTGTGTGCATTTCCACAGATCTTATAATGCCAGTGCTCGCCTGGCTGAGCTGCAAAAGGAGTTGAACCTGCCCAAGAACCGCCTTATATGTGACATGCCCACCAGGTGGAACTCAACGTTGGCCATGCTGCAGCGGCTGCACACGCAGCAGAGGGCCATCAATGAGTACCTGTGCGACTACGGCACCAGGACAGGGTCAGGGGAGCTCGGGTTTTTTTCACCACGCCAGTGGGGCATGATCAGGGATGCATGCACTGTCCTGGCACCATTTGAGGAGGCCACGAGGATGGTGAGCAGTGACAGTGCATGCATCAGTGACACTGTACCTCTTGTCCACCTGTTGGAGCACACGCTGCGTGGAATAATGGACAGGGCACTTGAGGCAGAACAGAGGCAGGAAGAGGAGGACTTCCTTGCCTCTCAAGGCCCCCTTTACCCAGACAGTGTTCCTTCTGTCCCACCCATCGCACAGGAAGAGGAGGAGGAGGAGGATTGTGTCAGCATGGAGGTGGAGGCTGGCTCTCAGCGTCATCAGCAGCATTTTTTTAATGATGATTTACAGTCCCAAGAAACCAGTGGACTTGTACGTGGCTGGGAGGAGGTGGCTGCGGATCATGTCATCCTTAGTGACCCAGAGGACTCCGGACTGAATGCCTCAGCTAACCTACGCTGCATGGCCTCCCTGATCCTGCAAAGTCTGCGGAAGGATCCTCGTATTCTTCGGATCAAGGAGAGGGACCATTACTGGCTGGCCACTCTCCTTGATCCACGGTACAAGGGTAAGGTTGCGGACCTTATGTTACCGTCACAGAGGGAGCAGAGGATGAGACAACTCCGGGAGGCCTTGCAGAAAGGTCTGTGCAACGCGTTCCCAGAGACTGGGAGGTTACAAACTCCTGGTCCTGGACAACGAGTTGCTGAGGCTTCGGGCAGTCAAAGAAGGAGCGGTGGGGAAGGTGGCCGTCTGACCGATGCGTTCAGACAATTCTTTAGTCCGCAGCCCCAAAGTATGATCGGTTCCAGCAACCTTCGCCAGCGTCTGATATACATGGTGCAGGAATACCTAGGGGCAAGGTCAGACTTGGACACCTTCCCCACTGAAAATCCTCTGGCTTACTGGGTCTTGAGGATGGATCACTGGCCAGAGCTTGCACAGTATGCAATTGAGCTACTGGCCTGTCCTGCATCCAGCGTTCTTTCAGAACGCACATTCAGTGCTGCTGGAGGATTTGTCACGGATAACAGGGTGCGCCTGTCCACCGACTCGGTTGATCGACTGACTTTCATCAAGTTGAACCAGTCTTGGATCACCACCAGCTACCACACACCTGATGCTGATATAACAGACTAATTGATTTTAAAATGTCACATCCCTTCAAGACTGATGCTGATGCTGAGTGC
Organism: Rana muscosa; assembly: GCA_029206835.1. Lineage (NCBI taxonomy): Eukaryota > Metazoa > Chordata > Amphibia > Anura > Ranidae > Rana > Rana muscosa. The sequence continues at coordinate 600,401,619 of CM055122.1, read as the reverse complement.
CTGTGCTGTTATGTTGACTGGCTATCCTCCTCCTCCTCCTCAATGATCCGATTAATGATGATAGCTTGGAAGATCATTTTGGTTTATGGGTGCCGCCACCAGTGGCTAAGGCCCAATTTTTCAGCCCCTGTTTAACAGGGGCGTGTAATTACAATTTTTGATGCAATACTTTGCAACAGGGCTCATTTCTGTGCTCCAAGTACAGTATCTGTGAGGGGTTGCAGTGTTGTGCCACCAGTGCCTAAGGCCCAATTTTTCAGCCCCTGTTCAACAGGGGCATGCAATTATAATTATTGATCTAATAATTCACAGCAGGGCCCATTGCTGCGCCCACCAAGAGTAACTGTCAGGCCTTACAGTGTTGCGGGGTTCCCCTTAATATCCAAACAAGACCCAAAGGGGCTGGTAATGGGCTGGGGTGGGGGGGGGGGTGATGGGGTAGCTATGCCATTTTTCTTAAAGATTTTCATCCATATTACCGGGACCAGACATTACATTAAAGCCGCAAGCAGTTTTAAATGGCTTTTTTTTCCTTTAGAAATGTCATTTTGTGCAGGGACAGTTCTAAACACGGGAAACACGTGGCACTTCGCAGGCATACTTTAGACACCCCCCAGGTACGATATTTAAAGGAATATTTGACTTTTTTTTTTTTCACTTTATGCATCATTAAAATGACTGCTCCCGAAAAACGTCCGTTTTTAAAACTTCTTTTTGCATTGATACATGTCCCCTGGTGCAGAACCCGGGTTCCCAAACTCTGTTTAGGACAATAACATGGATAATAGTCGTTATAATTAGCACTTTAGAATTCGAACGTTCCCATCCATTGTATTTAATAGGGTTCTAATGTTCGTGCGAACTTTCGGTCCGTTCGCGGGTTCTGGTGCGAACCGAACCCGGGGGTGTTCGGCTTATCACTAATGGGAATAGAAAAAATGCACACTGACTGCACTAAATACTCTGAACTGTATTATATATACTACACTGATTGCACTATATACTCTGAACTGTATTATATATATACTACACTGACTGACTGCACACTACACTAACTACCTGCCTAATCTCTATTCATTCACTATATACGGCCGCCGTATAAGCAGTAGCCTGATATAGTGGGGGCGTGGACTTAGCTGCTGAGCCATGATTGGCTAAAGGCCTTTGGCAAATCATGGCTCTCACAGCACATCGTGCTGTGTTTGGCCAAAGCATACAGGTCAGGTGCATGCTTTAGCCAAGAAGCAGCTGTCAATGGACTGCGATCTTGCAGTGCATTATGGGGCGCTCCGCACTTCTGTTCGGGACCATTCTTATAAGGGAGTACAAGTGCGACAAGGTTTGGGCTAGTAGGAGACTCTGTAACTTTGAAGGAGCAAAGTGACAGATTGTCTTTAAAGGCTAAGTTCACGTTTTTTTTTTTTTGCTAAATTCCAGCTCCCCATGCACCAATATAGCATTCATGTACATTTTGGTGCAAAAATATGGGGAGGCGTTTTGGAGCATTTTCACTCATCACACATAGGGCAGCCCATCCACCTGAATGGGCTGTCCTACACACAGCAATCACCCCAAAGAAGCTTCAGAACATTTTTTTAGAGTGGAGCTTGGTGGGTTTTTTACTGCAATCTTTGGTGCAGCGCATTTCTGAAATGTGTGATGAGTGAAAATGCTCCACAACGCCCCCCCTCGCAAAAAAAAAAAAAGACGCATGTGGGAATGCAAGTTCCCGCTATGCAGAGATGTGAACGGGGCTTGACAGCTGAGTGTTTCTGTCCACTCCCTCTACACCATGCAATTTGATTGTAGATTGTGTATTTAGTGAGAAGGTTGATCACTGATTGATTGCAAAAATGTGCAGATGGGAATGGGAGGGTGGATGATGCAGGGTGTGTGCTAATGAGGTCAGCTAGTCAACCTTCCTGTGTCATGATCTCTAGTCTGTAAGGACGTAAGACAGAAGCAATAGATATGTTTGGAAACATGGATTAAGGACAGTAAGGTACATGTCTGTAGATTTTATAGAACGCTTTGATATTTTTGCAAAAAAAGTACATGAATGCTATATTGGTGCATAGGGGAGCTGGAATTTTGAAAAAAAAAAAGGGGAACTTAGTCTTTAATGCTCACAGTCTGAGGAAGGTCATTTTTTTTCAATGAAGTATCTGCACACATTTAGATTTTTAGTTTCTTGATAAAATATTAAATATAATGTATAAAAAACAAAGAGAGAGTAGTACCCAACTTAACATGTCACTATATTTACATTGTAAACCTTTTGTAAATACAGAACACCTGACTCTCAGATAAATGCTTGAAGTTAATAATTTCCTACCAGAAGTATCCAGGTGAGCCAAAGCTACACAAAGCTTTCAGACTTGTTTAGGCCTTGATGTAGATGTTCTTGACACTTGCAAATTTACCACAGAATACAGATTCACCAGGGAGCAATGGAGATTCTGCAAAGCAAGCTTATTAGATCTCATGTAAAATGCATCTTTTAAAAGACTGCCTCTTAGCTTTACATAACAAACATGTTCAGTTATTTAGTTATTATAATACAGTATTATAAAACTGTACCTAAAATACCATGTTTTAGGTGCAGATGAATATACATGCAGATTGGTAGCTTTACCTGTTCGTGCTGTCCACACTTTAGAACCTTACTATACTGTATGCCCATACTCTTATTTGACAAGTAGGAATTTGGCAATCTGCAAGGAAAAATTGGGACTGGCCAGAGAGGGATGCGTTGATGCAGTTGACCAGCTCAGACATACAGTATATTGCAATTTATACAGTACAAACTAAGCGTAGCCAGCTGCACCCTGCTGTGAGCCCCCCCCCCCACTGGGGGTATGTGCCAGTTAGTAGGTCAGTGGCTGTTTATTGGTTGTAGTGCTCTTTAGTCTGGGTAATTATTTGTTCATTGATGCATGCCTTGTTTGATCACAATATTACCTTAACACAAGTAATTAATTTACCTCCAAGTTGTTGGAGCCTTTTTTCTGTGTGTGTTATTAAGGAGTAGTAGCTCACTAACTCTTATAGGATAAGGTCACCTTTCGTAACATGTTAAGAACAGACCGACCCCTGCTCCCCCACAATCCCCCGCTCTGACAGCTAGCGGGGATCTCTCCCCACCCGTTAGCTGTCACAATTAAAAAAAAATGCAGCCAAGTGAACCCGAGCATGGCTCTGCTCATCCAGCCAAGTCACTAGGGATGAGCCGAACACCCCTGGTTCGGTTTGCAGCAGAACATGCGAACAGGCAAAAAATTTGTTCGAACACGCAAACACCGTTAAAGTCTATGGGACACGAACATGAAAAATCAAAAGTGCTGATTTTAAAGGTTAATATGCTAGTTATTGTCATAAAAAGTGTTTGGAGACCCGGGTCCTACCCCAGGGGACATGTATCAATGCAAAAGTAAGTTTTAAAAATGGCAGTTTTTTCAGGAGCAGCCCGCCCCCTCTGACACATCACGGGAAACACCGTTGAGTCAGAGGGGGGAAGGTCACCCATCCACGTCACGGGTGGCCCCGCCCTCGGTTATTTAAGAGCTGTCAGATGGGTCGCACGTCATTCGGCTGGACGCCTCCTATGGAGGAGGCTGTATCGTTCGTGGCGGCGGGTCGTAGAAGGATTACAGCACTGGAATTTGTCTTTTTTTTTTAATTAAAGGACTAGTCTCAAGCTGTGTGTGTTTTTTTACCTTTTTTTTGTCACTTTTTTTGGGTGAAATGGTAGGGGTACAATGTACCCCATTACCAATTCACATAGGGGGGCCGGGATCTGGGAGTCCCCTTTGTTAAAGGGGGCTTCCAGATTCCGATAAGCCCCCCGCCCGCAGACCTCCACAACCACCGGGCAAGGCTTGTGGGGATGAGGCCCTTGTCCCCATCCTCCCCATGTTAAGGGCATGTGGCCTGGTATGGTTCAGGAGGGGGGCGCTCTTTCGTCCCCCCTCTTTTCCTGCGGCCTGCCAGGTTGTGTGCTTGGATAAGGGTCTGGTATGGATTTTTGAGGGGAACCCCACGCCATTTTTTTTTTATTTTGGCGTGGGGTTTCCCTTAATATCCATACCAGACCTGAAGGGCTTGGTAATGGATTTTGGGGGGAACCTTACGCATTGTTTTTTAGTTTGGGATTCCCCTTAATATTCATACCAGACCCAAAGGGCCTGGTAATGGACTGTGGGGAACCCATGTCATTTTTTTCAATGACTTTTATCTGTATTGCCGGGACCCGACAATTCATTATAGCCGCGAGTAGTTTTAAATGACTTTTTTTCCTTTAGAAATGTCATTTTGTGCAGGGACTTTTCTAAGCACGGGAAACATGCGCTACTTTACAGGCATACTATAGACACCCCCCAGGTACAAAATTTAAAGGAATATTTCACTATAAGCATTATTAAAATCACTGCTCCCGAAAAAACTGCAGTTTTTAAAACTTTTTTTGCATTGATACATGTCCCCTGGGGCAGGACCGAGGTCCCCAAACACTTTTTATGACAATAACTTGCATATTAACCTTTAAAATTAGCACTTTTGATTTCTCCCATAGACTTTTAAAGGGTGTTCCGCGGCTTTCGAATTTGCCGCGAACACCCCAAATTGTTCGCTTTTCGGCGAACGGGTGAACAGCCAATGTTCGTGTCGAACTCATGTTCGACCCGAACATAAAGCTCATCCGTACAAGTCACTCATTCACAGACCTATGTGAATGACATACTACAAGTCCCAACACCCTTTGTGGGTGTCGACTTGTAGTTTTCAATAAACTACCATGGTGCTTTGGTGGTTATTCATTGAGCCTTCCTGTTAGATTGTATCTGCTTGCCCATATGATATATGGGCATACAGATACACTGACAGATCTGCAGGAGACCTGCATGGCACCAGCAATCTGCTGATTGCTGGTGCAATGCTTTAGAGGCTCCAGAAATGAAAAGTAATAAATGGAAATTTTTTACCTGCAAAAAAATGTGTATTTATTATTTTTGATTCCCACAATAATAAGTACTGAAACAAAGATAATATAGTGCCTACGCTGCTAGATAGTTAAATAAATACGATCTTTAAGTCTTGTGAGCCAAAACTAAATAAGTGAAGATCAATATACCATAATCACAACACAAAAATAAAAAAAATAAAAATATAAACATAAATAAATGTGCAATTCCAAGTGAAAACAGTGCAGAGTGTCCAGTAATAATGCAAAGTAAGCATGTCAGGATCACATCAATGGTGCGATAATCCTCCAGTTTAGGTCATCAGCTTGCAGGGCCGGACTGGGAATAAAATCCAGCCCTGGAAAAAATTTCATACCAGCCCCACAGCATTATTATACCAGCATAACGTCATTATTTTCTTGTTCATGAAAGGGAAAACCATACATTTTAAAGCACATTTGAAGAGTGTATTATATATAGATAAGACAGATATGAAAGCACATAGGGCTTTATATATATATATAAAACGCAAATTCCATTTACAAGTGGTAAAAGTGGTCAATCATCAAGGGCGACCCCAGGAACTCAGAACGTGGGGGGGGGGGGGGACCACCTTCCGCAGAAAGAATACACTAAGGTAAGGGGGGGTGGGTTACTGATATAGGGGGGAAACCTTTATATCAATGCCCCCTTACATTATCGTATTCACTCCCCCCTCACATCAGTGACCCCCCCTCAGATTGGCCTAGAGGTGCTGTCACTGACCTCCTCTCAGGTACACCGTGCAGGGCTCAGTCAGTTGGCTCCAGCTCGGTGGCTCTGGTTTTATCCTATATAGTCTCCTCTCCACAGTCCCCACACATCTGACTTCTCCCATGACCCCCATCCCGGCGGTGCTCCCACTCTTGACTCCTCTCCAGACTTCCTCAGAGACTGCAGACATGATACAGGAGATGGTCAGAGGCTGCAGACATGATACAAGAGCTTAATGCAGCCCCACCAGTACCCATCAAATGCAGCCTCATCAGTGTCTATCAATGCAGCCTCACTGTGCCCATCAATGCAGCCTCACTGTGCCCATCAATGCAGCCTCCCTGTGCCCATCCATGCAACCACACTGTGCCCACCATTGCAGCCTCACTGTGCCCACCATTGCAGCCTCACTGTGCTCATCAAATGCAGCTTTACTGTGCCCGTGAATGCAGTCTCACTGTGCCCATGAATGCAGCCTCTCCTATGTCCCATGTCCCAGTCTGCAGTCCCTGTCTGTGGGAAGGAGTGTTGTTGATGCTCGGTACGGTACCTTCTATGCCAGCAGGATATCCATGATCACCATCAGCAGGCAGGGTCTGTTCTCGTTTTGGATGGGGTCAGTGCTCCTTCCAGAGGATCAGTTTGCTGTGAGATGGAGTGGTCCCTGGCCACCTGCACCTTCAGCTGTCCTCATTTTCCGGCCCCAGTCAGCCTGTCCTCTGGTCCTGGGGAAGTGAGAGCACTGGGGGGGAGCTGGAGAGAAGGGGGAGCGGAGAGCACTGGCGGGGTTGGAGAGCACATGGGTGGGGGCAAAGAGCAGGGGGGAGTGGAGATCACATGGGTGGGGAGCGGAGAGCGCTGGGGGGGGCTTGAGAGCACTGGGGGGGAGCCAAAAAGAACAGGGGTGGAGAGCATGGGAGGCTGAGAGGGGGGGCTGGAGAGCACTGAGGGGGCCAAGAGTGTGGGAGGTAAAGAGCACTGGGGGGGATCTTGAGAGCACTGGGGGAAGAAAGAACAGGGGTGGAGAGCACTGGGGGGTACAAAGAGCAGGGGGGAGTGGAGAGCACTGGGGGGTGGAGAGCAATAGGGGGAGCTTGAGAGCACCAGTGGGGGCCAGAAAAAACAGGGGTGGAAAGTACGGGGGCTGGAGAGCACTATGGGGGGCGGAGAGCACTGGCGGGGTTGGAGAGCACATGGGTGGGGGCAAAAAGAACAGGGGTGGGGAGCATGGGGGGCTGGAGAGCACTGGGGTGGGGGCTGGAGAGTGATGGGGAGAGCTGGAGAGCACTGGGGTGGGGGCTGGAGAGTGATGGGGAGAGCTGGAGAGCACCGGGGTGGGGGCTGGAGAGCACTGGGGGGGGGAGAAAGAACAGGGGTGGGGAGCACTGGGGGGAGGGGAGAGTACTGGGGGGAACAGGGGTGGAGAGCACTGGGGGGAGTGGAGAGTACTGGGGGGGGGAGAACAGGGGTGGAGAGCACTGGGGGGAGTGGAGAGTACTGGGGGGCAAGAGAACAGGGGTGGAGAGCACTGGGGGGAGTGGAGAGTACTGGGGGGAGAACAGGGGTGGAGAGCACTTGGGGGAGTGGAGAGTATTGGGGGGAGAACAGGGGTGGAGAGCACTGGGGGGAGTGGAGAGTACTAGGGGGGAACCAGGGTGGAGAGCACTGGGGGAGTGGAGAGTACTGGGGGGGAGAACAGGGGTGGAGAGCACTGGGGGGAGTGGAGAGTACTGGGGGGGAGAACAGGGGTGGAGAGCAGTGGGGGGAGTGGAGAGTACTGGGGGGGAGAACAGGGGTGGAGAGCACTGGGGAGAGTGGAGAGTACTGGGGGGGAGAACAGGGGTGGAGAGCACTGGGGGGAGTGGAGAGTACTGGGGGGGGAAGAACAGGGGTGGAGAGCACTGGGGGGAGTGGAGAGTACTGGGGGGGGACACTGGAATGGTGGCTGGAGAAGGATGGGGAGAGCTGGAGAGCAGGGGGCAGAAAGAACAGAGGTGGAGAGAACTGTGGGGGGGCTGGAGAGTATGGTGGGGGAGGAGAGCACTGGGGGGGAGCCACAAAAGAAGTTGGATAGGAGGAGAAGCAGGGGGACCCCATATAGAGGAAATCAGCTTTCTATATTCCTCCATACAGCCGTGGAATGCTTGACTCTCCTCTCCCCCTTCTGTAAGCATTCAGCGGCTGTATGGAGGAATATAGAAAGCTCATTTCCTCTATATGCGGCCCCCCTGACGATCCTCCTATCCAGGCACACAGGGCGGGCTGTACGGCGGGCATCCCCTGTAGTGCTCCCTGTCCCCTCTCTCCTGCTCCTGTTTATCACGGAGCTGACCTGGCTGGATCTGTGTTCGGCGGTGACGGTGACGCTGTAACACGGTCCCGTCCCCCTAGACCGTCTCCTGTGATAGGCTGAACTCTGACTCTATCTACTATCACTCAAGCCGGTCTAAGGGGGCGGGACCGTGTTACAGCGCCGCCGCCGCCGAACACAGACCGAGACATGCAGCTCTGTGATACACAGGAGCAGGAGAGTGGGGAGCACTGCAGCCGCAAATGAAACCGGCCCCAGGACAGGCAGCCTGTCAACTTGGATTCCAATAAATGTAAACAGCAATCTCGACTGACCCCATTCCAGATGAATGAAGGAATGGATAGTCTCAGATTTCCTCGAGATTGCTGTTTACATTTAAACATTTAAAGGGATCCAAGCTGATGTGCTTAAATGTTTATGTGTCCACTCACAAGGTGAGAGAGCAATTTAGCCGGTGGAGCAGGGGCGACCCGTCCATTAAGGTTGCATGGGCGCCACCCCCCCATTCATGCATCCGGCCTCTTTCAGGACGCTGGATGCATGGATTCCAAAAGGGGTGTGTGCTTTTTAAAGTACCGATTACAGCCAGAGGCTCTAATAGGCTTCAAAATAGGGTGGGCTTGGAGCACAGAGAATGCGCTATGGGCCCACCCAGGTGTGTTACAATAGCGAATGAATATTTGCCATTTAACACCGATCCTCCTCCCAACCAATCAGGAAGCGGGTCGTGAGATCCGTCACCCGATTGGCTGAAAGGACAGGTGATCCTATTGGATGCCTAGGAGGAGAGGAGGAGTCGCATGGCCGCATGGAGGAAAGGACACAGAAGCCGCTTCCCGCCACCCGCCGCCTGATGCTACTGCCTCTGACGAGCCTCTGACACACGCACATTATCTTCTGAATTTTGGACTTGCTTTTGGGAAATATTTAAAACTGAACACACTTTGCATTATTGCTGGACTTAAACACATTGCACTGTTTTCACTTGGAATTGCACACTTATTTATGCTTATAATTTTTTTTGTTTTAATTTTGTGTTGTGATTATGGTATATTGATCTACACTTATTTAGTTTTGGCTCACAAAATTTAAAGATGGTATTTATTTAACTATCTAGCAGCACAGGCACTATATTATCTTTGTTTCGGTACTTATTATTGTGGGAACACAATCAGTGTTTGCAGCAGCTTTTTTAGGTTTTATTGTTTGGCTACGTGCAGCAGCACTAATTAATTATATTTTGTTAAAAGGTGAACTTATCCTTTTAGTCACACAACCAAGTGTCAGGGGGATTGAACAGTTGAAAGAGTTTTTTATAACACATGCACTTCACTTTGAGTGGTCTCAGACTCAGCAAAAATAATTGGACTAGTCTTTCTAGGTTTAAATCTGATTCTGTAGGACTACACAACAGTGGAGTGTGCTGTCTATGAGATATACTTCTTTGGAGAGCATTTATAGCTACGCATTTCTGTTACTCACAGTAAAACAAATAGTTAACCATATGTAAATTTTGAGGAACACCAAAACACACAGATACAATTCACATCATTGCACTTGCTGTAATGCACCTCCACACAGTCGAAAAGTTGAAAGAGAACCCTGCAATTTTCCTCATTTGAACAAAGTTCATATTTGTATGCATGTTATAAGTTTGCTAAAAGAATAACTTTGCAACTCTCCTTTTGTGATCTGGAAGTATATATTTAGATGTATATGTATATTAAAGGGGTATAATGATTTGAAAATGATACAGGTATTTGCAATATACAAAACATTGTCATCAATCAATATTATGTAGCATTGCTATCGTATAACAGCAGATTTTTGCAATCCTAAAAGTTTCTATCTGAGCTAAAAGCATAGAAATAATTAACTCTTGGTAAAAGCTACGAAATAGCAAGGTCAGCAGGGAAGACATTAATAGTTAATGCAATAACCATGACTATTGGCATGCTATCAGTACGAAGAATTTAATCAAGTAAAGATCTTCTAACTGCGACATATCTCTAAGGTGGCTCATTTCTGCTCCATATTGATGCATACCTTGGACACATTATTGATTCAATCATTCTTTTCAATTAAATCATTGTTGGGAACAAGTTGATTCCACATTGAGGTTTCCCTTCACATTCCTTGGCTTGCTGCAGCTGGTAGTTAATGTAGCAGTCATTCATTAACAGACTGAGTGCTTATTTAAAATTGCCCTTTTTGTCTATAACACATTTGTTAGGGAGCTGTTGTGGCATTATAAATGCTTGCCAAACTCTTCCATGTAATTATGATTGAGAAGTATGCGTGTAGTATAAACAAAAGAAATGCATTGCAGTTATTAAGTAGATTATTTTACTTTGCATATTACAGAGCAAATACTGTTGTAAGTCAATGTCCTTATATTCTTGAATCACATTTTTTGTTGATATAAGGCAGAATCAGCTAAGTGCATAACTTCCAAACACTGTTATTTTGTAAATCAGCAAATTGATCATGACGACAGGCAAGTCACCTTCCCTCCAAAGGCATAAGTGCACTTTTTTCCTCCAACACTTCCATATTTCATTATACAGTATATTTTATGTTTCCATTTCTTTTGTTGGAGGTAGTTTAAGTGTATGTAGAAACCCCTTAGCTCCTAAATGTGGTTAGGGACTAGGGATGAGCTTCGAGTTCGAGTCGAACTCATGTTCGACTCGAACATTGCCTGTTCGCCCGTTCGCCGAACAGCGAACAAATTGGGGTGTTCGCGGCAAATTCGAAAAATCTATGGGAGAAATCTAAAGTGCTAATTATAAAGGCTTATATGCAAGTTATTGTCCTAAAAAGTGTTTGGGGACCCGGGTCCTGCCCCAGGGGACATGTATCAATGCAAAAAGAAGTTTTAAAAACGGCCGTTTTTTCGGGAGCAGTGATTTTAATAATGCTTAAAATGAAAAAATAAAAGTGAAATATTCCTTTAAATTTCGTACCTGGGGGGTGTGTATGATATGCATGTGAAGTGGCGCATGTTTCCCGTGCTTAGAACTGTCCCTGCAAAAAATGTCATTTTTGAAAGAAAAAAATGCATTTAAAACTGACTCGCGGCTATTAATGAATTGTCGGCTCCCGGCAATACATACAAAAGTCATTGATAAAAAAAAAAAAAAAAAAGCGTGGGGGTTCCCCAGAATTCAATTACCAGGCCCTTCAGGTCTGGAATGGATATTAAGGGGAACCCCGCCGCAAATTTTAAAAAAAATTGACGTGGGGTTCCCCCAAATATCCATTCCAGGCCCTTCAGATCTGGCATGGATTTTAAGAGGAACTCCACCCCAAATTTTAAAAAAAATGGCGTGGAGTCCCCCTAAAAATCCATACCAGACCCCTTATCCGAGCACGCAACCTGGCCGGCCGCAGGGGAAAAGGGGGGGACGAGAGAGCGGCCCCCCCTCCCTCCTGAACCGTACCAGGCCACATGCCCTCAACATGGGGAGGATGTCCCCATGTTGATGGGGACAAGGGCCTCATCCCCACAACCCTTGCCCGGTGGTTGTGGGGGTCTGCGGGCGGGGGGCTTATCGGAATCTGGAAGACCCCTTTAACAAAGGGGACCCCCAGATCCCGCCACCCCTATGTGAATTGGTAAGGGGTACATTGTACCCCTACCATTTCACGAAGAAAGCGTAAAAAAATGTTTAAAAAAACACACAAACACCTTGAAAAAGTCCTTTATTAAAAAAAACAAAAAAAAACATTCCAGCGGTGAAATCCAGTGTCCCGCGGCGATCCCGATGTCCAGCGCTGTCCTTCATTGGTTGTGCCTGAGCGGACCTGATGGGGAACTCCCTCTCAGTATTTTAAAGTTATAGACCCGCCCCTTCTAAAGTTCCCCATCAGGTCCGCTCAGCGGACCAGATGCGGAACATGAGAAGGGGCGGGTCTATACATGTATTACCAAAGTGAGAGCAGTTCCCCATCAGGTCCGCCCCCTCGGTATGTCGGACCCGCCTACGTCATTGGCTTGAGCGGGGAACTTCCTTCACTGTGTAATTTAAATTTACATAGTGAAGGAAGTTCCCCGCTCAAGCCAATGACGTAGGCGGGTCCGACATACCGAGGGGGCGGACCTGATGGGGAACTGCTCTCACTTTGGTAATACATGTATAGACCCGCCCCTTCTCATGTTCCGCATCTCGTCTGCTGAGCGGACCTGATGGGGAACTTTAGAAGGGGCGGGTCTATACATTTAAAATACTGAGAGGGAGTTCCCCATCAGGTCCGCTCAGGCACAACCAATGAAGGACAGCGCTGGACATCGGGATCGCCGCAGGACACTGGATTTCACCGCTGGAATGTTTTGTTTTTTTGTTTTTTTTAAATAAAGGACTTTTTCAAGGTGTTTGTGTGTTTTTTTAAACATTTTTTTACGCTTTCTTCGTGAAATGGTAGGGGTACAATGTACCCCTTACCAATTCACATAGGGGGGGGCGGGATCTGGGGGTCCCCTTTGTTAAAGGGGTCTTCCAGATTCCGATAAGCCCCCCGTCCGCAGACCCCCACAACCACCGGGCAAGGGTTGTGGGGATGAGGCCCTTGTCCCCATCAACATGGGGACATCCTCTCCATGTTGAGGGCATGTGGCTTGGTACGGTTCAGGAGGGAGGGGGGCCGCTCTCTCGTCCCCCCCTTTTCCCCTGCGGCTGGCCAGGTTGCGTGCTCGGATAAGGGGTCTGGTATGGATTTTTAGGGGGACTCCACGCCATTTTTTTTAAATTTGGGGTGGAGTTCCCCTTAAAATCCATGCCAGATCTGAAGGGCCTGGAATGGATATTTGGGGGAACCCCACGTCAATTTTTTTTTTAATTTGCAGCGGGGTTCCCCTTAATATCCATTCCAGACCTGAAGGGCCTGGTAATTGAATTCTGGGGAACCCCCACACTTTTATTTTTTATTTTTATCAATGACTTTTGTATGTATTGCCGGGAGCCGACAATTCATTAATAGCCGCGAGTCAGTTTTAAATGCATTTTTTTCTTTCAAAAATGACATTTTTTGCAGGGACAGTTCTAAGCACGGGAAACATGCGCCACTTCACATGCATATCATACACACCCCCCAGGTACGAAATTTAAAGGAATATTTCACTTTTATTTTTTCATTTTAAGCATTATTAAAATCACTGCTCCCGAAAAAACTGCCGTTTTTAAAACTTCTTTTTGCATTGATACATGTCCCATGGGGCAGGACCCAGGTCCCCAAACACTTTTTAGGACAATAACTTGCATATCAGCCTTTATAATTAACACTTTAGATTTCGAACGTTCGAGTCCATTGTATTTAATAGGGTTCTAAAGTTTACACGAACATTTTGTCTGTTCGCAGGTTCTGGTGCGAACCGAACAGGGGGGTGTTCGGCTCATCCCTGTTAGGGACCCCCAGGTATCTTCTGTGTGGTGTTGAAGAAATTGTTCACCAATTACTTTAAGAAGTTTACCAAAGTTTATAAAGGCCAATAAACCAATAAAGGAGAGAGAAGTTAGGGCACATGATACTCAAAAAGACTAGAATTGCAGACTCTGTACTACTGCTCACACTAACATAAATAAGAGCCAGACCAACACTCTGTACTATTCAGACTGTAGATCAGCTTCTATTTAGCACATGTAACCCTTAATGAGACACCAGAACTTCCTGCAATGTTTAATGACAGATGCTTTTACCCAGTTTTCCAGAACACTCTGCAGCAACAAAATCTTCTCCCCTGGTGATCCAATCCAGGAAATCACTTTCCTGTTGCACTTAGCCTGGATGTTCCTGCCAGTGGGACCGTAGGAAGATGGAGAACACAGGTTTGGCCTTTTTTGTAGCACAGCACAACTTCCCCAGGCATCAGGCCTCAGATGAAAATAAACAGCAGCACATAACTTCTTTCCAGGCACATTGGAGCCAAGAAAGCTCTCTAAGGTAACTCCAAAATATGTATATGCTTCCCCAGCATGCAACATTAGCAATAAACCTCCCAGTGATTGGCCAGGAAGACATAACTATTATTAACTCATATGGTATCCTCTTACACTATTGCCAACCGACCAACTTGACTAACAGCGGGCAGATGCAAACAGTAATACTGAGCTAAGGGTGAACCCGAGGGAAGCAAAACGATCAATCTATGCTCAGGCTGAATACAGAGCAAGAAGCACTAAATGTATGTTAGACACACAACTGTATAGGGCAGGGTCTCTACATGTACGTAAACCCTAATAATGAACTTCTCTTAATTGATCCCTTTTGGTCTATTATGGCATTAAATGTGTTTATTTTATCTGTTCATTAAGTGAAAAAATATGTGTTGTTCCTGCCAGAAATCCAGTGGTTGATTGCCCAAAGAGATAGCATTCAGAATTAAAATACAGTTTTCTAATTGACCCAGATCTCTTTGCCAGCATCTGAATACAAAATGGAAACCTGAGAGACTGATACTACAGGCTTGAGGCAGCGCCAGTTATGGTATTTGTTAGCATCAAACAATCTCATCATGGCATAGTAAGGGGGCTGGCTTATTCAAAAGCACCATTATTGGCCCTTCTAAGCCTGATGGCCATGATTTAAAGGCCTTGAAGCATGTATTGTTTAAAAAAAATATTAGCCTGGATGCGTTTGGACATACATTTTGCTGGGACAGATCAAATTTTGAACCTGCAGGATTCACCACAAACCTATGGTAGCAGCAAATCTAAACCTCATTCTTAGTAGGTGAGAAACAACTTGAAGGTGCTAAGTTTACTTGTATCATTCAAATACAGACATGTTACTGAATTGGAAACAAGCTTGTGTGCAGGTTGTTGTAGTAAGATTTAGTTTATTGTATAAAGCCTCGTACACACGACCGGTTTTCTTGGCAAGAAAACTGCTGGGAGAGCTTTTTGCAGAGATAACCGTTCGTGTGTGTGGTTTCTCGGCAGGAAAACTGCCGGGAATCTCGACGAGCAAAATAGAGAACCTGCTCTCTATTTTTCTCGTCGGGATTCTCGGCAGAGTGTTTCCTGCCGAGAAACCCGGTCGTCTGTATGCTTACCTGTCCAGGGAAACCCGCGCATGCTCGATGAGACTTCGACGCATGCGCGTTAGCATACAAGGGTAGTGTAGGGTGTAGCAAGATGGCGGCGACGGCATCGAATGTGACGAGCGCCGACTCGTCATAGTCGATGACGTCATCACGTTCTTGCCATTCAAAAGAACGGGGGTTCTTTTGAATGGCGTGTGTGTACACAGGGCTTGGCAAGACAAGCTTGCCAGGAATCCCGTCGAGAAAACCAATGTTTTTTTTTCAACGTGATTCCCACCCGTGTGTACAAGGCTTAAGAGTTATTTTATTGTTATATACAAGAGAAACTTTCAGATGTTGAATATTCACATTAGGTGGATGTAGGGTTACATCCTGTAGCTATGTTTTTCAGAATTCAGGCTTTTTATCAGTTCATTATAAGAATTATTGTTACCAAACTTCTTAGCATTATAGTGATTTGGTCGGTTTTGTAAAATAACTGAACTTTAAAGCCCCGTACACACGATCGGATAACCTATGGATTTTTGTCCGATGGATTTGTCCATCGGAAATCCGATGAAACTGTTTTTCATCAGTCTTGGCCACACACCATCAGTCAAAAAACCGACCGTTCCAAACGCGGTGACGTAAAACACTCTGATGAGCCGAGAAAAATGAAGTTTAATGCTTCTGAGCATGCGTCGACTTGATTCTAAGCATGCGTGGCTTTTTTAACCGATGGACTTGCCCATAGACGATCGGAAATTCCCATCGGTTTTTTATCCATCGGAAAATTTTAAAACAAGTTCTATTTTTTACAACCGATGGAAAAAAGACCGATGGGTACCATACACGATCGGTTGGTCTGATGAAAACCATCCATCGGACGGTTTTCATCAGTCAAACCGATCGTGTGTACGGGGCTTTAGTTTCTTTATTCTTCTTTATTAGTTGTATTAGATTTTTTGCATGCCAGTAATATGGATTGACAAGATAAAACTGTTGTAAAGCTCTTCTAAGTTTCTTGCTCTATCTAAAATATATGCTGGTGTCCTGTGTCTCTCCCTTTTGAAATATACTAACTTAGTAGTCCCAAGTGCTTACAAACATTAACAGAAGAGATCATTTTATACTGTCACAAGACCATCTCACTTTGTCCTCTCCTTTTACTCCAACCAAGGCTAACTAGTTCCATCCAACACCTTCTATTTCATTTTTAGTAACTGGGCCTGATTAACAGAAAAGCATGTCCAGCAGTCCATCTGAAAATAAGGGCCAAATGACTCCTTGTTGCCTTTTTCCTCTAAACATGGTTGTATGTCGTGGGTGCTGAGGGTATGAATGTGTGTAAGTGTGAATGTTGGTGTAGCACACCCCTGTAGGAGCTGCTGGTTTCGATTTTGGGCCTTGCACGTTACCTCGATATTCGTTGTCTAGGGGTTGAGAGTCTACAGTAACTTCAATGTCCACAAAAGTTATGAATCCTTTTTCTTGAGGGTTTATTTTCCAACAAACTTGTATAGGTAGAGGGATGGAGGGTTAGGGGAAGGTTCAGGCACACACAGCAGATCACTGGGGAAAACTCCTAATATACAAAGTCTCACTCACCACTCTCCTTTGAGTGGGTATTGCTCACCCGGATTGGCCCCTCTCACTTGGCCTAGCAGCCGGAATGATACACAAACATATAAGAAAGAACAGTCTCTGCCACAGACCTTTTTAAAGGTTATGTTGAACCGTTCAGTTATCCTCTGCCACAGGATTTTAGTACCCGGATATCCAGCCTTACAGTCTAAGAGCCTTTAAGCCAACCCGGCAGACTGTAAGGTTACTTTAGTTACGGTGCATCCCTCAATAAGGTCCCCAGGCCTTCCACAAGATACCGGCCTTCCGCTTGGTCCTCTTCTGGACAGGTCCTCCCCTGGTTTCCTCCATTGAGTGGCTTCCTCCCTCAGGAC
The DNA here is from genome assembly GCA_029206835.1 of Rana muscosa. Classification (NCBI taxonomy): domain Eukaryota; kingdom Metazoa; phylum Chordata; class Amphibia; order Anura; family Ranidae; genus Rana; species Rana muscosa. The sequence goes on along the minus strand of CM055122.1, from coordinate 600,384,618 downwards.
GGACAGCACAGGATCACCTTCAAGCGTAGGCCCCAGTCAAGACAACTGGGCCTATCTGGCATAGTTACAGCCTCAGACCAACATGGTTCCGAGGCTGAATTCCCAGTAACACATGCCTCGAGCCAGGAGGGCTATGAGGCGAAGAAGAGCCCAGATAATGGCGTCTGCCCCTTATGTACCCTTCTCCAGCATGTTCAGTGGGTAGACCACTCCCACTGAACTGTTACCGGGGAAAGGCACCCAAAGCACTTTGGCCTGTTAGTCTTCCACATTGGCTTGGGGTGGTTCCGCCATCTACAGGCAAACAGTGGGAAGTTTTCCAACACAGCCATAGCCGGAACAGAGGCTGATTTAGCCTTAATTATTTACAGAGTCTGAGCTAACTACCAGCTCAGACACCCACTAAATTTAACATAGCGCCTGGTCATCAGGAGCAGGGCGCTACATTGGTATGTATGTTGTTGGGGTACTTTTGTTATCTACTGACTGCTCAACTGCTTTATTTTATGTATCACCTGATTGTACTGCTTAGTGCACTTTACACTTATGTTATAGCAGTCTGTCCTTGTTGTTCCTTATCTGTTGTAAAATTGCAGAATTTCAAAATAAACACATTTAAAAAAAAACATGATTGTATGCATTTTTTTTTCAGATCTAATACTATATGTTGAAACAACAAAGTTTACCAAAAGAGTTTGTAGTGTAAGTACTTGCTTAAAGAGAATTAAACAATTTGGAGCTGCCATGTCTTGTTTTGATGATCCAAATGTATGGGGTGTCATCCTTATTCTTCTGTAGTACACTACTCAGTGAAACATTCACCTAGAACAAGCATGTACATTCATGTCTATTCTATAACTATGCAGGTATTGAGAGGCTATGAAAGTTGTTTTTACTCTATGTATAATGTGACCAGTATTGGGACAGTGCATGAGCACTTTTACCTTATCCCATTCTGATTTAATTGATTTTTTGGCATGTTGCCAAATTTTGTTGTGTTATTTCGGCACAATTCAATGTATAATACCAGACTGAAAACCTCAACTTTTTAAAAGCTTGACAGCATGCTATTGAAAGTCATTATATATATCAACAACATTCTTTAGACAAAAACTACTTCTAACCAAGTGAGGTAATATCTGCATAACCTACTTTTAGAATATAAGGAAGGTATCTTTTTTTCTAGGCAGATAATCTAGAAAAAATGTTGTAGCCATTAATCATGTCCCTTAAGGAATTCTTAATAATGTGAAGGCAGCAATGATTGAAATCACAGGAGTAGGTCTTGTTCTCATTTAAAATGACTATCTATGCATTGTAAAGAGCAAAAAAGTGCTGCAGCTAATATACACCACACTTTATGTGAAAGAAGGTATTGTGAAAATGCCACTATAATTTTAATTATGTTAGTTTTTATATGAAATGTGCTTTAATATTTTATATAAATCTTACAGTTTTTAGGGGAAAAAATTGCAATCCAGTCTCTAAAAAAGATACCCAGAATAAAAATACACCAGACATAATGATTTTATATTTGATGCATCTAGGATTTTTTTTTATAATATTTTAGTTACATAATATAGATGTGTGCAACTCCTGTGGAGTAGACCAGTTTAAGCATCAGCACAGCGTTTTTGTGAAACAAGTTGAAAGTAAATCTGCCACATTCCTAAACAGTAATACTATGAAAAATACATAATTATGCCGCGTACACACGGCCGTTTTTCTCGTCGAGAAAAACTACATTTTTCCCATTCGACGAGAAAAACGATAGTCTGTGGGCTTTCTGTCGTTTTTTTTGACGAGAAAAACGGCATTAAAAACGACGAGAAAAATTAGAACATGTTCTAATTTTTCTCGTCGTTTTTTTCGACATGTTTTCCGCGGCAGTGTTTCCCATAGGGAAACACTGCCGTGGAGCCCACAGACGGTCGTTTTTCTAGTTTTTAATGACATTATTCACGGCGTTTTTTTAACCGCCGTGAATAATGATCGTGTGTACGCGGCATTAGAGGTTACTTTTAGTGTAATATGTATGTCAAAACAATCTGTTGAGAAAAACACATATCCTGTGAATAAGCTTGACTGTTACAGGGAAAGTCAGGATGTTTGTACCATTTTAGCAACCTATATAGCTACACAGTTTCATAGTTGATACAAAGACAATGGTCCATCCAGTTCAACTTCTAAGTGTGTGTGTAGGTCTGTGTGTTTTATTGTCGCTATCAATTTCCATATCTCTTTACATTGTGTGTGCTAAGAAACACATCAAAAAGGTTTTTGAATGTACAGTACTTACACTCCTCTCTTACAATACCAACTGTGGAAGGGAACTCTACACCTTTACCTTTCTAACAGTAAAGAACCCCTTACACAGTTTAATACTGAATGACTTCTCATTCAACTGCTTTGTATATCTTCTGCAGAGGCCTTAGATTCAATAGTTTTCTCCCAATGCATACAGTCACCATTTTAGTGCCTCATATCACCATGTAAGTGCCTCATATCACCTCTCAAGTGTCTCTTCTACAGGAAGAATACATTTTATTTTATTAGTCGTTCCTCATAACTGAGGTTCTTCAGTGTCTTTATTAGCTTTGCTGCCCTTCTTTCAAGTTCAAAGAAGATTGGTAACCAAAACTTGACTGCATACTCAAGACATGACAGGATCTGAGTTTGGTAGCGGTAGAATTATAGTTTTATCTCTTGAGTAAATACCCTTTTTAATGCATAATATTATTCTGCTAGCTGTGCTTTCTGCAGCAGCTTGGCATTGCATGCTATTACTAAATCTGCGATCTACAAGAACCTCCAGATCCTTTTCCATCCTCGATTCTCCCAGAGCTTCTCCCAAAGCAAGTAGCTTGCATGTAAAGTATATTCTCAGTTCCCAAGTGCATTACCTTACATTTTTCATTATTAAACCTCATCTGCCATATAGCTGCCACCCCTCTTTTTTAGTGAGGTCATCTTGTAAAGTTTCTATTTCCTATTACAGAGTTATTGCCCTGCTTTTTTAGACCTTTCCTTCTTCTATTCCTTTTGTTATTTATTTTTTTCTTTCCCATTGGATATTCTTTGAAAAGTGAAATTGCATCACATTCTCTAAGCTCTGGGAATAATTCCCTTGGAAAGCACAACTTCCCTTGCACAACGAACAGCCTATTAACTTATAGTAAATCAACCACTTAGTATATGGGTGTTCAAAAGAATGGTTAGGGCAGAGCACTACTTACTCCATATCACTCAAGCTACAACCATGAAAATACTCAAGGTCAAAGTCAAGTGAAATCCATAGATTGGACAGGGGCTGTAGATTATGAATCCATCTGCATTTTCTCTGGAGAAGCAGGTGGTAGCTGATCCCTCTTTGGGGAAGAGAGGCTCACAGTCAATAACCACACATTTTACGGTTAGAAATGGATGCTGATGCTGTAGAAAGTGTTGGGCCTCCTGCTTGTTTGAAAATCCAGTGGAGAGTGCTTTGCCAATGGCAGCTATGTGAATAGTAGGACCAATGAGTTCCTCAGCTTTCACTTGGTTAATATATTAAACAATAGTGTCTTTCTCTAAAAGCCACAGGATGTACTGTATTTCCCTTTTTGATCAATTGCAAGCCTTTAACATTACACTATCAACAGCTTGACTGCAGGGAAATAGGGAAAATGAATCATTATAACAAATAGGATCGAGAGTTTCATAAAATCTGAGAACAGGAAGTAAAAAAATGCTGGCTCTAAGTCAAGAAAAGATAGACCAGGATAGACCATTGCAAGAAGATTACTCTGCACGTTTTTTTTATTCTAGCGTTTCTAACACTGTTTTGCAGGATAATGTCTAAATATTGTTTTACACAGCAATCACCAGAAGAAGGTTAATCAAGAAAAGCTTTCTATATAACTATGTTTTCATTTTTATTTAGAACAGCAGCCCAGTGCTCTTGGCATTGTGTATTGGTGTCCTGCTCCCCCACCCCCCACATCCACCACCAGTGCTGAAAGGCATTCAGGCATACTGCATACCATTGCATAAGTAATATTTTTTATTATTTATTTTTTATCTTGTGGTTAATTGCACGCAATCTCTCCAGGACTGCACATTTGCACAGGCACATATGCACTTTGCACAGACGCTATATTTTTAAGGTATCATATGTTCAGTTATTAATAGTTTTATCATTTATTTTATATTATCTCATTTTCACTATTGCAATATATTTCAACACTCAGGATTTTAACGAATTTAATAAATTAGCACCACTTCTACTCTCTAACCCTATACTGCATACTTGTGCCAGGCTGGTATCCATGGGCAGGTTGGACATACATTTTTTCTGCAACATTTTGTATGTACTCTATATAATCAGCAGTGCATAATCCTAAAATTCAAGCAATGCTTATTCCGCTTCCAAGTCGAGTAAATTTAAAGCATACATGATTAAGGTAAAGTTTGTAAACATGTCAAATGGATAAATTGAGGGCAGGTATGCCTGGAGGGAGCCTAAAAGGCACAGGGGTGCACTGGACACCCAGCAAATAGCACAATGGCAGCAAAGATGTCCGGTGCGCCCCCTAACCAAATAACTAATAGTACAAACAAATGGCAACTGCCCCAATCTACAACTGGCCTTAACAGTGAGGAGCACATAGAAGGACGAGTGGGCTCCCTCCAGGCATACCTGCCCTCAATCTATCCATTATTATATATGTGTGCCTAATATGGAGACTATACTGGGGTGCCTTGTTGCGGCTTCTGCAATTTACTCATGTATTTGCAAATGTGTGCAAATTAAACCCATGTTTTTAACGTGAACTGCTGGACAAGACAATTCAATTTGTTGCAGGCTTGCTGGTAAGTTGAGCTGGAAATTTTTCTTTGTTTTTGTTTGAAATGCGTCACCTTTCCATGTGCTCTTCGCTGTTAAGGCCAGTTATAGATTGGTGCATTTGCCATTTGTTTAAACCGTTGGTTATTTTTTGACTGAGCGCACTGGACACCTTCACTGCCATTGTACTATTTGCTGTGCCACTGTTTCTTACCTGATCAGAGGCCGGAGTGCTGAGAGGGCTCCCCTTGCAGGGGTGCAGAGCACCGCTGAAGATGATACAGAAGATGCAGCTCCCAAAGAAGCCTGGGTTTTCAGCTGTGATAGCCTGAAGAGCTTAGGAGCTGATCACCGGATAATGGCAGGAACAAGTAGGATGCACTGAAGAGCAGGTGTCCCTCATAAGTCCCAGGCATACTTGGCAGCAGGGCGAGACAGGAAACAGAATAAGGAGCCAGGCCAGGTTAATTAGTCTGGAGCAGAGGCAGATAGCAGGAACAGAAACAAGCCAGGGTCATACACAAGTAATCAGGCAGCAGCGGAGTCAGTAGTGCAAGCCGGGGTCATACACAAGTAATTAGGCACCAGCGGAGTCAGCAGTACAAGCCAGGGGTCAAAGCCAGGGATGAAAATAAGCCAGAGGCCAGCCGGGTTGGTAACAGGAAATTCAAGATCAGAATACACATAAGCACAGGAAAACAGGTGACTGGCGATCATCCAGCAATCAAGTGAGCAGAGCAATTTTCCTTTATAGGCCTGTGGGTGCCAGAATCTATTATGTCCTGCACTGCACATGTGCATTGACCAATTTGCACAAACGTGTGCAAACTAAACCCCTGTTTTTAATGTGAACTGTTAGAGAGGACAATTCGGTTTGTTGCAGGCTGGCTGGTACGTTGAACTGGGAATTTTTTACTTTGTTTTTGTTATGCACGCGTTGCCCTTCCATGTGCTCCTTGCTGTTAAGGCCAGTTATAGGTTGGGGTAGTTGCTGTTTGCTTATAAAGTTAATAAACATATCCCAGCATCACATGCAAAATTTCCTCCAGTTCTTAACAACTAAAGTGAAAATTACAGCAGAAGTAGTTTCTCTGCATTTCATGCACAGTGCTTCACAAGTACAAATAAAAAAACACAGGATTTACAGCAGTGGCGGCCCATCCACAAGGGGCGCAGGGGTGCCGCTCCCCTAATCAATGCGCCCGGTGCCTCATCTACATGTAGGTCACTGGACGCATGGATTTAAATGTTTTTTTTTTGAGGCACATGATTAGAGCCTGAGGCTCTAATTGGCTTAAAAAAAGGTGGGCTTGGGGCACAGAACACTGCGCCCTGAGCCCTCCCAGTTGTGTGAAAATAGCGAATTAACAATCGCTATTTTCTTCCTGATTCTTCTCACGGGGGGGTGGGGTGGGGGTCGGTCGCGCATTCACAACTGTCTCCCATGCAGGAGATGGATGGGAAAGTGGCGATCCCCCCCTCGCGTGGGAGACGGACGAGAATGCGGTGATCGACCCCCCCGTTAGTTTGCCGCCCCCAAATTATTGAGCACCGGCCACCACTGCTCTACAGTAAATTAGATGCATCACTTTCCAGGCTTTGGTGTACAAACCTATTTTGTGACAAAGTGCAGCTGAATTTAAAAACAGCACTCTTGTTCATAGTATTCTAATAAATGTAAACAGAATACATTAAACACGAGAAAGGATTAATGATGTATATCTTCCACTCCTGTTAAATGAAATGTTTTTTGCTGCTTGTGAAGAGAATAAAAAAAAAAACAACTGCACAGACTAAGGGTTGATATAAAAATAATAAAAATGAACAACAAATCCTTAGGCATACTACAAACTTAGAACTTCTAAACATTTATTGAAGCAATGATCCATGCTTTCAGTACCATTCTTAAAGGGAAGCATATTCAGCTGCACAATTTTACTGTTCTAAATATAATGTTGTATGTTTTCCTAGCTAGACTTTAAGATGTGACTGGAAGCAAGGTTATGAATTAGTTTCAAGTTATTTAAAAAACTACAATTGTTTCCAAATCATGCACACATTTATTTAAAACGGTTGCTTTATATCTTTGGGAAATATTTAGAGTGTGCTAACCCTTACACTTTACGGAATATTATCCCACAGGGCTGAATGTATTATATCTTGTTTAAAGTGACTTATAGTAACAGTATTTTTTTCTTGTCAGTTCACTTATTTTAATGATTATGTTTTTGCATTTATTGTAGTTTAACAATACATCAACAAATTATACAATAACAGATACAAGTTATTCTGCTTAGAAATTGAAGTAGCAAAATTTTATTTCATGGAAAGCTAGGTATTTTTAGATCCAAGGTGCCACAAAACGAAGGCTGTACTGCATCATTATCTTAAAGCGGAGCTCCACCCAAAAGGGGAAGTTTCACTTTAAGGTCCCCCTCCCTACTGTTTGTAGAGCTTTTGGGGAGGAGGGGAGAAGCAGATATCTGATTTTTACAGGTACACGCTCCCATTTCTTCTCAGACTGCCTAGGCGATCGGAAGCAGAAGTTCTCCTTCTCCCCCTCCCTACTGAAGTCTTCTGGGAAACGTGACAGGTCCCAGAAAACGCTCGCACATGCGCAGTGGGCACCAGGCTGTGAAGCCGCAAGCTGTCACAGCCGGGTGCCCATTGAAAAGCTGCAGCCGACAGGGAGAGAGGCACACAGGGTGAAAACAGCAGGGCCGAGCAGTTCATAAATGTAAAAGCTATATAATAATTTCAAATAGTGTAAGGATGGCTTAATTTTTCTCAATTGAACCAAGTTTTTGATCATAATTTTTTTTGTTTGTTTGTTTTTGTTTTTGCTAATGAGGCCAGTAGTATTTTTAATAAGAATCACAAACGATTCAGTTACAGCAGTGCTTATGGAAATTAGAGATACATACCGTAGCAGAAGGCAAGTCATCAATTTTGCACATTCCAGTGTCTCTACTGATCTGAAAAAAAATTCAACAAGAAATTCTCTCATTTAAAATTGAGACCAGAGTAAATTTTATCAAAATTGTTGAAGTATTTTTCTGCAAAATAAAATTATAGTCTATAAAAAAAGGCCATCCGTATGGTTACACAATGTCACCCTGTGTTTATTTGTTGTCTCTTTTGCTAACTGTAAAATTCCATGTGTGTGGCTCATCCTTCCAGAAGACGACATTGGTAACGAAAAACATGTAGGAGTTTGGCTACTCTTGGCGTCCGTCTACATTAGCCATCGAGCACCATCTAGTGCTCCCTGCTCTTCACTACCAGCCTGCTGATCCACCCTGCTGATCCACCCTGCTGAAATCTTGTCAGTGAACCCTGTAAGCTTTCAATAAACTTTGAGGTTTATTATGGACTTCACAATGGAGATTTGTATTTCTTTCCTGGCATTCCATTGGGATTAACTGTGGAGTGATGACCATCGTTTTCCCTACTGACCGCCCAGCCTGTGTTAACATCTTATGCGCTTTTGGCCATTAAAACCTTTGGCCCATCTTTTCTGGTAAGAGTTGTGATGATTATTCCTAGTCGGTGGTGGATCTCTTTACACCTGTGTTGGAAGTACACATGCTAATGGTTTTTTGTTCTCACTATGGACTTAACTATTTGCTTTATATTATGACATAAGGACATTTATATATGCAAAATGTTTGCACATTTGTTGTTATTTTTATGTTGGATGTATATCCGCAATTTATTGAATGCTGTTCCATATTGCACACTCTGGCACTTTATCTACTATTGGGACATGCATGTTTAAATATTTGCTGTCTCATGTTGTTCTTATAGATTTCTGTTCCGTATTGCGCTTTATTTGCTGTTTCGTATTGCAATTATTTGTTTAATCTATAGCGCTGCTTTGACACAGATAAAATCCCATGGTTGTTGACAAACGTCTTCATAGCTTGCTCTGAAATTGTTTGAAGAATAAATAGTGGATATTTTGCTGTGGTAGTTTCAGACAAACTGTCACTTCATGTATGTCTAATAGGGATGAGCTTTATGTTCGGGTCGAACACGAGTTCGACTCAAACATTGGCTGTTCGCCCATTCGTCGAAAAACGAACATTATGGGGCATACGCGGCAAATTTGAGCGGTGCCTAACGCCCCATAATGCACTGCGACATGGCAGTGCATTGCTGTCTGATGATTGGCCAAGCATGCACTATGACCCGCATGCTTTGGCCAATCACAGTGCCGTCAGCAAAGAGAGCCATAATTGGCCAAAGTCCACGCCCCACACTATATAAGGCCGCCTGCACATCGGCTCTGTGTAGTGTGTTGCTGGCGTTAACTGAGAGAGAGTGTCATTTCATTTCGTTTGAGCAGGCAGGCGATTCAGTTAACTGTAGTGTATTTAGTATATATATACATCCAGGCTTTGTGTATATATATATATATATAGGCAGGTGATTCAGTTAGCTGCAGTGTATTTAGTATATATATACATCCCAGCTTGTGTATATATATATATATATATATATATATATATACACTGTATCCACTTTAGCTAGATCTGACTGCAGACCATTCCTGGTGTACATATTCAAATACACTGTCAGACAGGCAGGCCAGGTAGGTGATTCAGTGATCTGCAGTGCATAAATATATATACTGTCTCCTACATATATATCCACTGCATTCTAGTGTAGCCAAGCCTATACCTGACTGCAGGCTATTCCTGGTGTACGTATTCAAATTCACTTTCAGGCAGGCAGGCCAGGCAGGTGATTCAGTGATCTGCAGTGCATAAAATATATATATTGTCTCCTACATATATATCCACTGCATTCTAGTGTAGCCAAGCCTATACCTGGCTGCAGGCCATTCCTGGTATACGTATTCAAAGACACTGTCAGGCAGGCAGGCCAGGCAGGTGATTCAGTGATCTGCATTGCATAAAATATATATACTATCTCATACATATATATATCCACTGCATTCTAGTGTAGCCAAGCCTATACCTGACTGCAGGCCATTCCTGGTGTACGTATTCAAATACACTGTCAGACAGGCCGGCCAGGCAGGTGATTCAGTGATCTGCAGTGCATAAAATATATATACTGTCTCCTACATATATAGCCACTGCATTCTAGTGTAGCCAAGCCTATACCTGACTGCAGGCCATTCCGGGTGTACGTATTCAAATACACTGTCAGGCAGGCAGGCCAGGCAGGTGATTAAGTGATCTGCAGTGCATAAAATATATATACTGTCTCCTACATATATATCCACTGCATTCTAGTGTAGCCAAGCCTTTACCTGACTGCAGGCCATTCCTGGTGTACTTTTTCTAATAAACTTCAGGCAGTGTTTTACTAATCTAATTTTACAGTATGTCTGGAAGGCCACCAAGCATAGGCAGACGCTCACAGGCCACTAAAAGAGGGCAAACAGGCTCTGTGTCTACAGCCAACAGTGCTGGTCGTGGACAAGGTGCATCCTCAGCAAGTGGCCATGGAGCACGCTTGTCCTTTTTTTTGACAGCTGGCCGTGTTGAGCCACAACATGCAGAAGAGTTGGTAGAGTGGATCACAAAGCATTCCTCATCCTCCTCATCCTCTGTCACCCAGGCTCAGAGTACTTTGGCTGCCATTGCAGCTGCCAAAGCGGCCTATTTCATCGGCTCAATCTCATCAGTCACTCCTTCCCTATCCCCACCATCATGCACTGAGGAGTCCCCCGAACTGTTTGACCACAGTGTCGGGTACATGCTGCAGGAGGATGCGCAACGTTTTGAAGGCTCCGATGATGGTATCCAGGTTGAGGAAGGCAGTAACATGAGCCCAGAGAGAGGGGGTGCCCAAGAAGGACAACAAACTGGCAGTCATGTTCCCCCAGCTGCAGCATACTGCCAGGTTTGCTCCAGTGATGAGGTCACTGACTCTACGTGGGTGCCTGATAGAAGAGAGGAGGAGGAGGCACATCTCCAACGAGGCAGGATGCCCTCCAGGGGCCAGCTTAAGGGCAGCCACTCGACTGCATCACACCGCAGAGCTCCGCATGCGCAGGGCGCTGCTGACTCCGCACGTTTTTTCAAAAGTTCTTTGGTGTGGGCCTTTTTTGAGACATGTGCAGATCACACCATTGCTGTTTGTAACATATGTCTGAAGCGTATCAAGCGTGGCCAAAACAGCAGCCGCTTGGGCACCACAAGCTTGACCAGACATATGTCGAGCTCCCATGCAGTCCGTTGGCAACGGTACTTAAAAGACCCACACCAAAGAACAAGGCAGACCTCTCCTTGCTCCTCATCAGCTGGGATCTCCAACCCCACTATACCTTCAGTACTCTCAGAGACCTGCACTGAGAGGAATGAAGGTGTAGAATAAGGTGTCCCAAGAACTTGCGGGCAATCTGCTAGTGGTACACCTAAATTCGATTGTAGCAGGCAAATTCCCCTACCCCAGTTGCTAAACCGTCGAAAGAAATTCTGTCCCAGTCATCCACATGCTCAGCGGCTAAATGCTAGTTTGGCTAAATTGCTGGCACTCCAACTGCTGCCTTTTCAGGTGGTAGGCTCTGCCCCCTTTCGAGAATTTGTGGAATGTGCGGTACCTCAGTGGCAGGTTCCCAAACGCCATTTTTTTTCTCCGAAGGCCATTCTGGCTCTCTACCGGCATGTGGAAGGCAATGTCTTGGCCTCGTTGGACAGGGCGGTCAGCGGTAAGGTGCATATTACTGCTGACTCATGGTCCAGCAGGCATGGACAGGGATGTTACCTTTCTTTCACGGTGCACTGAGTAACTCTGCTGGCAGCTGGGAAGGATGCAGGACATGGTGCAGTAATGTTGGAGCTTGTTCCGCCACCACGCCTCCACAATGCTGGTAGTGGTGATTCTGCCACACCTCTCTCCTCCACCCCCTCCTCTTCTTCTTCCTCTATGGCCTCTTCCTGTGCAGATTTGTCCTCGGAACCAGCGGTGCTTCGTAGGCGTTCTAGGGGCTACGCAAGCACTCAGGCAAAAAGATGCCATGCGGTGCTTGAGTTGGTCTGCTTAGGGGACAGGAGCCACACTGGGGCAGAGATTCTGTCAGCTCTGCAGGGGCAGGCTCGGAGGTGGTTGACGCCATGCCAGTTTCAGCCAGGAATGGTGGTTTGTGACAATGGCACCAACCTCCTCTCTGCCATCCGACAGGGACACTTGACCCATGTTCCCTGTTTGGCTCACGTCCTTAACTTGGTGGTGCAGCGGTTCTTGTGCAGGTAACCGGGCTTACAGGATCACCTGAGGCAGGCCAGAAAAGTCTGTGGGCATTTCCGCCAGTCATATAATGCCAGGGCTCGGCTGGCTTACCTTCAAAAGGAATGCAACCTGCCCAAGAACCGCCTCATCTGTGACATGCCCACCAGGTGGAACTCAACGTTGGCGATTCTGCAGCGGCTACACAGGCAGCAGAGGGCCATCAATGAGTACCTGTACGAGTATGGCACCAGGACAGGGTCAGGGGAGCTTGGCTTTTTTTGCCACGCTAGTGGCTAATGATCAAGGATGCATGCACTGTCCTGTCACGATTTGAGGAGGCCACGAAGATGGTGATCAGTGACAGTGCATGCATCAGTGATACTGTCCCTCTTGTCTTCCTGTTGGAGCACACGATGCGTGGAATAATGGACAGGGCACTTGAGGCAGAACAGAGGGAGGAAGAGGAGGACTTCCTTACATTTCAAGGCCCCCTTTATCCAGACAGTATTCCTGCGGGCCCGCCGATCACACAGGAAGAGGAGGAGGAGGATTGTGTCAGCATGGAGGTGGAGCCTAGCACTCAGCATCAGCAGCAGTCTTCAAGGGATCGTTTTCAGTCCCTAGAAACCCATGGACTTGTACGTGGCTGGGAGGAGGTGGCTGCAGATCATGTCGTCTTTAGTGACCCAGAGGACACTGGACCGAATGCCTCAGCAAACCTACGCTGCATGGCCTCCCTGATCCTGCAAAGCCTGCGAAAGGACCCTCGGATTCGTGGTATCAAGGAGAGGGATCAGTACTGACTGGCAACCCTTCTTGATCCACATTACAAGGGTAAGGTTGCAGAACTTATCCAGCATTCGCTGAGGGAGCAGAGGATGAAACATCTTTGGAAAAGGCCTTGCAGAAAGGTTTGTGCAATGCATTTCCAGAGCCTGGGAGGTTACAATTTCCTGGTCCTCTTGGACAACGTGTTGCTGAGGCTTTGGTCAGTCACAGAAAGAGCGGCGGAGAAGGTGGTCATCTGACCGATGCGTTCAGATTTTTTTTTAGCTGGAACAGATCAGCCCCAAGGTCTGATCAGTTCCAGCAACCATCACCAGCGTCTGATTTACATGGTGCAGGAATACCTAGGGGCAAGATCAGACTTGGAGACCTTTCCAACCGAAAATCCACTGGGTTACTGGGTCTTGAGGATGGATCACTGGCCAGAGATTGCACAGTATGCAATTGAGCTACTGGCCTGTCCTGCATCCAGCCTTCTATCTGAACGCACATTCAGTGCTGCTGGAGGCTTTGTAACTGATCATAGAGTGTGCCTGTCCACAGACTCAGGTGATCGTCTCACCTTCATAAAAATGAGTCAGTCTTGGATCACCAGCTACCAAGCACCTGATGCTGATGTAACCGATTCATTTTACTATGAATGTGAGATCCCTTTAAGACTGCCTATGCTGACGCTGAGTGACTATCCTGTTATGCTGAGTGACTATCCTATTCCTCCTCAATGTTCATGTTGATAGCTTCTAAGAACATTTTTGTTTCTGGGCACCACCACCAGTGGCTAAGGCCCAATTATTCTGCCCCTGTTTAACAGGGGCGTGTAATTACAATTTTTCTGTAATATTTCACAGCAGGACTCGTTCCTGCACTCAACTAGAGTATCTGTGAGGGGTTGAAGTGTTGTGGCACCACCACCAGTGCCTAAGGCCCAATTTTTCTGCCCCTGTTCAACAGAGGCACGTAAATACAATTCTTGATATAATATTTCACAGCAGGGCCCGTTCCAGCGCCCACCAAGAGTAACTGTGAGGGCTCTGGTACCACCAACACCTAAGGCCAAATTTTCTGCAGAGTATATAGGGCATATACAGACGGTCCCCTAATTTCAAACATCTGGCTAACAAACGACTCCTACTGTACTTACAAACGGAGGGAGACAACAGGAAGTGAGAGGAAATCTACTCCTAGGAAGGGAAATTCTCTCCTGTAAGAGTTAATATGGGAAAAAGGTGTCCCCACTGATGCTTTATCACCAATCCTTATTCCCTAAAAAACACAAATTTTCTAAATCCAATTGCCATTGGGACAGAAAGTGAGGTAAAATCTTCTGAAAAGGGGCACAGACAGCAAAACAAATGTTACAGGCGTGATGATAACCCTTCCCTAATTTATTCAAAAAGCTTAAAAATAGATTTTTTTGGCTGGAGCTACACTTACAAAATATACCTATTCCAAATTACAAACAGATTCAACTTAAGAACAAACCTACAGTCCCTGTCTTGTTTGGACCGCCTGTATACTGCTGTTCAGAGTATATAGGGCCTGGGGGCCCCACACCTTTTCTTTTTTTAATTTGGCTGCAGGGTTCCCCTTAATATCCATACAAGACCCAAAGGACCTGGTAATGGACTGGGGGGGGGGTACCCATGCCGTTTTTCTCAATGATTTTCATCCATATTGCCGGGACCCGACATTACATTAAAGCCGCAAGCAGTTTTAAATGACTTTTATTCCTTTAGAAATATCATTTTGTGCAGGGACTGTTCTAAACACGGGAAACACACGCCACTTTACAGGCATACTATAGACACCACCCAGGTACGATATTTAAAGGAATATTTCACTTTTATTTTTTCACTTTAAGCATTATTAAAAATCACTGCTCAATTTTTGCATTGATATATGTCTCCTGGGGCATGACCCAGGTCCCCAAACTATTTTTAAGACAATAACTTGCATATTAGCCTTTAAAATTCGCACTTTTGATTTTTGACGTTCGAGTCCCATAGACTTTAACAGTGTTCACCGGGGGGGGGGGGGGGTGTTCGGCTCATCCCTAATATCTAACATTGGTCTGCTTGACATTATTTTTAATCTAGTAGCAATATAATAACATAATGTAAAAAAAGTAATCACCTAGGTTTTTTTTTTTGCTTTGTTTTTTTTCAGCTTCAGATTTTCAGCCTACATTTAAGGAGAAACTGTGTTTTTAAGATGATTATTAATTATAATCAACATTGTTCACCTCAGCCATTAACGGCAAACCATAGGCAGCTTACTCAAAACAAAGTTTAATTAACACACAACGCTAATATAAATCTATTTAGAAATAATTGCAACAGATGGCGAATACAATTGGACTAGGTTTAGCAAATTATGTGCTTAAAAACACAATTAGCTTGGGTACATATTTGCAAGTTCCAACATCAATATTCTTAAAAATTGATGATAATTCTAGCTTCTCAGCTAATGTAAAACTGTAAATAGAGTGATACATTAACTACATTTTCTTATAACATTTTACTGAGTAAATATATTGCTTCTTTGTCTTACCATATCAATCCTATATGTTCTATTTATTTAATTTCTAAGTTGAAAAAATCACATGATTAGACAGTCACTATACAACCCTGAGTCAGGGAGGTTCTGTCAGAAGACAGAATAATAACGGCAGACAAATCCCTGTTCCCCAAATGCCTGGAAGTTAGCGTGTGCTAACCTGCGAATGCATATGCGCATGCGTGCACAAATGCGCTCCGCACATCTCGTGACAGATAAGGGTGCCAAATGGGCTATTTAAGCTGGATCAGCACCCAGGATCAGTGCTGTCTCGTCTACAGCGTTCCCGTGATTGTCCTGTTCCCTGTTGCTCTGCTTCTGTTCCAGTTATTGACCTGACTTGTTCTGACTACTCCTGCTCTCCTTCTGCAGCGACCTTGGCTTGTACCTTGACTCCTCTACTGCCTCAGCATCTGTACCTGATCTGTACACATGTATGACCTGGCTTGTTTGACCCTGTCTGTGTTTCAGTCCTCACGGAACTAACCTGCTGCAAGAATCTGCCCGTTATCCACTGGGGTCTGCTCTTCTGCTTACTACATCCAAGAACCAGTCTGTTCCAGTTTAAAGGACATCCTCGGTCATCTGGCATACCAGCCTACCAGCAGCCCAGCAGCCAGCAAGACCTGCGCTACCTGTCTACTCTATCGGGGGGCCCGAGTCAGAGGTGTAAGAGAGGCCTTCCTCTGCATATCAGGCTATTCTATCAGGTACGTGCCAGGTGCTGATTACACACTTAGGTATATACAGTATCTCACAAAAGTGAGTACACCCCTCACATTTTTGTAAATATTTAATTATATCCTTTCATGTGAGAACACTGAGGAAATTACACTTTGCTACAATGTAAATTAGTGAGTGTACAGCTTGTATTACAGTGTAAATTTGCTGTCCCCTCATGGCAAAGAACTCTCTGATGATCTGAAAAAAAGAATTGTTGCTCTACATAAAGATGGCCTAGGCTATAAGAAGATTGCCAAGACCCTGAAACTGAGCTGCAGCACGGTGGCGAAGACCATACAGCGGTTTAACAGGACAGGTTCCACTCAGAACAGGCCTCGCCACTTCACCAAAGAATTTGAGTGCACATGCTCAGAGACGTATCCAGAGGTTGTCTTTGGGAAATAGCCTGTCAGTGCACAGACCATACGCCACACACTACATCAAATTGGTCTGCATGGCTGTCATCCCAGAAGGAAGCCTCTTCTAAAGATGATGCACAAGTAAGCCCGCAAACAGTTTGCAAAAGACAAGCAGAATAAGGACATGGATTACGGGAACCATGTCCTGTGGTCTGATGAGACCAAGATAAACCTATTTGGTTCAGATGGTGTCAAGTGTGTGTGGTGGCAACCAGGTGAGGAGTACAAAGACAAGTGTGTCTTGCCTACAGTCAAGCATGGTGGTGGGAGTGTCATGGTCTGGGGCTGCATTATTGTTGCCGGCACTGGGGAGCTACAGTTAATTGAGGGAACCATGAATGCCAACATGTACTGTGACATACTAAAGCAGAGCATGATCTCCTCCCTTCAGAGACTGGGCCGCAGGGCAGTATTCCAATGTGATAACAACCCCAAGATGATCACTGCCTTGCTAAAGAAGCTGAGGGTAAAGGTGATGGACTGGCCAAGCATGTCTCCAGACCTAAACCCTATTGAGCATCTGTGGGGCATGCTCAATAGGAAGGTGGAAGAGCGCAAGGTTTCTAACATCCACCAGCTCCGTGATGTCGTCATGGATGAGTGGAAGAGGACTCCAGTGGCAACCTGTGAAGCTCTAGTGAACTCCATGCCCAAGAGGGTTAAGGCAGTGCTGGAAAATATTGGTGTCCACACAAAATATTGTCACTTTGGGCCCAATTTGGCCATTTTCACTTGGGGGTGTACTTACTTTTGTTATCAGCGATTTAGACATTAATGGCTGTGTTGAGTTATTTTGAGGGGACAGCAAATGTACACTGTTATACAAGTAGGGTTGCCACCTCATCCCTTTAAAACCAAACGCATATGAATTACACAAGTTCTGTGGCTGATTAAGGTGGTAATTAAATTCACTTGGTGCCTTATCTGCATTAAATTAACCTCAGAACCAGTGTAATTCATATGTGTTCGGGTTTAATGGGATGAGGTGGCAACCCATTATACAAGCTGTACACTCAGTGTTGTCACATGAAAAGATAGAATAACATATTTACAAAAATTTGAGTGGTGTACTCACTTTTGTGAGATACTGTATATTTACAAAAAATAAATAAACTACAGGCCCTGATATGAAAAATAATCATGAAAAAAATGTAACAGCAAGTAAGCAAGAAATGTAGAAGTAACAAAACAATGACTTTCATGTAGCTTTGTTATATCCTATATTTGATATACATTATAGTTTGCCCCTTCTATATGAAAAATATGCCTTTATTTGCTTCTTTAGAAAAGTAGCCATACTAACAAGAAAGTGATTATAGTGTATATTATTTTTTATTGTAAAAGAGATAAGCATGTACATGGAGGCAGCCATAGATGTGTATTACATATACAGACTCTGCTTTCTAAATTAGCCATCTCATTAAAATAATGCAGTCTGTATGTGGCTTGTATACTAAAGGAGTTGAAAATCTTCACACAAGATTTTCTAAATATTGTAAATATTTTCTTCACTTATTCAGTCAAGTAAAAAGAAAATTCCTTTTCACTTTGAATACCTAATTAATTATGTGCAGTTGAAATAAGGAAACAGAAATTTGCTTTTCACATGACTAAAAAATTGAAGTGAAGATTTACACAATTAATTATGTAAAGACTCTCATCTCTTTTAATAAACCAGCCCTCTTGTCTCTATGGCTGTCAAACCAGAATTTTTGAGTACAGTGCTCAGCATAAATCAGTACACCCAAAGAGATTTGTCAGAAAACCTTTAAGCCTCGTTCACACGACAGAGAATCTCGTCGTAAAAAAACTTGTTGTTTTTCTCGACGAGATTCTTGTCAAGCTTGACGAGATTCTTGTCAAGCTTTCCTTGCATACGCACTGTCAATTCCAAATCTCGTCATTGTAAAGCGCGGTCACGTACAACACGTACGACTGCAGTATAAAGGGGAAGTTCGAATCCAATGCTGCCACCCCTTGGGCTGCTTTTGTTGTTCTTGTGTTACCGTGTGTTAGTAAAAGTTTGGGGAGAGACGATTCAAGCTTTTCAGTCTTCGTGCTTTCAGTTCATTTTAGCGTGAAGAATGTGCTATCTCCATTACGAACGCTAGTTTTACCAGAAGGAGCGCTCCCGTCTTATACTTGATTCTGAGCATGCGCGATTTTTTAAGACTCGGAAAAGCATACACATGACTGGTTTTCTCGTCGGGAAGCAGGCCGACGAGAATCCCGACGAAAAACGAGAATCCTGACGAGAGCAGGTTCTCTATTTTTCTTGTCGAGATTCCCGGCAGTTTTCTCGACGAGAAACCATACACACGAACGGTTTTCTCGGCAAGAAATCTCTCCCAACCGTTTTCTTGTCGTTTCTTGACGAGAAAACCGGTCGTGTTTACGAGGCTTAACTTTCCTTTCAGAATCAACATTTTCTATGGGACACTATACTACAAAATATTCCCACAAATGCGGGCCATTGATTGCAAACAAGATTTGTTAATTTGCACACACAAGAGAGTATTTTCCGAACAAATTAATTTAAGACCATGTTGCAAAATGAATACACCCAAATGAAAATTTTAGGAGCAAAGCTAAATTTTAGAGAACAAAATTCTAATGAACAAGAATTCAACTACAGGTGAGTTGAATTATTCATTATTCACCTGTGATTAATTTAAGTCCTGGCCCCGCCCCTCTCTCTCCTAATTGGCTAACTAACTTTCATTGAGCCAATGGCCCCAGTGCTGTGTCTAAGCCAATCAGGAGGGAGATTCTCGGATGGCCGAGACACTTGTGGACATCGCTGGACAGAGATGGGCTCAAGTAAGTATGGGGGTGTGAGGGGGGCTGCTACACATAGAATGCATTAAGATAAAAAAAAAAAAAACTAAGATAAAAA
Source organism: Rana muscosa (assembly GCA_029206835.1). NCBI lineage: Eukaryota > Metazoa > Chordata > Amphibia > Anura > Ranidae > Rana > Rana muscosa. The sequence continues at coordinate 600,365,207 of CM055122.1, read as the reverse complement.
AAAGCCTTTACAACCCCTTTAACAAAGAACACCCCTTCCCATTTCATTAACTTGTATGGGATATTGGTGCTGCGCTGTTAGAGTAATGGTATAATACTCTATAAGTGTTGTGTGAAATGAAGTAGAAAGGCGCTTAGTGATGCTGATGTATAAGGTGCAAAAAAGGTGATCAAATCCTGTGCAACTTCATAAATAAATATTGAAAAACTTAAGAATTCATCTAATTACATAACCAATATTCAGTGACTGGTGAAAAAACAACAGGAAATTAAAAGTAAATTATAAACATGATTAGTCCATGAATAAAATTGTGAACGATCAGAACGTGCAGTCTACTATAGTCTTTTAGATCAACGGTGTGTCCCTTCACCATTAAAGGTAAGTAAATACTGAGTGGTGTCTCCTCTTTCCACTGTTGTGACACCCCTGTGCTCTCTAGTAGTTATTTCAATCTGGTGGTCTGCTTATCTCTGCTCACCTCTAGGGGTCCTCTGTTAGTATTCCCCGGCTAATAGATCTCTATGGTAAGTAAGTCTCCTCTATGGTAATCCTAGGTGCTCCCTATTAGTATCATCTGTGATTAAGTGAATATATAAAAAAGACTTCCTATCGTATATTATCGTTGTGCGGCGGTCGAGTGCCGCCGGCACCGAGTACCATAGCAGGTCCCGACTTCTGGAGCCTGTAGTGCCAACGCCGGTGATCTGCCGAGATCTGCCCCCCCTGCGGATTCTGCCAGCCCTGGACTGCGCAGGCGCAGCACTGTAGCTCCGAAAATTGCCGAACATTAAGAGCTGCGACTGCGCAATCAACAGGGTATAGTGACAGTCGTTGCCGCACGCTCCCGATACTCGCTCCACTCTGCAAGGGGGGCGGGTGTATTACTATTATAATGAGCGGATGCATGTTTAAAGAAATGAATTGATGGACAGAGATAAGAGCGGGTCGATTTGCGTCCATTCAGCTATTTTCGAGGTCTGCCCCGAGCGGCACACGCAAGTGTTGCGCATACGCAGGACAGAGATGGCAGAATCCGCTGAGAGGCAATTCTCGGCAGGTCACTGTCTTCTGTGTGGAGAAAATTTTACTCCTCACATCTTTTTTCAATTAAGTCTTACCCTCGTCGTTCATTCGCCAGCTTTCAGCCAATCAGGGACGCAGAACGTGTGACTCCTCCTCGGGCAGCATCTTTTCTATGGCATCTGTCAACCAATGATGGAAGAGGCAGTGCCGGTGACCTGCTGAGAATTGCCTCTCAGCGGATTATGCCATCTCTGTCCTGCGCATGCGCAACACTTGCGTGTGCCGCTCGGGGCAGACCTCCGAAAATAGCCGAATGGACGCACGCTCCCGATGCTCGCTCCACTCTGCAAGGGGGGCGGGTGTATTACTATTATAATGGGCGGATGCATGTTTAAAGAAATGAATTGATGGACAGAGATAAGGGCGGGTAGTTCAATGTGGATGGCCGATTTGAATACTTGTCAGAGAACTGTTAAAAAAAAGACATAAGATTTTTTTAACAATTCTCTGACAAGCATTCAAATCGACCCGCTCTTATCTCTGTCCATCAATTCATTTCTTTAAACATGCATCCGCTCATTATAATAGTAATACACCTGCCCCCCTTGCAGAGTGGAGCGAGCATCGGGAGCGTGCGGCAACGACTGTCACTATACCCTGTTGATTGCGCAGTCGCAGTCTACAGCTCTTAATGTTCGGCAATTTTCGGAGCTACAGCGCTGTGCCTGCGCAGTCCAGGGCTGGCAGAATCCGCAGGGGGGGGGGCAGATCTCGGCAGATCACCGGACTACGGGAGGTGTGACATCCATCATAGGCACTGCAGGCTCCACAAGGCGGGAATTACAATGCGGCTGCCATGCCACATCCCCGCTCGGTCGACTCTCCTCTTCTCCTCGGCTCTTCTCTGACGAGTGAGTGTGACTGACTGACTACCAGTGCCTGCTGTGACCGCATACCACGGCTGAGCTGTATGTCATTGTCAGACTCAGTGTATGTAGGTCAGTGTAGGCAGGTCAGTGTATGTAGGTCAGGCAGGTCAGTGTATGTTTGTCAGGTAGGTCAGTGTATGTATGTCAGGTAGGTCAGTGTATGTAGGTCAGGCAGGTCAGTGTATGTATGTCACTACCGTCAGTGTATGTAGGTCAGGCAAGTCAGTGTATGTAGGTCAGCTAGGTCAGTGTATGTAGGTCAGGTAGGTCAGTGTATGTAGGTCAGGCAGGTCAGTGTATGTATGTCACTACCATCAGTGTATGTAGGTCAGGCAGGTCAGTGTATGTAAGTCACTACCGTCAGTGTATGTAGGTCAGTGTATGTATGTCACCACAGTCAGTGTATGTAGGTCAGGCAGGTCAGTGTATGTAGGTCACTACCGTCAGTGTATGTAGGTCAGTGTATGAAAGTCACTACCATCAGTGTATGTAGGTCAGTGTGTGTGTGTATGTATGTCAGGAAGGTCAGTTTATGTAGGTCAGTGTGTGTATGTATGTCAGGTAGGTCAGTGTGTGTATGTATGTCAGGTAGGTCAGTGTATGTAGGTTAGTGTGTGTGTATGTATGTCAGGTAGGTCAGTGTATGTATGTCAGTGTGTGTGTATGTATATCAGGTGGGTCAGTGTCTGTATGTATGTCAGGTAGGTCAGTGCATGTAGGTTAGGCAGGTCAGTGTAATGGTCAGTATCAGGCAGGTGAGTTTAGTGGTCAGCATTGATGAGCACTGGTAAGTCACACAACCCCACCGCCCAGCCAAAGAAAAAAAGACACGCCACATACAACACCACCCAACCCCCCCCCCCCGGTTCCAGCCTTGGACTTCGGGCTAAAGCCCCTGGTATTTTTGCCACCTAGCAATGCCCCTGCCACTGGTAATGGAAAAAAGAAAACAAACTTTGGTTAAATGCACCCCACAGAGCCCCCACCCTTCTTCATACCACCACAATCAGCAAATCAGTCCTCCTAAAGGTGGGTACCGACAGATTGAAATAGAGTCAGTTCAGCAGGGACCAGACAAATTGCAGTCTGTGGGTGGCTCTCCTTGTTGACTTGAAATTGTTCAGTAGATCGACTTCTGTCAAATAGCCATGCTGGAAAACTGGCTGCAATGCTGATCAGTGTGATCTGACAACGAGTGAGCCGTGCTGTCAGAAGACAATAGCACAGTGGGGAGGATTTCTCCATCCACCTTGCTTGTATGGATGGGGGAATCTATTTGTTCCTGTTTTTTTGTTCCACCCACCATCGGTCAAAAGAAGAACTAACCAGTGGTGCTGAGGTATTTCATTTCACATCATTGTTAGCCCAATATTTTACTGCAGGATAAATTGTGTACCGCTATTAAGCTCATATGTTACATTTCAATGAAGCGTGCTACGTGTGTTGCTTTTAACCCCACCCCTTACTCCACAGTAAGAGGGCGCCATTTGGCATCTTCGCCCTGGCCACCAGATGACCTTGTCCCGGCACTGACCTGAAGTATCAGGTCTGGGTGGATCTGGCCTTATAGCTGTGTCATATAGGATGCACACTGATGGCTTTATGCTGTAAAAATACCCTGCAAAATGTAATTCAGTTACTGGCAGCTCTGTCAGTTTCGCATTCATAAAGATCTGTGACAAGGGTTGCCAGAAATATTGAGTCATAGTGTTATGCTAAGCATTTCTTTAAAACGTTTATGTAATAATAATAATTTTTATTTCACACATTTTAATAAATTACCTTGGTTTCATTCACATTGTCTTTATTTTCTTCTGTTTATAAGTATACATTTCACTGTGTTAACAGAATAAAAATGCATCCATTTATGATTTATAAGTAATTCATAGTAGCACCTCACTGCTGGTAAAACTAGACTTCCTATGAAATCACATTTTGAGATTATTCAGGTAATAAACGTTCACTTTAGACTCCAAGCATTCAGGCAAGACAATGATCCAGGTAGTATAAACTGTCTCTGAGACTAAGAGACTCATTCATCAATGACTCAGTGCAGCTTAAGTACTTTAGGAATAAAAGCATCAACCTTCAGTCTTTACACAGCTTCTATTTTATTGTATTAATGGCATAATTGTCTCTTTCTTATCATTGTTTTTTTATTTCCTTATTTATTGTATGCTGATATTCAAAGTTAGGAAAAATATATTGAAAATTTCATGCAAAAGTCAGAGGCAGATAAAAAGAACTGCCACTGGGTTGCATGCATATTACATTTGTTTCGTTCAATGTCGTTATCCCAATATAATATAATGTAATCTCAGTTATTTCTGTGTTAAATGAAAAAGGTCAAATGACTTAATTTCCCCTGGGTATTATTAAGAAGGCATATCCTGCTGCAAGTAGCAGATCAAGATGGAAGAAAACTATTAGCAACTGCTAAAAATGTCCATTAATAGTTTCTAGTTTTATAGTAGCTAACCAAGTACTAGAAGTAATTAATAAAAGTATGGTTAAAGTAGACCTAAACCCTAACTGGATGACATGTAATTTGCTAAAACATTATTGATTGCCATGGCTTTTTTTCATAAATTAGTTTTTATCTTTTTATATTCTTTTTTGCATGGTAGTGCAGCATGAGTCACAGGGTGTCATTAGAACACAATGGGATATCCCACTAACAGGGACAGAGAGAGCTACAAAACATACCTATTTAGGAGAGAAAGAGCGTGTGTGTGTGTGCGTGCGTGTGTGTGTTGGATTGGGGGTTAGAACACGTGCCATTTTTCTTTTTTTTGCTCTTTGTGTTTTCCTGTCACAGAGATAACTAAAACCTTTCTTTTATCTTCCTGGTGTCACTTGAGTAAATTCTCAAAGAAGACACAGGCAGCAATAAATATCTGTCCCTTACAAAAATGTATAAAAAAAATAAGGAAAAAATCTTTGGTTTAATGTTGAGCTCCATCCAGGTACTCATGCCAGTGTGAGCCTTAAAAAATATGTATAAGCTCTAAGTCATTATTTAAAGTGGTTGTAAACCCTGTTACACCACCAGGGCCGCCATCAGGAATTTTGGGGCCCCTTACACAGCTTCGGGCATGGGCCCCCTGGAGCAGAAGAGAACTGAGTGGGGGGGCTGCCATGAATTAAGAAGCGAGGGGTGCCACAAAATGAGAAGTGGGGGGGGCGCTGTCATGGCGAATTGTTGAGGTCGGGGGGTTGCCATCCGGGGCCCTGGGGACCTCTGGGCCCCTTACAAAAAAAAAAATTAAAAAAAATTATAAAAAAAGAAAATTAAAAACAAAATCTTTTTTTATAAAAAAATAAAAAAAAAGGGGGTTGCCATCCGGGGCCCTGGGGAGACCTCTGGGCCCCTTACAAAAAAACTAAAAACTAAAAAATTCAATAAGAAAAATGTAAGAAAAAAATACATTTTTTTATGAAAAAAAAAAAAAAAAAAAAAAAGAAGGGGGTTGCCATCCGGGCCCCTTACAGGTGTACTGCCTGTACCCCCCTGATGGTGGCCCTGTACACCACTTTAATCTACAGGTAAGCCTATAATAAGGCTTAACTGTAGGTACCGTGAATATCTCCTAAACTTGCACCATTTAGGAGATAACAGCAAGTACCAGTGCTGTTTCATGGGGAGTAGAGAAGTGAGTCACATGCTCCACCATACCCAGAACAAATTGATATGTTACTTTGCTTCTCCAGAGGGAAAGTAAGTTTAGGCCTGATTCACACTTATGTAGGTTGTAGTTTGCATATTCCAGTTGCATTTTGCATTTTTCAATACACATTTTTGATCCATTGAAGTCTATGAAATCAAAAACTATAAAAAAGTCCTTGGCTCTTTCCATAAAATGCACAGATGTGAATGTAACCCATAGGAAACCATGTTAAATGGACTGTAGTGTGTTTCTGCAAAACTGAATGAGCACTAAAAAATGCATAGGTGGGAACCAGGCCTTAGGTAATGCGAGGGCCAGCATTAAAGTCCTACGTGGGCAAAACACAGATTCACTTTATACAGTGCCATATTTTACTCATTGTCACCATTTCCTTTCACTGCTATCACAAATAGCACATTTGTTAACTGACAATGATTGCTACTAGCTGCAGGTAATTCATACTTGTTCTCACTTCTTAGTTCTACAATATTGCTGGCTTTTTTGGCTTGTTCTGTGAACTACATGGCACCTCCCTTATAAAATTAGGAGAGGATGAGGTGTTTGTATTCCAAATTCTGGGAGAAATCTAGGGGTGACACCCATGACTCCCTCCATGAATATAGTGTGGTGAGTAAGCATTATCACTTTAGGACAGGATATATATTATTAGCTGGGTCACCAGGTAAAAATAAAGGAAAAAAGCATGAAAAACATAAATGCAGCCATCACAGTTAGGAATGGTAACCTGAAATATAAAAAAAAACTTTGTTTTTTGATTTGGAAAAGCTTCAACCACTTCTCTGAGTGGACGTCATATGACATTCTAAGGTTTAGGTGTTGATACTGGGATGATGTCGAAAAACAAACAAACATTTCCAGCTCACTTACCAGCCAGCCTGCAACAAACCAAACTGACTTTGTCGAATGCCCCGTTCACACGATCGGAAATTCCGTTGGAAAAAACTTGGATGGTTTTTCAGACGGAATTCCGCTCAAGCTTGGCTTGCATACACATGGTCACACAAAAGTTTTCTGAACTTTCGACTGTCAAGAACGCGGTGATGTACAACACTACATCGAGGTGAGAAAAAGAAGTTCAATGCTTCCGAGCATGCGTCGAAATGTTTCCGAGCATGCGTGTTTTTTTTACAGTTGGAATTGCATACAGACGAACGGATTTTCCGATAGGAATTTGTTCCGTCGGAAAAATTGAGAACCTGCTCTCTATCTAAGTCCGTCGGAAATTCCGACAGAAAAAGTCCGATGGGGCATACACACGGTCGGAATATCCGATGAAAAGCTCCCATCTGACTTTTTCCATCGGAAGTTCCGACCGTGTGTACGCGGCATAACAGTTCACATTAAAACAATGGGTTTCATTTGCACACATTTGCATGTGTAGCGGGACCCCCAAAAATGGGGTCGCTATGCTGTAAATTTAGAGGCAGTCTGGGCAATAGTGTGGCTCAAATTCTGCAATTCTGTTCAATACGGACTCTGCTCTGCCATGTTGCCTGGTGTATAGTTCCCCTGGGCCTAAGGTGGTGCTGTTGCCCAGGTCTCGGGTTGAACCGCAGGTGGTGTTGTGGTACGATTGGTGTCCTCTCTCGGCTACCGTGTGGTAGGCGGGTTCTGCCTGCTGTGCATGCCGGGAGAGGGTATATAAAGGGCAGACGCCAGAAGTAAGAGAGAGAGTGTGCCCCATGGGGGTGGTGTGCCAGGGGGATTCCAAGGACCCCTGGTGGTGAAGTTGTGCCCTATGGCCTTGCTGGCCGGGAGGTGCGTGAACTGGTCGAGGAGTCTCGGGCACCTTTAGCTCGAGGCTACAAAGTTCCAGGTAGGCCCAGTACCTTCAACTGGGTCTACAACCAACACACTGGAGTCCCAGGGAACCCGTGTGAGGGTGACCTGCTCTGAAGGAGAGGAAACCGGGGGAGGACCTGTCCGATGGATCAGTGAAGGAGAGGCCTGGTTATCTATTAGAGGGAAGGATTCGTGAGTTGCAATATAGCTCCTGTAGCGTGTCCCATTGACACCTATGTTGTTTATTAATCTATGGGAGTTTCAAAGTTCTATTTCAGTAACTAAAGGATTCTGTGGCAGAGAATTACTTAGACATGTCCATGAAGGGGACTAACTCAAAGGAACTGTTCGGGTTTCACTCCGGCTGCTAGAACTGTGAGAGGGATCTATCCGGGTGAGCAATTCATACTCAGGCTTGAGTGAAGAATAGGGTAGTTGGGTGTCGCGTGCCTGAACCTGTCCCTCTACCTACTTTGTCTCTATCTTCAACCTATTCCCAAATCTGTTTCAAGAAAGATAAAATAAACTTGTCTGTTTGGAGTTTAAACACTGTTTGGACATTGGCTTTCTTTGGGAGGAAGAACACAGACTTTTCCCTATATTCTGGGGATGAGAACCAATGGAGGGAGGTAACTCGCCGCAGGACCCAAAATTGTAAGAACACCGCTCAACCTCTTAAACCAGGAGGATCCCGGCATGTGGCACGGTGTGCCTTTATCCCTGCAAGGAGAAGGTAGGCAGGAGAAAAGGGTCCGTGTGCTACACGTGGGGGCTCGTCCGGGATTATTTGCAGCTACCCCCCTGGAAGTTGGACTGTGTTTTTTTTTCTCTCCCCGTGTGTGCTGTGAAAATCGGTCATTTGGAGAATTTGAACTGCGTCATTCCTGTGCAAAATGCCTGTACTGGACTTTACTAACTGCGTAGTTTGTGGGCGTGCCTCAAATATAGAAAAGCCCATGAGCTACATGCAGAGAGAGTAAAAGGGGAGGAACCCCCGCCAACTTGTGTGTTGCACGTGGCGCATTGGCGCCAAAGGGACAGTACGAGCTGGATCTTAGGAAGAGAAGCAATATGGCTGCCGTCCCATGGATTTCTGCTACATCGGGACCCCGGATGTTCCAACCCATCTTAACCATGGACATTGCTCCTCTCACTGCCCCCCTGACGGATACAGGGATCCGGCTAAAGCCTAGGGGTTGTTTCGCTCTCTATGTCTGCCGAGATGCGGAGGCCCTGGGTATGCTCTGTCCCAAATGCCAAAGACTAGCGGTGCAACTGTGGCCCTTTGGAAGGTGTGCGTCCTGTGGAGAGTATCTCTTCGAGGTAGACCAGCCCACCGAGAAACCTCGGGTCTACCAAGTCAACTACCTTACGGGTATCGTTACTCTGAGGAGGAAACTTGTACTCCCGCAGTTGAGCCCCTGCGCACCGCATCAACTGCCACGGATGTGGCCAACGAGGCATTGGCGGGTACCGAAGTGGATGCTGCTTCCGCCACCACCGAAACCTCCATTCCACCTGCCAAACGAAAGGTGGGCTATGTAAAGGCCTCCCACGGTCGCGGGCAAAGCCAGCCCCAGCGCCTGCCTGAACCGGATCTTCAAGCCGGAGGGACCTCCAGGAAATCCACGTCAGGAGACGGTAAGGAGGCTGGGAAGGACTGTAGTGGCAAGTTTGCTGGGGAAAGGAAGAAGCTCATTCCATCTAAAAGGGAAAGTGAGGCTGAAGCCGAAAGTCAGGAACTGTTGCCGAATCAGTGTATAGTTGCTACCCTAACGTGTCGTTACAAGGAACTAACCACAAAGGGTCCTGACAGAGTCACAGCACGAGTAAGGGCCCCGGGTGATGCTAAATGGTCATTGGCAGCCAAGAAAGAGACTTTTTGTAAGTCTGTCAGGTCACCCGACTCGTGTGTGTTACCTGGAAAGCAAGACCTAAGAACTATGCCAAAGCTCGCTAGGTTGCAGAAAGCTATGCTGGACCGTGTGAGACAAAGCTACGGGTTTGAGTTCCCGTACGTTCCACTTCACGTGATGGAAGAGTTGGAAGAAGTGTGGGAATCGTGGTATAATGATACTGTAATGGACTATTTAGATACTCCCGAAGCCCGTCAAGGAAGACATAACTTTGATTCCAGAGAGGAGTTCTTCAGGCTTCGCAGGGATTGGAGTTATGGTCGGCATATCTATGCTGACCGAGTGGTCATTTGTATGGAATGGGGAGCAGATGTGGAGCATTCAGTCACTACCAAGTAGACTTGTGCACAACGGAAAAATTCGTTCCGTTTCGGTTCGTTTCTTTCCGGTCCTGTTGATTCGTAATCATTCGTAATTTTGCTAGACGGGATTTTTCGTGTTCGGACTCATTCGTATTTTTGCAAGCGACATTTTTCGTTGAATTTTTTGTTGCTTTATAATTCGTACTTTCGGTAGAGTACGTTGTTTTTCGTTGATTCTGGACACAACTCCTACTTTCGTAACTTTTTTTGGGTTCGTACTTTCGGTAGAGTACGTTGTTTTTCGTTGATTCTGGACACAACTCCTACTTTCGTAACTTTTTTTGGGTTCGTTGATTCGTAATTTTCGTGTCTCTCTCACAACGACGCTGCCTATTATGCCTAATGTGCTTCGAATGGATTTGTACTTTTCTAAATACATTGCGGTTATTTGTAACGATTCGAAATCTCGTATTTTACTTTCGTTTTTAACATGCGGCTATAGGCTCCGCCCCTGTACACCATTTTGAGAGGGTTCAGCACGGTGAGGGAGAAGCAGAGAGCAGAGCAGAGTGAGTGTTATTGTGCTTCGAATGGATTCGAAATCTCGTATTTTACTTTCGTTTTTTACATGCGGCTATAACCTCCGCCCCTGTACACCATTTTGAGAGGGAGTTCAGCACGGTGTGGGAGAAGCAGAGAGCAGAGCAGAGTGAGTGTTATTGTGCTTCGTATGGATTCGTACATTCGTAACTTTTTCATAACGAATTATGCCGAAGACATTCGGGCATTCGCTATTTGCGGTATAATTTATTTCGGATTCGGTCTTATTCGTAATTGCTTTGTTCGGAAATTCGAATGCTTCCGAATGTCCGAAAGTTGCTAAATTCGGACGAATTTCAATTCGTTACGAAACGAATTGCACAATCCTACTACCAAGGATGCGAGTGGAAGATTGCTTGGTCTCCCGGATCCTCAGTATTATTTGTGAAATGGAACTTGTGTTTTTTTCATTATTATTCAGTTTCACAGGAATAGCCTACCTGAACTCACTTGTGACTTTGCCCTTTGCTGCAGGGAAATCTACTTGACTGAAGGAGCGGGGAGCCAGTGTGTTTTTTTTCTTTCCCCTTAGCTCCGCAAAGAAAATAAATGTTTCTTTTAACTGAACAGTGGGGTAGTATAGTTAGGGCCAAAGTGAGAACCGTCGTGGACAAGATGGAAAGTTCATGTGAAGTACATGTATGCCCACGCGCAGCATGGGGGTGTGATGACTTGAGTTGCCACTAGGTGGTGGTGTTTTGCAGAGGATCTCAGTAAGGCTAGGCTTAGTCATGCAAACTAATATATATAACAGAGGATAATCATCTCTTCTTGGGGAGGTGGTTCTTTTCTGCAAAATCTTAGAATTGTATATTGTGTTTGTTTTTTTTCCCTCTGCAGATGACCTGCAATCAACTCTATCAGTTCAGGCACCGCAAATGTTTTTTTGTTGTTGTACATAGTTGGAAAAGACTGGAACCCACTCAGGATTGAGGGGTCTTTCTGATATCTTCCAGCCACAGGGGACAGTGGCTTTTCAAGGGGGGGTATGTGTAGCGGGACCCCCAAAAATGGGGTCGCTATTCTGTAAATTTAGGGGCAGTCTGGGCAATAGTGTGGCTCAAATTCTACATTTCTGTTCAATACGGACTCTGCTCTGCCATGTTGTTGCCTGGTGTATAGTTCCCCTGGGCCTGGGGTGGCGCTGTTGCCCAGGTCTCGGGTTGAACCGCAGGTGGCGTTGTGGTACGATTGGTGTCCTCTCTCGGCTACCATGTGGTGAGCGGGTTCTGTATGCTGTGCATGCCGGGAGAGGGTATATAAAGGGCAGATGCCAGAAGTGAAAGAGAGAGTGTGCCCCATGGGGGTGGTGTGCCAGGGGGATTCCAAGGACCCCTGGTGGCGAAGTCGCGCCCTATGGCCTTGCTGGCCGAGTGGTGCGTGAACTGGTCGAGGAGTCTCGGGCACCTTTAGCTCGAGGCTACAACGTTCCAGTGTTCCCTTATGAGGAATGTTTATGAATAATCTCCATTTGAAACTGGGAATATCGGTACATAGATGTATATATAAGTTAGAATTGAAATGTGTAGTATGAAATGTGTGTATCTGTAAGGGTTAACTTGGCTGACAAGCTGGGCTTGAGGAAAATCTAATTACCAGTCCCCTTGATATACATGAATTACAAAGGGCGGAAGAGTCATCCGGTCTGACGAGATAACTTAGTATTAAGTGATCACCTCTGAAACTGCTAATCTATGCGGCACCGCCTTTATTCGCTAGATAAAGGCGTGTGTATTCTCCCATGTTAACGAACCAATATCCATTTAAGGGGTAATTTTTCCTAGCTAGTTCCATGTATAGCTAAGTGCCCCATTCAAGGGAAGTTAATGACCTCCGGTTTAATTAATTTATCTTCAAATTCAATTATCACTAAATTCCAGTAAAGAGTGGGCTAGTGTGGGAAATTAATATAACGGCCGGAGGGAGGAGAGAGATAACAGTAACCAATCGTAGCCGCCCTGTTTTAGTCAATGGGAGAGGGCTCCATAAATGGACCACCCCAATCAGTAGAGAGGGAGAGATGAGATGACCTGGGCCCAGGAGTCATTATAGGTAATTATCAGACCATCTCCCAGCACTTACAGTATACTTGCGTTGTCATAGGTTTGTCTGTCTGTTTGTAATGTGATGTATATACTCTGTATTGTAACCTAATACTAATATTTACATATTTTGTGTTTGAAACTAATATTTACTCCCTTGCCTAAGACTGTAAATGTTTGCGGTGTATTAGATAGACTAATAAAAATTCTCTAATAAATGCTTATTATATTGAAGCTTTCACTTCTAGTCAAAAGAACTCTTATTTAACCCATATCATATCTTTGAGATATTGAATCGTAAATATACATGCGTAAATCGCAAGACCAGGTAGGTTCAGTACCTTTAACTGGGTCTATAACCAACACACTGGAGTCCCAGGGTACCCGTGTGAGGGTGGCCCGCTCTGAAGGAGAGGAAACCGGGGGAGGACCTGTCCGATGGATCAGTGAAGGAATTCATGGTGAAGGAGAGGCCTAGTTACTTATCAGAGGGAAGGATTCGTGAGTTGCAATATAGCTCCTGTAGCGTGTCCCATTGACACCTATGGTCTTTATTAATCTATGGGAGTTTCAAAGTTCTAATTCAGTAACTAAAGGATTCTGTGGCAGAGAATTACTTAGACTTGTCCGTGAAGGGGACTAACTTAAAGGAACTGTTTGTGTTTCACTCCGGCTGCTAGAACTGTGAGAGCGATCTATCCGGGTGAGCAATTCATACTCAGGCTTGAGTGAAGAATAGGGTAGTTGGGTGTCGCGTGTCTGAACCTGTCCCTCTACCTACTTTGTCTCTATCTTCAACCTATTCCCAAATCTGTTTCAAGCAAGATAAAATAAACTTGTCTGTTTGGAGTTTAAACACTGTTTGGACATTGGCTTTCTCTGGGAGGAAGAACACAGACTTTTCCCTATATTCTGGGGACGAGAATCAATGGAGGGAGGTAACTCACTGCAGGACCCAAAATTGTAAGAACACCGCTCAACCTCTTAAACCAGAAGGATTTGGGCATGTGGCACGGTGTGCCTTTATCCCTGCAAGGAGAAGGTAGGCAGGAGAAAAGGGTCCATGTGCTACACAAGTATTTGCCTAAGCTCCAGTGACCCGCCCCTGGTATGGTATTATCCATGAAATGTGTCAGACTTATTTGGATGCACTTATTCTCCTGCAGACGCCTCTACTCATTACATTATCTTGAGTTCACCACCTACCATGTATTTTTAAGTGTTTTTATTACATCCAGGAGTTGTTCCACACCACATCGTGGTTGGCTGGTTGCTACAAATGTTTGTTTCTATATATGGTCTGTAATATATGATTGACAATTTTATTCATTGCTGCATGTATTATGTCATTTTGCTATGTTCCTTGTTTTACCAATAAAAACGTGTTTTTGATATCGACTCATCTTATAGCCATATCTAGAAAGAGATTTGTAAAGGGAATTAAAGTGGTTGTACTGTTCCACCACTTTAACCTACAGGTAAGCCTATAACAACTGACAAAATAAAAATAAAAAATGCACAAGGAATGAATTACGTATGCAAACCTACAAATTATCACTCCAAACAAACTTCAGTTAATAATCTCTGCCACAAATAAAATAATAAATTAATGTAAACTTATATGAAGAAATCAAGTACAGTTCCTATAGTGCAACTTATTTTTAGTGTCAACAAATACATTAGGCCTTTAAAGTGCTGTCCGTGTCTCTATTTTCTTGTGCCATTGGTGAACATAAAGTGCTGTTCTCCCCTACTAATTTGCCCATGCTCACTAACTGTCTGTAGATAAACCGCCTGTGAGCCTAGGTTGACATGGAAGAAGGTTAAAAATCGCATGAGTTCAACTGAACTTGCACGATTTCAACCCGGCAATGCAGTCCGACTTCAGGGACGATTTGACAGATATCTGTGTGGATCCATGCACAGATGTATATACAATTCGTCCCCAGAAGTCGCCAAAAGTAGGACAGGAACTTCTTTTGGGAATCGTTGCGGCGACACAAAGTTGGTGCTGCATCGATTCAGACGGTGCCATTGCCAGCAATAGCCGCCGATTTGACATGTCATCAATCACTTCAATGTGAACCTAGGCTGAGGAAAATGACAGTCCTCAGATATCTGAGCTGGATGCTTCACACCTCTTTATTATACTCCAAAATACTGGACATGATGGTATCCACCATTGGAGAACACCATCCATCTCAGAACTCTGAGGACTGACAGTTACCTCACAAGTGGTTTATCCACTGAGAGTTGGTGAGTGTGGGCACATGAGGAGGGGAGAACAGCACTTTATGTTTACCATTGTCACAAGAAAATAGAGACACGGACAGCACTTTAAAGAACTATTTTATTTGTTAGCACTAAATATAAGTTGCACTATAGGAACTGTACGTGGTTTCTTCATATGAGTTTACATTAATTTATTATTTTATTTGTGGCAGAGATTATTACCTGAAGTTTGTTTGGAGTGATAATTTGTAGGTTTGCATATGTTTATCATTCTTTGCCTATTTTTATTTTTTTGTCAGTTGCATCAGTGCTCCACTTTTTTGCACCTGGGTGTTAAAGGACTTTAAATGACTAATTTATTTGTTGGCACTACATTTAAGTTGCACTATAGGAACTGTACTTGGTTTCTTCATATGAGTTATTTTTTATGTAGCGCCCTGCTCCCAATGACTGGGCGCTATGTTTCAATTTAGAGGGTATCTGAGCCAGTAGTTAGGCTCAGATGTAAATAATTGATGCTAAATTAGCCTCTGTTCCGGCTATGGCTGTGTTGGAAAACTTCCCACTGTTTGCCTGTAGGTGGCGTTACCACCTCAGGTCAGTGTGGAAGATTGACAGGCCAGAGTGTATTGGGTACCTTCCCCCGGGAACAGTTCAGTGGGCGTGGTCTACCCGCTGAGTATGCTGGGGAAGGGTACTTAAGAGGCAGACACCATCTTTTGGGGTCCTTCGTCCCCTCTCGGTCCTCCTGGCATGAGGGGGTATTGTGTGATTCTTGGCCTCGGAAGCATGCTGGTCCGAGGACGAAACTCTAACAGACAGGCCCAGTTATGCTGACTGGGTCTGTACTTTGAAGGTGATCCTGTGCTGTCCGTCCTGAGGGTGGAAGCCACTCAATGGAGGAAACCAGGGGAGGACCTGTCCTGGAAAAGACCAAGCAGAAGGCTGGTGTCTTGAGGAGGGCCTGGTAATTCTATTGGAGGATACACCACAACTAAAAGTTACCTTGCAGTCTGCTGGGTCGGCTTAAAGGCTCTTGACTGCTTGGCTGGAAGTTCGGGCGTTGAGTCCTGTGGCAGAGGATCCCGGACTATCCAAACTCTGTGCAACGCCAGTCTGTGTCAGAGACTGGTCCTGACTTAGTGTTCGTGCATCATACCGGCTGCTAGGCCAGATGAGAGGGGCCTATCTGGGTGAGCAATACCCACTCCAGGGAGAGTGGTGAGTGACTGTGTTTTTGGAGGAGTTCTCCCCAGTGATCTGTACCGCGTGCCTAAACCTACCCTTTCCCTTCACCCTTCTATATGTTTATGCAAAAAGGAAAATAAAACCTCACTGCTTAAGGTTTTACATCTTGTGTGGACATTGGAGTTTCTACAGACTTTCTTCCCCTAGACAACGAATACTGATGTAACGTGCAGGCCCAAAATTAAACCAGCAGCTCCTGCGGGGGTGTGCTACATTTACATTAACTTATTATTTTATTTGTGACAGAGATTATTAACCAAAGTTTGTTAGGTGTGATAATTTGTAGGGTTGCATACGTTTTGGTTAGATAGTGCTATGTTTACACACCATAATTTCAGAGAACATTGCACCTTATACTTCAGCAGCAGTCTATTTTTCATAATATAGCACATCAACACACACACCACAGCACGGGGACAACAATACCCAATAACTAAGGAATGGTAAATTAATAAAGGGAGTCTTTTTAAAGAAAAGTCCATAAAAGTCACTGTGGAATGAAGTTCACATTATGACAGTGTCAGCAGTCTCTCTTCAAGGTAGGATCTGGGGATGCTCCCACCAGCAAACCATGTATAAACAAAAAAAGGAGAGAAAAGCACCTATGCCTAAAAGTATAGCATTTATTAAAACATATTGGTGAAATGAAAAACAATAAATATGCACTCACATTTAAAAGACATTAAAAAATGTATCATTAAGTCTCTAACAGGTAGCAACTTTCCAGGTAGTCAATGGTGAGCAAGCCAATCTGTGTTGATGTGATGTAAGGTCACGGTGCTTCGAATAATGAAGTTGACAAGGGGAATACTAGAAAGAGCCTACAGAAGCAACAGACTGAGTGTGCATATCACATGGATAAGAACCACTGTGGACCACAAGGAAGTGGTTATATATAAACAATATTGTCAAAAATATTGGGACACCTGCCTTTACACGCACATGAACTTTAATGGCATCCCAGTCTTAGTCCGTAGGGTTCAATATTGAGTTGGCCCACCTTTTTCAGCTATAACAGCTTCAACTCTTCTGGGAAGGCCTGGCTTGCAGTCTCTGCTCTATTTCATCCCAAAGATGTTCTATCGGGTTGAGATCAGTGCTGTGCAGGCCAGTCAAGTTCCTCCACCCCAAACTCACTCATCCATGTATTTATAGACCTTGCTTTGTGCACTGGTCCAAATCATTTGGTGGAGTGGGTATTATGGTGTGGGGTTATTTTTCAGGGGTTGGGCTTGACCCCTAGGTTCCAGTGAACGGAACTCTTAAGGTGTCAGCATAGCAAGACATTTTGGACAATTTCATGCTTCAAACTTTGTGGGAACTATTTAGGGATGGCCCCATCCTGTTCCAACATGACTGCGCACCAGCGCACAAAGCAAGGTCCATAAAGACATGGATGAGCGAGTTTGGGGTGGAGGAACTTGATTGGCCTGCACAGAGTCCTGACCTCAACCTGATAGAACACCTTTGGGATGAATTAGAGCAGAGACTGCGAGCCAGACCTTCTCGTCCAACATCAGTGCCTGACCTCACAAATGCACTTTTGGAAGAATAGTCAAACATTCCCATAGACACACTCCTAAACCTTGTGGACAGCCTTTCTAGAAGCGTTGAAACTGTTATAGCTGCAAAGTGTGGGCCAAGACAATATTGAACCCTACGGACTAAGACTGGGATGCCATTAAAGTCCATGTGCGTGTAAAGGCAGGTTTCCCAATTCTTTTGACAATATAATATAATATATTATTTATACACACAATACACTTTGACAAGGCAACATCTGGGGTTGTATACTGGTTACTGCATGTGCCATAAACATTTGCATAATGTGTGTGCATTGTGTAGTACACTTTGATGAGGTAATGAGTTTGCACGATACTGGTTGCACAGTGATGACTTTGTATATTTTGAATATTTAATATTCGCGAAGTCGTGCAAAAATAGGAGTATACATGGTTTCCATGGATGTATAACATTTTTCTCACTAAATAATATTTTGTTGGGGCATTGCACAATATTTTTTGCATTCTTATGATCTGTCTGATTTTTATATATTTTTTTGGGAGTATAATACTTAGCACCCTTTGAGAAGGTAATAGTTTGGTTTATACTTTTGTTGTAATTTTTATGCGCGGCACATTTTTTCACAATACATGTAAAGACTTTGTAGAATAATGGTCATCGCCAGTGGTTTCCTTTTAATTAATTACATTTTTTCCTCACAGAGGTTCACAAATAAGGGTTGATATATTGAATGAGTAGAGCATGTTCATTTCGCAAGGGAAATTTTACTTTAAAAGGGAAGATTCACCTATCTTAGTGAATATTGTGAAAATTCACTTTGTCAATACTGTTTCAACACATTCACTAATTGACCCCTTGCCGACTGCCGCACGCCGATTTACGTTGGCAGAATGGCAGGGGCAGGCAAATGGGCGTACCTGTACGTCCCTTTAAATTTTCCGCCTAGCGGGAGCGCGTGCCTGCCGCGTGCCGCAGGAGCATGCCCGCAGGTTGTAAACAAGGCATTTCCCTGTTCTGCCTAGCAACATGACAGGGATCTACTGCTCCCTGTCATCGGGAGCAGTGATCTCTGTCATGTTGTAGTGAGACCATCCCCCTTACAGTTAGAACACATCCCTAGGACACACTTAACCCCTTTATCTCCCCCTTTATCTAGTGTTTAACTCCTTTCCTGCCAGTGTCATTTATACAGTAATCAGTGGCTATTTTTAGCTCTGATCATTGTATAAATAACAATGGTTCCAAATAGTGTTAAAAGTGTCTGATGTGTGCAAAAAGTGAAAAATATTGCTTCTTTTTTTTAAATTGTCGCTCTTTTTTGGTTTATAGCACAAAAAACCCAGCAGAGGTGATCAAATGCCACCAAAGGAAAGCTCTATTTGTGGGAAAAAAAGGACGTCAATTTTGTTTGGGTACAACGTTGTCAGCTAAAGCGACGCAGTGCCAAATTGCAAAAAATGCTCTGGTCAGGAAGGGGGTAAAATCTTCCGGGACTGAAGTTGTTAAAAACTCACTAGTTAATAACAAATTCCCTTGGAAAGTAAAAAATTACTTTGCAAAGTGAATAAGCCCTATTCCTTTAGTAAATAAAGCCCATAGAGCAGTGGTGGTGAATTTGAAAAATCATAAACAACATCAATTGCTACCCCCAACACTTCCAGAGGGCCACACAGTAGCAGCGTATTTTCATGCATTGAGGTGCATTGCGTCAAGTTAGGCAGCATATTCAAAATGAATGGTCTACAATGCACCACAACTCCCAAAAATGTCAGTCCTACTAGATTTTTTTTGCAACATATCACAATGCAAATTGAAGAAGTTGGAGTACAATAACCTTCAGCATTGGTGTCAGTGGCAGTAATTATAACCCCCAGTATTGGTGTCAGTGAGTGTAATATTAACCCCCAGCATTAGTGTCAGTGGACACAATAATAACCTCCAGCACTGCTGTCAGTGGATGCAATAATTGCCCCTAACATTGGTGTCAGTGGGTGCAATAATAACCCCCAGCATTGGTGTCATTGAATACAATAATAACCCCTAATATTGGTGTCAGTAGATGCAATAATAACCCTCAACACTGGTGTCAGTGAGTGCATTAATAACCCACAACATTAATGTCAGTAGTCAAAGTAGTGAAAGTTAACCCTCATCCCCCTGCATTGGTGGTCTTGGAAGAAAAAAGTAAACCCCATGATGGCACTGACAGTAATAGATATACAGGGGAGGCAGGCGGGCAGCAGTGCACCGTTCTGTGCAGAACGATACCTATTATGTCTCAGCCAGCAGGGATGGGTGGGGCCAGAGCACCAGTGATGCTTTGACCCCGCCCCGTGCAGCTTGAATGCTCAGGACTCGGAGGCCGCAGGTTAGGAGCTGGAGTGTAGCTGCTGAGTCAGCAGCACTGAGAGCCCGCCTGTGGAATTGGCATTGTGGATGGTGTCATGATGAGTCCAGCTGTCCAGCACTGTTTGCAGCAAAGGGCTTGGAATGCCTGGAGGGATGCTCCCTCCTCCGCCCCTTCTTCTGCCTGCATGACTTGATTGGTATAGGTAAGTCCTTGTCACAGTGCTGGGGGATATCTGGGGTGTAGAGGGCTCAGAGTGCTGGGGGGATATTTGGGATGTAGAGGGGTCAGAGTGCTGGGGGGATATCTGTGATGTAGAGGGGTCTAAGTGCTGGGGGATATCTGGGATGTAGAGGGATCAGATGACAAAAGAGATATTGGGGATGCAGGGGGCACAGTGGGGTGTTTTTTACATTTTAAAGTGGGGGGTGCCAGATATAGAATCCGCCCCGGGTGCCAAATGCTCTAGGTACGCCCCTGGTTCATGTAGTTAAAGTGGAGCTCCACCCAAAAGGGGAAGCTCCGCTTGTCGGCCTCCAACCTACTTGATGTCTGTTTACCTGCGCTGTCTCCATTGTAGGGGCCCCAGAGCATTACTTTGCCCAGGGGCCCATGATGCTATAAAATGGCCCTGCATGTTGGGCTGCATGTTGGGGATCACAGCAATAGAATCTAAGATTAGAGGCACTCATTTTTAGTATGGCTTCCCACAATTCAAAAAAATAAGTTGTAACCTGTATGATTCTATGCCATTACTAGACAATTGTTTTTTACATGCAGTGCTTGCTGTGTTTTATACCTAATGCACCTATTTCAATACATTTTGTATGTGTCTGTAAACAATAAAAAATATAGACAACTTTCCAACAATACTCTGCATTCTGTAATTTTTGGCTGCATTCATACTTCTAAAGGAAATTCTACATGTTAACAAAAAAGTAAAGGGGCACTGTAAATAGAAATTAAAAATATTGGAAGGTAGCAGCAGATGTAGGAATAAACACATCATCAGCAGCAAGATTCAGGGACTGTTAGCAAAAATGTTTTTGTAGATACCAGCAGGCCCCATAATCCAAACTTTAAAGATCAGACTGAAGGCTTGATAGCTCGTTCATCTTCCAGTTTGTAAAAGGAGATCATGGTGAATAACCAAGGAGATCAAGGTGGATAATATGAAGAGGAATTAAAGGCAGAGTGCCTTCCACGTGTTCAGCCTATAAGAAACTCCCGAAGGGCAATGTAGCTGGACGCACAAATAGGATCAGTAGTAAGCGGATCTCACCACCTTCTCTGCCTGCTACGAACACTTATCCCCTTCATCAAAAGACAGAGCAGTAGTAGTCGTAACCATCATCAATTCCTGGCTTGACTACGCTAATTCCCTTTACCTAGGACTACCTAAATACCAGATTGCACATCTACAAGTCATCCAAAACACAGCGGCCAGACTGGTAATGGTAAAAAAAAAAACTAAAAATCAATCACACTGTCCCTGAGAAGCCTCCATTGGCTAGCCGTAAAGGATCGGGTCACATTCAAGACCCTCTGCCTCACTCACAAATGCGCACAAGGAAACGCACCTCAATACTTATGCGAGAAAATAAAACACTACACCACTAATCGCGACCTCCGATCAACCAACCAAAACCTCCTCCACATCCCCAAGTCTCGCTACAAAGCTAAGGGAGAATGAAGGTTTGCTGTCCAAGTACCGAGGCTATGGAATGCGCTACCCACGAACATCCGCATGGAAGAAAACCATCGGGCCTTCAGGAAAAAACTAAAGACCCACCTCTTCTGAAGGATCTCAACGACGCTGGATGCAAAGCGCCTTGAGGCGATTTAGTTTGCATTTCCAGCGCTATACAAGTTACTCACTCACTCATTCACTCACTCAGCTGTGTGAGGACCCAAGGTGTTAAAAGAGAGCCCTTCAACATGTCATTTCAGGTGCTGCTGGTGTTACCAATGCTCATGCTATTTCTCCTTGCAATCTCTGGGTTCACATGCAGTCCTTTATATTGACCCATGCATTGTTGCTAGTTTGTGCATATGGAATCATACAGATGACTGTGACATTCTGATAACTACTTTGATCATGACCAGTAAAGTCTAAAGCTACTTTTGCAGAAACTACACCATACAAAAGTCATAATTGTCCTTGCAAAGTCAATACAACCTACCCTTTATGATACCGTATACAGCTTCCTCTTATTTGTTAAACTCAAAAAAGTTTACTTTTATAAACTTGTGAACATTCAATGAGCAGTCTCTATTCCTTTATTAAAGTGTATCTAAATCCAATCTTTTTTTAATTTAGCTGTGTACAGTGTATAATAGCAAAATGTTAGAGCTAAAAATATGTTTTGTCTTTATGTACTCTTTATCACCCCATTTACACTTTTAAACAAGTAGTACTCTAATGTATTCATTATTTTTATGGGCTTGCACCATATTACTTTATACCTGGCCTAAGGAACATGCAGAAGGTCCATTTTAACCACAGGTTATAGTGAATACCACTTAAGTGTTCTTATTAAATAACCCCCCCCCCTTTTTTTTTTTACTGCTGGTAAATAAGTTGTTCTCCAAGCACACTGTGTACCAGGTCAATGCCTCTTATCTTATATCCCGTTCCATTTCCTTCATTCTTATTTCATCAGTTATGCTGCCAGCAATATTGAATCATTTTGTCTCAAAAAATAATGTTTTGCCATCTGGATAAGAATGTGCTAAAGAGTAATCTGCAGAGATGATTAGAAAGAAAATGTGCATTTATATTTGATTTGTTAGGTTGCCACATGGAAAATTCACTTGTATTAGGAACCATGTATTATCAGTGAAAGGTGGAAATACACTTCCCAAATTGAATTTAAGTGGAAGAAATCCCCAATACCCAGACAGATCAATCAGGGTAAGCATGTACTCTCAGGAAAAGAGCCTAAGGGCAGAACAAGCTGAAAGTGAATTTTCTTCTTCTTTGACCTTCCAACATAACTTTACAGCTGTAAAATCAATGGACATAGTGATCATGAACTGTTACTTTATGCTACATGCTGACCTTTCTCAGTTTCTGAAACCATATATTGTGATATGAAAATATAAACTATGTGTATATTGAAACATGTTATTTCTTTACAGCAATTTGAAATGGAAATTTTACAATAAATTGAATAATGATTACACAGTGGACTCAGCGTTAACTTGTAATGCTAAGAAATTATGTATATAAAATCTAGCAGACTTTAACATGAAGTATGTAGGATAAACCTATTTGGAAAAGTTTGGATGGCGTGTTGTTAGTGATATATTTATCAGAAACACACACACACACACACACACACGTACAGTATCTATCTATCTATCTATCTATCTATCTATCTATATATATATATATATATATATATATATTTAGATAGATACATACATAGATATATATAGCTACTGTATATGTCAACCTTTTAAAAGGTGCCTGTAGCTGTCTCCGTGTGCTGACTCAAAATTCAAACATTGTTATGCAATATTTCATATTTACTTTACCAAAAAATAAATAAAATGAATAATCCTGACAATAGTAAATTATGCGCAAAACCACTATACAATCTATTCCCTTTAAGAAAACAATAGATATTATTACACATGTAGAAGATGCAATCATTTAACTAATAAACACAATTAACTCATAAACACAAATGGTTTTTATAACTGTTTAAATTATTAGGCCTGAAATGCAGTTGTGTAAGTGACCCTTTCATTATACAATTCTTCTCTATGGTTGGGGAGCTTATCAGAATCTGGAAGCCCCCTTTAACAATAAACTAAAAACCGCCCACCCCATGTGAATGATTAAGGGGTACATAGTAACCCTACTCATTCACAAATCACAATGTAAAGTGCAAATAAAGACAGGCACAGTTTTTCACAAAAAATTACCCATGATATAAATCCTCTATTAATAACATTGTCCAACCGTCCTGGATTTGCTGGGACAGTTCAGAGATTTTAAGTAAATCCCGATGTCCTGCGAATCTGAGTCCCGCAGTAGATCCCAGTGCAAGAACAAGTTCCTGCACTGGACTCCACTTATCCCCCTGTCAGCTGTGCGCCGTGATGCTCGCTCAGTGCCCAGTAGCACAATCCACCCACACGCCTGCCTGAAAGCTCACCCACCTGCTGTACATCCTGTACAGCCAATCTGCCTTCCTGCCTTCCATATAACACAGTGATCCTTTTTTCCTGCATTCCATGTGCCATAGTGATCCTTCCTGCCTTCCATATGCCATAGTGATCCTTCCTGCCTTCCATGTGCCATAGTGATCCTTTCTTCCTGCCTTCCATGTGTCATAGTAATACTTCCTGCCTTCCATGTGCCATAGTAATCCTTCCTGCCTTTCATGTGCCATAGTGATCCTTCCTGCCTTCCAAGTACCATACTGATCCTTCCTTCCTTTCTTTAATGTACCATAGTGAACCCTCTTTCCTTTCTTCCATACATCCTAGTGATCTTCCATGTACAATAATTATCCTTCCCTCTCTCTCTCTCTCTTTCAAATCTCCGCAAATCACTATCTGCCTGAAATGTCCCTCATTCCCAAGTTCAAAAGTTGGGAGGTATGCACATCAATTACAATGCCCGAAGCCCTCAGGAAAAAAAAAAACAGATGACACGTCTGTTCCCTTCACTTCACTCCCACCAAAAGACAGGTCCAGTGAATGACATCTGATATAAACAAAGGGGCAGGGTCCTCTGGGTGACACTGACCAGACATGGACATGACAATATATAGTCAATTGCATCACTGGGATTCTGTTTGGAATTATGTTCCCTTAACTGGTACATTCAGCTCATCACTATTTACGAGACAACCAGGGTTCTTGGTTTTGGCTGCATGCTGGATAGTATTCAGGCACTGTATGTATCAGTGGGACTCTTAAATTAGGATCTGTTTCTGGTTCACTAGTAAAACGGGGATAACAGAGCTCTGTGTGGAAGTACCTGTTATGCTAAGGCAGCAATCCCTTTTTTCACCATTTTTTACTGCTCTTTGCTGTGTCAATTCTTTAATATTTTCTCTCAACTAAATGTAGATGAGCGAAGGGCACAAAAATGTTTGATACAAACACAGAAGTTAAGTGGTCCGTAACCCACTAACCATGATTTTCAGATAGGTTTTATCTTTTAATTTTTGACAATGCATATGTAAAACTTGGCTGTGCCATAGTAAACCTGGATCATGCAGGAGTTTCTAGAAGTTAAAAAAAACAGCACTGGATTGTAGCAGAGATTTTGTCCTAGCACGTAGCTAATAGCCAAGATGAGGATTATTGATTTTTAAGCTCCATGTATTATAGTAGTAAATGTATGTGCTAATAAGAGGCACACAATGAATCCATTGCATGTGCATCTCTAAATAGCCAATATATCACTAGTTAAACAGGTCATTAATAAGATATGTGAATGGCTTATACTTGACCCTTTTTAGTTTCAATTGTTATAGGGAAAATTGATAATGTGACTATTGCCTGTTTCCTTAACCTTTTCAGTTATTATGTCTTCATTCTATAGAATTCTAGTCTATTGTGTATGTGGCATTAAACAATGTCTTCTTTTTAATGCAGCACAATAAAAAAGCATTCTATTATTTAACAATACAATGGAGAAGAGAATTAGTGGAACTAGCGGTAAAAGAACAGGATGAAAATTGCTTAATTTTTTTTTTTTATGTGTAAAATATTAGTTCAATTTTTGCACTAACACGGCTCTGACAAAACTGTGTTCCATTTCTTCTATAATTTCTCCTGCTGAAATATGAGTAAAAATTGTGACTTGACTAAATTTCAATGTACAAATATAGTATAGAAAAACCTAGAATGGAATGGAGAATGGAGCATTCCCAGAAGTAGCTTATTAAGCTTATTAAGGGGAAACATGTTGGAAGGAGATGAGAGCTGTGATGAGATGATCCATACTTGTTGATGATCTCTTGGTTGGATTACCCTCTCTATTGCTTAAATTTATCTTAGTTGCTGTAAGTGCATTTTTTTTAGCTTTAATAAATATTTTTGTTAACATATTATGCAATGAGTCTTCCCTATGTTTAAACCCCACACATACACTGAGTGGAGAGCATCAAATGAGTCCAGGCTGGAGTTTGCAGGGCTGGGAAGCTAATTAGGAGGCTGCTGGATTGATCCATCAAGGAGGTTGGGGTACATACAGGAGGAATCCACATATCTGTTCACCCGATACAATATATGATCTCTTATAACTTGGAGATCATTGGGATCTGGTAAGTGGCACATTTAATTATATTTGGAAAAACAGATTGAAATTTATTTTCACTGGTTCACTTGATTTTATAGAAAGATTTTTTTTTTTTATGAATATTATATTTTTTTGATAATTAATTTTCTTATGAATTTGGTTTCATATTATGTTAAATGTCAATGTACGCGCACATCTTTAGCTAACGTACAAATTTGATACTTATTTACAACTTTCTGCAATACCTGCTGCCTCTCTATTTAACATAGCATCCGTTCCCACCACAGAAAAAGCCACCAAGGAAACTAAATGGGCCTTCAACAAATCAAAAACTCTCATTAACTCACATTAACTTTGGTTGACTTGACCCACATAGCAGCTGTTATCAAAAACATCCTGTCAGCTGCAATTACAGACTTGAAAGCAGGGTTACTCACTTTGTCTCCAGCTGGATGATGGAGTTGGTTCAGGAAATGAAACAAGGCCATTCCAAGATTGATATGGGTAGTAGAAACGCACACCACAAATTTGAGTGATGGTGGAAACCAGAGTCTGTTCTGCAAGATCAGCTAAAACAAGCCTTACAATGCATCTTTAATAACCTTCTGGAGAGGCCAGTTGAATCCCTTATTGCATTTGACTGCATTCACAGAGTGCTCAGACTCCGAGGTTTAGACGACTCACTCCCAAGAGATGTAAATCTGCTGCCCTACAAAACAATTTGAGCACCAAAAACGGCAACATTGGGTTCTACTACTATCTGGGAAACCAAGGAGTCCCAAACCGTAGAGGGACAGTCATCCTAGAGAACTTTCCTAGAGAAGTTTGTTCAGAGAAGGCCTTCAACAGAGTGGTATGGCATTATATACAAGGAATTCCTTTCCACGTCAGATTTCAACTGAACATGATGTCATGGTTAGCCCCTTAATATCAACATCCCAGGGCTAATCTGTGTCTGATCACATATACAGTACTTGTATAACAGTAATAGACAGGGTTAATAATAGGGATGAGCTTCGAGTTCGAGTCGAACCCATGTTCGACTCGAACATCAGCTGTTCGACCGTTCGTCGAATTTCGAACATTATGGGGCGTTCGCGCCAAATTTGAGTGGCGCGTCACGGCCCATAATTCACTGCGGCATCGCAGTGCATTGCTGGCTGATGACTGGCCAAGCATGCACTATGACACGCATGCTTGGCCAATCACAGCGCCGTAGGTACAGAGAGCCATAATTGGCCAAAGTCAAGGTGGCTTTGGCCAATCATGGCTCAGAGGAGTAGGTACACGCCCCACACTATAAAAGGCCACCGGTTGGTTAAAGTAAAGAGACAGAGAGAGAGACAGTGTAATTTGATTTGAGTTAGATAGAGCAGGCAGGCGAGTCAGTTGCAGTTAGAGCGTGTAGAGGATATATATGCATCCTAGGTGTTGTATATATATTTACACACTGTATTCAGTTTAGCTAGATCCGTTCCTGTTATTCTCTATACTGACAGGTATGCAGGTGATTGTGCAAGCTGCAGTGTTTCACTTAGTGTACTGTGTCTTTTGCACAGTGTGCACCAAAAGCTTACCTGAATACAATTTATGGTGTTCTGATACAAATACAGGCAGGGAGCTGCATTATTTTGCTTTAGGGTCCTTTGCACAGTGTGCACCAAAAGCTTACCTGAATACAGTTGCTGGTGTTCTGATACAAATACAGGCAGGGTGCTGCATTATTTTGCTTTAGTGTCCTTTGCACAGTGTGCACCAAAAGCTTACCTGAATACAATTGCTTGGTGTTCTGATACAAATACAGGCAGGGAGCTGCAGTATTTTGCTTTAGTGTCCTTTGCACAGTGTGCATCTAAAGCTTATCTCAATACAATTGCTGGTGTTCTGATACAAATACAGGCAGGATGCTGCAGTATTTTGCTTTAGTGTCCTTTGCACAGTGTGCACCTAAAGCTTACCTTAATACAATTGCTGGTGTTCTGATACAAATACAGGCAGGGAGCTGCAGTATTTTGCTTTAGTGTCCTTTGCACAGTGTGCACCAAAAGCTTACCTGAATACAATTGCTGGTGTTCTTATACAAATACAGGCAGGGAGCTGCAGTATTTTGCTTTAGTGTCCTTTGCACAGTGTGCACCTAAAGTTTACCTGAATACAATTGATGGTGTTCTGATACCAATACAGGCAGGGAGCTGCAATATTTTGCTTTAGTGTCCTTTGCACAGTGTGCACCTAAAGCTTACTTTAATACAATTGCTGGTGTTCTGATACAAATACAGGCCGGGAGCTGCAGTATTTTGCTTTAGTGTCATTTGCACAGTGTGCACCTAAAGCTTACCTTAATACAATTGCTGGTGTTCTCATACAAATACCACAGGCAGGGAGCTGCAAGTATTTTCAGTTAGTGCACTGTGTCCTCTGCACAGTGTGCACCTAAAACTAACTGAAGACAATTTCTGGTGTTCTCATACTAATACCACAGCAGGCAGTTCATTCTGCTAGCTGCAGTATAATCAGTATATATATGTACTGTATATATATATATATATATATACATCCCACCTTTGTGCAGCTACATCTCACTGCAGGCCATTAGTATGTCTGGAAGGCAAACAAGGAGAGGCAGACTGTCACGAGCCAATAAAAGAGGGCAAACAGGCTCTGTGTCTAGAGGCAACAGTGCTTGTCATGGACACGGTGCATCCTCATCAGCACGTGGCCGTGGGACACGCTTGTCCTTCTTTTCGGCAGCTGGCCATGTTGAGCCGCAACATGCCGAAGACTTGGTAGAGTGGATGACCAAGCCGTCCTCATCCTCCTCACCCTCTCTCACCCAGGCTCAGGGTACTTTGTCTGGCAAAGCAGCTGCCAAAGTGGCCTCTTCCCTCGGCTCAATGGCATCAGTCACTCCTTCCCTAGCCCCACCATGTCCTCCTGAGGAGTCCCCCGAACTGTTTGACCACAGTGTTGGGTACATGCTCCAGGAGGATGCCCAGCAGTTTGAAGGCTCTGATGATGGTACCCAGCTAGAGGAAGGCAGTAATGTGAGCCCAGAGAGAGGGGGTGCCAAACAAGGACAGCAATCTGGCAGTCATGTTCCCCCAGCTGCAGCATACTGCCAGATTTGCTCCAGTGATGAGGAGGCAGGGGATGATGAGGTCACTGACTCCACGTGGGTGCCTGATACGAGAGAGGAGGAGGAGGAGGAGGCACATCTCTAATGAGGCAGGATGCCCTCCAGGGGCCAGCTTAAGGGCAGCCAACCGACTGCAGTGTTCTGCATGTTCAGGGCGCTGCTGTCTCTGCACGTTATTCCAAAAGTTCTTTGGTGTGGGCCTTTTTTGAGACGTGTGCAGCAGATCGCACCGTTGCTATTTGCAACATATGTCTGAAGAGTATCTCGCGTGGCCAAAACATGAGCCGCTTGGGCACCACGTGCTTGACCAGACATATGTCGACCTGCCATGCAGTCCGTTGGCAAGCATACAAACAAGACCCACACCAAAGAACAAAGCGGACCTCTCCTTGCTCCTCATCAGCTGGGATCTCCAACCCCACTATACTTTCAGTCCTCTCTGAAACCTGCACTGAGAGGAATGAAGGTGTAGAATTAGGTGTGTCACAGCCAAGTACTTGCGGGCAATCTGCTATCGGTACACCGACCTCAGATTGTACCAGGCAAATTTCCCTGCCCAAGCTGCTGCACCGCCAAAAGAAGTTCGCTCCCAGCCATCCACATGCCCAGCGGTTGAATGCTAGCTTGGCTAAATTTCTAGCACTTCAACTGCTGCCTTTTCAGTTGGTAGACTCTGTGGAATGTGCGAATGTGCGATTCCTCATTGGCTGGTTCCCAAACTGCACTTTTTCTCACGGAAGGCGTTTACGGCTCTCTACCGGCATGTGGAAGGCAGTGTCTTGGCCTCGCTGGACAGGGCGGTCAGCGGTGACTCATGGTCCAGCAGGCATGGACAGGGACATTACCTATATTTCACGGCGCATTGGGTGCTTCTGCTGGCAGCTGGGAAGGATGCAGGACAAGGAGCAGTAGTGTTGGAGATTGTTCCACCACCATGCCTCCAAAATGCTACTACTGGTGATTCTGACACACCTCTCTCCTCCACTCCCTACTCTTCTTCTTCCTCCATGGCCTCTTCCTGTGCTTTGTCCTCAGAACCAGTGGTGCTCCGTAGGCGTTCAAGGGGCTACTCAAGTACGCAGGCAAAAAGATGTCATGCGGTGCCTGAGCTGGTGTGCTTGGGGGACAGGAGCCACACTGGGGCAGAGATTCTGTCAGCTCTGCAGGGGCAGGCTCAGAGGTGGTTGACGCCACGCCAGCTTAAGCCAGGAAATGTGGTTTGTGACAATGGCACCAACCTCCTCTCCGCCCTTCGACAGGGACAACTGATCCATGTGCCCTGTTTGGCTCATGTCCTTAACTTGGTGGTGCAGCAGTTCTTGGGCAGGTACCCGGGCTTACAGGAGGTCCTGAAGCAGGCCAGGAAACTCAGTGCTCGGCTGGCTGACCTGCAAAAGGAATACAACCTGCCCAAGAACCGCCTAATCTGTGACATGCCCACCAGGTGGAACTCAATGTTGGCCATGCTGCAGTGGCTGCACACGCAGCAGAGGGCCATCAATGAGTATCTGTTGCAATATGGCACCAGGACAGGATCAGGGGAGCTTGGATTTTTTCCCCATGCCAGTGGGCCATGATCAGGGATGCATGCACTGTCCTGGCACCATTTGAGGAGCCCACGAGGATAGTGAGCAGTGACAGTGCATGCATCAGTGACACTGTCCCTCTTGTCCACCTGTTGGAGCACACGCTGCATGGAATAAAGGACAGGGCACTTGAGGCAGAACAGAGGGAGGAAGAGGAGGACTTCCTTACCTCTCAAGGCCCCCTTTATCCAGACAGGGTTCCTGCTGGCCCGCCTATCACACAGGAAGAGGAGGAGGAGGATGATTGTGTCAGCATGGAGGTGGAGCTTAGCACTCAGCATCAGCAGCAGTCTTCAAGGGATCAATTACAGTCCCAAGACACCCATGGACTTGTACGTGGCTGGGAGGAGGTGGCTGCGGATCATGTCGTCCTGAGTGACCCAGAGGACTCCGGACCAAATGCCTCAGCAAACCTACGCTGCATGGCCTCCCTGATCCTGCAAAGCCTGCGGAAGGATCCTCGTATTCGTGCTATCAAGGAGAGGGATCATTACTGCTGGCAACCCTCCTTGATCCACGTTACAAGGGTAAGGTTGCGGACCTTATCTTGCCATCGCAGAGGGAGCAGATGATGAAGCATCTTCGAGAGGCCTTGCAGAAAGGTCTGTGCAACACGTTCCCAAAGACTGGGAGGTTACAAATTTCTGGTCCTGGACAACGTGTTGCTGAGGCTTCAGTCAGTCAAAGAAGGAGCGGTGGAGAAGGTGGCCATCTGACTGATGCGTTCAGACAATTTTTTAGTCCGCAGCCCCAAGGTATGATCGGTTCCAGCAACCATCGCCAGCGTCTGGTTTACATGGTGCAGGAATACCTAGGGGTAAGATCAGACTTGGACACCTTTCCCACCGAAAATCCTCTGGGTTACTGGGTCTTGAGGATGGATCACTGGCCAGAGCTTGCACAGTAGTGATGAGCCGAACACCCCCGGGTTCGGTTCGCACCAGAACCCGCGAACGGACCGAAAGTTCGAACGAACATTAGAACCCTATTAAATACAATGGATGCGAACGTTCGAATTCTAAAGTGCTAATTATAACAACTATTATGCATGTTATTGTCATAAATAGGGTTTGGGAACCCGGGTTCTGCACCAGGGGACATGTCTCAATGCAAAAATAAGTTTTAAAAACGGTCGTTTTTCGGGAGCAGTCATTTTAATGATGCATAAAGTGAAAAAAAAAAGTCAAATATTCCTTTAAATATCGTACCTGGGGGGTGTCTAAAGTATGCCTGTGAAGTGCCACGTGTTTCCCGTGTTTAGAACTGTCCCTGCACAAAATGACACTTCTAAAGGAAAAAAAAGCCATTTAAAACTGCTTGCGGCTTTAATGTAATGTCTGGTCCCGGTAATATGGATGAAATTCTTTAAGAAAAATGGCATAGCTACCCCATGACCCCCCCCCCCCTACCCCAGCCCATTACCAGCCCCTTTGGGTCTTGTATGGATATTAAGGGGAACCCCGCACATAAAATAAAAAAGGCCCTATATACTCTGAACAGCCGTATACAGGCGGTGCATACAAGACAGGGACTGTAGGTTTGTTCTTATGTAGAATCTGTTTGTAATTTTGAACAGGTACATTGTTGAAGTGTAGCTCCAGCCCAAAAATCTATTTTTAAACTTTTTGGGAAACATAGGTAAGGGTTATCACCCCTGTAACATTTGTTTTGCTGTCTGTGCCCCTGTTCAGAACATTTCACCTCACTTTCCGTCCCAATGACAACTGTTTTTGAAATGTGGTGTTTTTCTTGAAACAAGGATTGCTGATAAAGCATCAGTACAGATGAGACCCCTTTCTCCCATATTTATTCTTACAGGAGAGAATTTTCCTTTCTAGGGGTAGATTTCCTCTCACTTCCTGTTGTCTTCTTTCGTTTGCAAGTAGGAGTCGTTTGTAAGTTGGATGTTTGAAAGTAGGGACCTGCCGTATATACTCTGCAGAAATAGGCCCCTTAGTTGTTGGTGTTGGCACAACACTGTAAGCACTCAGTTACTCTTGGTTGGTGCTGGAACGCCCTGCTGTCAACTATTATATCAGGAATTTTAATTACATATAATTGTTGAACAGTGGTAGTAAAAATTGGGGCTTTGATGGTGGTGCTGGTGCCACAACACTGTAAGCCCTGACAGTTACTCTTGGTGGGTGCAGCAATGGGCCCTGCTGTGAATTATTAGATCAAGAATTGTAATTACATGCCCCTTTTGAACAGGGGCTGAAAAATTGGGCCTTTCGTGGTGGTGGTGGTGGTGGCGTTGCCACAAGACTGTAAGCCCTCAGAGTTACTCTTGGTGGGTGCAGCAATGGACCCTGCTGTGAATTATTAGATCAAGAATTGTAATTGCATGCCCCTGTTGAACAGGGGCTGAAAAATTGGGCCTTAGGCACTGGTGGCACAACACTACAACCCCTCACAGATACTGTACTTGGAGCACAGCAATGAGCCCTGTTGCAAAGTATTGCTTCAAAAATTGTAATGACACGCCCCTGTTAAACAGGGGCTGAAAAATTGGGCCTTAGGCACTGGTGCCACAACACTCCAACCCCTCACAGATACTGTACTTGGAGCACAGCAATGAGCCCTATGGCAAATTATTGCTAAAAAAATTGTAATTACACGCCCCTGTAAAACAGGGGCTGAAAAATTGGGCCTTAGCCACTGGTGGCGGCACCCATAAACAAAAATGATCTTCCAAGCTATCATCATCAATCGTATCATTGAGGACTCGGAGGAGGAGGATAGCCAGTCAACATAACAGCACAGGCACTCAGCATCAGCATCAGTCTTGAAGGGATGTGACATGTTAAAATCAATTAGTCTGTTATATCAGCATCAGGTGTGTGGTAGCTGGTGGTGATCCAAGACTGGTTCATCTTGATGAAAGTCAGTCGATCAACCGAGTCGGTGGACAGGCGCACCCTGTGATCCGTGACAAATCCTCCAGCAGCACTGAATGTGCGTTCCGAAAGAACGCTGGATGCAGGACAGGCCAGTAGCTCAATTGCATACTGTGCAAGCTCTGGCCAGTGATCCATCCTCAAGACCCAGTAAGCCAGAGGATTTTCGGTGGGGAAGGTGTCCAAGTCTGACCTTGCCCCTAGATATTCCTGCACCATGTTTATCAGACGCTGGCGATGGTTGCTGGAACCGATCATACTTTGGGGCTGCGGACTAAAGAATTGTCTGAACGCATCGGTCAGACGGCCACCTTCCCCACCGCTCCTTCTTTGACTGGCCGAAGCCTCAGCAACTCGTTGTCCAGGACCAGGAGTTTGTAACCTCCCAGTCTCTGGGAACGTGTTGCACAGACCTTTCTGCAAGGCCTCCCGGAGTTGTCTCATCCTCTGCTCCCTCTGCGACGGTAACATAAGGTCCGCAACCTTACCCTTGTACCGTGGATCAAGGAGAGTGGCCAGCCAGTAATGGTCCCTCTCCTTGATCCGAAGAATACGAGGATCCTTCCGCAGACTTTGCAGGATCAGGGAGGCCATGCAGCGTAGGTTTGCTGAGGCATTCGCTCCGGAGTCCTCTGGGTCACTAAGGACGACATGATCCGCAGCCACCTTCTCCCAGCCACGTACAAGTCCACTGGTTTCTTGGGACTGTAAATCATCCCTAAAAGACTGCTGCTGATGATGCTGAGTGCCAGCCTCCACCTCCATGCTGACACAATCCTCCTCCTCCTCCTCCTCCTCCTCCTCCTCTTCCTGTGCGATGGGTGGGACAGAAGGAACACTGTCTGGGTAAAGGGGGCCTTGAGAGGCAAGGAAGTCCTCCTCTTCCTGCCTCTGTTCTGCCTCAAGTGCCCTGTCCATTATTCCACGCAGCGTGTGCTCCAACAGGTGGACAAGAGGTACAGTGTCACTGATGCATGCACTGTCACTGCTCACCATCCTCGTGGCCTCCTCAAATGGTGCCAGGACAGTGCATGCATCCCTGATCATGCCCCACTGGCGTGGAGAAAAAAAACCAAGCTCCCCTGACCCTGTCCTGGTGCCGTAGTCGCACAGGTACTCATTGATGGCCCTCTGCTGCGTGTGCAGCCGCTGCAGCATGGCCAACGTTGAGTTCCACCTGGTGGGCATGTCACATATAAGGCGGTTCTTGGGCAGGTTCAACTCCTTTTGCAGCTCAGCCAGGCGAGCACTGGCATTATAAGATCTGCGGAAATGCACACAGACTTTCCTGGCCTGCCTCAGGACATCCTGTAAGCCCGGGTACCTGCCCAAGAACCGCTGCACCACCAGGTTAAGGACGTGAGCCACACAGGGCACATGGGTCAGTTGTCCCTGTCGGAGGGCGGAGAGGAGGTTGGTGCCATTGTCGCAAACCACCATTCCTGGCTTAAGCTGGCGTGGCGTCAACCACCTCTCGGCCTGGCCCTGCAGAGCAGACAGGACCTCTGCCCCAGTGTGGCTTCTGTCCCCCAAACACACCAGCGCAAGCACGGCATGGCATCTTTTTGCCTGCGTACTTGCGTAGCCCCGTGAACGGCTACGGAGCACCGCTGGTTCATAGGACAAACCACAGGAAGAGGCCATGGAGGAAGAAGAAGAGGAGGGGGTGGAGGAGAGAGGTGTGTCACAACCAGTAGTAGCATTTTGGAGGCGTGGCGGTGGGACAACCTCCAACACTACTGCACCTTGTCCTGCATCCTTCCCAGCTGCCAAAAGAGTGACCCAATGGGCCGTGAAAGAAAGGTAACGTCCCTGTCCATGCCTGCTGGACCATGAGTCAGCGGTAATATGCACCTTACCGCTGACCGCCCTGTCCAGCGAGGCCAAGACATTGCCTTCCACATGCCGGTAGAGAGCCGGAATAGCCTTCCGTGAGAAAAAGTGGCGTTTGGGAACCTGCCACTGAGGAACCGCACATTGCACAAACTCACGGAAGGGGGCCGAGTCTACCAACTGAAAAGGCAGCAGTTGAAGCGCTAGCAATTTAGCCAAGCTAGCATTCAACCGCTGGGCATGTGGATGGCTGGGAGTGAACTTCTTTCGACGGTCCAGCAGCTGGGGCAGGGAAATTTGCCTGCTAGAATCGGACGTCGGTGTACTGCTAGCAGAGTGGCCGCAAGTACTTGGCTGTGACACACCTAATTCTACACCTTCATTCCTCTCAGTGCATGTTTCAGAGAGGACTGAAGTTATAGTGGGGTTGGAGATCCCAGCTGATGCGGTGCAAGGAGAGGTCCGCTTTGTTCTTTGGTGTGGGTCTTTGAGGTAGGCTTGCCAACGAGCTGCATGGCAGGTCAACATATGTCTGGTCAGGCATGTGGTACCCAAGCGGCTGATGTTTTGGCCACGCGATATACGCTTGAGACATATGTTGCAAACAGCAGCTGTGCGATCTGATGCACTAGCCTCAAAAAAGGCCCACACCAAAGAACTTTTTGAATGACGGGCAGAGGCAGCGCCCTGCACAGGCGGAGCTCTGCGGTGTGATTCCGTCGGTGTACTGCCCTTACGCTGGCCACCAAAGGGCATCCTGCCTCGTTGGAGATGTGCCTCCTCCTCATCCTCCTCCTCCTCCTCTCTCCTATTAGGCACCCACGTGGAGTCAGTGACCTCATCATCACCTCCCTCCTCATCACTGGAGCCAATCTGGCAGTATGCTGCAGCTGCTGGAACATGACTGCCAGATTGGTGTCCTTCTTGAGCATCCCCTCTGTCTGCTCTCACGCTACTGCCTTCCTCTAGCTGGGTTTCATCATCAGACCCTTCGAAACGCTGGGCATCCTCCTGGAGCATGTACCCAACACTGTGCTGAAACAGTTCGGGGGACTCCTCAGGAGGAGGACATGGTGGGTCTAGGGAAGGAGTGACTGATGATGAGTCTGACATTGATACCAGGGAAGAGGACGCTTTGGCAGCTGCTTTTCCAGTACCCTGAGCCTGGGTGAGAGAGGATGAGGAGGAGGAGGAGGGCTTGGTCATCCACTCTACCAAGTCTTCGGCATGATGTGGCTCAACATGTCCAGCTGCCGAAAAGAAGGACACGCGTGTCCCATGGCCATGTGCTGATGACAATGCACCGCGTCCACGACCAGCACTGTTGCCCCCAGACACAGAGCCTGCTTGCCCTCTTTTATTGCCTCCTGACTGTCTGCCTCTCCTTGTTTGCCTTCCAGACATTCTAATAGATGGCCTGCAGGGAGATGGGAAAAAAGCAATAAGGGCTACCTTCAGGTGTCCTTCTCTGTCCCTTGAAACAAGGACTTTGACAGTGAAAGAAACTGACACACTCTCCCTACCTACAGTTTTCTGTCCCTAGAAAAAATGTTTTTTTTAAGCACAATTTAGCACAAGGAGAATTCACTCACTGTCCTTCCAGGTCCCTGGAAACAAGGACTTTGACAGTGAAAGAAACTGACACACTCTCCCTACCTACAGTTTTCTGTCCCTAGAAAAAATGTTTTTTTTAAGCACAATTTAGCACAAGGAGAATTCACTCACTGTCCTTCCAGGTCCCTGGAAACAAGGACTTTGACAGTGAAAGAAACTGACACACTCTCCCTACCTACAGTTTTCTGTCCCTAGAAAAAATGTTTTTTTTAAGCACAATTTAGCACAAGGAGAATTCACTCACTGTCCTTCCAGGTCCCTGGAAACAAGGACTTTGACAGTGAAAGAAACTGACACACTCTCCCTACCTACAGTTTTCTGTCCCTAGAAAAAATGTTTTTTTTAAGCACAATTTAGCACAAGGAGAATTCACTCACTGTCCTTCCAGGTCCCTGGAAACAAGGACTTTGACAGTGAAAGAAACTGACACACTCTCCCTACCTACAGTTTTCTGTCCCTAGAAAAAATGTTTTTTTTAAGCACAATTTAGCACAAGGAGAATTCACTCACTGTCCTTCCAGGTTCCTGGAAACAAGGACTTTGACAGTGAAAGAAACTGACACACTCTCCCTACCTACAGTTTTCTGTCCCTAGAAAAAATGTTTTTTTTAAGCACAATTTAGCACAAGGAGAATTCACTCACTGTCCTTCCAGGTCCCTGGAAACAAGGACTTTGACAGTGAAAGAAACTGACACACTCTCCCTACCTACAGTTTTCTGTCCCTAGAAAAAATGTTTTTTTTAAGCACAATATAGCACAAGCACAAAACACACTGACACTCTCCCTACCTATCCTTCTCTTTCCCTAAACTAAAGGAATCCAGGTTAAGCAAGAAAGAAATAAAAGTCACTGTCCCTGCCTATGCTGCTCTATCCCTGCTCCGGAACACACTACACTAGGCCGCCGTGCTGGCGGCCTTTTATAGTGTGGGGCGTGTACTAAACACCCTCAGCAATAATTGGCCACAGGCATCCTGCCTGTGGCCAATCATTGCTCTCCTCGCTGCCGGCGCTGTGATTGGCCAAGCATGCGGGGTCACAGTGCATGCTTGGCCAATCACAGCGCCTGGATGACACTGCGATGGCGTAGTGCATTGTGGGCCGTTCGCGTCACTCGAATTTGGCGCGAACGGCCCAAATCGTTCGATCTTCGTCGAACGATCGAACAGCCGATGTTCGAGTTGAACGTATGTTCGACTCGAACACGAAGCTCATCCCTATTGCACAGTATGCAATTGAGCTACTAGCCTGTCCTGCATCTAGCGTTCTTTCGGAACGCACATTCAGTGCTGCTGGAGGCTTTATAACCGATCACAGGGTGCGCCTGTCCACCGACTCGGTCGATCGACTGACCTTCATAAAAATGAATCAGTCTTGGATCACCACCAGCTACCAAGCACCTTATGCTGATGTAACAGAATAATTTTCTTTGGAATGTCAGATCCCTTCAAGACTGCCTATGCTGATGCAGAGTGACTATCCTGTTATGCTGAGTGACTATCCTCTTCCTCCTCAATGATCATGCTGATAGCATGTAAGAACTTTTTTGTTTCTAGGCACCAGTGACTAAGGCCCAATTTTTCAGCCCCTGTTTAACAGGGGCGTGTAATTACAATTTTTAATGCAATACTTTGCAGCAGGGCTCATTCCTGCGCTCTAACTACAGTATCTGTGAGGGTTTGCAGTGTTGTGGCACCAGCACCAGTGCCTAAGGCCCAATTTTTTTGCCCCTGTTTAACAGGGGCGTGTAATTACAATTTTTAATGCAATACTTTGCAGCAGGGCTCATTCCTGCGCTCCAACTATAGTATCTGTGAGGGGTTGCAGTGTTGTGGCACCAGCACCAGTGCCTAAGGCCCAATTTCTCTGCCCCTGTTTAACAGGGGCGTGTAAATACAAATTTTTCTGCAATACTTTGCAGCAGGGCTCATTGCGGCGCTCCAACTACAGTATCTGTGAGGGGTTGCAGTGTTATGGCACCAGCACCAGTGCTTAAGGCCCAATTTTTCAGCCCCTGTTTAACTGGGGCGTGTAATTACAATTTTTGATGCAATACTTTGCAGGAGGGCTCATTCCTGCGCTCCAACTAGAGTATCTGTGAGGGGTTGCAGTGTTGTGGCACCAGTGCCTAAGGCCCATTTTTTTATCCCCTGTTCAACAGGGGCATGTAATTACAATTCTTGATCTAATAATTCACAGTAGGGCCCATTTCTGCGCCCACCAAGATTAACTGTGAGGGTTGGCAGTGTTGTGGCAACACCACCACCACCACCAAAGGCCCAATTTTTCTGCCCCTGTTCAACAGGGGCATGTAATTACAATTCTTGATCTAATATTTCACAGCTGGGCCCATTCCTGCGCCCACCAAGAGTAACTGTGAGGACTTACAGTGTTGTGGCACCAGCACCACCGCCAAAGGCCCAATTTTCCTACCACTGTTCAACAATGGCATGTAATTACAATTCTTGATATAATAGTTCACAGCAGCGCATTCCAGCCCACCAAGAGTATCTGTGAGGGCTTACAGTGTTGTGGCAACACCAACACCTAAGGGCCAAATTTCTGCAGAGTACAGTATATACGGCAGGCCCCTACTTTCAAACATCCAACTTACAAACGACTCCTACTTGCAAACGGAATGAGACAACAGGAAGTGAGAAGA
Source organism: Rana muscosa (assembly GCA_029206835.1). Taxonomy (NCBI): domain Eukaryota; kingdom Metazoa; phylum Chordata; class Amphibia; order Anura; family Ranidae; genus Rana; species Rana muscosa. The sequence continues at coordinate 600,325,580 of CM055122.1, read as the reverse complement.
AATCTACACCTAGGAAGGGAAATTCTCTCCTGTAAGAGTTAATTTGTGAAAAAGGTGTCTTCTCTCCACTGATGCTTTATCACCAATCCTTGTTTCAATAAAAACCCCATATTTTCTAAAAACATTTGTCATTGGGACGGAAAGTGAGGTGAGATGTTCTGAACAGGTGCACAGACAGCAAAACAAATGTTATAGGGGTGATAACCCTTCCCTATGTTTTCCAAAAAGCTTAAAACTGATTTTTTTGGCTGGATCTACACATTAAAAATGTACCAGTTCAAAATTACAAACAGATTCTACGTAACAACAAACCTACAGTCCCCGTCTTGTTTGCACTGCCTGTATACTGCTTGTAACGGGAGGGCCCGTGGAACCCAGAAGTTCTTAGAAAGTATGAGCCAGAAAATAATGGACATTCAGAATATGTCTTGGATTGCTTTAAAATGGGTCTGTAATATTAATCCACAATATTTTCAGGTTTTCTGTAAAGGACTATTTACTGGTTGTTTGATTCTGAACTCAACAGGTTAATTGAGAGATGCTGATGTGTTCAACTTCAACCACCTGTCTGCCTGTGTAATGTAGATTAAGTCCAGGCTAGCTTCTCATTGTGGATTGTGATAATTAACTCTGTAATTGTGTGTATTGTAAATTAGCAGACATACAGTCTGGGAAACATAAAGGTCATGCACGGTAATTTAAGCTGTAAAGGGATTAGCTAATGAACTCACCTGTTATCTGCTAAGAGATGTCAGAATGTGTATTGGGGGCTCGTTATGTAACCATGGTGGGATGTTGTGGGTGGAGTTGTTCATTTGGACTACAGTATTCTTGTAGTGTATATAAGATCCTGCTTTTCTCAATAAAGGGTGTCAGACCTGCTGGAAACCCAACTACAGAGCTGTGTCTCGTGATTAGGGGGGAATTATCATTTTGGATCTTGTTCGCCTGACTATGGAGTGTCAGTAGCTGCCTTGTGTTCGGAAAGGGAATATCCTAAACGGCGTTAACCCCTTTCATACTTGGTGTGCCGTTACACTGCTGTTCAGAGTATATAGGGTCTGGGGGCCCCCACGCCTTTCCTTTTTTTAATTTGGGTGCGGGATTCCCCTTAATACCCATACAAGACCCAAAGGGGCTGGTAATGGGCTGGGGGGTACCCATGCCATTTTTCTCAAGGATTTTCATCCATATTGCCGGGACCAGACATTACATTAAAGCCGCAAGCAGTTTTAAATTACTTTTTTTTCCTTTAGAAATGTCATTTTGTGCAGGGACAGTTCAAAACACGGGAAACATGTGCCACTTCACAGGCATACTATAGACACCCCCCATGTACGATATTTAAAGGAATATTTTACATTTATTTTCACTTTATGCATCATTAAAATCAGAGCTCCAGAAAAAACAGCAGTTTGTAAAACTTTTTTTGCATTGATTCATGTACCCTTAGGACAATAACTTAAATATTAGCCTTCATAATTAGCACTTTTGATTTCGAACGTTCGAGTCCCATAGACTTTAATAGGGTTCTAAAGTTTGCGCAACCGAAACCGGGGGGGGGGGGGGGTGTTCGGCTCATCCCTAGTTATTAATAACCTCCTCCTGTCAATAACCTCCTCTTCATCTTGACCTTGGAGCCTTTTATTAGAACTATCAACCACACAGAGACAACTTGCAGCATATTTCCCAACCATTGGCAGCAGTTCACAATATGCTTAGAGATTTTGAATTATTTGGATACATTTTGAATCCCAAAATTAATTAGATAAAATCAAAATTTCATGGGAATGTCCCCAAATCTCCACTTATAGGTCCAATATGATAGACCTCATTATTAGGATTATAGGAATAGACATGAATTTCACTTCAGCCAAAAATACACACTGCTCATTAATTGATTATACCTACAACAGGTGATCTACCTCACACACCTAATACAACTTGGGCCAAATTTCCCAGGTTTCCCTTTCCCAGAATTTACTGGGCCCACACCCTTCCCATTCCAGGGGGAATGTCCTCTTTCCACTTATACCAGATTTTCTTCATTTCTTATTGTCTTTTTTTCCTATACACTATATAATCCCTGATCCTAATGACCCCCTTCTATTATTTTTATCCTTTTTTTATGGTATCTTCACCTTTAAACTTGGACGTTAAAAAGGTAGCCACCACACTTACAAAAACATCCCCTCCATCTTGAACATGGGACAAAAGTATGTCCACAGTTTTACCTGTTCATAATCTGGTGGATAGCTCTGCCCTGTGCCAACTTCAGCTAAAGGTTAAATACCTGAATTGGAACTCAGTGCTAGCCTGCTATGTATACAGATCAATTACAAGTTTATTTATGCCATATTTGCAATGTTACCTCTTAGCTATGTTGTTCTATATATTATGTCTTGAAAAAAAATTCTGTATATTCACTGCAAAATGCCAACTAAAGGCTGTTAAAAATCTGCACTAACACAGAACATTATATTTGCTTAAAATATTATTTATCATATTTTAGAGATAAGTTTGAACCAAATGTGTTTTTTTTATATTGTGTGTGCTGATATGTTGTTTAGCATTTTGTGTTTAATTTTAATATAGTTCCATTACTGAGACACATGCAACCTACTTTAACCACTTCAATACTGCGCACTTCCACCCCTTCCTGCCCAGGCCAATTCTCAGCTTTCGGCACTGTGACACTTTGAATGACAATTGCGCGGTCATGCAACACTGTACCCATATGATTTTGTATTTATTTATTTTCCAAATAGAGCTTTCTTTTAGTGGTATTTAATCACTACTGGGTTATTTATTTTTTTGCTAAACAAATTAAAAAAGACAAAAAATTAAGGAAACATTTTTTTTTATAGTTTCTTTTATAACTTTTTTCAAATAAGTATTTTTTCTCCTTCACTGATATGCACTAATGAGACTGTGGCAGTGATAGGCTACACTGATGGGCACTGATGAGGTGGCACTGATATGTGGCACCAATGGGCACTGATAGGGGACACTGATGAGCACTGATAGGCAGCACCAATGGGCACTGATAGGCGGCACTGATGAGTACTGATAGGCGAAACTGATCGGCACCGATAGGCAGCACTAGTGATGAGCCGAACACCCCCGGGTTCGGTTCGCACCAGAACCCGCGAACGGACCGAAAGTTCGCACGAACTTTAGAACCCTATTAAATACAATGGATGCAAACGTTCGAAATCTAAAGTGCTAATTATAACGACTAATATGCATGTTATTGTCCTAAAAAGGGTTTGGGAACCCGGGTTCTGCACCAGGGGACATGTATCAATCCAAAAAGAAGTTTTAAAAACGGCCGATTTTCGGGAGCAGTCATTTTAATGATGTATAAAGTGAAAAAAAAAAAGTCAAATTTTCCTTTAAATATCGTACCTGGGGGGTGTCTAAAGTATGCCTGTGAAGTGCCACGTGTTTCCCGTGTTTAGAACTGTCCCTGCACAAAATTACATTTCTAAAGGAAAAAAAGCCATTTAAAACTGCTTGCGGCTTTAATGTAATGTCTGGTCCCGGTAATATGGATTAAAATCTTTAAGAAAAATGGCATAGCTACCCCATCACAGCCCCCCCCCCCCCTACCCCAGCCCATTACCAGCCCCTTTGGGTCTTGTATGGATATTAAGGAGAACCCCGCACATAAAATAAAAAAGGCCCTATATACTCTGAACAGCCGTATACAGGCGGTGCATACAAGACAGGGACTGTAGGTTTGTTCTTATGTAGAATCTGTTTGTAATTTTGAACAGGTACATTGTTTAAGTGTAGCTCCAGCCAAAAAATCTATTTTTAAGCTTTTTGGAAAACATAGGGAAGGGTTATCACCCCTGTAACATTGGTTTTGCTGTCTGTGCAGTGTGCACCTGTTCAGAACAGTTCACCTCACTTTCCGTCCTAATGACAAATGTTTTTTGAAAATTTGGGGTTTTTATTGAAACAAGAATTGGTGATAAAGCATCCGTGGAGAGGAGACACTTTTTTTCCCATATTAACTCTTACAGGAGAGAATTTGCCTTCCTAGGGGTAGATTTCCTCTCACTTCCTGTTGTATCCTTCCGTTTGCAAGGAGGAGTCGTTTGTAAGTTGGATGTTTGAAAGTAGGGGCCTGCCGTATATACTCAGCTGAAATTTGCCCCTTACATGTTGGTGTTGCCACAACACTGTGAGCCCTCACAGTTACTCTTGGTGGGCGCATGAATGGGCCCTGCTGTGAATTATTAGATCAAGAATTGTAATTGCATGCCCCTGTTGAACAGGGGCTGAAAAATTGGGCCTTTGGTGGTGGTGGTGGTGTTGACACAACACTGTAAGGCCTCACAGTTACTCTTGGAGGGTGCAGGAATGGGCCCTGCTGTGAATTATTAAATCAAGAATTGTAATTGCATGCCCCTGTTGAACAGGGGCTGAAAAATTGGGCCTTTGGTGGTGGTGGTGTTGACACAACACTGTAAGGCCTCACAGTTACTCTTGGTGGGTGCAGGAATGGGCCCTGCTGTGAATTATTAGATCAAGAATTGTAATTACATGCCCCTGTTAAACAGGGGCAGAAAAATTGGGCCTTAGGCACTGGTGCCACAACACTGCAACCCCTCACAGATACTGTACTTGGAGCACAGCAATGAGCCCTGTTGCAAAGTATTGCATCAAAAATTGTAATTACACGCCCCTGTTAAACAGGGGCTGAAAAATTGGGCCTTAGCCACTGGTGCTGGTGCCACGACACTGCAACCTCTCCCAGATACTCTAGTTGGAGTGCAGGAATGAGCCCTGCTGCAAAGCATTGCATAAAAAATTGTAATAACACGCCCCTGTTAAACAGGGGCTGAAAAATTGGGCCTTAGCCACTGGTGTTGGTGCCACGGCACTGCAACCTCTCCCAGATACTCTAGTTGGAGTGCAGGAATGAGCCCTGCTGCAAAGCATTGCATAAAAAATTGTAATAACACGCCCCTGTTAAACAGGGGCAAAAAAATTGGGCCTTAGCCACTGGTGCTGGTGCCACAACACTGCAACCTCTCCCAGATACTCTAGTTGGAGTGCAGGAATGAGCCATGCTGCAAAGCATTGCATACATTTTTTTAATTACATGCCTCTGTTAAACAGGGGCTGAAAAATTGGGCCTTAGCCACTGGTGGCGGCACCCAGAAACAAAAATGTTCTTCCAAGCTATCATCATCAATCGGATCATTGAGGAGGAGAAGGATAGTCAGTCAACATAACAGGACAGTCTCTCAGCATCAGCATCAGTCTTGAAGGGATGTGACATTTGAAAATAAATTAGTCTGTTATATCAGCTTCAGGTGTTTGGTAGCTGGTGGTGATCCAAGACTGGTTCATCTTTATGAAGGTCAGTCGATCAACAGAGTCGGTTGACAGGCGCACCCTGTGATCCATGACAAATCCTCCAGCAGCACTGAATGTGCGTTCTAAAAGAACGCTGGATGCAGGACAGGCCAGTAGCTCAATTGCACACTGTGCAAGCTCTGGCCAGTGATCCATCCTCAAGACCCAGTAAGCCAGAGGATTTTCGGTGGGGAAGGTGTCCAAGTCTGACCTTGCCCCTAGGTATTCCTGCACCATGTATATCAGACGCTGGTAATGGTTGCTGGAACCGATCATACCTTGGGGCCTGCGGACTAAATAATTGTCTGAATGCATCGGTCAGACGGCCACCTTCCCCACCGCTCCTTCTTTGACTGACCGAAGCCTCAGCAACTCGTTGTCCAGGACCAGGAGTTTGTAACCTCCCAGTCTCTGGGAACGCGTTGCACAGACCTTTCTGCAAGGCCTCCCGGAGTTGTCTCATCCTCTGCTCCCTCTGTGACGGTAAGATAAGGTCCGCAACCTTACCCTTGTACCGTGGATCAAGGAGAGTGGCCAGCCAGTAATGGTCCCTCTCCTTGATCCGAAGAATACGAGGATCCTTCCGCATACTTTGCAGGATCAGGGAGGCCATGCAGCGTAGGTTAGCTGAGGCATTCGGTCCGGAAGTCCTCTGGGTCACTAAGGACGACATGATCCGCAGCCACCTCCTCCCAGCCACGTACAAGTCCACTGGTTTATTGGGACTGTAAATCAACCCTAAAAGACTGCTGCTGATGATGCTGAGTGCCAGGCTCCACCTCCATGCTGACACAATCCTCCTCCTCCTCCTCTTCTTCCTGTGCGATGGGTGGGACAGAAGGAACACTGTCTGGGTAAAGGGGGCCTTGAGAGGCAAGGAAGTCCTCCTCTTCCTGCCTCTGTTCTGCCTCAAGTGCCCTGTCCATTATTCCACGCAGCGTATGTTCCAACAGGTGGACAAGAGGTACAGTGTCACTGATGCATGCACTGTCACTGCTCACCATCCTCGTGGCCTCCTCAAATGGTGCCAGGACAGTGCATGCATCCCTGATCATGCCCCACTGGCGTGGTGAAAAAAACCCGAGCTCCCCCAACCCTGTCCTGGTGCCATAGTCGCACAGGTACTCATTGATGGCCCTCTGCTGCGTGTGCAGCCGCTGCAGCATGGCCAACGTTGAGTTCCACCTGGTGGGCATGTCACATATAAGGCGGTTCTTGGGCAGGTTCAACTCCTTTTGCAGCTCAGCTAGTCGAGCACTGGCATTATAAGATCTGCGGAAATGCACACAGACTTTCCTGGCCTGCCTCAGGACATCCTGTAAGCCCGGGTACCTGCCCAAGAACCGCTGCACCACCAGGTTAAGGACGTGAGCCACACAGGGCACATGGGTCAGTTGTCCCTGTCGGAGAGCGGAGAGGAGGTTGGTGCCATTGTCGCAAACTACCATTCCTGGCTTAAGCTGGCGTGGCGTCAACCACCTCTCGGCCTGCCCCTGCAGAGCAGACAGAACCTCTGCCCCAGTGTGGCTCCTGTCCCCCAAACACACCAACGCAAGCATGGCATGGCATCTTTTTGCCTGCGTACTTGCGTAGCCCCTTGAACGCCTACGGATCACCGCTGGTTCCGAGGACAAAGCACAGGAAGAGACCATGGAGGAAGAAGAAGAGGAGGGGGTGGAGGACAGAGGTGTGTCACAACCAGTAGTAGCATCTTGGAGGCGTGGCGGTGGAACAACCTCCAACACTACTGCACCTTGTCCTGCATCCTTCCCAGCTGCCAAAAGAGTGACCCAATGGGCCGTGAAAGAAAGGTAACGTCCCTTTCCATGCCTGCTGGACCATGAGTCAGCGGTAATATGCACCTTACCGCTGACTGCCCTGTCCAGCGAGGCCAAGACATTGCCTTCCACATGCCGGTAGAGAGCCGGAATCGCCTTCCGTGAGAAAAAGTGGCGTTTGGGAACCTGCCACTGAGGAACCGCACATTGCACAAACTCACGGAAGGGGGCCGAGTCTACCAACTGAAAAGGCAGCAGTTGAATTGCTAGCAATTTAGCCAAGCTAGCATTCAACCGCTGGGCATGTGGATGGCTGGGAGTGAACTTCTTTTGACGGTCCAGCAGCTGGGGCAGGGAAATTTGCCTGCTACAATCGGACGTCGGTGTACTGCTAGCAGAGTGCCCGAAAGTACTTGGCTGTGACACACCTAATTCTACACCTTCATTCCTCTCAGTGCAGGTTTCAGAGAGGACTGAAGGTATAGTGGGGTTGGAGATCCCAGCTGATGAGGAGCAAGGAGAGGTCCGCTTTGTTCTTTGGTGTGGGTCTTTAAGGTACGCCCTGCACAGGCGGAGCTCTGCGGTGTGATTCCATCGGTGTGCTGCCCTTACGCTGGCCCCCCGAGGGCATCCTGCCTCGTTGGAGATGTGCCTCCTCCTCATCCTCCTCCTCTCTCCTATTAGGCACCCACGTGGAGTCAGTGACCTCATCACCCCCTCCCTCCTCATCACTGGAGCCAATCTGGCAGTATGCTGCAGCTGCTGGAACATGACTGCCAGATTGGTGTCCTTCTTGAGCATCCCCTCTCTCTGCTCTCACGCTACTGCCTTCCTCTAGCTGGGTATCATCATCAGACCCTTCGAAACGCTGGGCATCCTCCTGGAGCATGTACCCAACACTGTACTCAAACAGTTCGGGGGACTCCTCAGGAGGACATGGTTGGTCTAGGGAAGGAGTGACTGATGATGACATTGATAACAGGGAAGAGGACGCTTTGGCAGCTGCTTTGCCAGTACCCTGAGCCTGGGTGAGAAAGGGTTGAGGAGGATGAGGAGGGCTTGGTCATCCACTCTACCAAGTCTTCGGCATGATGCGGCTCAACACGTCCAGCTGCCGAAAAGAAGGACAAGCGTGTCCCATGGCCACGTGCTGATGGCGATGCACCACGTCCACGACCAGCACTGTTGTCTCTAGACACAGAGCCTGCTTGCCCTCTTTTATTGGCTCCTGACTGTCTGCCTCTCCTTGTTTGCCTTCCAGACATTCTAATGGCCTGCAGGGAAATGGGAAAACCAGCAATAAGGCCTAGCTTCAGGAGTATATTTTGCAGGAATCACACTACGCCTGCTGTAGGTGCTGCAAATGCCTGTTGGTGTAACACACCAGGAAAAAGCAGCAATACAGGCTAACTTCAGGTGTAATATGATCAGGAGGCACACTCCGCCCGCTGTAAGTGCTGCAAATGCCTGTTGGTGTAACACACCAGGAAAAAGCAGCAATACAGGCTAACTTCAGGTGTAATATGATCAGGAGGCACACTCCGCCCGCTGTAAGTGCCGCAAATGCCTGTTGGTGTAACACACCAGGAAAAAGCAGCAATACAGGCTAACTTCAGGTGTAATATGATCAGGAGGCACACTCCGCCCGCTGTAAGTGCCGCAAATGCCTGTTGGTGTAACACACCAGGAAAAAGCAGCAATACAGGCTAACTTCAGGTGTAATATGATCAGGAGGCACTCTCCGCCCGCTGTAAGTGCTGCAAATGCCTGTTGGTGTAACACACCAGGAAAAAGCAGCAATACAGGCTAACTTCAGGTGTAATATGATCAGGAGGCACACTCCGCCCGCTGTAAGTGCCGCAAATGCCTGTTGGTGTAACACACCAGGAAAAAGCAGCAATACAGGCTAACTTCAGGTGTAATATGATCAGGAGGCACACTCCGCCCGCTGTAAATTTTTGTTTATTTTAAAATCTACTGCCAGTATTTACAATATATACAAAATAAATAACATATACATTAAAGAAACCCTAACACATCAAACTAACACATAATACCAAAACTCACCACCACCACCCTTACCCACTTTCCGACCACCCACACGTGGGCTTCACAATATACATATCCGAAATCCTAGAATACAAGAAAAAAACACATCACCCACTAATCTTACAAAATCCTAACACTAACACATACCATCCTAACACTAACACCAAACCTAAACACTAACTAACCACCCACCGGCTACTTACAAGCGAGAACGCAAACGAGGTCTAGAATGCCTGCAAGCCCTACTATTAAAGAAAAACTCAAAATCTAAGGGGGGTGAAAAGGACACTTTAAGAACCACCCCCCGAAAGAAAGAGGCCCAGAGCCTCAAGGAGGCCGGAAGGAGAAACCCCTCCACAGCCGGGCATTCCTATTGGCTCCAACCCTCTCCCTCTCCAGACTCCTCACCTTCACCAACTCCCGGAAGATATCACCCACCACCTCATGCGTGGACAGGACTTTGCCCCTAGTGGACACCAAACACCGAGAGTGCCATGTGTAATAGAGAGCCACTAAGCTAACTAAATAAAGTGACGATAACTCAAACCCTCTGTGAACCCTGAAGTCGCCGTACACCACCTCAGAGTAAGTCAAGGACGAGAGTCAGGGATAACCAACGGCTTCCCCTGCCCCCTCGCGAACCTCAATGTTGAAGGGGCATTCGGCCAAAAAGTGGTCCATGGTCTCCAATGCCCCCCCACATTCCGCACGAGGACAACCTCTGTCCCCTAGGTTCCTAAACTTTAGGTTTCCACGGACATAGAGACGCCCGTGGAAAGCCCTCCACGCAAGATCCCAAAACTTGCTTGGGACTCTTGGGGAATTCAGAAGGGCTAGTCCCTTCTCAAGGACTCTCTCCGGGCAATCCCTTAAAGACAGTGGCCTCAAAATATCCGAGGCCATGACCCTTGAGTACAGCTCACGCCGACCCGAAGAGCCCACCTCAAGGGCAGTTATCCGCCACTGCCTCAGTACCTTCAAAGCTTGGGGGACATGGGACGGGAGGTACCCATGTGATCTACGAAGGTCACCGGGCCGACCCCCATCCTCCCACCTACTCAGGAACAGCAAGAGCCAGTTCTTGCATGAACACTCCCACAGAGAAGGCAGGCTCACAAAGATGGACTGTAGGTTGAATTTCACAAACAAGGTGATGAAAAACACCACCGGATTGATCATATCCAACCCACCATGCCTCCTCTGCCGGTACGTGACTTCCCTCTTGATCAGATTTAGCCTGTTTCCCCACAGTAGCAGGAAAAACAGGCCAGAGATCCGGGCATAGAGAGATGCAGGCAAAATACAAACGTAGCTGACATAGAGGAACTCTGGCAGTAGGTATGTTTTAACCAGGCTTACCCTTTCCCTCAATGAAAGCTTCCAGCCCTTCCAGGCATTCACCTTCCGAGATGCACCGACCAGTCTGCGCTCCCAGTTTAGCTTGGGGTAATCACCCGGGCCGAATAGGATGCCAAGAATTTTAACTTCTGGCTGGGGCTGGGGAAACACGTCCGGAAGAGCGAACTGCTCGCCTTCCTCCACCAACCAGAGAACTTCGCTCTTGCCCCAATTGACCAACGAACCAGATGCCTCGGAGTAGCTCCCAATTTGCGTTTCCACAAAGAGGGCCTCCTCGCGGCTGGGCACCACCACCGAGACATCGTCCGCGTAGGCCACCACCCTCACTGCCGGATCTAGACCAATGCAGGGCCCTACCGGAACCCCCCTCAAACGCTCACAGTCGAGCCTTCTCACAAAGGGATCAACAGCAAAAACGTAGAGAAGGGGGCTCAACGGGCAACCCTGCCTGACCCCAGATTCCACAGCAAAGGCAGGACCCACCCAACCATTGACAAGAGGGAAGCTCACCGCCCCCCTGTACAATACTTTCAGACAATTCACAAATTGCTCAGGCACACCGTACTTTCTCAGAAGAAGCCAGAGGTACTCATGGTTCACCCGGTCAAAAGCCTTGGCCTGGTCTAATGCCAGCAGATACCGCCCATCCCCCGTTGCCCTGCACCTTTCCACGGCCTCCCGGACGTTCAGGACGGCACTAAAGGTGCTCCGGCCAGGAATTGCGCAGTGCTGGGAGACAGAAAGCATCTCGTCAGCGACTGCTGACATACGCAAAAAGAGTATTTTCGCCAGCAACTTCCTATCTGTAGTGAGAAGGGCGATCGGGCGCCAGTTCTCAATCACAGTCGGATCTTTCCCCTTTGACAGTAGAATCAAGGCTGACCTTCTCATTGAGGGAGGGAGCAGGCCATTGGCCAAACACTCATTGAAAACCTCCCTCAAATGAGGAGCCAAAAGACTCTTAAAGGTTTTATAAAATTCAGCCGTGAGCCCATCGGGCCCCGGCGACTTTTTTAAGGACAAAGAGTTGATGGCCTGCTCGATTTCTGCAACTGAGATTTCTGCTGTCAGAGAATCCGGGAGGTCAGACCCCGCACGAAGCGGGGTCTCATCAAGAAACACCCTGACTTTCTCCATATCTAAAGGCTTCCTTTGAAGGAGGTCTGAAAAGTGGTCCCTAATGATGCCCAGGATACCCGAAGCATCCCTCAGGCCATGTATGACCTTCGAACTCACTGCCTCACCACAGCTCTTGTAGGGATCCGGGGAGGAAAACTTCCCGTAATCCCTTTCAAGGACCAGGGAGGCAAGACGGTCATACTGACACCCCTTCATCTGAAGTTTCAGATCGGATATCTGTTCCTGAGGGCCCCCAGCTGAAACCAGGCGGTCTAACCGCCTGCGCAACCTCTGGTAGGCCAGGTACTTGGATGTCGCCCGGTACCTAGAGATCCTGCGGAAAAAGCCCTCCGACCTCTTCTTCACCACTTCCCACCATTCCTGGCAGGAGCAGCCGCTCTCAAGGAGCGAGGCCTGATCCGCAAGGAAGATCTCATAGGCCTCCCTAACCTTGAGGTCCTCGAGCAGCGATCCATTAAGACGCCAGAAACCTCGACCCTTCTGAGGAGTGTCGGCCACATTCAGAGTCACAGAAACCATACAGTGATCGGAGAACTCCACCGCCTGCAGCACGGGTGCCGCAAAGGTAGAGCTCTCCTTTAAAAAAACCTATCTAACCTACTCTTACTATTACCTCGGGCATAGGTGAACCCAGTGTGGTTGGGGAGGCACTGAACATGTGCATCCACCAACCCGGCTTCCCTTACTATTCTATTCAAAAAGATGCTATCATATCCCAGGGGGCCTGAGGCGCCTGCCCGATCCTTTGATCTGGTGACCATGTTATAGTCACCACCAAAGACCACCTGCTGGGACGTAAACAAGTAGGGCTTGACCATCGTGAGGAGGCTCCTCCTGTCCCTCTTGGTTTGAGGGCCATAGAAGTTGATCAGCCTTAGGAATTGCCCCCTCACGACGGCGTCCACCACCAGGCACCTACCGACCTCTACCTCAATCACTCGTCGACAAGCCACCGGACCAGTCTTAAAAAGGACTGCAACTCCACTGCAGGGCTCGGCCGCAAGAGACCAGAGGGAGGGCCCGCACCTCCACTCCCTCTTTTCTAGATGCATCTCTGCCACCGATGCCAGCCAGGTCTCTTGCAAAAACAAAATGTCAGCTTCAACTCGGCTGAGAAAATCGAAGGCCATGAAATGAGCCGCCGCAGAACGCACACTTGCAACATTAATGGTCACAAGGCGTTTTGGAGAGGGTACCGCCATCCTTAGTGATTAAGGCTTGCATTCCCCCCACACTACACTAGTTGAAATCCTCCTCGGAGTCCGAGGAAAAAACTCCATACCTATTCCCCAGCTTAACTGGGCCACAAACCCTACTATCCCTGTTTACACGGGCCGTGGACCAGCAACCTCCGCCTGCCCGGTACCCTTTCTCTTTTTTTTTTTACCCACATCCCCTTCACCTGCGACTCCCCAGCACCATCCTCCTCGGACTGCCCACTTAGGGCATCCTTAGGACGTTTAAAGGGACCCTTCAGGGATTCTGCTATTTCCATTTCTTGATCTGGAGGGGGTAATAGGGAAGGAGAGGAGGGGAGAGGAGGAGAGGAGGGGGGAGGGGGAGAAGGAGGGGGGAAAGGGGGGAAGGGGAAAGGGAAGGAGAGGTGCAAGGGGGGCAAGGGGGGGAGAGGGGGAAGGAGGAGGAGGGGGGGAAGGAGAAGAAGGAGTTTGGGGAGCTGGGTGGTCTCTGGTTAGGGGCCTCTTAGGCCCCTCCCAGGGCTCGGTGACCACAGGGGGCGGCACTGGCCCACGTGAACCCCCAGACACCGGCCCAGAGGCCCCCACATTGCTCTGTCTGCGTCTGCTTGATCTCTGCCTCTGGGGGAGAGGGCCCGCAGCACCCCCAGGCCCGGACCCATCCTCGTGGTTTGCCGGAGGAGACGAGCCCTCCCCCGCAGGCTGACCTGCTGGCTCAGCGGCTGGGTCTGGCCCATCCCCCCCAGGCGCACCGGCCCTAAAAGCCTTAGGGCAGCGGCTGAAGGGGTGGCCCAGTGCCCCACAAAGGTTACAGACTATCAGCCTGCAGGTCTCCGGAGCATGCCCAAACCCGTTGCACCTCACGCATCTTGGCATGATGCAATCTGCGCTGAGGTGCGCCGGGCTCCCGCACTTAAAGCACCGGCGGGGCTGACCGGGGTAGAAGACCAGGATCCGGTCCCGGCCAATAAAGGCGCTACCAGGGATGTGCGTGACACTGTTGCCCTGGCGCTTCAACCGGATCCTGGCCGACCACGCACCGTTCCAGACCCCACGCTCATCTAGATTTTTCCTCAACGGAGCCTGCAGCTGTCCATGCCTACTGAGCCAGGTCGTGATGTCCTCCGGGGGGAGGGACTCGTTCCTCATGAGGATGGTTAGAGACTTCGTCTCCTCTTGTCTAGAGAGGGGGACCACCCGAAAATTCTTCCAGGGGTCCGACCCTCTCAGGAGCCCATAGACGGTAATAAAGAGCTCCATATTGACAACGGAGACGAAGCTCACATCAAATTCCTTTGATCCGGTGGGATGGATGAGTGCAAAGAGATCTGCAACTTTAAAATGCATCCCTAAGAGCCAATCCACCACCTGCCCTCTGCTAGGGCACTGATCAGGTCCCTCCCACCTTAACTGCACCACATTGCGTCTTTTCCTCTCCGGGCCCCCCGTACCCCTAGACCAGGAGTTGGCCCCCTGAAAATGACCAGCTGGCGGGGCCCGGAAATTTTGGGCCCCAAACTGGCCATACAGGGGACCCAGAGGGACGCTGGTGCCAGCCACCCGTGCAAAGGACCTTCCTTCCCTCAGTGCCCCAAGCAGGTCCTCTTCCTGCGAGCCCCCTAATGCTCCCCCAGCGGCAGGAGCAGAGGCCTCCGCAGACGCATCCTCAGGACCAGGGTCCACCCGAGGGGACCCAATCCCAGACCCCACCCCCCCAGGGTGACCACCACCTCCCGACCCCCCCCACCCCAACAACTGAAGGTGGATCCCCCCCTGAAATTCTGCCTGGGGCTGCTACTGTCTGGCTCCCCAGCAGGTTAACCTGCCCCGCCGGGTCCCCAGAAACATGACCCACAACATGACCCCCATCAGGGTTAACTGGGGGCTGGCACTCCCTCTGCTGCTGCGAGGACTCTAGAGCCCTGATATACTGCATGGCCGGGCAGTCCTCACGCAGCTCACCCACCTCCACATTCCCCCATACCGCAGACTGACCTTGTGGAATTTCCTCGTCGGAGTCACTTCCACACATTGGGGACCGGGGAATATCCAACCCCCCCTCCGCATTCCGGACTGAAGCCCCGCCCCCTTCTGGGCCGATTGAGGGGCGAGGGACACAGGGAGCCATGGACCGGAAGCGGTCCTCCCGCACAAGGGCTCCGTCCACATCCGGGCCGGGCAGGGGGTGGGGAACACAGGGAGCCGCGGACCGGAAGTGATCCCCCTGTGCCGAGGCTCCGTCTACTTCCGGGTTCGGCGGGGGAACACAGGGAGCCGCGGACCGGTCCCCCTGTACAGAGGCTTCATCCACCTCCGGGTTAGGCAGGGGGCGGGGAGCGCCGGGAGCCATGGCCTGCGAGTGACACAGACTGTCAGACACTCGCTCAGGCTCCGCCCCCTGACCCCCGGGCGCACCCGCCCCCAACCCAAGAGACACTCCTCCACTGTCAGCAGTGGAGTACACTGCAGACGCAGGCTCCCCCAGACTAGGAGAGCCATACACATTTTGGCCAATATTACACAGGGGAGGTGATGATCCACCCCCATCCACCACCCCTCCCTCCACCACCTCCGTACAGACTCTAGGTTGAAGACCTGCCACCATTGCCTGCTGACCATCTACCACATGCAGGGCTGCAGACACCCGCCTCTCTCCCTCAGCATGTTCAGCCACGGCCGGAGCCGCCATTTTAGGTGTTTTACCCTGGCCGCATGCGGGGATCACAGAGGCATCAGACACTGTCTTTACAGAGTCACTGGCGAGTTTTTTTTCCTTTCCTTTGGTTTTAACAGTTTTGCTATCCATTGGGAGATGGGTTAGTACAACCACAGGGTGCTTCCCCAACTTCCCCCCTCTTAGTGCACCCACCGCCTGACCACCCCCAGCTGCATCACTGGATACCCTACCCGGGCCTGCCTGCACACCGACCGCACTTGCAGGCCGCACTGCAGCAGAGTCCCGGGGATCCTCCGCAGCTTTGGCGTCAGGGGCTGCACCAACAGGGGAGGGGGGGGTGCTCCATCCCAGCACCATCGTTCACCACATCCATCCCATCAGCCACGGGTTCAAGTTCTTTCTCTGCCTCCACCTCCTCTTCCACATCCGCTTCGGACTGGGAGGGCTGCATGGGTGGGCGCCTGCTGCGTCTGGCAGCCTGTGAGCCATCCTTGCTTGCTTGCCTTATTACTCTACGGATTTCCAAGAGGAAGGTCCTCTCCTCTGGGCCCCTCTCACATAGCCCAGCCAGCATGTTCCAGAGGCTCCTACACTGGGTCTTCATTACTTCTATTGGCTCCTTAAATTCCTCTCTTTTGGCACTGCTTGATCTGTCTCTCCTGTCACGGAGACTAGTTAGAATGGCCATTTTTGCACAGAAAGCCTGAGAGGCCTTCTGAATCAGGCCCTTAACTCTGGCCACTCTGCCTTGCAGCTTGCCTGTATTCTCACCTGGCTGGGGTGATGTCCAGTTCATCAAATCGCACTGGGTTTGGAGAAATAATAAATCCTCCCTGGATGGATCTTCACTCAGGGGTAGCAGTAGTCTTCCAGGCCGGGAAGGCTGCCCCGGCCCTGGGCTGGAGGAGGCCATCTCACCCCCTCCTCCTGGAGCTCCAGGAGCTCCCTACAGGCACGTCCTCTCTCTCCCAAGGTCTCACAGCTACTGACACAGTCCGCCTGCTGTAAGTGCTGCAAATGCCTGTTGGTGTAACACACCAGGAAAAAGCAGCAA
The DNA here is from genome assembly GCA_029206835.1 of Rana muscosa. NCBI lineage: Eukaryota > Metazoa > Chordata > Amphibia > Anura > Ranidae > Rana > Rana muscosa. Next base: position 600,308,954 of record CM055122.1, on the reverse strand, counting down.
TACAGGCTAACTTCAGGTGTAATATGATCAGGAGGCACACTCCGCCCGCTGTAAGTGCCGCAAATGCCTGTTGGTGTAACACACCAGGAAAAAGCAGCAATACAGGCTAACTTCAGGTGTAATATGATCAGGCGGCACACTCCGCCCGCTGTAAGTGCCGCAAATGCCTGTTGGTGTAACACACCAGGAAAAAGCAGCAATACAGGCTAACTTCAGGTGTAATATGATCAGGAGGCACACTCCGCCCGCTGTAAGTGCTGCAAATGCCTGTTGGTGTAACACACCAGGAAAAAGCAGCAATACAGGCTAACTTCAGATGTAATATGATCAGGAGGCACACTCCGCCCGCTGTAAGTGCTGCAAATGCCTGTTGGTGTAACACACCAGGAAAAAGCAGCAATACGGGCTAACTTCAGGTGTTTAATGTGCAGGAGGCTTAGCAACAATGACACTGACACTGTCCCCTGCCTATACTTCTCTCTCCCTGCACACAAGGTTTATCAAAGTATATGACACTGACACTCTCCCTGTCTATCCTTCTCTCTCCCTGCACACAAGGTTTAGCAAAGAATATGACACTGACACTGTCCCCTGTCTATCCTTCTCTCTCCCTGCACACAAGGTTTATCAAAGTATATGACACTGACACTCTCCCTGCCTATCCTTCTCTCTCCCTGCACACAAGGTTTAGCAAAGAATATGACACTGACACTGTCCCCTGCCTATCCTTCTCTCTCCCTGCACACAAGGTTTATCAAAGTATATGACACTGACACTCTCCCTGCCTATCCTTCTCTCTCCCTGCACACAAGGTTTAGCAAAGAATGTGACACTGACACTGTCCCCTGCCTATCCTTCTCTCTCCCTGTACACAAGGTTTAGCAAAGAATATGACACTGACACTGTCCCCTGCCTATCCTTCTCTCTCCCTGCACACAAGGTTTATCAAAGTATATGACACTGACACTCTCCCTGCCTATCCTTCTCTCTCCCTGCACACAAGGTTTAGCAAAGAATGTGACACTGACACTGTCCCCTGCCTATCCTTCTCTCTCCCTGCACACAAGGTTTAGCAAAGAATATGACACTGACACTCTCCCTGCCTATCCTTCTCTCTCCCTACACACAAGTTTGATGTACAAATAGCACTGACACTGTCCCTGCCTATGTAACTCTTTCCCTGCGCCGGAACACACTACACAAGGCCGCCACGCTGGCGGCCTTTTATAGTGTGGGGCGTGTGCTAAACCCCCTGAGCTATAATTGGCCACAGGCAACCTGCCTGTGGCCAATTATGGCTCTCCTAGCTGCCGGCGCTGTGATTGGCCAAGCATGCGGGGTCACAGTGCATGCTTGGCCAATCACAGCGCCGGGATTGCACTGCGATGGCGCAGTGTATTGTGGGCCGTTCGCGTCACTCAAATTTGGCGCGAACGGCCCAAATCGTTCGATGTTCACCGAACGGTCGAACAGCCGATGTTCGAGTCGAACTTATGTTCGACTCGAACACCGAGCTCATCCCTAGGCAGCACTAATGGGCACTGATTGGCACTAATGGGGCTGCACTGATGATCAGCGCCTCAATTATCTGTGTACATGTCCCCTGTCACAATTGCCAGTTACTGGCTCTCCTCTCCTCATGCACGTGAAGAAAGGAATGCCAATAGCCGGTAAGTTTGTTTACATTTGATCGGCTGTGATTGGACACAGCTGATCACATGGTAAAGGGTCGCTGTGTTTGGCCCTTTACCGCGATCACAGGGCGTGACAGATGCATGCCACAGGGGGCGCATTGGGGGCATGGTTCTGGGAGAATGTCCATGTACACCCTCCTGGAACAACAGAGCCACGCTGTAGCTGTAGCTGTAGCTGTCTTTCGGCTGTAGTGCGGATCTGAAGTGATTAAAGCTGAAGTACCAAGTAATGCAGAAAATGCAGTCATAAAAAATCCTAAAATATACTAATACTTTAAGTTAGTGTACAGTGCCTTGAAAAAGTATTCACACCCCTTGAAATGTTAAACATTTTGTCATGTTACAACTAAAAATGTAAATGTGTTTTATTGGGATTTTATGTGATAGACCAACACAAAGTGGCACATATTTGTGAAGCGGAAGAAAAATGAGTCAATACTTTGTAGAACCACCTTTCGCTGCAATTACAGCTGCAAGTCTTTTTGGGTATGTCTCTACCAGCTTTGCACATCTAGAGAGTGGCATTTTTGTCCACTCTTCTTTGCAAAATAGCTCAAGCTCTGTCAGATTGGATGGAGAGCGTCTGTGAACAGCAATTTTCAAGTCTTGCCACAGATTCTCAATTGGATTTACGTCTGGACTTTGACTGGGCCATTCCAACACATGAATATGCTTTGATCCAAACCATTTCCTTGTAGCTCTGCCTGTATGTTTAGAATCGATGTCCTGGTGGAAGGTGAACCTCCTCCCCGGTGTCAAGATTTTTGCAGACTCTAACAGGTTTTCTTCTAAGATTGCCCTGTATTTGGCCCCATCCATCTTCCACCAACTCTTATCAGCTTCCCTGTCCCTGCTGAAGAAAAGCATCCCCGCGACATGATGCTGCCTCCACCATGTTTCGCGGTATTGTGTTCAGGGTGATGTGCAGCGTTTTGCTTTTAGGCCAAAAGTTTATATTTTGATCTCATCTGACCAGAGCACCTTCTTCCACATGTTTGCTGTGCCCCCCACATGGCTTCTCGCAAACTGCAAATGGGACTTCTTATGGCTTTCTTTCAACAATGGCTTTCTTCTTGCCACTCTTCCATAAAGGCCAGATTTGTGAAGTACACAACCAATAGTTGTCCCGTGGACAGATTCTCCCACCTGAGCTGTGGATCTTTGCAGCTCCTCCAGAGTTACCATGGGCCCCTTGTCTACTTCTATGATTAATGCTCTCTTTGCCCAGCCTGTCAGTTTAGGTGGAGGGCCATGTCTTGGTAGGTTTGCAATTGTGCCCTACTCTTTCCATTTTTGGATGACGGATGTTCAAAGTTTGGAATATTTTTTATTACCTACTTCTGCTTTAAACCCCTGCACAATGGGGGGCAGAGCTTGACGGCGACCGAGATGGCCGCATGAGAATGGAGCTCCAGGCAAAACAGGGACAAAGCGGCACTTAGCATCCACAGAACGGCGATCGAGTTACACAATCTCAGCGATCGCTCTCCGCTGTTACCTACCATCATGCCGGGCAAGCGAAGGGGGGCCAGAGACCCCAGAAGCTCACAGAATTCTTTACATGGGAGCAGAGGCAAGATGGCGCCGGATCTCCTAGGCCCGCCGCGGCAAGCACTCCTCATCTCACACACAAGACTGATAAAACGAATAAAAGGAACTCACCATCAAGTAAGGAGAACTCCCCTACACCTTCCTCAGCTTCTGGGAGTCCCGAGAAGTCGAGATTCAAGTGGGATGGCACGGATGCATCTCATGAGGTGAGCGCAGGCCTAGATTCAGGGGATGACACCAGGGAGCTCCCTGACTCCATAGACCGCTTCCCTACCAGCAATCAGCCTGTCTTAGACACAACTTTAAAAGACATGTTAGTCTCTCTAAGAAGCTCACTTCATCAAGATATGATGGCATGTGTCCACAAGTTTGGAAAATATATACAAACAGTGACTGATAGGGTGGAACATGTTGAAACCAAGATGGGGGAATTTGCTTCCACTATCAATACTTTAGTTGATGCACATGATGCCAGGGATGAGGAGATGGAGTCAGTTAAAGCTAAGATTGCAGATATCGAGGACCGTTCCAGAAGGAACAACCTCAAGCTGAGAGGGGTTCCCCGAATCTGTGCAGCAGTCAGATCTGCGCAGCTATGCCACCCAGGTGTTCACCTCAATCTTACCAGACCTTACTGAAATTGATGCCACTATTAAAAGGATCCACAGGCTTCCAAAACCCTCCTATCTCCCTGATAAAGTACCCAGAGACATTATATTACGTTTGCACTTTTTCCATGTAAAAGAACGCTTGATGTCTGCGGTGCGCAATAAGGATCTCCTGCCGGCGCAATACAAAGACTTGCAGTTCTTCTCAGATTTGTCTCAATTTACTTTACAAAAACGGAGGAGCCTGAACACTATCTCAAAAACTTTGCACAATCACAAAATCGCATACCGCTGGGGGTTCCCAACTAAACTTATCATCACCAATGATGGGAAAGAACATGCAGTTAACACCCTGGCCAGAGGCCTTGAATTGCTTAAAATGTGGCATATTATCCCAGATGAACCTCCTCCTGGCTCCAACAACCGAAACCATGTCCACAACACAGAAGAATGGAACCTGGTTAACTCCAAAAATGCTCGTTCGCACCGTTGAAGTGGCTTACAGGCTATTCAAAGCCCCTATGTTGTTTTATGTCCCTGTTCTGGAGACATCCTGTTAAGCTAAGACTTCTTACCCCTTTAAACTAGAGTAGCTATCCGCTACAGTTTGGTCCTCATGACCAACAAGTTTTTTTTGTGCTCTCTTTTTTTAGTTGTTTTTCCTGACTGTACAGCTACATTCCTTTCTACTGATTGTCACTTGAATAGTCATCTACAATCCCGGACGTGTGGGACCGTCGTCTACCTACTTGTACCGGTGTGGGGGCCCATACCACCCAATGTAAGTGCTCTGCACATAATGTTCATATGCTGGAGACTGTACACCATCCATAATGACTGTCACTTTTTTGACCATTAATGCCAAAGGCCTTAATCATCCGGTAAAGAGGAAGTCATTATGGAATGAAGCAAACCAACACAAATGCGATATTCTCTGTGTCCAAGAGACTCACTTTCATATCCATAAACCGCCCAAATGCACCCATCCTAAATTTCCGCATGTTTTTACAGCAAGTACTTCCGCTAAAAAGAGGGGAGTCATGACCGCAATTAAGGACACAGTTAAGTTTAAACTTCACAGCGAATATGCGGACCCCCAGGGCCGCTATCACATTTTGGTCTGTGATATTAACTCTATTACATATACAGTGGTCAATGTGTATGCACCCAACAAGCACCAACCACGCTTCTTAAATCAGGTTCTCAAAAAAGTTAGGAAGGTGCAAAAAGGTTTTCTTTTGATATGTGGAGATTTTAATTTGCCACCTGAGCCCCACATGGATTCCACGACCACTTCTAATAGATATCAACCTTCGCTTCAAGCGACATTACACACGCAAGAACTCTATGACGCATGGAGATGCCTACATGGCACTGAAAGTGACTACTCTTTTTTCTCCATTAGCCATAAGGTTTACACGAGACTTGATCTTTTCCTCACGGACAAATGGCTTACAACTAAAATAACTAGCTCCAGGATAAATGACATCACATGGTCGGATCATGCCTTGGTGACGCTTTCAGTTGAAGATTCGCCAAGCGTTAATACTACATTCGTTTGGCGATCCAACCCGAGACTGTTCCAGGATGATCCTTCCAAAACCAGGCTACGGGAAGAGTTGTCTGAATTTTTCTCCAATAATGTTGATTCTGTGTCTGATCCAATGGTTGTATGGAATACCCATAAGGCTTTTATAAGAGGAGCTTTGATAAAATTGGGGGCAGGGGTTAAGAGAAAGAGGAGACAGCATATCCAAGACCTCATTACCAAAATTCAATCTCTAGAAGCCCACAACAAACAAACAGCCACCTTGCAAATGTCGGAACAACTAACGCAACTCCGACATGACCTTCGCCTAACATTATTAGATGACTTTGAAAAATCCTCTAAACGCCTCAAGATGACTTATTATGTGAGTGGCAATAAAGCCGGAAAGCTCTTGGCCAATCGCCTCAGAGGCCAGAGGCTTAAGACGAAAATCCCTTATATCCTCCACCCTGTCACTCAGGAAAAGGTATACCATCCACAAGCTGTAGCAAATGCATTTAGCTGTTACTACTAGAGATGGCCTTGCGGTTCGCCCCGTGGTTAGTTTGCGGCGAATTTTGCGCTTTCATTGTTCGCGAAACCGGCGGACATATGGCGCTATTCGCGGCCGGTTCGCAGCCGCCATATTCTTTTACATTGTGGAACTTTGACCTATGACACATCCATCATGTGGTACAGGACAGCCAATTGAGACATTTCAGCAGATGGACATACCCCCTACCTTATAAATAGACCTGATCTGGCTGCTATTTTACATTCTCTTATTTGTCAGCGTAGGGACAGGTTGCTGTGTGGAGCAGGGACAGACTGTAATCCTAGCTATTAGGTCCACAAAAGTCCTTTTAAGGACTGGTATAGGTGTACAATTGTTTTGTGTGCAGTATATAGGGGTGCAATACACTTTTAGTTCATTTCAATTGTGCAGCATTGGGACTGCAGTGCTGAGCGGTTCTGCAGCTGTCTTTAGTCAGTGTAGGAAGGTTGCTGTGTGTGTGCTACCAGGGACAGACTCTACTAAAACAAAAGTCCTTCTAAGGACTGGTATAGGTGTACAGTCCACAAAAGTCCTTTTAAGGACTGGTATAGGTGTACTATTTTGTGTGCAGTAAATAGGGGTGTACTACACGCATAAAATACTCTAGGAAGAATAGTATAGTGTATTTCTACTGTGTAGCTTTTGAGCGGTTCTGCAGCTCTTTTCTCGGTTTAGGTAGAAGTTGCCGCTGTGTGTCGCAGGCATAGACTAGCGACTAAAATCGCTAACCAATAAAGCTCCAGAAAAGTTATTTTAAGGACTGGTATAGGTGTACTATTTGGTGTGCAGTATATAGGGGTCTAATACACGCATAAAAAACTTTCAAACATACTATATAAAATATACTATATACTATACTATATAATATATAGTGCATTTCAACTGTGCAACATTTCTACTCTGCAGCTTCTGAGCGGTTCTGCTGCAGCTCTTTTCTCGGTGTAGGTAGAAGTTGCCGCTGTGTGTCGCAGGCACAGACTAGCGACTAAAATCGCTAACCAATAAAGCTCCACAAAAGTTCTTTTAAGGACTGGTATAGGTGTACTATTTTGTGTGCAGTAAATAGGGGTGTACTACATGCATAAAATACTTTCACATATAGGAAGAATAGTATAGTGCATTTCTACTGTGCAGCATTGTGACTGCTGAGAGGTTCTGCAGCGATACTACAAAGAGTGACAAACGCAATTTGAAAAAAGTATTATAACTGCTGTGATAGACCAGTGGCGCCCGAAAATGACAGTTTGAAGCGGGGTGTTATATACCTTCTTCCACATATACTGCCCTTCTCTACAGCCTTTTGTCACTGGGTCATTTAAAAAGATGACAGGCAGAGGAAGAGGCAGGCCCTTCCGCAGGGGTGGTAGGGGTAGGGCAGGAGCACCAGGCCGGAGCCAAAGTGGGAAGTTGCAGAAGGTGCGTTCGATTACTTCAAAGGACGCACCAGACTTGGTTGAGTGGCTCACTCAGCCTTACTCTTCTGCACCCTCCTCATCCTCTCTATCTGCACCCTCTTCACTCTCTGCTGTGTGCACCCCCAAAGACACTACCACCAACACCACCGCCACCATATACCCTCCGCTTGAGTCACAGGAATTATTTTCCGATCCATCACAAGACTTCTCCGATGCGCAGGCATTCTTGACATTGGATCAGGAAGAGGAGGTAGCAACAACCGCCACTCAGCAGTCTGACGACAGTACCCAGATCAGCCCAAGGATGTTGGTCCCCGCTGTTGCTGCCTACTCCGAGATCTCTAATGTTAGTGGTGGGGAAGGTGACGTAGATGATGATGTGTCTATGGACGTCACGTGGGTGCCCACAAGAGAGGACCAGGAGGGGAGTTCAGAGGGAGAGATGGACCAGCAGATAGGGAGGAGAGGAAGGCGGAACTTACATTGCACAGGAGGGACAAACCAGACTGCTAATGTATCAGGACTCAGAGCGAGCCATCAACCATGTACGGTCACATCTGGCGCTCCCAGGACGCCGGCACATGGCTCCGCAGTGTGAGCTTTTTTTAACGTGTCCACTGCTGACAATAGTGTTGCCATCTGCAGCCTTTGCAGTCAACGCATAAGTCGCGGTAAGCCCAGCACTCACCTAGGGATGACCGCCTTAAGAAGGCACATGAACTCCCATCACCAAGCCCAGTGGGAGCAACGCCGTCAGAACCCACAAAGCCAAACTCCAGGCTCTCACCGTCCAGCCTCTTCTACTACTTCTCCTCTCTATTCACAGTTGTCCTCCACTCCACCTTCCATCATCCCGTCCCCAAGTTTATCTGGAAAAAGGAACCCTCTTGCCCAACGGTTGACCGCTGGCTTGTCAGAACTCCTAGCCCGCCAACTACTGCCATATAAACTGGTGGACTTGGAGGCCTTTCGAAAATTTGTGGCCACTGGAACACCACAATGGAAGGTCCCAGGAAGGAAATATTTCTCCCAGAAGGGCATCCCAGAGCTATATGGCCATGTTCAGCGGCAAGTGAATGTATCTCTGGCACACAGTGTCGGTGCCAAGATACATCTGACCACAGACACGTGGTCTAGCAAACACGGGCAGGGAAGGTATATTACTTTTACTGTCCACTGGGTGAACCTTCTGACGGCCGTCAAGCATGTAACCCGTGGCACCCGTGTAGATTTGGTTTTACCGCCACAGATTGCATGCAGGCCTGCCTCTTCTTCTCCTCCTCCTCCTACTCCATCCTCCCTCTCCTCCTCGGCTGACTCCTCCTCTTCCGCTGCTACCGTCTCTTCCACTGCGCTGCCCAAGATCCCCAGAACCTATTCGACATGCCAGGTGAGACGTTGCCATGCTGTGCTGCGTCTGTTGTGCCTGGAAGCCAAGAGCCACACTGGACCTGCACTCCTTTCAGCTTTGCGTTCACAGGCAGATCAGTGGCTAACACCGCTCAATTTGACAGTGGTGTGCGACAACGGTGCCAATCTGCTGAGCGCGTTGAAACAGGGCAAAATTACACACGTGCCAGGCATGGCACACATCTTGAACTTGGTCGTGCAGCGATTCGTTGTCAAATACCCTGGGGTCCAGGATGTCTTGCGGCAAGCAAGGAAAATTTCGGCCCATTTCAGAAGATCTTACACGGCCATGGCTCGCCTTGCTGACATTCAGCGGCGACACAATCTGCCGGTCAGACGTCTTATTTGTGACTGCCCAACGCGATGAAACTCAACCTTTTATATGCTTGATAGGCTGCTCCAGCAGAAACGTGCAGTGATCGACTACCTGTACGAACTCTGCGCCAGAACAGGTTCTGGGGATCTTGTTTTATTTCACTGCGTCAGTGGCTGTTAATGCGCAACGCATGCAGACTTTTGCGGCCATTTGATGAGATCACCAAACTGGTCAGTCGCAGCCATGGCGCCATCAGTGACATCGTACCTTATGCCTTCTTTATGGAGCGTGCATTGTGTTGTGTCATTGATCAAGCCGTCGAGGAGCAGGAGCAGGAAGATGAGGAAGTCGCAATGCTGGATGAATTCCCAGGGGGGGGCTACTCTATCTGAGACAAGTCAACAACAGGAGTCTGAAGAGGAGTCAGAGGAGGATGGTGACGGGGCGGATGAGGAGGAGCAAGAAGAGCATGCTTTAAACCTTTCTGGGATCCCTGCTGTTGTTGTTCGTGGATGGGGGGAGGAGATCGAGGATGACATTATCCTGGATGATGACGAGCAGGAGCCAGGCCACCACACTGCTTCCAGTTTAGTGCAAATGGGGGCCTTCATGCTCCAGTGTTTTAAGAGGGACCCCCGTATAAAAAGCATAAAGGGCAAGGACCATTACTGGGTGGCAACGTACTTGGACCCCCGGTACAAACAAAAAATGGCAGAAATGTTACCACCATCACAGAGGGCTGTCAGAATGGAGCACTTCCAGGCCTTGCTTTGAGAAATGCTGCATTTCCTGTCTGAAAAAGGACGTTCAGCGCAGCAGGGGGGATCATGACCGATAAGCGCACTCGCCTAGCTCACAGCAGTGTTGACTACCTCACATTTATAAAAATAAATGAGGCATGGATCTCTGAGGAATTCAACACATGTGACCAGTAGACCATGTTTCATTCAAATTCCTCATGACAGGCCAAAAATATCCACCACCACCTATAACAATTATTCATGGTCCCTGTCTTCTTGGGTAAATACAGCGGCATAAAAGGCCTTTTATGTCCGTTGAATGCCTAATTTTTGGGGCCTGTAGTGCCTGAAACGTATTTATCCTGTGAATGCCTAATGTACCTCCAGCCACAGAATACAAAGTTCTTTGCTGCCAGATGAATGCCTGTTGGCTAATTTTTGGGGCCTGTACTGGCCGACACTTACTTCTTTATCCAGGCTGTGAATGCCTAATTTTTCAGACTGGAATTGAAAATCAATTCCGCTAAATTGTGGAACGGATGCGGACCCATTTTACAGACGTGTGAATGGACCCTATATGTATTTGACATGTATTTAACGACTGCTGTCAGTTCTGGCTGATTTAGGCCGAGCTATTACAATAAAACCGAGCAATATTACAAAAAACGAAATAAACGTTATAAACGATTTATATAACATATAAAAAAAAACATTTATGGCAACTTTTCCAATAGCAGGATCATCTCCTGCACCCCCTTCATAGCCTAGCCTTGCGTATCTTCCATTGCCCTCAATGTGCTTCTGAATTGACAAAAATTTTCAGATAAGAAAAGAATGCTTGTCGTTGTCGATCACAAATTTGCTTAATACTTCTGTTATGTCATTGTCCATGTTGTGGGACTATGTGTGCACAGCTAGTAATTATTTTGTGGCTGCATATATGACCTGGAGGTTTTTAATGTTCGCCTCCCATTGAAATGAATGGGGTCCGCCGCGAACCCGCGGTTCGCAAACATTTACCCGCGATCGCGTTCGCGAACCGTCCCGGGAGATGTTCGTCCATCCCTAGTTACTACAGCTCTCTCTATAATTTGAGAGATGACCCCTCTACAGCCCAACAAACAGAATCCATTATTATGGGTTTTTTAGATAAAATGAATCTCCCTCAAGTGTCATCAACCCAGCTAGAAAACCTCAACTCCCCCTTCTCTGAAGTGGAAATAGCTAAAGCTATTGACTCCCTTCCTCAGAACAAATCGCCTGGTCCGGATGGTTTTACAGGGGAGTATTATAAAACTTTCAAACTGGAGCTAATCCCACATCTCACAAAAATTTTCAATACCGCTGTCTCTTCTTCCTCTTTTCCCTCGGAGATGCTTAAGGCATTGATAGTGGCTTTGCCAAAGCCGGGGAAGGAACCTAATACACCGCAAAATTTCAGACCTATCTCGTTGCTGAACTGTGACCTGAAATTGTACGCTAAGCTCCTTGCCAACAGATTGGTGGATCTTTTGCCCTCCCTGATACACTTCGACCAATCAGGGTTTACAAAAGGCCGACAAACAGCTGATGCGACGAGACGCCTTATTAATATAATACATTTTGCTAATAAAACCAATACGCCTTCTCTGCTCCTAGTTTTGGACGCGGAGAAGGCGTTTGATAGAATCCATTGGGAGTACTTAGCTAGGGTGCTCACCAAATTTGGATTTGTGGGCCAGATCCACTCGGCTATTATGGCATTGTACACTACCCCATCGGCCCAGGTGTACACATCGGGAATGCTTTCCACACCGTTCATGATATCGAATGGAACCAGACAGGGGTGCCGACTTTCTCCACTCATTTTCAACCTCCTCATGGAACCCTTGGCAACCTTTATCCGTTCCCACCCCCATATAGAGGGATTTAAAATCAGAGACATGACTCACACTATCAGCCTCTTTGCGGATAATATCATCCTTATGCTCACCAATGTTGAAAGGTCTTTGGCTTCATTACATCGAGCACTGCAAAGTTTCACGGAGGTGTCCTACTATAAGGTTAATGATACCAAATCATATGTTTTGGGCTTAGGGATTCCAGTCAAACTTAAAAACCCCCTTAGTAACAGATATCCATACATCTGGAAGGACACGGGTATTTCATATCTTGGTATCACACTCACCCCAAACTCCTCAGACCTAGTTAAAGAAAACTCTACCCCAATGCTTCAATTACTCCACTCCAAACTTAACAAATTGGCAAAATTTGAACTATCTTGGTCAGGAAGATTGGCGGCCTTTAAAATGCAAATTCTCCCACAACTAATATATATCTTTAGAACCCTCCCTATTCCAGTCCCTCCCTCCTTCTTTTCCTCTGCACAATCCATCATTAATACATACATTTGGGGGGGGAAAGAGGGTCCGCTGTGCGTTTAGCAAACTTATTCAACTCAGGAAGATGGGAGGCATAGGACATGTATACATTAGAGACTATTACACGGCTGCTATATTAGCCCAACTAAAAAACTAGTAGTTATGTCCCTTTACACCCAGCTTATGGACTCTTATTGAACAACATCAGATTCCCTGTCGAAACCTATACAACTTTCTCTTAGCCAGCTCCTTCATGCCTTCATACGCTAACAATGTAGGACCGACCATACAAGCCTCTCTGGAAGCATGGCGGTCACTGACGACACAGAATTTCCCCGGTACAAAACTTACCCCACTGAAATTTCCTATGTCTGCTATAACCCATCTAATCCTTGATATCTCTCTGACACATTGGAGTTCCAAAACGGACCTAGCAGTGGACGACCTTTTGATAGGGCCTGCCCTCAAGACCTTTCGAGCCCTACAACTGGAATTTGATATTCCTCCAACTGATTATTACCAATACCTTCAGATTGCACACTTATTAAAACAACCAAACAGTCTATCTACCTCCCTCCCATGGCAAATAGCCCAATACTTCCTGTCCAATACCACCAACGAAAGATTTTGGAAGAGTTTACTCTGAGGATCAATGGCAAATGGCTTTGACTACGACATATAACTCTACCAAAAGTGCTAACCTGTGGGAACTCTTCCAAAAAATTTTACTAAAATGGTACCTCACTCCATATAGATTGTCCAAATTTACACAGGGAGTATCAACCCAATGTTGGAGATAGTGTGGTGGAATAGGTACACTGTACCATGTATTATGGTCATGCCCTAAAGTAACAAATTATTGGCAATTGATTTTTAACCTCGTCTTACAGACACTTAAGGTTCAGATTGCACCCACTCCTGGAATGGCATTGCTCTCTCTGGGGATAGAATTATTTCCTCCTCACCTGAGACCTCTATTATCCCATATTCTCTTGGCGGCCAGGCTGGCTTTGGTTAGACACTGGAAGGACACTATTCATCCTACCCTCTCTGAAGTAATACAAATAATTAATACACATGGCACTTATGAATCACTTTTCGCCTCTGGGGTTGGTAAAAACTCCATTACCAATAGGATATGGGAACCTCGGAACAAATGGTATGACAATTGGGCCAAGAATGGCTTTACTTGTGCTTAAATTCGCTATATATGAAGAAGAACAGTTCAATAAGTATATCATTTCAACAGCATGACTGCATTGTTCCTGTCTTTATTTATTTTTATTTTATTTAATTATTATTATTATTATTATTTTTTGTTATATTTGTTTCTTTATGTTTCTGTCTCACTTATATAAGTTGTGTCCTACTGTTATTTCTGTGGTAAACATTGCAGAAGCTGTCATACCCAGACTTTGGTGATGCACGGAAGATGGTCTTTTGGGTCTTCCTAGAAATTTTGTAACCTGTACGATGGGATTATTGGAAATTCTGGGGGTCCGTGGCCTTCTCCTTAGCGTTACAGTGAGTTCCCTTTAGGGGTGCGTGGGGAGGGGGCAGGGACCTCCTTGAGTTGAAACAGGTGTCCCATGACAGAGTAATGGGTACATAGGTTATGTATACCAGAAAGGCATGTGCTACTATTCTTGCAAAATTAACCAGAATAGACAACTATAGTACTATCAGGATTGAATACATAGACAATGTCAATTATCTGTTTACAGTGCCTTAAGTATTTTGTTTATTTTAATTTTTTTATCTCTGTATTTTCACTGCTCTAACTTTGTATGTGAAAAATCTTCCAATAAAAAAATTGAAACTAAACCCCTGCACAACTATATCCCTGACATGTCTGGTGTGTTTCTTGCCATTCAGGATGCTATTTGTTCACTAAGGTTCTCTAACAAACCTCTGAGGTCTTCACAGAACAGCTGTATTTATGCTGAGATTAAATAACACACATGTGGACTCTATTTACTAATTAGGTGACTTCTGAAGATAATTGGTTTCACTAGATTATAGTTATGGGTATCAGGGTAATGGAGGCTGAATACAAATGCACACCACACTTTTTAGATATTTATTTGAAAACAATTTTGAAAAACGTTTATCATTTTCCTTCCACTTCACAATTATGTGCCACAAAAAATACTTTTAAGTTTTTGGTTGTAACATGACAAAATGTGTAAAATTTCAAGGGGTATGAATACTTTTTCAAGGCACTGTAAGTAACTTGATATCTCCCGTATAATAGCATTTAGACTGAAAGAAGGAGGGCAGTGATAGGATCTAATAGGGTATGCTGATGTGCAAATGTGATGACAAGGAACATGCTGATAGTAGAGTGAGCAGAATGATCGGGCTCAGGTGTGATGCTACTTCTTCACTGTCCAGTTAGCAGGGTGGGGACAGGGAAGGAACCTGACTGTATTATTTAACTGCATTAGAGAAGTCTTGTTATCTGTCTGACTGTGCAGGCAGAGTTTCTTAAATCTCAGGACTTGATTTATAGAATTACAGATCATTTTACAGGTAAAACTGTTCTCATACACATATTTTAACTGTATAAACATGGGCGTCCGCTGAACTTTTTTCAGGGGGGGGCATCATTTTAAGGTCATCCATGCTCGGTCCCTTTTTGACAATGTCATGAAGGGGAGGGGCTTAGTCATTATCACATAAAGCGCAGGCATGCAAAGGTTTGAGAAACCTGATGCAACTAGCAACTTTGAATAACAATATCATAAAAAATGGAGTTCCCCCCCCAAGGAAATAACAACCCCCAGGATCAGTGCCAGTTTCTGCAATAACAATCCCCAGCTTTGCTGTCAGTTTCCGCAATAAAAATCGCCAGCATTGGTGTCAGTAGCAACAATTAGACATGTGCAATTCGTTTCGTTCCGAATTCGTTTTTTAACGAATTTCGACAAATTCGTTAATTCGGAAATATCCGAATTAACGAAAACTAATTTAACGAATTTTAACGAATATTCGTAAATTCAAATTTACGAATGTACAAATTTACGAATATACAAATTTACCAATGCACGAATTTACGAATGTACAACTATCCGGAAATTCGTAAATTTGAATTTACGAATTTACGAATATTCGTACATTCGTAAATTTGTACATTCGTACAATCGTAAATTAGTAAATTCGGAAATCTGAAATAATAATTAACTAATAACTTAACTATTACTAACTATTCAATTATAGGTATTGTAATTTCCTTTCAAATTTGGCTGTTAGTGAACTTAACGAAGTTACGAATTGTTTTCCGACATAATGAATGCCGTATCTAAACGAATGGAACGTAATGAATTAATAATAATAATAAATAACAATAATAATAATAAAAATGTTTTATTATTATTATTATTAATTTGTTCCGTTCCATTTGTTTAGATGGGGCATTTGTTATTTCAGGTTATGCGTAACTTCAGATAAATTTGTATTCGTTACGTTCGCTAACAGCCAAATTTGAAAGGAAATTACAACTATAATTTAATAGTTATTTTTTCAGATTTTCAAATTTTCGGGTTTTCGAAAATATCGAATTTCCAAATTTCCGAAATTACGAATGTATAAATTTACGAATGTATAAATTTACGAATGTACGAATTTACGAATGTATAAATTTACGAATGTACAAATTTACGAATGTACAAATTTACGAATGTACAAATTTACGAATGTATAAATTTACGAATGTACAAATTTACGAATTTACGAATTGCGATCATAACGAATGACCCGAAAAACGAAAAAAAAAAAAAACGAATGAAACGAAAACGAAAACTAACGATTTTTTTGGCAGTGCACATGTCTAGCAACAATAATAACCCCCCACATCGGTGCAGATTTCTAGAAAAAAAACTTCAGCATCTGTACCAGACAGTGTACATAATAATCACCCTCAGCACTGGTGTCAGTTTCCGCACTAAAAACTCCCAGCATTTGGTGTCATTTTCTGCAATAATTGCCCCCAGCATAGATGGGAGGATATCAGGTTAGACACTTCCTAATGGCTCAGTCCCTGGGAACAGTAATGGATAATGGCCAACAGGCCCTCTTACCAGACCTGGTGAAACCGCAACAGTGATCCCTCTGGCTGGACGTTCGCTCACTCTGGGTTGCCCGGGGTGACTCTAGTCAGTAGTGTAGCATGCCTGTACCCGGGCAGTGGCTCTGTCTTTCTCCCTCTCTGGTGGTGCAGGTACAGCGGGGCTCCCTCTCTGGTGGTGCGGGTACAGCGTGGCTCCCTCTCTGGTGGTGCGGGTACAGCGTGGCTCCCTCTCTGGTGGTGCGGGTACAGCGTGGCTCCCTCTCTGGTGGTGCGGGTACAGCGTGGCTCCCTCTCTGGTGGTGCGGGTACAGCGTGGCTCCCTCTCTGGTGGTGCGGTTACAGCGTGGCTCCCTCTCTGGTGGTGCGGGTACAGCGTGGCTCCCTCTCTGGTGGTGCGGGTACAGTGTGGCTCCCTCTATGGTGGTGCGGGTACAGCGTGGCTCCCTCTCTGGTGGTGCGGGTACAGCGTGGCTCCCTCTCTGGTGGTGCGGGTATAGCGTGGCTCCCCCTCTAGCTTCCCCCAGCACAGTATTCTCTTTTCTCCTCTTGTAACCCCCCCAGCAGAGTGCTTGCATGCTGGGGGCTGTAGCATGGTGTCTGTGGACACGCTGGGGCCGCCACTCTTCAGGGACTACATTTCCCTTGATGCCCCCAGTCCCCAGAGTCTTCTGATTGGCCCTCTGCTGTGGCCAATCATGGGGAGGAAAACAGCGGGCAGGAAGAAGGGCGGCGGCGAATCCAATTAGAGCCGCTCTCTCTCTCTTCTAGCTTCAGCTGACAGAAAGGGGGAGGGGGGCGATCGGGGGAGATATACAGACAGCCCGCAGCTCTCCTCTCCCTGATCCCCAAGAATCATTATCACGGCACTGGATTCCAGGGGGGGGGGGCGAACGCCCTCCCTTGCCCTATGGAGCGGACACCCATGTGTATAAATAGTAAAAATTCGATTTTTTTACATTCATTCATAGAATTATGTAGATTGGTATCTGTTATTAACAATGGTGATGACAAAGGGGCCATGGAATAAATTATAGGGTTGATTTACTAAAGGCAAATAGACAGTGCACTTTGCAATGTGCAGTTTCACTCTGTAAGTGCAGTTGCGCCAGAGCTTAGTAAATGAGGTAAAGCTTCACTTTGCAAAGAATACCCAATCACATGCAAGGAAAATAAAGAAAAAAAAACAGCATTTTTGCTTACACATGATTGGATTACGGAAGTCAACAGAGCTTCTGCTCATTTACTAAGCTCTGGAACATCTGCTCTTGCAGCGTGCAACTGCACTTTGCAAAGTGCACAGTCTATTCACCTTTAGTAAATCAACAGGGATTTGGAGTTGCTTATTGCTCTTGTCTACTGTAGGTACCACTTTCATTAATTTTGTTTTTTACTTTCTTTATTAAATTATTTTAAACCACTCTGGGTAGCACACTCTACTAACTTCCGTGACAGTGCCAATAGATAGACAGTGGTAGCATCAAGTACAGGAGATACTAAGACTGGTCATACATTATACAATTTTCTTGTACAATTTTCCATTAGATTTACCAAAACCATATAATATGAGGTCAAACCTAAACTCTTTTAATTTGTATGCAATAAGGCCTTTGCACTACATAGTTGAAGGTGAATCTAAAGGAAATTGAATTAAAAAAATTGGATAATGTATGGCCAGCTTAAAGTGGTTTTAAAGCTCAGTCGTGGAATCTAAGCAAAGCACATATATCTGTAGTGTTTACTTATCTCTCCCCAAAGCTCTATGGGGGTTATTTACGAGAGGCAAATCCACTTTGCACTACAAGTGCAAACTACAAGTGCAAAGTGGACTTGAAAGTGCACTGAAATTGCACTTGGAAGTGCAGTCGCTGTAGATCCAAGGGGGACATGCAAGAAAAAAAAAACAGCACATGATTGGATGATAAAATCAGCAGAGCTTCCCCTCATTTCAGATCTACCCCTCAGATTTACAGCGACTGCACTTCCAAGTGCACTTTCAGTGCAATTTTAAGTGCACTTTGCACTTGTAGTTTGCACTTGTAGTGCAAAGTGGATTTGCCTTTCGTAAATAACCCTCTAAGTGTCGTTTCTCTCTTGTGCTTCGTTCCTCTGTTATCAGCATAAGTCACTTCTGAGAAGTTTTCCCGCCACATGAAATAAATTTCTGCCGGGGGGGCTCATCTTGTCTATTTACAACACAGTTCTTCTGCTGTGTGGAGGGGGGTGTACCTTTCCTCCAATCAGCTCTCGCACACTGTCCCACACTGTAACTGCAGCCTATTCACCCTCTCCTCTGTGCTCCTGACAGATACAGAATGATTTGAACACTTTTCTGCCCTTTTGAAGGGGCGTTGAGAAGAGAAGACAGCGGATAAACAAGTAAAACCTATGCAGGAGGATCTGTTTCATCTCTGAGTATCATCTGAGGCTGTTCACTTCACTGGATATGTGTGAGGGTTTACAACCACTTTAAGGCAGGCCCACACAGGTCTCCTGCAAACTCTTGGCTCATTTGAGTCTTATAGGGCAGGACATTCCCTAAAAAAGAATATCTGCTTTCAGCTCATCATACTTTGGAAAAATAAGTGTTACAAGCTTAACCAGTACCTGCAGCAGGTTGGCTCTCTTGGGCGAATTGGCGTGATTGTACGTCGGCAGCTTTAAGACCACTAGGGGGGGATTTGTCAGGGGAGGATAGACAGATCTGCTGTTCCTAGTGATTAGGAACAGCAATCTGTCTCCTACTGCCCCCACAGTTAGAAACACCTCCCTAGGGAACACTTAACCCCTTGATCGCCCCTAGTGTTAACCCCTTCTGTGCCAGTGACATTTATACATAATCAGTGGCTATTATTAGCACTGATCGCTGTATAAATGTCAATGATCCCAAAAAAGCGTCATTAGTGTCCAATCTGTCTGTTGCAATGCTGCAGTCCCGCTAAAAATCGGAGATCACCGCCATTACTAGTAAAAATAAAAATTATGATAAAAATGCCATAAATCTGTCCCCTATTTTGTAGACGCTATAACTTTTGCGCAAACCAATCAATATACTCTTATTGCGATTTTTTTTTAACAAAAATATGTAGAAGAATACATATCAGCCTAAACTGATGAAGAATTTATTTATTTATTTTTTTAAATTGGGGATATTTCTTATAGCAAAAAGTAAAAATTATATTTTTTTTTTCAAAATTGGCGGTCTTTTTTTGTTTTATAGCTCCAAAAAAATGTCGCACGACAGAGCAATTGTCAGTTAAAGCGACGCAGTGCCGTATCGCAAAAAATGGCCTGGTCATTAAGGGGCCAAATCCTTACGGTCCTTAAGTGGTAAAGAGTAAAATTTTTAAACATTTAAATAATCATTAAAATAATTATTAGTCTTGCCAATTACATATTTCCAAAGATATATTACACATTTACAATAGAGTTTGCAATTTATCTCTAGAAATATGTAATTATCAAGACTGACATCTTTCTCACTGAAATGATTATTTAAATTATTGTAACAAGTTTTTAAACTCTATAATTATTTTCCAAAGCACATTTTGCATGGTTGCCTTAACACACAGCTTTTTTATGTGCTGAGTTTCATTGTGTTAAGCAGTCTATTCATTTTAAATGTACTGTTGGTGTACCTCAATAGAAAGAAAATTGTCAATAGAAGACTGATGCCGCGTACACACGATCGTTTTTTTCGACGGTGAAAACACCGTCGAGAAAATCGACGTTAAAAACGAGGAACAGCTTGTTCCCCCCACACACGGCCGTTTTAAATGTCATTTTTTTTTTGGTCGAAAAAAACGACCGTGTGTGGGCTCCGCGGCAGTGTTTCCCTATGGGAAACACTGCCGCTGAAAACATGTCGAAAAAAACGACGAGAAAAATTAGAACATGTTCTAATTTTTCTCTTCGTTTTTAATGCCGTTTTTCTCTTCGAAAGAAACGACAGAAAGCCCACAGACGATCGTTTTTCTCGTCGAATGGGAAAAATTTTGTTTTTCTCAACGAGAAAAACGGCCGTGTGTACGCAGCATGACAGTAGAAAAAACTGTCCATTCTCATTTTTTTGCCTGTGGATAGACTTATGTTTATCCATAACATGATTACATTTACTCTTTTGGTAAAATATTTTTAAAACCTCAGCATTTTGCATTGCTCTATTGCTCTGTTTATGTGTGTGGAAGTGCAAGTAACAATAAATTACAATGCACCACAACAAACATACACAGAGGGGTTGATTTACTAACACTGGAGAGTGCAAAATATGGTGCAGTTTTGCATAGAAACCAATCAGCTTCCAGCTTTTATTGAGAAAGCTTGATTGAACAAGCTAAAGTTAAAGCTGATTGGCTACCATACACAGCTGCATCAGATTTTGCACTCACCAGTTTTAGTAAATCAACCCCAGTATGTTACATGCATTGTGAGATGTGCGTTATAATACATATTGGTATGAACAAGGTCTTACACTCTAAAGACCCACTGAACATGCACAGACTATAGAAAAGTTGTGCAATGTTGCAATTGAGAAGCTATTTTAATGTGATCGAATGAGCAATATAAACCTTTTTTTAAGGAAGAAAAATAAATAAAATGATTCTGGTAGCTAGAGAAGCCTACAAGTAAGCCCACTGTATGGCTTCTTACCTCTCTCTGTATGGCTTCTTACCTCTCTTGTCATCACTTTTTCATCATTGCTAAAAACAAAGAGAAATCCATTGAATTATAGAGATTGCACTTCATATAAAAAGTAGATATTGATAATTGTGTTTATAAATGTTCTGCATATAAAGTTATTTCAGTTTTTTTTTCCAGTTAGTTATCCATTAATTTATAAAACCTTCCTTTCCCTCTTTTGTCATCATATTATTTTTCAAAACTAGAAATATATATATACACACACACCTACCTAACAAATGAAGTTTGGATACCTGCATTTAATTGCAATTTAAAAAATGGCAGGTAAAGCTAAGCAAATAACAAAATCTGAAAAAGCACTATTTTGTAATGGAGAGCTGGCAGAACTCCTTGTCTTCTGAAACTCTTTAAATTTGTGAGATAAAATTATCTTGATGAGGTTGGTAACATTGCTGGAAAGTTTCAGTGCCACGTTTGTATTTTCACTTTAGCCAGCAATAATGTAATATTTTAGAATGAAGAGCTAGATGTACTAAAATACCCAATTTTGCATGTAGCAAACTGAGATTTGGACAGCTAGTGACAATTACACAGTAAGGAAATCACTGAGGTCATTATGTTTGTCTACTCAACGCCGCACCAGGCTACCCAGAGATGCTGTGATCATGGAGACAATTTGTATAATTCCAGCACTGGGTGGATAATGATATTGTTACCCTGGTAATCTGGGCATTTATAGACACGTAAAGCCAATGCTAGTAGGCAAATAGAGTGCTGATCTTGTACCTAATGTGAAATTGCAATGATTGTCTGTCTCTGAATAATTTAAGGTAATTTAGCTGCACTTGGCATCTTAAAGCAAAATAATTAAATTCCAGTTTACACTAACAAAATTCTCACTTGAAACTCAATTCAGTCCAAGTTTCACTTTGGCAACATTTAACTTTTAACATACTTAGAGATGTACTTATAATGGTTAAAACTATTTTGGTCTGAAAAATACTTTGACTCAAAATAAAAACTTGAATTGCTTTTTTACTTTGAAAAAACATACGTATGTAGAAAGGCTTTTAGGTGTTCATCAATTTTCATTCAATGCAAGTGTTTATTTATTTGGATGTTTTTTTTTGTCTCTCTGTTCTGTTGATGTACAGGTATTGGGCCCATGTTTAGACACTATGCACTGATCATGTTGACAGTGATTATGGATCATGTCTGGGAGCAGATTAACTAGTGTAAAAAATAAAAAAATAAAATAAATAAATATATAGATATAGATATATATATATATATAGATATAGATCTATATCTATATATATATAGCTCTATATCTATATATTTAAAGTACACCTGTCATGAGCAAAATACAGGGCTGCCATTGCCAGTCTTCATTTTAAAATTACCTGACTGTATCTTGCTTCATTTATGAGAGTTAGAAAAGTGTCATAAGTGATTATAAGTGAGGGGGAGATAAGAGAGACCCCTAACCCTGTCCCTATCTTCAGTCTCTCCTCTGTTCCAGTCTCTGTCTGCAGATCTGCAGGCCATGTCTGTGTATGATGAGGGAAGGTACCTGTAGTAATATGTCCGAACCATGATGAGGCCATCTTTTATGGTTTCATGTTCGGTAACTTGGTTTAAGTTGCTGGTTTAAGTTTTAGGCTGTGTGTTTTGCAAAGTACAATTGCATGCATAAAATATAGCTTGGGTGAGCAGTTTTACTCTGTACCCTCTAGATGAAGAAATTATGGCTCAATGTGTCTGGGCCACCTTCCTGTGTAATGAGACATGGAATAGGGAAGTAGGGCCCATGACTATGAGTCATAAGGCCAGATGTTTTGATCACTCAGAGTGAACTACGTCCGCCATCTTTGAGAGGTCAATCATCTAAGTATGTAATGATATTAAATATACACCCCTGTATTAACCACGCCCTCTTTACCTCCTATGATTGGTTGATGATATTTGTATAAAACATCTGTTCCCTCCCCAAATTAAAGCAGATATCTTTTGGATACAGACACTGGCTCATCTTTCTTTGTGTCCACCAAGAAGCTATCTCCTCAGTACTGAGAGGGTCTTGTGAGTGTGGTAATTGCTGTGATTATACCTAGCTGGTCTTTGTCAGGTATACGGAAATACCTTTTTAATTCCCTACAGAATGGAGGCACGGCTTTAGATTTTTGAATTTAGGACTTGACGAGATAAGGAAGGTATTTACCCGTGGTAAGGTATTTTGATTTCTTGCCTCAGCTCTGATAAAACTTTAGTCTCAGAAAAAAAAAAAGGGAGACGGACCACATGCCTTGTTTTAAGAAGTGGCTTTTGGGAAACCTGGCTTTGTTGAGCCTTAAGAAGTTTTAAATGTAACGTTACACCACCTCCTTTAGAGAAGGAGGGGAAAAGAAAAGTGTTGGTAGTAGGACTGACACAAAGGGTTAATACAGCAAATACTACCGGGACCCACAAACTTTTGCTAATCTTGCTTTTTCTTTTCTGTCGCATTTGCATAGCCGTAAAAGGCAATTAACTTGTTGTGTGTGTGGAATACGGGGCTGTGGCCTGTGAGGTACGGCAGTCCTATTTCCACTGTGTTTTGTTGTTCAAAAAAAGGGACAAATTAAATTAGAGTAAAGTAAAATTTTCCTTGTTTATGTCCAGGTATTTGGTGAGTATTTATGCATATTTATTATAAGTTTGCTAAAGGTTTCTTTGAAGAGACAATGGTATAGTATATGAATAATATGACATCTCCCCATTTGCCAGTATTTTGTTTATAGAGCTTTAGAATTATAGGTGCTTGCTTCTGCTTGAAAAATGTGTTAATTGGTTTGGTAACTTTTGAAAAGTAAAAAAGAGTGGTATTTCGAAGCTTGTAAACGGAATGTGTAAGGTGGAAGGGGGTTGTGTAAGGTAAGGGAGTGTTCGGAGAAGGTATATAAGAAAGGTATTTCCACGCTACTATGAGGTGATATGATAGTGATACAACTGCTACTAAACACTGGAAAAGGCAAAAACCATAACCTTATTAAAAGTAGTGTATAAAAAGTAGTGCTGAGCTGTTGTAATTGACTCTAGGTCAATAAGAAGAATAGTACTCCAAATAAATAGTGTACAAACAGTACTAATATAAACAATGGAACAATAAAGTGCAAATGTGCAAAAAAAGGACTCGTGACATCAAATAATCCAAAACTTAAATATAATCAGCAAGTGCAGAAGCAATGTTGAAGTGCAAGTGCAAATAAATAGGTAAACTTGATCTAAGACCTTAATATACTGGTTGTATTAGTAAGGGGCCTTGTTAGCCAGCAAGTACTGAATGGCGAAGTGTAAAGCCATGTACACACGACCGGTTTACCAATGAAAACAGTCCGATGGACTTTTTTCATCGGACAAACCGATCATGTATGGGACCCATCTGTCTTTTTTCCATCACCGATACCAAATTCCGATCATCTATGGGCAAGTCCATCGGATAAAAAACCTACGCATGCTCAGAATCAAGTCGACGCATGCTCAGAAGCATTAAACTTAATTTTTCTCGGCTCATCGGAGTGTTTTACGTCACCGCGTTTGGAACGGTCGGTTTTTTGACTGATGGTGTGTAGGCAAGACTGATGGAAGTCAGCTTCCATCGGATTTCCGATGGACAAAACCATCGGATTAGAATCCATAGGATATCCGATCGTGTGTACAAGGCTTATGATGTGCAATAAATATCCAATATAAGATAATCACAATTAATGATGAATAATAAAATAAATCCAGATGGTAATAAATAAATCCAAAACCTTAATATACTATTTGTATTAGTAAGGTATCTTGCTAACCAACAAGTGCTAGAGTACCGGTAAAGTGCAGATGTGCAAAAGCTGTGACAGCAAAATTAATCTTACACATATAAATGCTAATAACTTGAAAGCAATCCAAAAAAACTTAATAAAAAATAACGTTTCTAACCAGCAACTGTTGGAGCAATGGTAATGTGCAAGTGTGCAGAGCTGTGGTAACGAATATTCCTTTTATGAATGCTGAAAACAAAGTGCAACTTTTTCAATGCAAAATAGTGACTTGATATATTCCAAGGTGGTGAACATACAATATAATGGTGATTTGATTTAAAAGTCCAAATTTGGCAAGAAATAATAAAGCGATAAGTGCTGGGGTTGGGTGCTGGGTGGTGTTTTCTTCTATAATTTTCACACTGTGAGTGATCCTCTATTGGTGAATGGATGGCCTCTTACCTCACTGCTGTGAGGTTACAGCATATGTATAAATCCTGTACTGATCTGGCCTGTCACTGCCTGGATGGATCCTTAAAACATGGGTGTATGGTGCCTGGATGTGTTCACCATGAACTCCTCTCTGTGGGGTGTATGGTCTCCAAATTGGCGTGCATACGTTTTGGCAGGGAAAGAAAGTAAAGGGATTCCCAATATGGTGTAGTATGTTAAAAATCCTTTTTATTTTTAGAACAATGAAAAAGTACTCACATTTACAACAAACGTATTGTGCAAAACAAATACGAGCGCCGAGCTCGTCCGCGTCACCCCTGGTGCCTGTAGTGTCCCGTTACTGATCACGTGGCTTCATCGGGGGATAGAAAACAAGCACAGGAGATGTCCTTATATTGGTGTGTAATAATGTAATTGCGGCGGCCATTTTCCTGGAGTTCAGTCACAGGAAGTGTTCGGCGGCCATATTCCTGGAGGTATATGTAACGATGAGCCATTTTAATGGTGGTTTTCATTTGACATGCTGAGCGTGGCCAAACAATAAAACAAAAGTCCTGCATGCTGTTTAAACTTAGTATCTAGGGGGCAGGAACCTATATAGCATACTTTTTGACAACAGCAAGGACATGAGATTAAAAATAAATGGAAAAAAAATTCAAACAACAGGAAATTTAATAAAAATGGTTTTCAATTTAAAATATTAAAATATTAAAATATGGCACCGGAAATGACACAGGCGACAATGAATGGACTCACCAATAGATTATAATAAAATACATTGCATAAAACATGTCAAAGTGGGGGTGGTAAAAATGGGGAAACAAAACAAAAAATCACTGAGAAAGCAATTTAAATCAAATTCAACATTGAGGCCCCGAGGCAAAAAAGTATCCAATAGGAATATCCATTTGGATTCCTGTTGGCTAAATGTCCTTACTTTGTGACCTCCTCTCCAGTGTCTGTTATAGGGCTCTATACCCCAAAATTTGAGTGGGGTCTTTGTTGTGATGCAATAAGAAATGTTTGGAGACATTGTGCTTATCAAAGCCTTTTATAATATTTTGTACATGTTCTTTTATTCTGACCCTCAGTGGTTTCTTGGTGCGTCCTACGTACTGTAATCCGCACCTGCATTCTAACATGTACACTGCACCTTCTGTATTGCAACATATAAATTCCTTCACATCATGTGTGTTGCCTGTGCTAGTTGAGATGAATTTGAATTTTTTCTCATTCGGTATTTTTGTTTTTGTGCATGCGAAACAGCGCTTGCAGGGAAAAAATCCTTTGCCAGTAAAAAAGGTGAAACCTTTGGTTGGGGGATCTGGTATGTTCTTTACTAATTTGTCCCGTAGTGTAGGGGCTCTTCTATAGATAAAGTTGGGATGTTTCGGTAGTACTCCCTGTAGTTGTTTATCCGATAATAAAATACTTCAATGTCGCTTAAAAATGTGTTCTATTTTCTTATGTTGTATGTTAAAATCTAAAACAATGGGAACTTTGTCCACGGTAAAATCTTGTTTTTCCTTATCTTTGATTAGGTCGCTGCAATTTATTATTCCCACTTCTTTTTTTTTTTTCTTCAATGTCTTTGGGACTGTAGCCTTTTTTAATGAATCTCTCTCCTACAGGTCCTTCTCAAAAAATTTGCATATTGTGATAAAGTTCATTATTTTCTGTAATGTACTGATAAACATTAGACTTTCATATATTTTAGATTCATTACACACAACTGAAGTAGTTCAAGCCTTTTCTTGTTTTAATATTGATGATTTTGGCATACAGCTCATGAAAACCCAAAAATCCTATCTCAAAAAATTAGCATATTTCATCCGACCAATAAAAGAAAAGTGTTTTTAATACAAAAAAAGTCAACCTTCAAATAATTATGTTCAGTTATGCACTCAATACTTGGTCGGGAATCCTTTTGCAGAAATGACTGCTTCAATGCGGCGTGGCATGGAGGCAACCAGCCTGTGGCACTGCTGAGGTGTTATGGAGGCCCAGGATGCTTCGATAGCGGCCTTAAGCTCATCCAGAGTGTTGGGTCTTGCGTCTCTCAACTTTCTCTTCCCAATATCCCACAGATTCTCTATGGGGTTCAGGTCAGGAGAGTTGGCAGGCCAATTGAGCACAGTAATACCATGGTCAGTAAACCATTTACCAGTGGGTTTTGGCACTGTGAGCAGGTGCCAGGTCGTGCTGAAAAATGAAATCTTCATCTCCATAAAGCTTTTCAGCAGATGGAAGCATGAAGTGCTCCAAAATCTCCTGATAGCTAGCTGCATTGACCCTGCCCTTGATAAAACACAGTGGACCAACACCAGCAGCTGACATGGCACCCCAGACCATCACTGACTGTGGGTACTTGACACTGGACTTCAGGCATTTTGGCATTTCCCTCTCCCCAGTCTTCCTCCAGACTCTGGCACCTTGATTTCCGAATGTACTTTGGACCACTGAGCAACAGTCCAGTGCTGCTTCTCTGTAGCCCAGGTCAGGCGCTTCTGCCGCTGTTTCTGGTTCAAAAGTGGCTTGACCTGGGGAATGCGGCACCTGTAGCCCATTTCCTGCACACGCCTGTTCACAGTGGCTCTGGATGTTTCTACTCCAGACTCAGTCCACTGCTTCCGCAGGTCCTCCAAGGTCTGGAATCGGTCCTTCTCCACAATCTTCTTCAGGGTCCGGTCACCTCTTCTCGTTGTGCAGCGTTTTCTGCCACACTTTTTCCTTCCCACAGACTTCCCACTGAGGTGCCTTGATACAGCACTCTGGGAACAGCCTATTCGTTCAGAAATTTCTTTCTGTGTCTTACCCTCTTGCTTGAGGGTGTCAATGATGGCCTTCTGGACAGCAGTCAGGTCGGCAGTCTTACCCATGATTGCGGTTTTGAGTAATGAACCAGGCTGGGAGTTTTTAAAAGCCTCAGGAATCTTTTGCAGGTGTTTAAAGTTAATTAGTTGATTCAGATGATTAGGTTAATAGCTCGTTTAGAGAACCTTTTCATGATATGCTAATTTTTTGAGATAGGAATTTTGGGTTGTCATGAGCTGTATGCCAAAATCATCAATATTAAAACAAGAAAAGGCTTGAACTACTTCAGTTGTGTGTAATGAATCTAAAATATATGAAAGTCTAATGTTTATCAGTACATTACAGAAAATAATGAACTTTATCACAATATGCTAATTTTTTGAGAAGGACCTGTATGTGATTCGCTTGAGAGGTGAACATATCTATATGGGTGCAATTTCGTCTTAGTCGGAGAATTAGTCTTCGTCTTGTTCGGAGAATGCCCTATGGTGTGATGAGGTTAGTAAGTGATTTGTAAAGGTGTTTTAATTAAAACATCCTACATTGTAGCGGGTTAAGCAAGTAAAGTTAGAAGGTGAAGAGAGACAAAATAGTTATTTATTAAATGAAGGTTTTCATTATACAGTCGTTTCAATGCATTTTTGTTTTTAGAGGAAGACTGACACAAACTGTTTTGAAACTCAAGCCTCGTACACACGACCGAGTTTCTCGTCGTTAAAAACACGTGGTTTTTTTCGACGAGATTCTTGTTAACCTTGACGAGTTTCTCGTCAAGCTTTCTATGCGTACACACTGACATTTCCCAATTTCCTCGTTGTTCTCCGCACTCACGTCCAGCACGTACGACGGCACTATAAAGGGGAAGATCGATTTTCTTGGCGCCACCCCTTGGGCTGCTTTTGCTGATCTCGTGTTACCGCGCGTGAAGTAAAAGTTTGGGAAGAGATGATTCGCGCTTTTCAGTCTTCGTGCTTTTCAGTTCGTTTTCTGAGGTTCAGTTTTTGCTTGTGGGTTCGCATCTTGACTTTCAGGGCGTCTAGGCAGGTCGTATCTGTTTTACAGTGCGTTCTTGCCCGTTCGTTTCTGATTTTCAGTTCGTTATTCATAGGCCTTGCTGTTCTAAAGTGCGTTCTGTTCTGTACGTTCTGATAAGACGACCGTTTCCTAGCCATGTCGCCTGGATGTTCTCGTCATCGAGTTCGTGCTGTGCGTGCGCTTGGTGTTGGTCTGCTTGTTTTGGACCAAGACCAGTCCATGAATGGTGTGAGGAGGAGTTCATGGACCAAGAATTGGTTGCTCCAGCGGGACCAATTCTGCCACATGCCTCTGCTGCGGGAGATAGTTGAGAATAATCCTGAGGACTACAGGAATTTTCTGCGGATGTCTGACCCCGTTTTTCAGGAACTGTTGGCTTTGGTGTCCCCCTATATTACCAGGCAGGACACCGTTATGCGGGAAGCCATCAGTGCTGAGCAGAGGCTCATCGCCCCGTTACGTTATCTGGCGACAGGGAGAAGTCTTCAGGACT
The DNA here is from genome assembly GCA_029206835.1 of Rana muscosa. NCBI lineage: Eukaryota > Metazoa > Chordata > Amphibia > Anura > Ranidae > Rana > Rana muscosa. Next base: position 600,279,489 of record CM055122.1, on the reverse strand, counting down.
TGAAGTTCACGACAGGCATCTCCCCCCAGGCTCTGGGCCTCATAATCCCAGACACCTGTTCTGCCATTATACAAGTCCTGCAGGAGGACTATATTAGGGTAAGTTTTCTCCTTTAACATCACATTTTATGTATTTCATGTATGCTAATGTATTGTATTTCTTTCATCCTTCCCTATTTACCATGATTGTAATATGCTGAGAATGTCCCCTTTGTCCCCATGCATGCTGGAAGCTTTAGATTGCCCCTTTTTTCTCCTCCATGCATATTTCCCTTCACTAACCTTTCCAGCAGGGGCGCCTGTTGCAACAAGTGTTTGGGGGTCCAACCCCAATTTAGGAAATAAACTTCCTCCATTTTTGCAAAGGTGCCTATTAAACGCCCCCAGTTGTCCCCTCCAATGCAGCCATTTTGTCCCCTCCAATGCAGCCATTTTGTAACCCTCCAATGCAGCCATTTTGTCCCCTCCAATGCAGCCATTTTGTCCCCTCCAATGCAGCCATTTTGTCCCCAGCCCTGCACATACCTTCTTGTGGTCAGCACCATCCTTCTTCTGTCCTTGATGTCTTCTCCTTCCCTTGATGTTGCATCAGCCAATCATGTTACCATTAAACAGACTTGGTGAACATGATTGGCAGAGCAGCCTGTCAGTGTTTACCCAAGGAATGCTCCCCCCCCTGCATCCCCTATTTAACTTTTATGAAGACAATTACATCCCTCAGGCTGTAATGTGCAAGCCTATTTGCCTCCCTGTTTCTGATATGCAATTTTCACCCCATAAATGCCGCAGTTATTCATATGTTGGTCGCTTAACAGGGGGCCATACACCTGAATAGTGGGCGGCATTGACAATACATAGGTTAATGCAAGGCAAGAACCTATGCATTGTTCTGAGTGACGGGCACAGGAGAGAGGGGGCAGTGTTCCAGCGCCCACTCTGGACGCACCGCCACTGCACTGCTATCCTGTGGCCAAACACATCTACCCCCCCCAAAATAATGTATTAATGGACCATCAGAGGGGGTGATGAATATGAAACATGAGCCTTCCATTATACTTATTGAAAACACCTTAATAAACGTAGAATTTGATTGATGTTGGCCTCTAATGTTTTTTATTATAATCTCCTTGTAATGTAATATTTTTAAATTCTAATTTTCTTTCATCTTGTTTGACTCCCCAGCTTCCTTCCACGTCACAGGAATGGCAGACTGTGGCATCGGAGTTTGCCACGCGGTGGGACTTCCCCAACTGCGGTGGTGCCATAGACGGGAAGCACGTCCGCATCGTGCCGCCACCCCGTTCTGGGTCCTACTCCTTCAATTACAAGGGGTTTCATAGCATTGTGCTGATGGCGGTGGTGTCAGCACGGTATGAATTCCTCTATGTTGATGTAGGGAAGAATGGCCGGATGTCCGATGGGGGATCCTTCATCCAGACGGAGTTTGCCCTCCGTCTCCAGAGTGACGACCTTGCATTGCCACCGGATGCAGGGAATATTGAAGGACTCCCCTTTGTTTTCTTGGCTGATGAAGCCTTTGGACTCGGACCGCATCTTATGAGGCCATTTCCTCACAGGACCCTGACCCCAGAGAAGAGGGTGTTCAATTACCGGCTGGCCAGGGGCCAAAGAGTCGTTGAAAATGCCTTCTGCATAATGGCCAGCCGGTTCCGCATTTTTATGACTTCCATACACTTGGCGGACTACAAAATAAACTATGTAGTTTTATGCTACTGTGTGCTACACAATTTTCTCAGCAGAAAATCCAATTCATATATGGCCTCAGTATTGCCTGAGGCTGGACTTTCACCTGCTAATCCCCTGCCGGGCCTGGAATCTGCCCGTCCTGGCTTGCCCCCCCAAAATGCCCGTGAGGTTCGGGACAAATATATGGAATATTTCACGGGTAGGGGGGCAATTCCTATGCCAGGCTATGGCTAAAGATTCCTGGAGAATGAGTTAAATAAAATTCTGATTTCTAATTTTAACTTAGGTTTGTTTCCTGTCTCCTAGTTTGTCTTAGTGCCTTTGTAGTGCCAAGTGTATTTTCCTTTAGTAAATAACAACCATTTCACTATGTAACCTTAAAAAAAACACATATAAGGTTAGAGCGTATTGAAAAAAGAAGCTACACGTTGTTTCTGTTCAAACATTTTACTCTGTGCACATTCACACACATGTTTCCTTTTTTTTTTTTCCTGGCCACAAACCGCCAATTCTTTTCTTAGGAAAATACAAAAACAGTTGCATTCCAAAAATTACAACATTGGATACCTCTGAGCAATCTGACACATTCACTTACACAAACTATGTCTCTATGTGCCCGTCCTAATATGGGGTCTTGCCACCCCTTGCCCAGCCAAAAATTGAATATGCACACATTTTGTATTATTTTCCACTAGGGATTTGAGACTCCTGATCCCTATTGTCAACATGTGCTATCTGCCACCAGGGGTGATCAATGGACGTGTTTTGGGGGTGCAACCCCTTCCTCGGTTCACCTACTTTAGATACGAGGAAGGGGTTGCACCCCCAAAAGACGTACATGGATATCCCCTGATGGCAGATGGCACATGTTGACACACTGTGTGCATATTCAATTTTTGGCTGGTTGCATTGTCAAAAACAGTATAAAAGGTTGATGAACAGTCATTCCTGAAAAAAAAATGGGGGTTTGGTTGACTTATTCGATTCTCCCCAAAACATCTAGAATGTCTTTAAATGTTTGATCCATCACATGAATTATTTGTTTTATTCTGTCCAGTTCCGTGCTACATTCCATCACTTGCTGTATTATTCGGAGGGCACTGTCAGCAGAGAAACGTGTACTATCCTTCACCACAACATTTACATCCCCTAAAAACAAAATAAAAAGGTATTATAACTTTGCAGGCCTACATCTCTTACCTGAAGCTGTGGTGTCAGATACTGACCTGTTGTTAACCAGTTCCACAACGTCATCCACCTCTCCTTCCTGCACTTCTCCTTCCTCCACCTCAACTTCCTCAACATCCTTCGGTTGTGGTTCTTTGGGAGTTTGGGGTTGTTGTGAAGCTGTGGGGTTCCTGTGCTCCCTGGAGTGTTCTCCTCCCAGTCTTCTCTCCCCTATGATAATCAAACAAAAGGTCTATTTATCACACTGAAATTCGCTATGAAAAATAAAAACAGGCTAAATTGTTTGGAAGTGGGGTACAAGTGTATGTTTGTGCGGAATTTAAAGATGAATGCATTATTTTGAACCAAAAATATGTTTAGTATTCACCTTTGGCTGTCAGTTTTTAGACATGGAGGCACCACAAAAAATCACTAATGCACCTGTGTGGGACACCCAAAAAAGGCGGGTCTGGTGGCCCACACTATAGTGCTCCAAAGTACAGATGTGGAAGCAGCTGCTGACTGTCCTCTCCTTTACACTGACTAAAGTTTGCATTTCATTCTCTTTACAAACACATCATCTAGCCTAAAAATTTGGAACAAAAATGTTAAAAAAACACGCAGATGTCTAATTACTTTTGTGGCTATAAAATAAGCCAAAACAGCGGATAGTGGCCGAACGAAGTGTCTGTAACGTAACAAACGATTACTGTGCCAAACCAAGTTCAAATTATTAAATTATGGAAGGGAGTCCAATATGATAAAATCACAAAAAGGAGCAACATGTAAGTTGAGAAAAACATTAATAGCCGAAAAGTGTACATTTTACTTACTTTTTGCTAGCATTCTCTTAATGCTCCTTAACTGCTCTGGCTCCCTCAGTTTGAGGTCTGACCACCTCTTTCTGAGCTGCTCATTTGAGCGTTTCACCCTGAAATTCGTCTTCAGACTCTTCACGACTTTCTTGAGGATTTTGGCCTTCCTTCTATTTGGTTTGCTATACGGCCCATGCTTTGCGTCATAATCAGACTTGAGCAAGATGTCCACCATCTCCGCCATCTCCGCAAAAGACATATTAGATGCCTTGAATCTCCTCCTTGATCGTGACGTTTCCTCGGTCTCCGGGCTTGTCTCCTCCTCGTTAGTTGCGGAATTATCAGACACCTGCTGTAACTCCGCCATATCTGTCTGCGCGCCGAAAGAGAAGGGGCGGGGAAAAGATGTTAGTTAGAACGTCATGGGCGGGCGACGTGTGCGGAGCGGCATGTTCGTAGTTTGACGCATGCGTGTTGTATATATAGCAAACACACATGTGACTATACTACGTTCGGTGTGCGGAGAGAGGAGTTCAAGTTACGGACGTGCAAACGAAGGTATGTGATTTTGTGACTTGGACAAATTGTTGGCCTATACTGTCTTGAGAATGTTGTAGAATATATATGGTGACTACGATGTTAAGGAGGTTAGACTGTGTGCCTCACATTAGTTATATATTATTTATTTTACTTGCAGACCCAAAATGAATGTGTTTATAAGTGACAAGGAATTCCTTGCGGAATTTATAGACCGGGTAAGGGAGCTGCCCGCTCTGTGGGAGACGAAAAACCCCATCCACAAAAAAAGAGGGGTGAGAAAAGCAGTGCTGGAGACCTTGCTCCCATTTGTGCATACCAAGGTGCCCACAGCCACAGCAAAACAGGTGGACACTAAAATTGGGAGCTTGAGAGGCACCTACAGGACTGAACGCTCTAAGGTCCTGGCTTCTCAGAGGTCAGGAGCAGCAGCAGATGATGTGTATGTCCCGAATTTGTGGTACTACAGCAGGATGTCCTTCCTGGATGACCACATTGAGGCAAGGCCATCACTCTCCACTCTTCCCCCCAGACTTCCCTGCAGCCAACCTGAGCCTTCTCTGGAGCAAGAGGAGGCAACCATCCTGGATGATCCTGATTTGGCCATCTGGAGCCAGGTATAGTATTAAATGAAAATGTATTGGAATAAAATTAATGTTTGCCAAATATGTCAAGATGACAAACATAAACTATTTAGAGTTCCACAAGTGAAATCAAGATCTCTAGACATTAGTCTGCACTTAATTGGGTGCTAAATAATCAATCTGATGTAGTTGTAAATTTTAGAAACTGATTTCAGGATTTACATTCTAATTGGTTCAATCATGATTATAAATTTGGAGGCAAAGATTAAAGCAACATATTAAACTATGTCCCTTTTTCATACACAGGATGAAATCAGCCAGGAGGAGGGTCTGGAAACTGTCAGGCAAGAGGAGGAAGGGCCCAGTGGCAGCCAGGAGGTGGCAGGGCCCAGTGGAAGGCAGGAGGTGGCAGGGCCCAGTGGCAGCCAGGAGGTGGCAGGGCCCAGTGGCAGGCAGGAGGTGGCAGGGCAAAGGAGAAGCACCAGATCACAGGTGCCTCCCATCCGATTTCCCAAAAGAGGCAGGAGGGACAGGACCACCAGTGAGGCAGCAATGGCCCTTATTAAAGAGGCCCATGCCACCCTCAAAGAGCCCACATCCCCTGAAGAGGCCATTGCCGGCCTAGTGGAGGCAAAGTTCAAGGTGATGAGCATGGAGCAACGCCTCCTATGCGAGCCCCTGCTCATCACCTTGCTCAACAAGGGGGTGATGGGAAAAATTACCCCCAATACTGCAATTTGTGAGGTGGCACAACTGTCCCAACCTCAACCTCCTCCTCCACCTCCACCTTCTTCTTCTGCCCCACCCCCTTCTCCTCCACCTCCACCTTCTTCTTCTGCCCCACCCCCTTCTCCTCCACCTCCTCCTCCACCTTGTTCTTCCGCCCCACCCCCTTCTCCTCCACCTCCACCTCCACCTTGTTCTTCCGCCCCACCCCCTTCTCCTCCACCTCCACCTTGTTCTTCTGTGCCACCCCCTTCTCCTCCACCTCCTCCTCCTCCTGACAGGAGTACCCCTCCAGTGGCCCAGCCTCCAGCCAAACGAAGAAGGAAGGCTGCAGGGAAGGCTTCAGGAAAGGTTGCAGGGAAGGTTGCCAGGAAGACGAGGAAGTGATGGCCTTGCTTCATTGTGGTCGGACAGAAGGCAGCCTGTTGTAGTACCACACACTTGGGACATATATCTCACCTGCTGCTGTTCCTGACCTCTGTGAGGCCAGCATCAGATTGTGCTCAGAAATGTTGGCCTTCTCAAGCTCCCAATTTTAGTGTCCACACAAGGTTGATGTGTGGTCTGGGGTCCCTGGGATGCACAAATGGCAGTAGGTTCTCCAGCGCTGCCTTCTCTTTATTTTATTTGAAACATTAATAAATGTGTCTTTTGTTTAAGTTCATACTTGACTATGTGTATTTGTAAAAATTTAAAATTTAGCTTTGGAGTAAGCAGAGACATTTGACTGACAAAAAAAGGGACAGATAACAACCCCCCTAAAAAATAAAAGAATCTGATTTCCCAAAAAGAGGGTGTAAAATTTAACAACTATATATTAAAATATTCAATGGGAGATCACTATCAAAACATTGCGAAATTAAAATTAACATCAGTTTGAAAAATATAAAAATGTTAAATATTCATAAAAACTTGCACAATATAATACACATAAATCTTCTTAAGAGCAGCATGAAAAAGGTTAAAAAAATATAGTCATAACTCTGTGTGAATATCAGCAGCAAAAGAAGTTCTTTCGTTTTGATTAATGTAACATTCTAAAGAAGATTTCAATGCACAACATTTAAACGATGCAATAATTTCGAGCGTGACGAATGTGCTATCTCCATTACGAAGGCTTGTTTTACCAGAAGATGCGCTCCCGTCTCATACTTGCTTCTGAGCATGCGCGCTTTTGAAAGACTCGTTAAAGCATACACACAAACCATTTTCTCGTCACAAAACAGGCCGACGAGAAACACGACGAGGAAATCTGGAATCCTGATGAGAAAATAGAGAGCAGGTTCTCTATTTTCTCGTCGAGATTCACGGCAATTTTCTCGTCGTAAAACCATACACACGAACGTTTTTCTCGAGAAAAAAGCTCTCGCGGCACTTTTCTTGACGGTTTTGGACGAGAAAATCGGTCGTGTGTACGAGGCTTGACACAAGAAAAAAAAAAGAGAGAAAAGTACTTTTGAAAAGGGGAAGTTTAGCAGTCAATCTGAGATAGATTTAAAGGGGACGTTGAATGCAGGGATATTTTTCTGCAAGTAGGCATTTTACATACCGGGCTTCAGAGTTTGCTGTAGCGGTGCAGGGGTATATGAGTTTTCATGTTTTCAGTGATACGAAATATATCTGAGGAAACGACCTTAAAGGAATAGCCGAGATAGGAGGTTTTAAGCAGTTAAGGAAATTAACGCAGAAGGAGTTTTTGTTTAAGATAAGGAAGCTAGAGTGTCAAAGTCAGGTTTAATTTGGATTATTAGTTAAAAGGTGTTAAAAGAGTTATTGTTGTGTGTAAACTTACCCTGTCTTGTTTGTTTATTGTTGGTTTTTGAAGTTACAATGGGTTGATGCAGGTGGGGTGGTAAAATGGGCAGATCAGAAGGTGGGGGAGGGGGCTGATTCACAGGTGGCATTGGGGCGTGGTTTCTCTACTGCACCAGACATATCTGATGCAGGGGAAGAGGTCTGTAAGACCGAGGCTTCGGGGGAGGCACCCACACCTGCTTGTACAGGAAAAAAGGTTCAACCAAGGGTAAAAAGAGAGAGAGCTGATGGGGAGGCTAGAGCCCTTGAAAGCACCCCGCCTCATGCAAGGAGCGGTCCTGATGCTGGGGTCTCGTGGAACTTTGCGAGATTACGGTACCAGTGATTCACAGAAGTACAGAGATGTCGGTTTATTGGGCAGTGATAAAATTGTCGCTGCTGGGTACGCTGACAGGGGGACATGGTTACAGTTATGGGGGGTCTGGATGGGATGGAGGGAGTCAAGAAATCTTCCTCTTTCCCCCTCGGATCCCCCCCGGATTCCCTATTCGCTCCCTGATTCTCATCCTCTGAGCTGGTGAGTCTGGGGGTGGGGGTTCTGACATCGCCGGTGGAGCGCTGGGATCGCAGCTTCATGGACTGGCCATTTCTGTGTCGATCGGTGAGGGTTCTCGGTGTGTGGGGATCATCGGAGGGAGAACATGTTTAAACACTTCTCCGGCGATTGTCTCTGTTTCATACACTGTTTGTACACTGTGATCAGTGGCGATCCTTGGGGTTGCTGCTGTGTCGCAGTTTCATAGACGGACACCTAAGTAAGGGAAAGTTGTTGTTAATAGAGAGAAATGCTTAATTTTATGTGTATATGAATGTTTGTCTTGTCTTGGAATTCCAGTTTAGAGTATAAGTTGTTTTTTCTTCTGGTACTCATCTGTGTGTGGTGCTTTTGGAGGATGGAATCGCAGATTTGGACAAGGACAAGTTACTCCTATCCAAAATATTGTTTAGCACAATACACAGAGGTACATGTCCGCTTGCTATTTTGCTTCAGCTGGAAGAGGGGATCAAACCACAGACCAGGCCTTCACCACTGTTTTTGTGGAGGGCATACTGCTATATTTGCATTCCATATTCAGCAGGTCGGAGAGACTCGCTGGACTGGAGAGTAAATGTCAAAGGAGAATTTTAATTGAGAAGAGTTATCTATATAGATTTAAAATATGTTATACATGTTGTTGGTAAAATGTTGCAACTATTGTCAGTCTATTCATGAAATGTATTGGGCACATATTAGGCCCATGCCCAATGCATAGTTAATTGGGAACATTAAAAGGGGAGTGTGACACGTCACAGGTAAATTATATGTATGCGCTGGTACCAAAGGTTTTTGTTTTTTTGGGGGGAAATCTGATCAGATACAAATCCTTAGGAGTAGCATTTAAATTTATACATGGGGTGTTTTGATTGTTTCAGTTGGGCTCTGTTTTCCACTGTTGCAGCCCCAAGGTCACGTAATTTGCACTGCAGTGCGATTTCATGCGACCAGTGAAAACTGTGTGGGGGCGGGTCGCACCGAGGTCGGAACAGAGTGGCGCAAGAGCCTTTTTCCGTAATAGTTGCGATTTGGGTCACACCGGTTGGAACGGGGAGCCTTGAAGTCTGACTTTAGGGACTGTTTGGTTGCTTATTCTAGGTTGCCTGTCCTTGCGTTATTGAAATTAAAAGGTGTTTTTTTGGTATCGGCAAATGTGCTATAGATCGGATTGATATAATTGCCCTGGGTCCTGAAGTGTTCAGTAAATGACATTGCTTGTTATAAAGCAAGGGAATGATCATTTGTGTAAATGGGGTTAATTGTGTTTAAGATGTTTTAACATTGATTGTGAATTTTAAAATGTTTGATTTTGTCTTTTTTTGGTTAATACAAGTTTAAGAATATTATAATTACGAGTCCAGAATTCGAAAGTAAATAAAGGGAAGTTATGTATTCCAGACACTATGCCAGATGAATTGTGGTTGATAAAGAAAGAGGAAGTAACTTTAACCACTTCAATACCAGGCACTTATACACCTTCCTGCCCAAACCAATTTTCAGCTTTCAGCGCTGTCCTAATTTGAATGACAATTGCGCGGTCATGCTACACTGTACCCAAACAATTTTTTTTATCAATTTGTTCCCACAAATAGAGCTTTCTTTCGGTGGTATTTGAACGCCTTTGCGATTTTTATTTTTTCCACAACAAATAAAAAAAGAGCGAAAATTCAGGATAACACAACCACTTCCCGGACGTCAATCTCCTATTGACCATGTGGAAAGGAGGGAGTTTGGGACTTTGAATGAAGTTCAAGACATGGTATAGGTATGTTAAAGGAAACACATGTTTTATTGACATGTAATTGGAAATGGTACAGTATCTGGATAGTGGGAGTTGCACACAAAAATACACACATGTCGTGGACACTGAGGACACAGGTTCATATCAACTTGGAAACTCATGACAATATGGCAATACATATTAAACATGGACATCAAGGATACAAAATAATATCAACTGAAATTACACGACAGTGTGGAAAATGGATGGACAGCTCCCATGAATAACACATACATATACATGAATGTGCAATGAAATGGCATGATGTAAAAAGTTGGAAACATGACAATAAATAAATCAGTTGCTGATATGGGAGTGTAGTAGCATCCTATATTGCCCGACGTGTTTCGTGTTGATACACTCATCAGGGGTGGATGCTCCCAAACAGGAGATCTATAAAGATTAAAAATATTTAGTCTAAAATGACACTAGACATAACAGGAAAGGACATATGCCAGTCCTGAAAACTTACATGCCTGGAGTGAATAATGGGGGTGTATGAAGTGTTGGACCAGGGCCAAAGGAGGGTGTCCATCCCGGAAGCTGAGGCAAAGGAACCAGGTGCGGATGGGGCGTGAGCATATGGTTTCCCAAGGGAGAAGATGACCAATCTTGGTACTGCGCCATAATGATGGTGGAGTGAGGAGGACGCCATAGGATCTGTATTGCATAGATAGGGTAAGTATATGGTATACAGGTAACACCAGACATAGTCTGGTGGCATGATCGAATAATGGAAAATTTACCTGGAAGTTTATACAACAGAGATAGAAGATCCATGTGCAGTATGGCGTGCTCCACGTTAGCACAGTGAACACTGTGTGCAGGCGGCATAATATACCCCCCACGCACGCCGCCGCACGTTGGCTCCCACCAACGTCACGCCGGCTTGTCACATGAGAGATGGGGCTCTAGCCGGGCGGTACACACCACCCACCTGATGGCTGACCTCCATGGGTTGTGGCTGCGATGATGGCAATGACGCGTCCCGCGTCATGACGCCAAAATGACGTCACTCGCGGGACACGAAGCGTGGCGTCGATGCACTAAGGATCCCGCCCACTCCCCCGGAACATCCCACCCAATGGGGCGGAAGGAGGGGGTGGAGGGCGGGTATTAAGTAACTGGGATCGAAATACATTGCTGCATAATATTGAGTCCATGGGATACTAAAATGTGATGGGAAAGTTTGTTTGAATAACAGTCAGAATGACTATTCTGGATATTTACCTTTTGAATTTCCATTGTGTCAGTCGTGAAGTGTTAATAATGTAATGTTGTTTATGCATCAATGTTTTGTTTGTTGCTGATGATCAGATATATTTGCAAAGGTGGGAGGTTTTTGGGTTTGGGTAAAATGTTCTCTTCTGAGTCCCGGGGATAGAAGAAACTAAAGGTGTTTAAGTTTTGTTGAAGTTCTGCTATAATACTAGACATGTGCATTCGTTTTCGTCCGAATGCATTTTCGTCCGAAATTCAGCTATTTTCGTTATCGTTTTAACAAACGAAAACGAAAGCACAGAATCCGAAAACCGAAAGATCCGACATAAACAAATGCTTTATTTTCGTTTTCGTTGCTACAACAGTTCGATATAGATAGGAGATTCGACGTGACGCTGACAATAACAATCTGTGTCTATCGAACCTGTGGTCGAATGTGCCTAGCCTTAACTCTATTAGTCCAAGATTATTCTACATAGGAGAGAAAAGATTCGACATTATAGAAAGAAAAGATTCGACGTAGGAGAGAAAGATTCGACATAGGAGAGAAAAGATTCGACATAGGAGAGAAAAGATTCGACATAGGAGAGAAAAGATTCGACATAGGAGAGAAAGATTCGACATAGGAGAGAAAAGATTCGACGTAGGAGAGAAAGATTCGACATAGGAGAGAAAAGATTCGACATAGGAGAGAAAAGATTCGACATAGGAGAGAAAAGATTCGACATTATAGAGAGAAAATATTCGACATAGGAGAGAAAAGATTCGACATAGGAGAGAAAAGATTTGTTATTATAGAGAGAAAAGATTCGACATAGAGAGAAAAGATCACTGCTGGAATTGGGTGGGGGAAGTAAAATAAAAATAAAGTTGATGATGAATGTTATTGGCTGATTGTAACCAAAGAGGAGGAGCAGTAAAATAGCTAGAATGACGAAGATTCGACAAAGCATCGAAAGTTAGAAGATTCGACGGTGCAGCAAAACTGTACGACGCTGCAATCGTACATTTCTGGTCAAATGCATCTGCCCATAGGCTATAGAAGAATTCTAATGTTGGTTGACTAGTAATAGTAATGAATAAATATAATTATTACTAGTCATACAACATTAGAATTCTTCTATAGCTTGTGGGCGGAACATTAGACCGGAAATGTATGATTGCAGCGTCGTACAGTTTCACTGCTCCGTCGAATCTTCTTTGAACATTCGACAGACACCATAAGCCTTCAATGACAGATTCGACCTTAATTAATTCAGATTTTCGGACGAATGCAATTTCTAACGAAAAACTAAATAAATAAAAACGAATTTTGGGAGTAACTAAATAAATTTAATTTTCGGACAAAAACGAAATTCCGAAACAAAATATTTCAGTGTGCACATGTCTATATAATACTGGATTTGAAAAAAGTGTTTAGTTAAATATGTTGAATCTATATAATGAAGACCCTTGCTGAGAAACATTTTTATTCCTGCATGCTTTACTTTATGGTTATAAAGAAAAATTTGCGCTAGGTGCAAATTATTAAAGTGCAATAAATGAATAAATCCCTAAAGGAAAACCTGCTGCTAAACACCAAAAAAAAAAACCCTGATATAAGGTACAACAATATAAATATACAAAAAGGTGTAGCGCTGGATGAGCAAAACTGTGTATGGCTATACAGTGAAAAATATATAATATTGTTCAATCAACGTCTCTGGAGACTCTCCCACTGTGGATGAAGCGTTCCTGCAGAATCATCCTGCCTTCCATGGAGTAAAACATCACTCTACTGAGCCTGTTTTGACCCCCCTGAGAAGGGTGGTCGCAGGCTGTCTGCTAAGCCTTCATTCTTCACCTTGGTGGCGGGATCTTTACTAAGTGTTGGAGCATTTTGCCTATGATTTTCATCGGATACCTGCACTCTGTAGAACTCTTATCATCTTTAAATAGAGGAGAAGATTTCATATATTTTTCACTGACACACATGAACTTTAAATTGTTTATTTGTAGTATTCACTCATGTTTTTGATACTTTTTCTTATATTATATATTTTTCACTGTATAGCCATACACAGTTTTGCTCATCCAGCGCTACACCTTTATGCTTTACTTTATGTTTGAATCAATGAAGAATATTATTTTTAATACCACCAATGGTTAAGGCCTGAATTGATCAGATAGGTTCTGTGATTATTCATGTCGGATGAGGAGTATCCGCCCCAGCCAGCCAGCATTCACCCACAGCCCCATGCACATGAAGAAATGCCCACCCCATTCATACCCTGCCCCATACCCTATCCGGATGAAGAGATGACTACAGCTTTTACATGGAAACCTTCTTTGTTCATCATTGATCGTTCAAACACCATAGGAGGTGCTTAGATGACTAAAGGCGGACTCCTGTTGGAAAATGTTCCTGGGAATGACACCTTGAGGGCTAGCCAGATGACGCACGCCCAAGGTCTACAAAATTCCAGTGAGCATCACAAGAGAGATCCAGATGTGCCAGCCCGAAGACTCAAGTCTAGCCCAATGCATCAGTTGCAGTTTTGTCTATGGATGTCAAGTTCTGTCCTTACAAAGAGGCAGTGTCTGGGGTAGAGAATTCATGTCTGTACATATGGGTGATTACAGAATCGAACCAAAAGTTTTGGGAAAAGTTGAGGAGAATGAGAATTATAATGTGGATTTTTTTTGCATTTCCTTTTCCTTCCTTCTTACGATTTAATGGACATTCGGAAGCCATACAAGAGATTTTCTTTTTGTGTATTTTTTGGGACTATTTTTTATTTGGCCGAACGGCTATCATGCTCCTCCTATTTGCTTTTATGAACTGTCACACCCCTGTCATGCCTCTTTCCCCTTTGTCTTCCATGGACACTTGCTATGCAGCTGAGATTATGTGTTTGTTGTTTTTCTATTTTTGCATGTTTAGTGTGCTGGTCCGGGTGAGGGTCGGGGGCATATTGGGATTGTTGTTGTAGTATGCCCAGGACGTGCTCGACCAATTTAGTGTGTAGGATGTCTTGAATCTGCAGCTGTTGGATAATGTTTGGAGGGATGCTGGCATGAGCACTGTACTATACATGTATTGGTTCACATGTCATCCGCCAGCCTCTGTGTTTTGGGGGGAGCATTTAAGGTTTTATGTGGCCCACCCGATAACACCACTAATAACACACTCATTAGACATAGAGGGAGTGTGTATTCAGAGTCTGAGGGAACTCCACAGTGTTTGACACCTTGGATCGTGCCCTGGATCACACTATATATCCTTTCATGCATACCTCTGACCTCCATACTGAGATGGCAGGGCTACTCTCACAGCTTTCCCTTGCAGAATTCTCTGAGGGTAACCAACGGGTCCTTAGCAGACAGCCACTAGCCTTGAGCACATTTGTTGTGGAAGGACATGCCATCCATGGATTCCGAGGGATCCCAAGGGATGGTGTTACTTGGCCTCATTGGTTCCAATAATGGGAATTCTCGGGGACAGTGGGGGATGTCACTTGCTCAGGGCTGGTGTTCATCCTAAAATGCCCCCTCAAACACCGTTATGCCAGGGCATTGTTTTTTGGAAAAGGACATGACCTGGGCATGGTTCCCCTCGGGAACCGGAGGGGGTATTGACATGATGAAAAGACTAAATAATTACTTGGGGGCCCCTGGGTAACGTGGGAGGGTTTGGTTTTAAATGTAGTATTTTCCTGGATCAAGGATATTGCTGTGTGTGTTATAGTGATTTTGCTCCTGGTATTATTTCTGTGTGCCTGCTTCGGGTTTGTTATGTGTGTGTCACAATGCGGAGAAGTCAGTCACCTTCATCACCTTCGTGACCTTCGTGTCTGAAAGAGGGGATTGTAGTAATATGTCCGAACCATGATGAGGCCATCTTTTATGGTTTCATGTTCGGTAACTTGGTTTAAGTTGCTGGTTTAAGTTTTAGGCTGTGTATTTTGCAAAGTACAATTGCATGCATAAAATATAGCTTGGATGAGCAGTTTTACTCTGTACCCTCTAGATGAAGAAATTATGGCTCAATGTGTCTGGGCCACCTTCCTGTGTAATGAGACATGGAATAGGGAAGTAGGGCCCATGACTATGAATCATAAGGCCAGATGTTTTGATCACTCAGAGTGAACTATGTCTGCCATCTTTGAGAGGTCAATTATCTAAGTATCTAAGTATGTAATGATATTAAATGTACACCCCTGTATTAACCACGCCCTCTTTACCTCCTGTGATTGGTTGATGATATTTGTATAAAACATCTGTTCCCTCCCCAAATTAAAGCAGATATCTTTTGGATACAGACACTGGCTCATCTTTCTTTGTGTCCACCAAGAAGCTATCTCCTCAGTACTGAGAGGGTCTTGTGAGTGTGGTAATTGCTGTGATTATACCTAGCTGGTCTTTGTCAGTTATACGGAAATACCTTTTTAATTCCCTACAGTACCTTCCATGCCATGTTGCCAGTCTGACTGTCTCCTTGATGTACTTTGATCCTTCCAGTTCCAGCGGCTCCTGCAACAGCCTGCGCCTCTCGCCCATCCTCTGTCACAGCTCTGTGCCCCTAGTCAGCCTGTCCTCTGGCTCCGGGCCTCACGTTTGAGCAGAGAGGAAGTTGGAGCAGTCCATGCTCTAGAGGTCAAGGAGGAGGCAGTGCCGTGGTGGAGCTCTTCTTCCGAATCCCGGGCTCTCAGACTTATCTGCGCTCGGCTGGCCCCTCGCTAATCACGGCCCTGTGGCGATGGATGCCCAGCTGCCCGCACCGCCCCAAGGGTGCTGCTAATTGCTGCCAGCTTCCGCGCCACCAAAGACAGTTCTGGTGCTAGACAGCTGGGTAGAGGATGAGGCGCACTGACAAAATCCAGGTGCCCTCTCCTCACACAGAAGGTAGCACACAGGTTAAAATGACAAAAAAAAAAGATATCCAAAGCCTTGAATATGCCAGTCAGTACTGTTCAATCACTTAATAAGAAGTGTAAAATTTGTGTATCTCTTGATACCAAGCCAAGGTCAGGTAGATCAAGAAAGATTTCAGCCACAACTGTCACAGGAACTGTTCAGGATACAAAGAAAAGCCCACAGGTAACCTCAGGAAAAATACAGGTGTCTCTGGAAAAAGATGGTGTTGTTTGTTTTTAAGGAGCACAATACTGTCTTTGAACAAAAAATAGCTGCAGGGTCAAGTTGCCAGAAAGAAGCCTTTACTGTGCAAGTTTCACAAAAAGCCTGGTTACAATATGCCCAACAACACCTTGACATGCCTCATTGGCTTTTTTTGTGGCATTGGCACAGTAAAGGCTTCCTTCTGGCAGCTCAACCATGCAGCAAGTATCGTTGAATTGTGCTCCTTAAAAACAACCACATCATCTTTTTGGAGAGCAGCCTGTATTTCTCCTGAAGTTACCTGTGGGTTTTTCTTTGTATCCTGAGCAATTCTTCCGCCAGTTGTGGCTGCAATCTTTCTTGGTCTACCTGACCTTGGCTTGGTATCAAAAGAGCCCCTAATTTTCCACTTCTTAATAAGTGATTAAACAGTACTGACTGGCATATTCAAGGATTTGGATATCTTTTTATATCCTTTTCTATCTTTGTAAAGTTTCATTACCTTGTTACACAGGTCTTTTGACTGTTCTTTTCTACCTCCTCATGGCTCAGTGTCTAGCCTGCTTAGTGCATCCATGTGAGCACTATGAGAGCTAATAAACTCATTGACTATTTATACACCAACACTAATTGTGATTTAAAAAAACACACGTGGGAAATTAACCTTTAATTGCCATTTTAACATGTGTGTGCCACCTTCTGTGTCTGTACCAAGGCCAAACATTCCAGGGTATGTAAACTTCTGATCAGGGCAATTTGAGTCATTTATGTTACCATTTGATTTCAAAAGGATCCAAAAAACTATGTGATAATAATTGCTTCATGTGATTGCTATCCTTAACCCAGGGCTCGACAATCCCCGGGCGCCAGGTCGCCATTGCGACTAGAATTAGCGACCTGGCGCCTGGGGCAGCACAGCTGGGGTATCCTGTGTCTCCGTGAACCCCCCCCCCGCGCCGCGCGATCGCGTCAGGCCGGCCGGTAATTTGCGGCCTTCTGCAGGCCTATGCTTCCTTCTGTGATCAGGCGCCATCTTGTGGTGGCCGTTGGTATGACATACAACCAGCAATGCTAATGGACCTTCCCCTGTCTGTTTCCACTGCCCCATCTCCTTCCCTCTAATTACAACCCCCAAACATTATATATATTTTTTATTCTACCACCCTAGAGAATAAAATGGCGGTCATTGCAATACTGTCTGTCACACTGTATTTGCGCAGCGGTCTTACAAGCGCACTTTTTTTGGAAAAAATACACTTTTTTTTTTAAATTAAAAAATAAGACAACAGTAAAGTTAGCCCAATTTTTTTTTTATATTGTGAAAGATAATGTTACGCTGAGTAAATTGATACCCAACATGTCACGCTTAAAAATTGCATCCGCTCATGGAATGGCGACAAACTTTTACCCTTTAAATCTCCATAGGCGACGTTTAAAAAATTCTACAGGTTGCATGTTTTGAGTTACAGAGGAGGTCTAGGGCTAGAATTATTGCTCTCGATCTACCAATCGCGGCAATACCTCACGTGTGGTTTTAACACCGCTTTCATATGCGGGCGCTACTCATGTATGCGTTCGCTTCTGTGCGCAAGCTCGGCGGTACGGTGCGCGTTCCTGGCTCCTAACTTTTTTAGCTGGCTCCTAGATTCCAAGCAAATTTGTCAAGCCCTGCCTTAACCACTTCAATACAGGGCATTTTCTCCCCCTTCCTGCCCAGGCCAATTTTCAGCTTTCAGAGCTGTAACATTTTGAATGACAATTGTGCGGTCATGTACCCAAATTAAATTTTGATAATTTTTTTCCCCACAAATAGAGCTTTCTTTTGGTGGTATTTGATCCCCTCTGCTTTTAATTTTTTTGCGCTATAAACAAAAAAAGACCAACAATTTTGAAAAAAACACAATATTTTTAAATTTTTGCTATAAAAAAATATCCAGTTTTAAAAAAAAAAATTCCTCAGTTTAGGCCGATATGTATTCTTCTACATATTTTTGGTAAAAAAATTGCAATAAGCGTATATTGATTGGTTTGCGCAAAAGTTATAGCGTCTACAAAATAGGGGATAGATTTATGTCATTTTTATTATAATTTTTATTTTTTTACTAGTATTGGTGGCGATCTGCGATTTTTATCGTGACTGCGACATTGCGGCGGACACATCAGACACTTTTGACACTATTTTGGGACATATATAAAGCGATCAGTGCTATAAAAATGCACTGATTACTGTATAAATGCCACTGGCAGGGCAGGGGTTAACACTAGGGGGTGATCAAGTGGTTAAATGTGTGTCCAAGGGAGTGATTCTAACTGTGGGGGGAGGGGACTGATGAGGGGAGGAGATCGATCGGTGTTTCTATATACAAGGAACATACGATCGGTTCTCGTCTCCCCTGACAGGATGTGGATCTGTGTGTTTACACACACAGATCCACGTCCCTGCTCTGTGATGAGCAATCGCGTGCGCTCTTTACAATGCCGGCAAGCCGAGGACGTCATATGACGGCCGCCCAGGGGGAAAGAGGGTTCCTGCGGCGGTCATATTAAAATGGGGTGGATGGCAAGTGGATAAATAAAAGACAGTTTTTTGACATGATCAATCATATTTTTTATATTAATGCCAAAATTTCACAATTTCTGCCAGGGTATGCAAAATTTAAAAATAACAAAACAGTAAAGTTAGCCCAATTGTTTTGTATAATGTGAAAGATGCTGTTACGCCGAGTAAATAGATACCTAACATGTCATGCTTTAAAATTGCGCACACTCATGGAATGGCACCAAGCTTCGGTACTTAGAAATCTCCATAGGCGACGCTTTAATTTTTGTTACAGGTTACTATTTTCGAGTTACAGAGGAGAGTCAATGAGTCTAGACAGTGCTAGAATTGTTGCTCGCACTCTACCTCACATGTTGGGTTTGAACTGTGTTTACATATGTGGGATGGACTTACATGCGTGTTCGCTTCTGAGCACGAGCTACCGGGGACAGGGGCGTTTTACTTTTTTTTTTTTATGAATTTTTTATGAATTTTTTTTATCTTGACACTTTTTTTTACATTTTTTTTTTTGGATCACTTTTATTCCCTTTTACAAGGAATGTAAACATCCCTTGTAATAGGAATCATTGTTACCGGTCCTCTTTATGGAGAGATGCGGGGTCAATAAGACCCCACATCTCTCCTCCAGGCTGGAAAGCATGAGATCGGTGAAAAAAAATTCACCGATCTCATGCTGACAGCCGCAATTACGGCTTTGTTTACTTCCGGGGACCGGGCGTGACATCACAACGTCGCGCCCAGGACTCAGACGGTCATAGAGATGACCGGTGACCATCTGGTCACCGGAAATCTCTATCGGCGTGAGATGGCGCCGGCCGATTAGTTCTCCGGGCCCCTGATGGCACAGGAGAGCCCGGATAAGCACCGGATGGCGGCGGGTGGGGGGTGTCCGCTCCCGCCGCCTATAAGAACGATCAATCAGCGGAACTGCTGCTATGATCGTTCTTATGGTGTGAAGAATCGCTGGTAGAAAAGAATGATATCTAAATGATGCCTGTAGCTGCAGGCATCATTCATATATGCCCGCTGAAAGTCAATCACGTCATATGACGTCCTTGGTGGACAAGTGGTTAAATTGGGACTAATTCGCAAATATCAGCTGTTAAGACAATGAATACTTTGATCAGCAGTATGTATTGTATAACACAACTTAGAAAGTGCAGTGGCCATGTGTAGGTAACATTCAACACAGCTTACAAAATGTAATAGTCCTGAGTTTGTAAGATACAGCACAGCTAAGAATGTGTATTTGTTTTCATAATGTAATTTACAGGACAGTTTACAGAGTACAGCAGTATGCTGTAAAAAGTGCACCAAAACTTACAGAATGCAGTGTTCAGAAGTATGTAATGTACAGCACAGCTTTTGGCGTGCACTGGTCAGAAGTACAGTGCCTTGCGAAAGTATTCGGTCCCCTTGAACTTTTCATCCTTTTGCCACATTTCAGGCTTCAAACATAAAGATATAAAATTTAAATTTTATATCCTTATGTTTGAAGCCTGAAATGTGGCAAAAGGATGAAAAGTTCAAGGGGGCCGAATACGTTCGCAAGGCACTGTATGTCAGGGGAATGCACTGTGAAGATTAGTCACTGTATTGCCCCCTTGTATTGGTGATCGGTGTAGGGCATCTGGTGGTAATTAAAATTTTGCTTTAGGGATCAGTGATGAAGTACTCTCTTCCACTGGAAGTAAATAATTAGGTGACCGTTTTGTTCATGATTAGTGGTGGAGTGCCCTCTTTTACATGTGGTCAGTAGTAGGTTCTCCCTTATATGACTGGTTAGCGTTGAGTAAGTGACTCCATTTTATGCTGGTCAGTGATAACCTATTCTTTTTGTTGGTTGCTGGTCCTCAGTGAGTGCCCCCCTTCATTGCTGGTCATGTATGAGTCTCCTCTTTCATTGATAGTTAGTGATGACCGTTTTTGTTTTGTTGGTGATCAGTGGTGAGTGCCATTTTTTGTGGTAGTTAGTGATAAGTGCCCCAACTTTTATTAAAATTTCCTTATACTTATCTGAAGAAGAAAAAGCTCCACAGGTTTTGTCCTCCTGGCTTTGCTGAATGATGTTGGTGCCAGAACTATAGAGTTACATTTTGGTGGAATATCAATCCACTCAGCACTACCTGCTTTGCTGAGTGCCATTACTTGCTGGTATATCACTCAACAGTAAAATACAATAGGATAACAACATACAGGTTAATACTTTTATAGATAACTTGACATGAATATATCACTATACAAACAAACAAGAAATAGTAAACAAATATAAGTAACTGAAACTAGGACTAATTCATATTTCACTGTTGAGTAGCAAAAAGTAAGCAGCAATGAACAAAAGTCCAACTCAATGGCATTACTTTCATAGCTGGTGTTTGTTCCATGTGATGCCCTAGGAGAGAGAGAGAGAGAGAGAGAGAGAGAGCATTTGGATGATCCAGAAGAGGATTGGGAGAATGTCATATGGTCAGATGAAACCAAAGTAGAACCGTTTGGTAGAAACACAACTCATCGTGTTTGGAGGAGAGAGAATGTGTCATGGAAACCCTGTCAGGAACAGACGCCCTGGACTTCCTGGTTCCCGCCCCCACAGGTGACGCCCGAAGGGCTATTTAAACTCCTCACTTGCAGACAGTCCCTGCTGTCTGCTCTACAGCGTTTATCCCAAGTGACCTGATCTGCCTTGTTTACCTGTATCTGACCCGGCTTCCTGTGACCCTCCTGCTATCTGCCTGTACCTGACCATCGGCCTGTTTTCTGACTTCGGTATTGCCTGATCCTTTTGTACCTCGCTGCCTGCCAGTTTACCCGACCCCGGCTTGTCTGACGATCCTGCCTGACCTTGGCTCTTGTTCACCTGCTGCTGCCTAGTGGTTCCAGTTTACCTGCTGTGCCTCCCGGTCCGGGTCATCTGCTGAGTTCCTGGTTCCTGTCTGCTCATCTGCTGGTTCCTGTCTGCTCATCTGCTGGTTCCTGTCTGCTCATCTGCTGGTTCCTGTTCACCTGCTGCTGCCCAGTGGTTCCAGTCTACCTGCTGTGCCTCCCGGTCCGGGTCATCTGCTGAGTTCCTGGTTCCTGTCTACTCACCTGCTGCAGTTCCTGGTTCCTGTCTGCTCATCTGCTGGTTCCTGACTGCTCATCTGCTGGTTCCTGTTCATCTGCTGCTGCCCAGTGGTTCCAGTCTACCTGCTGTGCCTCCCGGTCCGGGTCATCTTCTGAGTTCCTGGTTCCTGTCTACTCACCTGCTGTAGTTCCTGGTTCCTGTCCACTCACCTGCTGTAGTTCCTGGTTCCTGCCTCCTCACCTGCTGGTTCCTGATCACCTGCGGTAGTTCTTGATCCTGCCAGGCACTCATACCCCTTCCACCTCCGTGCTTCCTGTTATACCACCAGGGGCCGCCGGTGGGAGCCGTAAGGGAGGCCTCCCTCTGCTAACCGGGCTCGTCACCGTCAGGTACGTGACAGTAGCAGACAGCCATGTCTGAGTCCGAGCAGGGAGCCTCACCTATGGAGGAACTATGCCGACACCTGGCGGGACTGACCGAGGCCGTTAAGAGCCTCCAGCAAGGCTACACTCACCTGGAAGGACAAGTGCGGGCCCTCACCAACCCCGATGGAGCTCAAGGGGGTCCACGTGCCTCCACTTCTTCGCCGGGGCAGGAGCTGCGCCCACGGTGGTCATGCTTCCCCCTGAACCCAGGGTCCCTACACCCGAAAGATTCTCCGGGGACCGGAGCAAGTTCAGGGCTTTCCGGAACTCTTGTGAGTTGTACTTTGTCTTACAGCCCCGCACCTTTTCCTTAGAAGCTACCAAGGTGGGCTTTGTAATTTCGCTGCTTTCCGGAGACCCACAGAACTGGGCCCACCGCCTGCTAGAATGCAAAGATGCGTCCTTGGACAGCCTTACACTTTTTTTTGACGCCATTGCCCAATTGTACGAGGACCCTCAGCTCTCGGTCACTGCAGAGAACGCCCTGCGGACCCTTTAGCAGGGACGCAGAGCAGCGGAAGACTATGTAGCTGAATTCAGGCGCTGGAGTGCAGACACCAGCTGGAATGACGCTGCCCTCCGTCACCAGTTTCGTATAGGCCTTTCTGACCCCCTGAAGGACGAACTGGCTAGGGTAGGAATACCAGAAAATTTGAACCTACTGATCGATCTGACAATTCAGATCGACCGACGCCTGAGGGAACGGAGGGTTGAGAGGGCCACGGGCTTCACCCGGCCGACCTGGATGCTTCCCCAGGTCCCCAGTCATCCGCACCCGGCTTCTGCAGCACCCTTGACCCCCTCGTACGATGCTCCTGAACCCATGCAGCTTGGGGTCCTCTGCCCTTCCCTTACTCCGGAGGAACGCCAACGCCGACGCGCACACAACCTGTGCCTGTACTGCGGGGAGCCCGGTCACTTCGTTAGGAACTGTCCCCTGAAGTTCCGTAAGTGCTTGTCAGTATTCCCTGCTGTGATCAACCCTCAGACTAAATCCTCCTCTCACTTCGCTCTTTCTATCTCCCTGCAGCTCCCAGGAAGGACCCTGCAAGTCGTCGCAATTATTGACTCTGGGGCTTGTAGTTGCTTCATGGACTCAACTTTTGCCCGTACTCAACTTATTCCTCTACTTCCCAAGACCCATGGACTACGGGTTCACCTGGCTGATGGGTCCCTTATCAAGTCGGGGCCCGTGGTCGAAGAGACGGCTCCCCTACCTGTCACTGTCTTCTCCTCTACCGGGGTGCACCGAGAATATCTACGGCTGGATATTATCTCCTCTCCACTGTTCCCCATAATTCTCGGTATGCCCTGGCTACAAGCCCATAATCCTACCATTAACTGGGTCATGGGGGTGATCACGTTTCCTTCCTCCTACTGCCAACGGTCCTGTGGCTCACACAAACCCCCTGGGCCTGCCACCTTAATGTGTACCGACACTGAGGCCGGAATACGTCAGGCCATCCCTGACGCTTACCTGGACTTTCTCGATGTGTTTAGTAAACAGGGGGCAGAGACACTACCACCCCACCGAGCCTACGACTGCCCCATTGATCTACTTCCCGGAGCAGCTATTCCTTTCGGTAGGATTTTCCCTTTAACGGAGGTGGAACAGGGGGCCCTGAAGGACTACATCGATGAGAACCTTTTAAAGGGGTTCATTCGCCCCTCTACGTCGCCAGCAGGCACAGGCATTTTCTTTGTAGAAAAGAAGGACCATACCCTCAGGCCATGTGTGGACTACCGTGAACTAAATAAGGTCACCATTAAAAATCGTTATCCTCTTCCTCTGGTACCAGAGTTGTTCCAAAGATTGGGAGCTGCCGTTATTTTTACTAAGCTTGACCTCCGGGGAGCCTATAACCTGGTCCGAATCAAGGAGGGCGATGAGTGGAAAACCGCCTTCTGCTCCCGGTTCGGACATTTCGAATATTTAGTGATGCCCTTCGGGCTGTGCAATGCCCCTGCCACCTTCCAGTATTTAATTAATGATGTTCTTCGGGACTTTTTAGATCTCTTTGTGATTGCTTATTTAGATGACATACTAATCTTCTCTTCCTCCCTTGACTCTCATCGCAGGCATGTCAGAAGTGTGTTAGACCGGCTTCGGCAGCATAAACTATATGCGAAGGCTGAGAAATGCTAGTTTGAGCGGGAGAGCATAGCATTTCTGGGATTAATCATCTCTGGCGAAGGCATCAGGATGGACCCACAGAAGATCACCGCAATCTTGGACTGGCCAGCGCCAGTGGATAAGAAGGGAAACCAACGGTTCGTTGGATTCGCCAACTTTTATCGTAAATTCATCCGGGGGTTCTCCGCCATCATTGCACCCATTACTCAGCTAACCAAGCAAGGTACCCGCTTCCACTGGTCCCCTGAGGCCCAAAAGGCCTTTGAGGATCTCAAAGGGCTCTTCACCTCTGCATCCATCTTAAAACACCCAGATTCCTCCCTACCATTTGTACTTGAGGTAGATGCTTCTGAGGTTGCAGTAGGGGCAATATTGTCACAGAGGCAAGGAACCAAAGCTTTGCTTCATCCGGTGGCTTTCTTTTCTCGCAAATTATCTGCGGCAGAAAATAACTATGACGTGGGAGACCGGGAACTCTTGGCGATTAAGTCCGCCCTGGAAGAATGGAGGTACTTACTTGAAGGTGCTGCTCACCCGATCTTAGTATTCACCGACCATAAGAACTTAGAGTACCTGAAAACTGCAAAAAGACTAAAACCACGACAAGCCAGATGGGCCCTGTTTTTTTCCCGGTTCTCCTTCCATGTGACATACCGCCCCGGTGCCAAGAACACTAAACCTGACGCCTTGTCCCGAATGTTTCATGGATCCAAAGAACTCTCCTCACCCGATACAATCCTCGCTCCTGGGAATTTTCTCCTACTTCAGGAGGACCTACTCTCCCGGATCAGACAAGCCACCACTAGACAGGAACCCTCTCCTGAACTGGATCTGCAAACCAAGGATGGATTACTCTGGCACCAAGACAGGATATTCATACCAGAAGAACTAAAGATAACCGTGCTAGAGCTCTGCCACGATCATGCCCTTGCCGGGCACTTTGGCGTGGCTAAGACCACTGAGTTGGTACAACGTACCTTCTGGTGGCCTCGACTACGCGAGGATTGCAGGAGGTTCGTGGAGTCCTGTACTACATGTACCCGGAATAAAGGGTCCAGATCCAAAGCCTGGGGACTACTGAAGCCCTTACCCGTTCCAGAGAGACCGTGGAAAATGCTTTCTATCGACTTCATAGTTGAACTCCCCCCGGCTGAGAATCACACCACCATCTTTGTGATTGTGGACCGTCTGTCCAAGATGGCACATTTTGTTCCTATGAGAGGGACCCCCTCGGCCCCGGAAACTGCACAAATGTTCATTAAAGAAGTCGTCAGGCTCCACGGGGTACCTGCTAATATAGTCTCCGATCGGGGGGTACAATTTACCTCCCGGTTCTGGAGGTCCCTCTGCAAGACTCTGGGAATAGAGCTATCATTCTCTTCGGCTTACCACCCTCAAACCAACGGACAGACTGAGAGAACAAATCAGACCCTCGAGCAATATTTGCGTTGTTTCTCCTCCTTTGCTCAGAATGACTGGCTCTCCCTGCTTCCGCTAGCGGAGTTCTCCTACAATAACTCCATCCACTCCGCAACTAACCAGACCCCATTTTTTGCGAACTTCGGGTTTCACCCCACATTTCTGCCCAACTCTCTCCCTGAGTGCTCAGTGCCCGCAGTTCTGGAAAAAGTGAATTTCTTCTCCTCTAACAACCAGCTTCTACGCGAAGCCATGGCAAGAACTCAGGAGTATAACAAGACGGTCTACGACAGGAGGAGACGGGGTGAATTAGCGCTGGCACCGGGCGACCAAGTATGGCTTTCCACCATCAATCTAAGATTGGCTTGCCCGTCCAAGAAATTGGGCCCCAAGTTTCTAGGGCCTTTTCCTATCAAAAGGAAAATCAACGAGGTGGCCTACGAGCTGGAGCTCCCCGACTCCCTGAGTGTCCACCCTGTTTTTCATGTTTCTCTATTGAAACCGTCAGTCTCCAACCCATTCCCAGGTCGGACCCCGACTCGCCCTGATCCCGTCATCATAGACGGGGAACAGGAATTCGAGGTAGAAGCTATTTTAGACGCACGAAGAAGAAATAGCCAGAGTAAATTTTTAATAAAATGGAAGGGTTACGGACCAGAGGAGAACTCCTGGGAACCCGAAGAGAACATTCACGCCAAAGACCTGATACAAGCCTTCAGGAGGTCTCACCCCGAGAAGTTTGCTCCTAGGGGCATCCGGAGGCTGCCCCTTGGGGGGGGCAACGTCATGGAAACCCTGTCAGGAACAGACGCCCTGGACTTCCTGGTTCCCGCCCCCGCAGGTGACGCCCGAAGGGCTATTTAAACTCCTCACTTGCAGACAGTCCCTGCTGTCTGCTCTACAGCGTTTATCCCAAGTGACCTGATCTGCCTTGTTTA
This sequence comes from Rana muscosa, assembly GCA_029206835.1. Lineage (NCBI taxonomy): Eukaryota > Metazoa > Chordata > Amphibia > Anura > Ranidae > Rana > Rana muscosa. Next base: position 600,252,963 of record CM055122.1, on the reverse strand, counting down.
CCTGTATCTGACCCGGCTTCCTGTGACCCTCCTGCTATCTGCCTGTACCTGATCATCGGCCTGTTTTCTGACTTCGGTATTGCCTGATCCTTTTGTGCCTCGCTGCCTGCCAGTTTACCCGACCCCGGCTTGTCTGACGATCCTGCCTGACCTTGGCTCTTGTTCACCTGCTGCTGCCTAGTGGTTCCAGTTTACCTGCTGTGCCTCCCGGTTCGGGTCATCTGCTGAGTTCCTGGTTCCTGTCTGCTCATCTGCTGGTTCCTGTCTGCTCATCTGCTGGTTCCTGTTCACCTGCTGCTGCCCAGTGGTTCCAGTCTACCTGCTGTGCCTCCCGGTCTGGGTCATCTGCTGAGTTCCTGGTTCCTGTCTACTCACCTGCTGCAGTTCCTGGTTCCTGTCTGCTCATCTGCTGGTTCCTGTCTGCTCATCTGCTGGTTCCTGTTCATCTGCTGCTGCCCAGTGGTTCCAGTCTACCTGCTGTGCCTCCCGGTCTGGGTCATCTTCTGAGTTCCTGGTTCCTGTCTACTCACCTGCTGTAGTTCCTGGTTCCTGTCCACTCACCTGCTGTAGTTCCTGGTTCCTGCCTCCTCACCTGCTGGTTCCTGATCACCTGCGGTAGTTCTTGATCCTGCCAGGCACTCGTACCCCTTCCACCTCCGTGCTTCCTGTTATACCACCAGGGGCCGCCGGTGGGAGCCGTAAGGGAGGCCTCCCTCTGCTAACCGGGCTCGTCACCGTCAGGTACGTGACAGAATGCTGAGTTGCAACCAAAGAACACCATACCTACTGTGAAGCATGGGGTGGCAACATCATGCTTTGGGGCTCTTTCTCTGCAAAGGGAACAGGACGACTGATCCATGTACATGAAAGAAAGAATGGGGCCATGTATCGTGAGATTTTGAGTGCAAACCTCCTGCCATCAGCAAGGGCATTGAAGATGAAACGTGGCTGGGTCTTTCAGCATGACAATGATCCCAAACACACCGCCCGGGCAACGAAGGAGTGGCTTCGTAAGAAGCATTTCAAGGTCCTGGATTGGCCTAGCCAGTTTCCAGATCTCAACCCCATAGAAAACCTTTGGAGGGAGTTGAAAGTCCGTGTTGCCCAGCGAAAGCCCCAAAACATCACTGCTCTAGAGGAGATCTGCATGGAGGAATGGGCCAAGATACCAGCAACAGTGTGTGACAACCTTGTGAAGACTTACGGAAAAGGTTTGACCTCTGTCATTGCCAATAAAGGATATATAACAAAGTATTGGGATAAACTTTTGATATTGACCAAATACTTATTTTCCACCATAATTTGCAAAAAAAATTTTTTCCAAATCAGACAATGTGATTGTCTGGATTTGTTTCCACATTTTGTCTCTCATAGTTGAGGTATACCTATGATGACAATTACAGGCCTCTCTCATCTTTTTAAGTGGGAGAACTTGCACAATTGGTGGCTGACTTAATACTTTTTTGCCCCACTGTATATATAAATATAATCTTATTATGTAGATATATCTGCACAGAAACAAGTGATTTAGTTTACAATTAGGATATTTTTAAAGCTCTTACCTTTAGCAGCAGATTTCTGTATTTCTAGAATAATATTGCTTGTACATACTGGAGGGAGAAGGGGAGGAGAGGTTTACATAAATAGGGGGTGGCAACTTGCTCTGACACTGGAGAGAAAAGGAAACATGAAACAAAACCTATTATACTGCTTGTGCAGCACTGAGCTTGTGCGAGATTTGCAAGCCTGAAATCCAGGAAGACATACAGTCTGGCTTCAGAGGCCCACACTTAAGATGGCCACAGCCTATTTCTAGTTTATAAACTTTCTAAATGCTGTAATAACCTAACAAAACGGACCTTAGTTTACAGACTAACTTTACTAGTGTAGCGCTACCCCCAGTTAAGAGAGCCGCTGGATTTATTTTCGGGCCCTGTGTACAGCACCACCAACCCCCGGCAATCTGCTCGACCCACCCTGGCACAGCTAGTCTAGGGGTTATATTTTTATCATAATCAATTGGTATTGTAAAGGCACCCTCTTTACAGTAAGACAACACACAAATGTTAAAGATTAAATATAACAGTTTTACTTTGGTTGAAAAAAAGGCTTAAGCAGAATATAATACACACAACCGGCTTGCAGAGCCCTGCAGCAATCAATATAGCAAACAATAATGGCGCTGCGCGGTAATCCACCAAGCGTAGCTATTATGGTATACATGCCCTGTGGCGCACTAAACAATATCCTATCTCCCCACCCTGGCCAGGCCTGACCCAGAATAAATCTCAGTCCTTCCTATAGGGATTTCTTCGCATGCAAACTTTCAGTGGTGCACTTGATGAATAGTATTTGTAATCCACAAACTGGCAATCACTAAGAACACTATGCTGGGGGGACACTTCAACTCTGTCCTGCTACCGGTCCCCCAGTGGAACAACAAGCAAACAATCGGTGAGCCATGGCAGTCTATAGGCCTAGAATCTGTAAAGTCTATTTGATTGAGCAAGTGCTCGCTCACCACTCTGGGCGCGATCCCAGCCCGGGACTTCCACCTGCTGTGTCTCCGCACACAGTGTCTGCAATGATCGGGTCCCCGATCCAACTGATGTCCTCACTCGACCAGTCTGGTGCCACCCAGGCTCCGCAGCAGGGTGGAAGGCTCTTTGGAAGTTGCGCAAGGCCCAGGCTTCAGGCCTTGCACTGCAGCAGATCCGCACAGGAAGAAACTCTTGCTTGCAGCGCGGTGTCCAAAGAGGCCGAGCTCCGCCTCGCCTCCTCCTTAAATAACCCCTCCCCTGAGTCTCTGCGGTGGCCAACTGGGGTTCTGGGTAACGTAGTCCCGGGGCCTTAAAGGAGACCCCGCTACACTAGAATACATTAAGCTTGTGTATTATAGGGGTATTTTTTTATTTTTATTTTAATTTCGGCCGGAACACCACTTTAAGCAAAATCCAGAGACTCTGTTTGCTGACTTCACCAGTATTGAAAATGACAGAAAGAAAACCGATTTGTTATTCTATACTGAGAATACAGAAGCCTGGCATACAGCTTTCTGTAAATATTACAAGTGTAGCGGGGTATTGCTTTAAACATAAAATTTAACCAGGGGGCGGGCCGGAGATCGGTCTCTTTGGATACCGCCCGCCCAGCAAGTGGAACTCTGTGCTGAGTCTGCTGAGAGTACAGGGCCTGAAACCTAGGCCTGTATTATTCCAAAGAGCCTTCCGTACCCACGAGGAGCCTGAGGGACGTTGCATCCTGCTGTTGTTCTGCTACTACCAGGAGGACCGAAGACCCGGGTGTCATGGAATCTGTGTACCAAGAAACAGCAACGGAAGATATGGACACGGACTGTTCCGTTTGGGTGAGAGAGCACTTGCTCATGAGAATAATACAGGATCTTTAGACCCAGTAACTGTTGTTCGGGACTAACGTTAGTGTTTGCAGTTGCACGCTGGAGGGACAGTGCATTGGATGACGCTAGTAGACTTATTCTGGGTCACCAAGTTATCAAATTCCTTTATTCTTGTGGATTACAAATCGTTCCAGAAGTGCACCACCGTTTGCTAGCGAAGATCTTTCTCTGCAGAACTTTCACATAGTACAGTCAGGCCTGACTTAGTAGTAGTGACATTGCTGGGGGCCATCTTGCACACGAGGGGGAAGAGCTGCAGCGGGGTCCGTTAGTTTCTTGTCACAGGATTGCGTATCTGTCTGTTTGCTAAAATACTCTTTCATTGCAAGGCTCTGCATATGTTTATGTGTACTGTTTTACCTGCTTAACCATTATTCCCACTAAAGTACCAGGGTTAAGTATACCAGTCGTTTGTGTCATTTACTGTGCAGAAGAAACGGTTAGTGATAGCTATACCATACTGCTGTGTGTCTTTATTGTGGGATTGTGCTGCCAAGAGTCACAGGTTACACAATCCTATCATCCCCTACTAACTGTGACAAGAGAGGTTAGAGACAATTGCTGGGGGTTGACAGCGAGTGTTACAGGGCCCGAAAAATCATACCAGCGGCCCTCTTAGCTGGGAGTAGCGCTACACAAGAATATTACAAAGGGAGGTATCTGCAAGGGCAGACAGATTAAGGTCAGAGATGAGGAAGAAAACCGTGTGGTACTCACCCTGAACATATACCACAATGGCACCTTCATGGCACAAGGCATGGAGGAACAATTAGAGGAGTTTGAGCATGCCTTCCCCCAAATGAAAGATCAGGAGAAGATTTATAAGGATTTAAAGTGGTTGTAAACCCACATTTAGTTTGTTTTTTTTCCCCCCACCTGTAAGAGAAAGGCATAATGAGCTAGTATGACTAGCATATTAGCTCTTTATGTACCACTTACCTTAGATCGGGGCCCCCGAAGCCGTCCGCGTCCCTCCATCTAGCCGCATCCATCGCTGCGGCGATAGCCGGAAGGTTACTTCCGGGTATCACCGCTGCAGCCAATCACAGCGCCGCTCCGGCGCTGTGATTGGCCGGAGCGGCGGTGACGTCACTCTGCGCATGTGCGCAAGAGCCGTCACAATCGGCTACGCCCACCTATTGCTGGGAAGTAGCCGATTTTGTGAATGGGATTAACCCCATGAATGCGCCGTTCTCTACGGCGCGCATGTGCCGTAGACACGGAGCAATGTCATTTTTACTAAATATCTCCTAAACCGTGTAGGTTTAGGAGATATTTCTTGCACCTACAGGTAAGCCTTAATCTAGGCTTACCTGTAGGTGCAAGTTGAAAAAGTGGGTTTACAACCACTTTAAAAACTACAGACAAAAATTATGAGAAACAGATGGCAGCAAAGACATTGTCCATAGACACGCCTGATGTCCCCTCACCCAACATGCTTAGAGATTGCTTATCACACCTAAAGAGAGATTTCGTACAGTTCAAAGAACAGACTCAAAGACAGCTAGGTGACAATGGAAATGTAAATGACCTTCTGAGGGAAGAGCTGAACACACTCAAGTCTGCTGTCCTACTAGAAATACGATCTACAATGCAACAGCTACAACAAGAAAACACTCACTTGAGAGAAGAGATAAATACCCTAAAATCACAAATGATACTCCACAATCAGGAAACAGAACTAAAAGGGATGGTTTGTACAGACAAAGTTCCCATCAACAAACAGACTGGTGAGACCCATCAACCTCCTAAAATGAACATCACAAAACCCAGCAACAGCCAAGACAACTGCAAAAATCCAGAAACCCCAAACAAACCATCATCAAACCACAAGAACAGGCAACAAACTTCTGAAATTGTATTAATAATAGACTCAAACAGGAAATACCTTAACACTAAATGTCTCTTCCCAAGAACAAGAGTCTCCAAAATTCACTGTTCCACAATTGAACAGGCAAGAGGAGTCATCAACGATCCATATTTCACTAACCCCAAACATATCATCATACACACGGGCACAAACAACATCCAGGAACAACAGGAAGTTATTGTGGACAAATTATTGCAACTAACAGAGACTGCACAACAAAAATTTCCACAGTCCAAAGTAATTCTGTCCTCCCTTCCAAGGAGGGACATGCCAAACAACATAATCAAACAAATCAACGCAGAGCTGGCAGACAAAACCTGGTCAAAACCTTCCATTCACCTGGCAGAACACCATTCTATAATGCCCCAACACCTCTATTGCGGCGTACACACGATCGTTTTTCATGCCATTTTTTAAACCAACGTTTTTCTCGTCGTTTTTTTTCATGTTTCCTCTCAAGCCTGTCTTGCGTACACACGATCATTTTAAAAAACGTTCAAGCAAAGCGCAGTGACGTGCAACACGTACGACGGCACTATAAAGGGGAAGTTCCGTTCGGATGGTGCCACCCTTCATGTTAGTAAAGTTTGTTGAGCGACGATTCGCGCTTTTCAGCCTCCTGCTTTTCAGTCCGTTACAGCGTGACGAATGTGCTATCTCCATTACAAATGCTAGTTTTACCAGAACGTGCGCTCCCGTCTCATACTTGATTCTGAGCATGCATGTTTTTTTTCACCTCGTCAAAGCATACACACCATCGTTTTTCACGTCGTTAAAAAAAAGACATGAAAAACGATGTGAAAAAATAGAGCATGTTCGAAATTTTTAATGGCAGTTTTTCACGTCGTTAAAAATGCTCTGGAGCATAAACACGATTGTTTTTAATGCCCATTTTTAAAAATGGCATTTTTAACGGCATGAAAAACGATCGTGTGTATGGGGCATATGACAACAAACATCTGAACAAACAAGGGGTCAGTCACCTGGCAAGAGAATTCAAAGACATTGTTCTTGAGAGAACTCACAACCCTGAACATGACACAAACCATTCTCAGACAGACAGAATTACAACTGCAAGACCCCAAACCCCACCACTAATACAATACAACAACAATACACCCAGCCAAAGAACTGGGCCAGGAAGATGGCAAGAATGGAAGAATCCACCCACCTCAAGATGGATACTAAGATCACAACAGAGCAGAGAAACTGAGGAGATAAGGACCCTCCTCAGCACATTATGCAATGATGTGACTGAGCTAAAAAGGCAAAAAAGACATTGACAACCACCCATAACCTGGTTTGTCCCAGAGAACTCACCCATTACAAGGTATATAAATATACAAACAAAAAAATGTCATCAGTAGCTGGAACATTCAGGGTCTGAACGCTTCAGCCTTCGGATCCAAAGTAAATGATCCAGATTTCAAACAAAGACTATATGAGACGGACATACAAATCCTCCTGGAAACATGGACCCGGGCACAGGATAAACCATCAGTACCTACTGGCTATAGGGAATTCTCTGTCCCCGCACAGAAAGATAAAAACATCAAACAGGGTTGATGTTCAGGAGGAATACTAGTCTGGTACAAGGAGGAGCTACATAAGAACATCAATACAATCAAAAAAGGAGAGAGCCACATCTGGCTCAGAATAAACAGCTCCATCCTCACCTCTCAGTCTGACATCTACCTGTGTGCAGCATACATTGCCCCAGCAGAGTCTCCATATTTCAGACCAGACACCTATGAGATCCTACAAAATGAGGTCATCCACTTCCAATCCCTGGGACAAGTGCTCATCTGTGGAGACCTCAATGCCAGGACAGGAAGGGAAAGGGACTATACAAGTTCTGATGGCAACACGTACATACTGGGCCATGCAAATTACGGCCATGAGTCGATACAGATTCAAAGAAACAGCTATGACAGTACAACCAACAAAAATGGAAGAAAATTGCTGAATGTGTGTCGCAGTCTGGGCCTCTACATCCTCAACGGCCGTACCAAGGGAGACTCTATAGGAAGGTACACATTTAGCTCCCATGTAGGCAGCAGTGTGGTATGCCATCACAGATATGAACCCCACACTCATCAATGGTTTTACAGTCACCCCACAAACACACCTATCAGACCACAACCAACTACTGCTATACATCAAATCTTCTAGCAAACCATCACCAAAACTCCACCGGGCCTCTCTCTGCAACCTGCCACCATCATTTAAATGGTCCAAACAGTCTACCACAAAATACAGAGAGGTAACTGACAGACCTGACATTAAAAAACAGCTATAAAACTTCCAAAACAACACCTATGAGATAAGCCCACCAGGTGTGAACCAGGCAGCAAAGGACTTCCATAAAATACTATACACCATTGCAGAAACAGCCAAGCTGAGAAAAACCAACTACAAGAAACCATCCAACAAACAATCCAATAAATGGTTCGACAAAGAATGCAAAGCATTAAGGAACACCTTACGGACAGTATCCAATAAGAAACACAGAGACCCTGACAACACTGATCTAAGGATAGCCCATGGCACCCTACAGAAAAAATACAAACAAACGCTTAAAAAGAAAAAGCAAAACGTAATCTCCAAAAACCTGCAACAGCTGGATGAGGCACTTCAGGAAAATTCTTTCTGGGAAATATGGAAGAATATTGGCTCAGCACCCAGGAAAAACAACCTCCACATCCAAAATGGAGACATCTGGCTCAACTACTTTAAGGACCTCTACAAAAATATTCCAGAGGAGGCTCTAACCGTAGAACAAAAAGACATCATCAAAAGACTTAATGATATGGAGGAAAAAATTAAGGACTTCCAGAACCCCCTAGATGTACAGATTACACCACAAGAAATTGGGAAGAAAATCCAAAACTTGCAAACCATAAAATCCAGTGGGATGGATGGAATCCTGCCAGAGATGATTAAACATGGCTCCCCAGATGTACACGCTGCAATGTGTAAACTGTTCAATCTGGTCCAGAGTGCTGGTTACTACCCTACAGTATGGAACCAAGGCCTCATAACACCCATCCATAAGAGTGAAGACCAGTATGATCCTGCCAACTACAGGGGGATATGTGTCAGCAGCACACTAGGGAAACTATTCAACAGTATCCTCAACAAACGGATCCTCAACTTCCTGACACAACACAATGTCCTCAGCAGAAGTCAGGCAGGGTTCATGCCAAACCATTGCACTACAGACCACATCTACACCCTGCACAGCCTCATCAAGAACCATGTCCACAATACAAAACACAGGAAGATATTCGCCTGCTTTGTGGACTTTAAGAAAGCATTTGACTCAGTGTGGCACCCAGACCTGTTCCTCAAACTATTGGAGAGTGGAATAGGAGGGAAAACATATGATGTCATCAAGAGTTCATACACTGAGAACAGGTGCAGCGTAAAGGTTAATGGGAAAAGAACCGAACACTTCCGGCAGGCCCGAGGAGTCAGACAGGGCTGCAGCCTAAGTCCAACCCTCTTCAACATCTACATCAATGAACTGGCTGCAGCTCTAGAATCCTCCGCAGCACCAGGACTGACTCTACATGACACTGAGGTGAAGTTCCTGCTGTATGCGGATGACCTCCTACTTCTGTCACCAACAGAGGAAGGCCTACAAGACAGCCTGGAAGTGCTGGAGAAATACAGTGCCACATGGGCACTACAAATCAACTCAAGCAAAACAAAAATCATGGTGTTCCAAAGAAAAATACAAAACAAACAAAGAGCCCTCCCTTTACAATAAACAACTGCACTGTTGATGAAACCAACAGCTACACATACCTCGGCCTAGACATTACCCAATCAGGAAGTTTCAAGCCAGCTATAGAGGCACTAAAAGACAAGGCATGCAGAACCTACTATGCCATCAGGAGACAGCTGTACCACCTAAAACCACCAGTGAGAGTCTGGCTCAGAATATTTGATAGCGTCATCGCCCCAATTCTGCACTATGGCAGTGAAGTTTGGGGTCCTGTCACCTACCCAGACCAATCCAAATGGGACCCCAGCCAAACAAAAATATTCCATCTGGAATTCTGCAAGCACCTCCTCCAAGTCCATCGGAGCACCTCCAACAGTGTTTTCCGGTCTGAGTTAGGCAGATTTCCCTTACTTCTCGCAGTACAGAAGAGGGCGCTATCATACTGGGACCACCTACAAAACAGCAGTCCCAACTCATACCACCATAAAGCCTTACTGGACAGTAAGGACCAGTCCAAGCCGTGTGGCCTGCAACAACTCATCAACACCTTGTCTATCCCCAACTCTCAGCAATGTGGCCTGCCAAAATCTCAAATAAAAAACATAATGAACGACTCCAAAGAAAAATATGTTGGAGAATGGAGATACGAAATAACAAACTCCAAAAAAACGAACTGTTTACCAGTCACTGCAGAGAGACTACAAACTGGTCCCGTACCTGGAGGTGCTACAAGACCCCAAAGACAGACAGACAATGAGCCTGTACAGACTGAGCGCCCACAGCCTTGAAAAAATGGAATTAGGACGGCACAGACAGACCTACAAACCCAGGGAGAGTAGACTGTGCCAGCAATGTGATCAGGGGGTCCTGGAGGATGAGGAACACTTCCTGCTACATTGCCCCAAGTACTCATCAGTGAGGGACACTCACTTCCAGAGACTCTCCACTCTCACCCCGGACTTCAACTCTATAGTAGTGATGAGCCGAACACCCCCGGGTTCGGTTCGCACCAGAACCCGCGAACGGACCGAAAGTTCGAACGAACATTAGAACCCTATTAAATACAATGGATGCGAACGTTCGAATTCTAAAGTGCTAATTATAACAACTATTATGCATGTTATTGTCATAAATAGGGTTTGGGAACCCGGGTTCTGCACCAGGGGACATGTATCAATGCAAAAAGAAGTTTTAAAAACGGTCGTTTTTCGGGAGCAGTCATTTTAATGATGCATAAAGTGAAAAAAAAAAAGTCAAATATTCCTTTAAATATCGTACCTGGGGGGTGTCTAAAGTATGCCTGTGAAGTGCCACGTGTTTCCCGTGTTTAGAACTGTCCCTGCACAAAATGACACTTCTAAAGGAAAAAAAAGCCATTTAAAACTGCTTGCGGCTTTAATGTAATGTCTGGTCCCGGTAATATGGATGAAATTCTTTAAGAAAAATGGCATAGCTACCCCATGACCCCCCCCCTACCCCAGCCCATTACCAGCCCCTTTGGGTCTTGTATGGATATTAAGGGGAACCCCGCACATAAAATAAAAAAGGCCCTATATACTCTGAACAGCCGTATACAGGCGGTGCATACAAGACAGGGACTGTAGGTTTGTTCTTATGTAGAATCTGTTTGTAATTTTGAACAGGTACATTGTTGAAGTGTAGCTCCAGCCCAAAAATCTATTTTTAAACTTTTTGGGAAACATAGGTAAGGGTTATCACCCCTGTAACATTTGTTTTGCTGTCTGTGCCCCTGTTCAGAACATTTCACCTCACTTTCCGTCCCAATGACAACTGTTTTTGAAATGTGGTGTTTTTCTTGAAACAAGGATTGCTGATAAAGCATCAGTACAGATGAGACCCCTTTCTCCCATATTTATTCTTACAGGAGAGAATTTTCCTTTCTAGGGGTAGATTTCCTCTCACTTCCTGTTGTCTTCTTTCGTTTGCAAGTAGGAGTCGTTTGTAAGTTGGATGTTTGAAAGTAGGGACCTGCCGTATATACTCTGCAGAAATAGGCCCCTTAGTTGTTGGTGTTGGCACAACACTGTAAGCACTCAGTTACTCTTGGTTGGTGCTGGAACGCCCTGCTGTCAACTATTATATCAGGAATTTTAATTACATATAATTGTTGAACAGTGGTAGTAAAAATTGGGGCTTTGATGGTGGTGCTGGTGCCACAACACTGTAAGCCCTGACAGTTACTCTTGGTGGGTGCAGCAATGGGCCCTGCTGTGAATTATTAGATCAAGAATTGTAATTACATGCCCCTTTTGAACAGGGGCTGAAAAATTGGGCCTTTCGTGGTGGTGGTGGTGGTGGCGTTGCCACAAGACTGTAAGCCCTCAGAGTTACTCTTGGTGGGTGCAGCAATGGACCCTGCTGTGAATTATTAGATCAAGAATTGTAATTGCATGCCCCTGTTGAACAGGGGCTGAAAAATTGGGCCTTAGGCACTGGTGGCACAACACTACAACCCCTCACAGATACTGTACTTGGAGCACAGCAATGAGCCCTGTTGCAAAGTATTGCTTCAAAAATTGTAATGACACGCCCCTGTTAAACAGGGGCTGAAAAATTGGGCCTTAGGCACTGGTGCCACAACACTCCAACCCCTCACAGATACTGTACTTGGAGCACAGCAATGAGCCCTATGGCAAATTATTGCTAAAAAAATTGTAATTACACGCCCCTGTAAAACAGGGGCTGAAAAATTGGGCCTTAGCCACTGGTGGCGGCACCCATAAACAAAAATGATCTTCCAAGCTATCATCATCAATCGTATCATTGAGGACTCGGAGGAGGAGGATAGCCAGTCAACATAACAGCACAGGCACTCAGCATCAGCATCAGTCTTGAAGGGATGTGACATGTTAAAATCAATTAGTCTGTTATATCAGCATCAGGTGTGTGGTAGCTGGTGGTGATCCAAGACTGGTTCATCTTGATGAAAGTCAGTCGATCAACCGAGTCGGTGGACAGGCGCACCCTGTGATCCGTGACAAATCCTCCAGCAGCACTGAATGTGCGTTCCGAAAGAACGCTGGATGCAGGACAGGCCAGTAGCTCAATTGCATACTGTGCAAGCTCTGGCCAGTGATCCATCCTCAAGACCCAGTAAGCCAGAGGATTTTCGGTGGGGAAGGTGTCCAAGTCTGACCTTGCCCCTAGATATTCCTGCACCATGTTTATCAGACGCTGGCGATGGTTGCTGGAACCGATCATACTTTGGGGCTGCGGACTAAAGAATTGTCTGAACGCATCGGTCAGACGGCCACCTTCCCCACCGCTCCTTCTTTGACTGGCCGAAGCCTCAGCAACTCGTTGTCCAGGACCAGGAGTTTGTAACCTCCCAGTCTCTGGGAACGCGTTGCACAGACCTTTCTGCAAGGCCTCCCGGAGTTGTCTCATCCTCTGCTCCCTCTGCGACGGTAACATAAGTTCCGCAACCTTACCCTTGTACCGTGGATCAAGGAGAGTGGCCAGCCAGTAATGGTCCCTCTCCTTGATCCGAAGAATACGAGGATCCTTCCGCAGACTTTGCAGGATCAGGGAGGCCATGCAGCGTAGGTTTGCTGAGGCATTCGCTCCGGAGTCCTCTGGGTCACTAAGGACGACATGATCCGCAGCCACCTCCTCCCAGCCACGTACAAGTCCACTGGTTTCTTGGGACTGTAAATCATCCCTAAAAGACTGCTGCTGATGATGCTGAGTGCCAGCCTCCACCTCCATGCTGACACAATCCTCCTCCTCCTCCTCCTCCTCCTCTTCCTGTGCGATGGGTGGGACAGAAGGAACACTGTCTGGGTAAAGGGGGCCTTGAGAGGCAAGGAAGTCCTCCTCTTCCTGCCTCTGTTCTGCCTCAAGTGCCCTGTCCATTATTCCACGCAGCGTGTGCTCCAACAGGTGGACAAGAGGTACAGTGTCACTGATGCATGCACTGTCACTGCTCACCATCCTCGTGGCCTCCTCAAATGGTGCCAGGACAGTGCATGCATCCCTGATCATGCCCCACTGGCGTGGAGAAAAAAAACCAAGCTCCCCTGACCCTGTCCTGGTGCCGTAGTCGCACAGGTACTCATTGATGGCCCTCTGCTGCGTGTGCAGCCGCTGCAGCATGGCCAACGTTGAGTTCCACCTGGTGGGCATGTCACATATAAGGCGGTTCTTGGGCAGGTTCAACTCCTTTTGCAGCTCAGCCAGGCGAGCACTGGCATTATAAGATCTGCGGAAATGCACACAGACTTTCCTGGCCTGCCTCAGGACATCCTGTAAGCCCGGGTACCTGCCCAAGAACCGCTGCACCACCAGGTTAAGGACGTGAGCCACACAGGGCACATGGGTCAGTTGTCCCTGTCGGAGGGCGGAGAGGAGGTTGGTGCCATTGTCGCAAACCACCATTCCTGGCTTAAGCTGGCGTGGCGTCAACCACCTCTCGGCCTGGCCCTGCAGAGCAGACAGGACCTCTGCCCCAGTGTGGCTTCTGTCCCCCAAACACACCAGCGCAAGCACGGCATGGCATATTTTTGCCTGCGTACTTGCGTAGCCCCGTGAACGGCTACGGAGCACCGCTGGTTCATAGGACAAACCACAGGAAGAGGCCATGGAGGAAGAAGAAGAGGAGGGGGTGGAGGAGAGAGGTGTGTCACAACCAGTAGTAGCATTTTGGAGGCGTGGCGGTGGGACAACCTCCAACACTACTGCACCTTGTCCTGCATCCTTCCCAGCTGCCAAAAGAGTGACCCAATGGGCCGTGAAAGAAAGGTAACGTCCCTGTCCATGCCTGCTGGACCATGAGTCAGCTGTAATATGCACCTTACCGCTGACCGCCCTGTCCAGCGAGGCCAAGACATTGCCTTCCACATGCCGGTAGAGAGCCGGAATAGCCTTCCGTGAGAAAAAGTGGCGTTTGGGAACCTGCCACTGAGGAACCGCACATTGCACAAACTCACGGAAGGGGGCCGAGTCTACCAACTGAAAAGGCAGCAGTTGAAGCGCTAGCAATTTAGCCAAGCTAGCATTCAACCGCTGGGCATGTGGATGGCTGGGAGTGAACTTCTTTCGACGGTCCAGCAGCTGGGGCAGGGAAATTTGCCTGCTAGAATCGGACGTCGGTGTACTGCTAGCAGAGTGGCCGCAAGTACTTGGCTGTGACACACCTAATTCTACACCTTCATTCCTCTCAGTGCATGTTTCAGAGAGGACTGAAGTTATAGTGGGGTTGGAGATCCCAGCTGATGCGGTGCAAGGAGAGGTCCGCTTTGTTCTTTGGTGTGGGTCTTTGAGGTAGGCTTGCCAACGAGCTGCATGGCAGGTCAACATATGTCTGGTCAGGCATGTGGTACCCAAGCGGCTGATGTTTTGGCCACGCGATATACGCTTGAGACATATGTTGCAAACAGCAGCTGTGCGATCTGATGCACTAGCCTCAAAAAAGGCCCACACCAAAGAACTTTTTGAATGACGGGCAGAGGCAGCGCCCTGCACAGGCGGAGCTCTGCGGTGTGATTCCGTCGGTGTACTGCCCTTACGCTGGCCACCAAAGGGCATCCTGCCTCGTTGGAGATGTGCCTCCTCCTCATCCTCCTCCTCCTCCTCTCTCCTATTAGGCACCCACGTGGAGTCAGTGACCTCATCATCACCTCCCTCCTCATCACTGGAGCCAATCTGGCAGTATGCTGCAGCTGCTGGAACATGACTGCCAGATTGGTGTCCTTCTTGAGCATCCCCTCTGTCTGCTCTCACGCTACTGCCTTCCTCTAGCTGGGTTTCATCATCAGACCCTTCGAAACGCTGGGCATCCTCCTGGAGCATGTACCCAACACTGTGCTCAAACAGTTCGGGGGACTCCTCAGGAGGAGGACATGGTGGGTCTAGGGAAGGAGTGACTGATGATGAGTCTGACATTGATACCAGGGAAGAGGACGCTTTGGCAGCTGCTTTTCCAGTACCCTGAGCCTGGGTGAGAGAGGATGAGGAGGAGGAGGAGGGCTTGGTCATCCACTCTACCAAGTCTTCGGCATGATGTGGCTCAACATGTCCAGCTGCCGAAAAGAAGGACAAGCGTGTCCCATGGCCATGTGCTGATGACAATGCACCGCGTCCACGACCAGCACTGTTGCCCCCAGACACAGAGCCTGCTTGCCCTCTTTTATTGCCTCCTGACTGTCTGCCTC
Organism: Rana muscosa; assembly: GCA_029206835.1. Classification (NCBI taxonomy): domain Eukaryota; kingdom Metazoa; phylum Chordata; class Amphibia; order Anura; family Ranidae; genus Rana; species Rana muscosa. Next base: position 600,237,772 of record CM055122.1, on the reverse strand, counting down.
TCCTTGTTTGCCTTCCAGACATTCTAATAGATGGCCTGCAGGGAGATGGGAAAAAAGCAATAAGGGCTACCTTCAGGTGTCCTTCTCTGTCCCTTGAAACAAGGACTTTGACAGTGAAAGAAACTGACACACTCTCCCTACCTACAGTTTTCTGTCCCTAGAAAAAATGTTTTTTTTAAGCACAATTTAGCACAAGGAGAATTCACTCACTGTCCTTCCAGGTCCCTGGAAACAAGGACTTTGACAGTGAAAGAAACTGACACACTCTCCCTACCTACAGTTTTCTGTCCCTAGAAAAAATGTTTTTTTTAAGCACAATTTAGCACAAGGAGAATTCACTCACTGTCCTTCCAGGTCCCTGGAAACAAGGACTTTGACAGTGAAAGAAACTGACACACTCTCCCTACCTACAGTTTTCTGTCCCTAGAAAAAAATTTTTTTTTAAGCACAATTTAGCACAAGGAGAATTCACTCACTGTCCTTCCAGGTCCCTGGAAACAAGGACTTTGACAGTGAAAGAAACTGACACACTCTCCCTACCTACAGTTTTCTGTCCCTAGAAAAAATGTTTTTTTTAAGCACAATTTAGCACAAGGAGAATTCACTCACTGTCCTTCCAGGTCCCTGGAAACAAGGACTTTGACAGTGAAAGAAACTGACACACTCTCCCTACCTACAGTTTTCTGTCCCTAGAAAAAATGTTTTTTTTAAGCACAATTTAGCACAAGGAGAATTCACTCACTGTCCTTCCAGGTCCCTGGAAACAAGGACTTTGACAGTGAAAGAAACTGACACACTCTCCCTACCTACAGTTTTCTGTCCCTAGAAAAAATGTTTTTTTTAAGCACAATTTAGCACAAGGAGAATTCACTCACTGTCCTTCCAGGTCCCTGGAAACAAGGACTTTGACAGTGAAAGAAACTGACACACTCTCCCTACCTACAGTTTTCTGTCCCTAGAAAAAATGTTTTTTTTAAGCACAATTTAGCACAAGGAGAATTCACTCACTGTCCTTCCAGGTCCCTGGAAACAAGGACTTTGACAGTGAAAGAAACTGACACACTCTCCCTACCTACAGTTTTCTGTCCCTAGAAAAAATGTTTTTTTTAAGCACAATTTAGCACAAGGAGAATTCACTCACTGTCCTTCCAGGTCCCTGGAAACAAGGACTTTGACAGTGAAAGAAACTGACACACTCTCCCTACCTACAGTTTTCTGTCCCTAGAAAAAATGTTTTTTTTAAGCACAATTTAGCACAAGGAGAATTCACTCACTGTCCTTCCAGGTCCCTGGAAACAAGGACTTTGACAGTGAAAGAAACTGACACACTCTCCCTACCTACAGTTTTCTGTCCCTAGAAAAAATGTTTTTTTTAAGCACAATATAGCACAAGGAGAATTCACTCACTGTCCTTCCAGGTCCCTGGAAACAAGGACTTTGACAGTGAAAGAAACTGACACACTCTCCCTACCTACAGTTTTCTGTCCCTAGAAAAAATGTTTTTTTTAAGCACAATTTAGCACAAGGAGAATTCACTCACTGTCCTTCCAGGTCCCTGGAAACAAGGACTTTGACAGTGAAAGAAACTGATACACTCTCCCTACCTACAGTTTTCTGTCCCTAGAAAAATGTTTTTTTTAAGCACAATTTAGCACAAGGAGAATTCACTCACTGTCCTTCCAGGTCCCTGGAAACAAGGACTTTGACAGTGAAAGAAACTGACACACTCTCCCTACCTACAGTTTTCTGTCCCTAGAAAAAATGTTTTTTTTAAGCACAATTTAGCACAAGGAGAATTCACTCACTGTCCTTCCAGGTCCCTGGAAACAAGGACTTTGACAGTGAAAGAAACTGACACACTCTCCCTACCTACAGTTTTCTGTCCCTAGAAAAAATGTTTTTTTTAAGCACAATTTAGCACAAGGAGAATTCACTCACTGTCCTTCCAGGTCCCTGGAAACAAGGACTTTGACAGTGAAAGAAACTGACACACTCTCCCTACCTACAGTTTTCTGTCCCTAGAAAAAATGTTTTTTTTAAGCACAATTTAGCACAAGGAGAATTCACTCACTGTCCTTCCAGGTCCCTGGAAACAAGGACTTTGACAGTGAAAGAAACTGACACACTCTCCCTACCTACAGTTTTCTGTCCCTAGAAAAAATGTTTTTTTTAAGCACAATTTAGCACAAGGAGAATTCACTCACTGTCCTTCCAGGTCCCTGGAAACAAGGACTTTGACAGTGAAAGAAACTGACACACTCTCCCTACCTACAGTTTTCTGTCCCTAGAAAAAATGTTTTTTTTAAGCACAATTTAGCACAAGGAGAATTCACTCACTGTCCTTCCAGGTCCCTGGAAACAAGGACTTTGACAGTGAAAGAAACTGACACACTCTCCCTACCTACAGTTTTCTGTCCCTAGAAAAAATGTTTTTTTTAAGCACAATTTAGCACAAGGAGAATTCACTCACTGTCCTTCCAGGTCCCTGGAAACAAGGACTTTGACAGTGAAAGAAACTGACACACTCTCCCTACCTACAGTTTTCTGTCCCTAGAAAAAATGTTTTTTTTAAGCACAATATAGCACAAGCACAAAACACACTGACACTCTCCCTACCTATCCTTCTCTTTCCCTAAACTAAAGGAATCCAGGTTAAGCAAGAAAGAAATAAAAGTCACTGTCCCTGCCTATGCTGCTCTATCCCTGCTCCGGAACACACTACACTAGGCCGCCGTGCTGGCGGCCTTTTATAGTGTGGGGCGTGTACTAAACACCCTCAGCAATAATTGGCCACAGGCATCCTGCCTGTGGCTAATCATTGCTCTCCTCGCTGACGGCGCTGTGATTGGCCAAGCATGCGGGGTCACAGTGCATGCTTGGCCAATTACAGCGCCTGGATGACACTGCGATGGCGTAGTGCATTGTGGGCCGTTCGCGTCACTCGAATTTGGCGCGAACGGCCCAAATCGTTCGATCTTCGTCGAACGATCGAACAGCCGATGTTCGAGTCGAACGTATGTTCGACTCGAACACGAAGCTCATCCCTACTCTATAGAAGAGAAGAGGAAACTCCAATTTCTACTGGGAGAAGAGGAACCAATGGTGAAGATAGATGCCCAATATGTGACTGCGTGTCACAGACTGAGCGGGACATGAGAAACTGAGGACTTAAAAATCCTTTCACAGACATATGTCCATTCCCCTTTATATTCCCCCCCTCACCTTTTCTTATACAAACTCAACTGCTTTGGCAATGCTAACATGTATTTGGACCTGCCAATAAAGCTTATTTTAATTGAATTGAAAAGAGAGAGAGAGAGAGAGAGAGAGAGAGAGAGAGGGAGAGGGGGAGAGAGAGAGAGATGACTAAGTGAACCTGTTAGGACAAACATGGAAACCATCAATATAGCATTCATTTACAAGTTTTTATGTTTTTACTGAGTGTGGGTGCTGCAGGTTCAAATTTAATTACTGTTTCCAAGGAGACAGACTAACATTTTAGGACAAACATGGAAAGTGGCCACCACCAGCACAGTTTACGGACCTACAGCACTGCTTCCAGTTGGCCAGGTATGTACACTGTATGGACCTGCGTTCCTCCATCTGCTATGAGCTCATGGTCATGTTAGTGACCATGAGCTTATAACAGAACTGTTCATCAAACTCTGTTGAACAAATCAATAGCTCTAACTTGTCTGACAATATGCTGATCAGACCTATTGACCTAAAATGTGAAACCCCCCACCCGCTGCTGCCGCCATTGCCTCTGACATTCCCCCCCACTTCCCCCCTCTACAAACTGCCTGGTAAAGTACTCGCCCACCACCACTCTAATTACCCCCTTTCCCACAGCACCGTTGCCCGTGGCACCAATCATTCCCCTCCCCCAGCACTTATCTCACCAGGAACTGATTTACTGTTGCTTGCAGCTGTATTGTAATGTATTGCAGCTGAGGCTGCAGCAATAGGGACTGTCTTCGGTCCCTTTCTCTGTCTCAAAAGAGAGATATCAGGGGTCTGGTTACACCTCTGATATTTTACCAAAGCCCCCCCCCCAAAAAGTACAAACTATTAAAAATAAAATTGTAAAAAAATAAGCAAAAAATAAAACATAGTGTCAGGAAAGGGTTCACCCGCTGGTGGCGCTGTTGGTCCTATGGATTGCAGTACTAGTGTCCACCAGCAAGTGTCTTCTTGCAGGCAGTATCTATAGTGGGGGATCTCACCTGCTGGTGGTGCTGTCTGATCCATGGGCCGTAGTACCGGCATCCACCTGCTGGTGTATTCTGGCAGTGTGGGGCAGGCAGCACTTCATCCGCTCAGCTGTCACATGAGGACAATCACTGCAGTCCTATAAATACCCGGCGAGCCCTTGCATGCTTGCCTTGGTATCTCTCTCTCCTGACCCTGAGCATGCATCTGACCCGACCTGATCCTATCCTGAGCCCATCCTAGACCTGCCCCTTCTGTTAACTGTTGACCTTGGATTCCTACCCCGCAGCCTGTCCATCCATCCTCTCTCTGCCCTGTTGTGTTCCCGTCCTCACCCATCTGCTGATATCCCCTGGTGTATGATCTCGGCCTGGCTTTGTTTACGATTACGGTATCTCCCCTTGATTTGTATATACTATTCGTTGTTGATTGTGCACTGGTTGTTTTCACTTGTTTGTCACCTTGTAAATAAACACCTTTATTTCACTTACATGTGTTTTTGGTCTCCTCTGTGTAGTCACACAGTCTGGTCTACTATATTCCCTGACAGTATACCAAGGCCACTCCCTGACCAGACGTGGCTGCATTGAGGAACCCTCCTGGTGTTCTGCGTTTTTCTGATATGGATTTGGATGAAATCATTTACTATTCTCTACTGGCGGCAGATGACGGTGAATATTGTCGCCAGATTTTTTTTTGTTTACAAACGTTTTTATTTAAGTATCAGCATCATACAAAGAAAATGTCAGACAGCATAATCAATTCAGAGGAAAAATAAACGTCGCATGACATGGGAGAGAGATAGGGGTACATAATAGAGTTGACATTACATAGAATTGCACAAGACTGATAAATCAATTGTGATTACATGTGGTGGTTATGAAAGGTGCCAACAGTGGGATTACGGTACATCGAACCAGTGTTTCCATTTATCATCATAAATTTGCATAGTGTCATAAAGCGTGTGGTGGATACGATCTGCCAGCTTAATTGCTTCCATTCGTGTCAGCACCTGGGACCAGGCAAGAGACGGGGAGCGCCAGTTGCGTGCAATAACCCAAAGGACGGCCAAAAAGAGGGAGTATATTAGTTTAGCGCAAGGTGTAGGGATATCAGGAATGGGTGTAAAGCATAAGCACATTTGGGCTGTAAGGGTAATGGTCCTGCCAGCTATGGTTGAAGCTTTGATGGCTGCCGCCTGCCAAGTGGGTTGAAGATGTGTACAGCTCCAAAAGGTGTGAATTAGTGTGCCTGACATAGGGCAACCCCGAAAACAGAGCGGGGAAACTGCAGGGAAGAGTGTGTGGAGGTGTGCTGGGGTTAGGTACCATCTGAGATGTAGTTTAACAGCCGTTTCACGAATGGAGTAGGCTCTGGTGTGTTTATACATATTTGTCAACATCTCCTCCCATTCTAGGGGTTCAAAAGTCAGGCCCAATTCCTCCTCCCACCTGAGCATTGGTTTTGTCTTGGCTGGCAGGGCATAGTTGTTCAGCATGGTGTATATCTTGGATATAATCCCTCTGTCTCTAGATGATTGAGAGCATAAGCATTCATATGGGGTACAGTGGATGTGGGAATCTAGAGAGCCCCTGTGTTGGAAGAAATGTCTAACCTGCATGTACTTATATATTTCGGAGGATGGGAACTCATGATCTGTCTGTAGTTGCTGGAAGGATTTAAAATGTCTGCCTTCTTTTAAGGATTGTAATGTAATAACCTCCGAGGTCAACCATCTGGAGAATCCCGTCCTATCCTCAAAGGCCGGAGGGAAATCTGGATCTCCTATAAAGGCGTATAATGGGGAGAGAGAGGAGGATAAATCAAACTTATGGCCATACAACCGCCAGAGGTGGAGTGCCTGACCAACAATAGAGTTTAGTGGGGTGAGTAGGCACGGCTTTATAGATCCGGCCCACAAGAGTCCCGACAGGTGGAAAGGGAGTATTGACTGAGTCTCGAAGGCCAGCCAGGGAATACCAGACGGGGTTGCGTGCCATTGTGCAGTTTGTGCAAATCTCAACGCTAAGTAGTAGCACCAAAGGTCGGGAAGGCCTAGACCTCCTAAGGGTTGGGGTCTATATAGTAAGGTTTTATGAAATCTTGGTTTTTTATTATGCCACACAAATCTATTAGCCTCTTTTTGGATTGAATCAATATAAGTCTTAGGGACGTATATAGGGAGGGCCCTGAAAAAAAAAAATTGCTTGGGCAAAATGGCCATTTTAATGGCTGTGACCCTACCCAGCAGGGAGACATGATATGTATCCCAGGTTTTAAGTAAGGTTTTAACATGGGAGACTATGGGGTGAAAATTCACATGGAACAGGGAATGAAAAGCAGGGGTAAGCTGAATTCCTAAGTAGCGGAGGGTGGTCGTGCACCAAGTGAATGCAAAGTGATGTCTCAGGGAGGCCTCAAGATCAGGAGGTATATTTATTGGCATGGCCGAACATTTGGCCAGATTAACCCCCAGCCCAGAGATTGTGTGGAAAGAATCAAGTAAAGATGTGAGGTTGGGTAATGCTATAAGTGGATTGGACAAGAATAGGAGCACATCATCGGCATAGAGGCTAAGTTTAAATTCGTTAGTGCCTTTGCAGTATCCTTTAATGTTAACATTGTTGGTTATAGCACGGGAAAGGGGCTCTATGGCTAGGGCAAAAAGGAGAGGGGATAACGGACATCCCTGCCTCGTGCCCTTCTGGAGGGGAAAAAATGGGGAATTATTGCCTGGGAGTTTAATGCGTGTTTGTGGGTCTCTGTATAAGGAGTGGAAACCGTGTATAAAGTTTCCCGAGATACCGAATTTGGGTAGGAGGTGATCAAGGTAGGACCAGCTGATGCTATCGAACGCCTTGTGAATATCAAGACTGAGTAGGAGAGTTTGCTTAGAATGAAGGTTGGCATCCTGTATTATGTTAGAAACTAGGCGGATATTATCTGTGATCTGCCTACCGGGAATAAATCCCGTCTGGTCGGGGGAGATCAGGCTGGTTATAACAGAGGCAAGTCTGTCTGCTAGCAGTCTACCGAAGATTTTCAGGTCATTATTGATCACTGATATTGGACGAAAGTTTTGGGGCAGGGAATGATCTTTGTGTGGTTTGGGGATGAGGGACATATTCGCTAGAAGCATCTCTGCTGGAAAGTCATTACCTTTCAAGATGTAGTTAAACAGAGAGGTCAAATGAGGGGACAAAATGTGTGCGAATTTCTTATAATAGGAAGTGGAGTAGCCATCCGGGCCAGGGGCTGTTGAGGATTTGAGGGATTTGATAATGGATAATATTTCCCGTTCAGAACAGGGGGCATTCAGGGACTCTAATTGTTGGTCTGTTAGAGTAGGTAGGGCCAGGTCCGAGAACCAGGAATGTGCGGAAGGGTCTGAGGTGGGACTCGAAAGTCTGAACAAATCCTTATAATATTTTACAAAAATCTCCAGGACATCCTTAGGGTGAGAGACCAAAATGCCCGCAGAGTTGCGAAGTCTGTAGGTATGTGAGGGCCTTGTGGCCTGGTTCAGTTTCCGGGCGAACATGGTCGAAGACGTATTGTTATGTAGCAAAAACTTAGCTTTGGCCCACCTCAAGGCCTTTTCCGCATCCTCCGAAAGCAGGAGATCTAATGCGTGTCTTTTAATGTGGATTTGCCCAAGAAGGGCAGGGGAGGGATCCTGACTATATTTGTTGTATAGGGTATTAAGGGCCTTTGTGAGCAAACGGAGATCAGATATTTTAGCTTTGTTTCTTTTGGAGGCTAAGTCAATGAGGTTGCCTCTCATGACTGCCTTATGGGCAGTCCATAAAGTACTAGGAGATGTGTCAGGTAGGTGGTTATTAGTGAAGTACTCCTGCAGTTTGGTGTTGAGTGCCTCAACCGTTGGGGAATCAGTAAGTAGTGATTCGTTCAATCTCCAGGAGTAGGTCGTGGGTTTGAGGCCCATCCCCCGAATTGTGAACTCAACTATATTGTGATCGGACCAAGGGAAAACGTGAATGTCTGCCCTCGAAGAGTTAGCCAGGATAGTGGGGGTGCTGAAAATATAATCTAATCGCGCAAAGCTATCATGGGGGTTTGAGTAGAATGTATAAGACCTGCACCCAATATTATGTGCCCGCCACGTGTCAATAAGTTGCAGGGCATGTAGACTATTGGACAGGGTTTTAGGAAATGCCTTAGAGGCGGGGGTGCTCCTGCTCCGATCTAGGCTCGGGTTCGCTGCGAGATTAAAATCCCCCCCTATTATTAAATGCGGTGAAAGGTATCGTTCAAGGATTGAAAAAAAACGTTTAAAGAAAGAAGCCTGTGCCTCGTTGGGGGCGTATAAAGAAACCATGGTAACTGCTCGGCCCTGTATTTTACCCTGCAGGATTATAAACCTGCTATCCGGGTCTTTATATATATGTGTCGCCTCGAAGAGGACTGCATTACTAATAAAAATGGCAACTCCACGTGTCTTGTTAGAGTGGGAGGTACAGTGAAATTGTTTAAATGCACGATCAAAATATTGTGGGTGATTTGAGCTAGAAAAATGGGTCTCCTGTAGTAGGAGAATGTCTGCTCCCAGGTTTTTATAGTGTCTAAAGGACTTTCTACGCTTCTGGGGCAGGTTCAAGCCCTGTACATTATGGGACAAGATCTTAAGGGCCATCATGAACTACCAGGGATAGGGCATATGAATGGGAGGTGCATGTATAAGGACAAGACCACGTAGAATTGCCATGTGCGCTTCCATCAAACAAGAAACATAGCATGTCTGTCTTTGAGTAGAGAGAATGGGCGTCTGAGCGATACTTTAACAAGGAGAGAAACAACATAAATGACTTTTCAAGGTAGAATGCAAAAATAAGAGCATAACCAGTAAACTTTACCTCAAGGGTGTTAACAAAACCATTATGAGCATGGGGGTCAAAGGAAAACAGTCCAAATGACCAAAAAAACTTTTCCAATGGACTATGTAGTCCTATACCAACTGACGGATCCCGATAGGATCGCAGCGACGAACAGGGCGACCATACAACGCACATAGCCCTGAACCCCACCGCGGCCCGGGTCCTAAAGTCAGCAGGGGGGAAGCAGTGGACGAGAGGAGACCCGTCGCCTCAGATCATATTAGCACTATATCAAAAAGATTAAAAAAAAAAAAACCACCGTGAAAAATAACGTGCCAGAAAAAAGTAAACTGATGCATGCCATCTTGCACGAGCAGAGCAGTGCTCCCGCACCACTATGGTAGAACCATCCCTGAGAGGGGAGAAGTTGATACAACCTAACATAAGGAGTAGTCAAGTGCTACCGGTGTAGGTCACATCGTGGTTCAGCTATGAAGGTCCGTGGTCTGAGAGCCAGCACAGAAGTCCCGAGCGTGGGCAAGAAAGTTAACTGTTATGTAGATAGGATGTTTAATACCACTGAGGGGGGCTGGAGTATGAGACATGAGCCAGGGGGCTCTGCAAACATGCTAGTGATGACTCCAGTCTCAAGCATGGACAGGACCCTGATAGGGGAAATCCTGCCCCTCCAAATACCGGAGCCTGTACAAATTCTAAGTGTGGATCTTTAAGCCGCTTGGTCTCAGAAGGGTTGGCGCCATCTGCCCTGGTTCCTACGAGATGAAGGGGTGTTCCAAATTGGGTTGGGTCCCGGAGTAGAGGGTCTGCAGTTAACTGCCTCTGGCTCCAAGAGGCCTAGTTTAAGTAAGATCTCCTTCCCCTCCGCCACATTATAGGCTGTGTAGGTGGTTCCATTGTGTGGGACTGTGAGTTTAAACGGGAAGCCCCATCTGTAGCGAATGTGGGCTGACTGCAGGACTGAAGTGACTTCCTTCATGCGACGTCTGCGGTCGAGGGTAGCCTGAGAGATATCAGGGAAAATTTGGATCTTTACCCCATCCAGATTGATTGTTGCCGAATTTCTTGCTGCACGGAGAATCTCCTATTTAATCAAGAAGTCCTTGAGACATAAAACTATGTCTCGCGGCGGTTTCTCAGCTGGGGGCTTGGGGCGCAATGCCCTGTGAATCCTGTCATACACAAATGCTGAGGCGGGTGTAGAGGGAAGGAGGCTGAGGAACAGCTTAGTGGCAGCGGCGGGGAGGTCTATGACGGATTCGGGTATACCCCGTAGTCTGAGATTGTTCCTCCTGTTTCGATTATCGAGATCCTCGACCTGTAATTGCACCAGTTGGAAATTTTCAGCCAGTGCCTCATAGTCTTTGCGGATATCCGCGTGCGCTACAGCCAATTCATCATGTTTAGCTTCTAACATGTCCGTGCGGCCTCCCAGCGTGGTGATCTCCAGTGAGAGAATACTAGTGGCTTTGTGGAGTTCACTTTGGAACTTTCCAGCTATTTTCTCATACATGGAGGCAAGGCTGTCTTCAAGGTCAGCCTTAGTTAGCTGATAGGGACACTCACCTTCTGTGAGGGTTGAAACCGAAGCCTCTGGGAATATCGCCGGCGGCGGGGAACCACGTTGTGCCTGGGCGCCATCTTTGGACATGACTGCTTTTACAGCGGTGCGGAGAAGGTAAGTTGTAAGGGACCTCTGCGGCTTAGATCTCAGAGGTTTTTTCCGTGAAGGCATGCACCTGAAGTTCCCACAGGGGTGCTGGGTATATTCAGTACGAAACAAGTGTAGTATAGCCCTGTGGGGAGGCGGTTGGTCTCCTCTTCTGTCGGAGCTCCTGCTAGTTGCGACCTTCTCTCATCGCGTCCAGGCCACGCCCCCTTGTCGCCAGATTTTAAAAGGGTGGACTAGTGACCAGCTGATGGAAACTATCCGATCAGCTCATTCCTGGGTGGATCAGGGCTATATGTCTTTTGAGGATGTTCAGCCGTTAATCCGGTTATGTATAAAGCCAGCCCTGTCATGCATTCCTGAAGGAAGTGACGATTTCTCTCCTACCTTCAACGGTGACCAAGTTGAATCCCTGGTATGGTTAATAGAGGATGATCCAGCTTCTTTCGATGAACATTTTTTCTCTTGGTCCCAGCAGATGTTATCTGATTGTATTAGTTCAGTGCAGTCTCTGATTAGACAGGGTGTGTGTGAACCAGCTTTTGTTCAACCTGTGCTGCAGGCATGGTTAGATCTCCTGTATTTAGCCAAGCCACAACAATCCAGCCCTGCCATTGGTCATCTGCCTTCCCAAGAACCTATCTCCCCCATGGCAACCTCAGCTACAGCCCAGTATACACAGCTTCCCACCAAGTACTATTACCCAGTCTCTACTTGCTGCACTTATCCTGCCTTCAAGCCACCTGTAACAATTCCACAAAAATCTCTTCCGGCCACTGCTCCCATGTCTCTACCGTATTCCAGCCCTTCCTGTTGCCCAATTACATCCTTCTCATACAATCCTCCCGTTATTTACATATCTGCAGTGGCTAAGCCAAAAAAGAAGCTGAAGTACTTTCCGACCCACACAATTCTGCCAGTAACCCAACCTGCCTCCACACCAAACAACCTGCTCCAGTCTGCTTGCATGCCAGCTGAACCTGATAACCCACCTGATTCTGCCAAACCTCTGCCTTCTTTCCAGCCAGTGTTTCTGCCTGAAGTTCCTGTGCCCCAGTCTGATGTACCAGTGCCTGCTGATGAGTCTGCTGTCCAGTCTGACACCCCAGTTCCTGTATGCCAGCCTGAAGTTCCTGTATGCCAGCCTGAAGGTCCGGTGTCCCAGTCTTAAGGTCCGGTGTCCCCGCCTGAAGATTCGATGCCTGTGTCCCCGCCTGAAGATTCAGTGCCTGTGTCCCGCCTGAAGATTCGGGGCCTGTGTACGCGCCTGAGGTTGTGGTGCCCATTTCCCGGCCTGAGGTTCTGGTGCCAGTTTCCCGGCCTGAGGTTGTGGTGCCCGTTTCCCGGCCTGAGGAGCCTGCTGCCCAGTCTGATGTGTCCCTGTCTGCTGCCCAGCCGGATGAGCTTCTGTCTGCTGCCCAGTATGATGTGTCCCTGTCTGCTGCCCAGCCTGATGAGCTTCTGTCTGCTGCCCAGCCTGATGAGCTTCTGTCTGCTGCCCAGCATGATGAGCTTCTGTCTGCTGCCCAGCCTGATGAGCTTCTGTCTGCTGCCCAGCCTGAGATGTTCCTGCCTGCTGCCCAGCCTGATGAGCTTCTGTCTGCTGCCCAGCCTGAGATGTTCCTGCCTGCTGCCCAGCCTGAGGTGTTCCTGCCTGCTGCCCAGCCTGAGGTTTTCCTGCCTGTTGCCCAGCCTGAGGTGTTCCTGTCTGCTGCCCAGCCTGAGGTGTTCCTGTCTGCTGCCCAGCCTGAGGTGTTCCTGTCTGCTTCCCAGCCTGAGGTTTTCCTGTCTGCTGCCCAGCCTGAGGTGTTCCTGTCTGCTGCCCAGCTTGACGACCTGGAGCCTGCTGCCCAGCTCGACGACCCGGAGCCTGCTGCCCAGCTCGACGACCCGAAGCCTGCTGCCCAGCTCGACGACCCGAAGCCTGCTGCCCAGCTCAACGACCCGAAGCCTGCTGCCCAGCTCGATGACTCAGAGCCCGCTGTCTGCCTGGATGTGCCCGCTGTCCGCTTGGACGTGCCCCTGGTCCAGTTTAAAGTGCCTGATGACCAGTCTGAAGTACCCTTATCCTTTGTGCTACTCAATGCCATAGACTTTGGACAATTAAGACTGGTTGGAGCGTCTGGAGGGGGTACTGTCAGGAAAGGGTTCACCCGCTGGTGGCGCTGTTGGTCCTATGGATTGCAGTACTAGTGTCCACCAGCAGGTGTCTTCTTGCAGCCAGTATCTATAGTGGGGGATCTCACCTGCTGGTGGTGCTGTCTGATCCATGGGCCGTAGTACCGGCGTCCACCAGCGGGTGTATTCCAGCAGTGTGGGGCAGGCAGCACTTCCTCCGCTCAGCTGTCACATGAGGACAATCACTGCAGTCCTATAAATACCCAGCGAACCCTTACATGCTTGCCTTGGTATATCTCTCTCCTGACCCTGCATCTGACCCTGAGCCTGCATCTGACCCGACCTGATCCTATTCTGAGCCTGCATCTGACCCGACCTGATCCTATCCTGAGCCCATCCTGGACCTGCCCCTTCTGTTACCTGTTGACCTTGGATTCCTACCCCGCAGCCTGTCCATCCATCCTCTCCCTGCCCTGTTGTGTTCCTGTCCTCACCCATCTGCTGATATCCCCTGGTGTATGATCTCGGCCTGGCTTTGTTTACGATTACGGTATCTCCCCTTGATTTGTATATACTATTCGTTGTTGGTTGTACACTGTTTGTTTTCACTTGTTTGTCACCTTGTAAATAAACACCTTTTATTTCACTTACATGCATTTTTGGTCTCCTCTGTGTAGTCACACAGTCTGGTCTACTAGATTCCCTGACACATAGTAAGGCCTTGTTCACATAGGGAATATTACAGCATATGTCCCTACGAGGCTGTGTTTAACGGCATCTTCACACAGGCAGTCCTATTGACATTGATTGGGATCTAGCAACTGCACAAACACAGCAGCTGCTCCAAATTTGACATCTGCGTGAGTCTGGGTGCATGTCCCTGAGATCAAACTGTCTGTGTTAAGGGCCATGCACCCACTCCCACATGGATGTCAGATTGTGCGCGTGCAGCTGCTGCATATCAATTGACATGAATACAACTGCCTGCATGAGGATGCACAAAAAACCTTGGTGGGTAAACACGGACCTCCACAGGCACTTTAGTATGCCCCATGTGAATGAGGCCTTAGTAGCAATTTAGCAGGGATTTTGTAAGTTATGTTTGTGTGTACTAATAATGATTTTAGTGTATTTTTTGTGAAAATAGCACGTTCATAAACATTTGTGCAACTATTGCATGGCCCAAAAAAAACTGTAGCATTTTTCTTTATTCTACAGGTCATGTACTTTCAGAAATGTATATGGTTTGGGGGGTCTTTTACAAATTCTGAAAGCTGTGAGTGAAAAATGATAACCTCAGCTTTGTAGAGTAAATTGTTTTTATTTACAATCTAGCGCACCTTTAGTTTTCACCATTTAAAAAAATGGTGCAATTAAAAATTTAAATTTAAATTTTATTTATTAACTTAATACAGTTTTAGCCTTTATATTTAGTAGGAACTAAGCATACATTTAGTAAGTTTTGCCATATACGTATCCAGTAATAATGATTTTCGTGTATTTTTAGTGAAACCAGCAAATTGATAAACATTTGCGCAACTATTGCGAGTTCTAAAAAAATCAGTAGCACACTTACAGGTCATGTGCTTTCAGAAAGTGTATTGTTTGGGGTCTTTTACAAACTCTGAAAGTTGTGAAGGTAAAAAAAAAATTAAAAATTGCAAGAATGGTCACCTGAGTTTAAAAGTGAAGCAACACAGGGCCTGGCAGTGAAAGGATTAAAAGTAATTAGCTTATATTGTCATATGTAAGTGTGGGATGCATAAAAGCAAGGTTTGGTTTACAATTATAAAACTTATAAAAAACACAATCAAATCCCTGGGTAGGATAATGAAAGTTTTCTATAGCAGCGCTCAGGTGGTCAATAGACTCCCTTATCCACTCACTCTTATTTACAGTTCATAAGAGTACATATAGAACTTATGAAAAAAATGTTGTTGTAAATGACATATAGCTCCAGATGTCTTCTTAATATGATCCACTTGAAATCATCAGTTGTATCCCCTTTCGGGTGGGTACTCACCACACACAGGATTTAAACAGGCACCTCACAGATCCCATCCGATGGTCATCCGATCATCCTAATCCTGGTTCTGATTACTCCTTCTAAAGCCTCCAGAGATCACCCGATAATCACCAGCAGATGTTCAAAGTGAAAAGAAAGAGAAGCCACCAATAGTGTAATCCCGTAGAGTATCTTTTAATCAGTCTATAAAAATTGTTTCCACAACATATCTTCCATATGGTAAAAATCAAGCAGTAAAATAGCAGCAGTGTAATTCAAAACCGCCGTGCTGTTCCCCCAGGCTCCTAACAGGTGCAGTGTATCAGCTGGTACAGCTTGTGTTTAACCAGACTTACTGCCGCTTCCTGTGTTTGGAGCGCACCTGGAACGCACCAACGTCACTTCCTTTCAGCCGCAAAGTCACACCCTGACGTTTCGTCTTCTCGACTTCCTCTGAGGGCATGACTCTGCAGCACGGCTCACAGGAATATATACACACACAAGTGATTGAGAGACAAGTTTAACCCCTCCTATATGCTAATCAATGCCATTTAATTACTCAAATCGGCAGAACGCATTGTAGTCACAGGGGTCTCGTCATTTTAAATCACTTAACACATTAAATCAACAATAACCTCTTATACATTGATCTTTAAAAGTGTTATTAAGATAATAATAACATAATCGAATAGTTAAAATAAATCAATAAAAGCTGAGTCTCCATAATATTATTCATTATCACAGATAAGCACCCAGCACTAGTGCCATCTTGAGTATGAATACCAAACAGCAGTCTAAATTTCTACAAAAATAGGAATAAATTATATATATATATATATATATATATATATCTATATCTATATCTCTCAACACTCAACGTTAAAATCCAATATTAAAATTAAATATATAAAATTTACTTCTAAAAAATCCTACCTATACAAAGTGGCCACCACCCGGTTTGGTTAAAAAATATACCAAAAGGACAATTTATGCGGGTGAAACGAAATTGCTCTACAGAAGAGAATTATCTGTCTCAGTCTGTAATATTGAAAAACAGATTCAGAGAGAAGGGGTATAAACCCCAAGAATTGGATAGAATCTCAGAGGAGATTAGAGCGATACCACGAGAACAAGTAGTAGGAGAAGGTGTGAGGATTCGAACTTCAACCTGCCATGAGTGGAGTTTTATTTCATCATTCCATGCACAATATAGAGAGGTTGAGACAGTGTTAAAAAATCATTGGCATGTACTCTGTCTAGATAAAAGTTTGAAACCAGTGTTGCCAGAAACTCCTAAATTTATTTATAGAAAGGCACCTAATGTAGGAGACAAGGTGGTAAAAAGGTGCTGGATCAACCAAGAAGACCATTGTCCTTTTGGGACAAAAAAGGGTTTTTTGCTTGCCGTAAGTGTAAGGCGTGTAGAGAAATAGCTGAACCCATAAGAGGTATTGACTGCTTTACATCCACAGTAAATAAAAAAGAATTCGCCATCAAAGAGTTCATAACTTGTAATATCACACATGTGGTATATGTGTTATTATGCCCATGTGGGTTAATGTATGTGGGACGGACAAAAAGATGCCTTAAAGTAAGGATTGGAGAACACATTAAGAATATTAAATTGGGGTTTAAAGACCATAATGTGTCTCTCCATTTTAAGCTACATCATGATCAAAACCCTATAGGTTTGAAATTTTGGGGGGTGGACCATATTAAACCTACATGGAGAGGAAGTAATTTGGTAAGGGAATTATCCAAACGAGAAACTTTTTGGATTTATTCCTTGGATACCCTCACCCCCAAAGGGTTAAACGTCGAGTTAGATATAAATTGTTTCATTAGTGACTTTTAGTGTTATTATTTGTTTTACCGTTTAGTAGGTTTATATTATATATATGTGGAATTTATTTATAAACCTTTAGGTATTAATAACATAATTATGAAACAATTTTGACGATTAGCATTTTAATTAGTATGTTTTAGGATTTTTTAGAAGTAAATTTTATATATTTAATTTTAATATTGGATTTTAACGTTGAGTGTTGATATATATATATATATACATATATATATATATATATATATATATATATATATATATATATATATATATATAATTTATTCCTATTTTTGTAGAAATTTAGACTGCTGTTTGGTATTCATACTCAAGATGACACTAGTGCTGGGTGCTTATCTGTGATAATGAATAATATTATGGAGACTCAGCTTTTATTGATTTATTTTAACTATTCGAT
Source organism: Rana muscosa (assembly GCA_029206835.1). Taxonomy (NCBI): domain Eukaryota; kingdom Metazoa; phylum Chordata; class Amphibia; order Anura; family Ranidae; genus Rana; species Rana muscosa. The sequence goes on along the minus strand of CM055122.1, from coordinate 600,220,657 downwards.
TATGTTATTATTATCTTAATAACGCTTTTCAAGATCAATGTATAAGGCCCCATGCACACGAGACGCTGTTATTTGCTGTTAAACGCGCGTTCAGAGGCAGTTGGACACTTTTTTCAACTGCTCCTGAACCCATTCAATGTTATCCTATGTGTCCATGCACACAGTCTCGTTTATTGCCGTTTTAGGCAGTTGCGTTTAACTCGTTTTTCCAGAAGCAAAAAAATGGGTTCAGACGCAAAAGTTTTCCACGTTTCAGACGCAAAACGCCGCTAAACGCCGCTAAACGCGGCAAAACGCGGTACCGGCGTTTTGCCGCGATTTCGTTTATTAGCGTTTTTAAAGGTGACCTATTTTTTTACATTAGAAATCTCAAAAATGATGGCAAATGATGAAAAACCATCAAAAAAATATGAAAAAAAAACTGTAATTGCTTGCATTGCACTGTAGACAATCCACAACTTGTGGCAGGTGACGTGGCAAGTAGACAATCCACAACTTGTGGCAGGTGATGTTGCCAGGTGACGTGGCAGTTGGAAATCCACAAATTGTGGCAGGTGACGTGGCCAGGTGACGTGGCAAGTGGACAATTCACAACTTGTGGCAGGTGACGTGGCAAGTGGACAATCCACAACTTGTGGCAGGTAACGTGGCCAGGTGACGTGGCAGATGGACAATCCACAAATTGTGGCAGGTGACGTGGCAGGTGACGTGGCCAGGTGACGTGGCAGGTGGACAATCCACAAATTGTGGCAGGTGACGTGGCCAGGTGATGTGGCAAGTGGACAATCCACAACTTGTGGCCAGGTGACGTGGCAGGTGACGTGGCAAGTGGACAATTCACAACTTGTGGCAGGTGACGTGGCAGGTGACGTGGCCAGGTGACGTGACAAGTGGACAATCCACAAATTGTGGCAGGTGACGTGGCCAGGTGATGTGGCAAGTGGACAATTCACAACTTGTGGCCAGGTGACGTGGCAGGTGACGTGGCAAGTGGACAATTCACAACTTGTGGCAGGTGACGTGGCCAGGTGACGTGGCCAGGTGACGTGACAAGTGGACAATGCACAACTTGTGGCAGGTGACGTGGCCAGGTGACGTGGCCAGGTGACGTGACAAGTGGACAATGCACAACTTGTGGCAGGTGACGTGGCCAGGTGACGTGGCAGGTGACGTGGCAAGTGAACATTCCACAACTTGTGGCAGGTGACGTGGCAGGTGACATGGCCAGGTGACGTGGCCAGGTGATGTGGCAAGTGGACAATCCACAACTTGTGGCCAGGTGACGTGGCAGGTGACGTGGCAAGTGGACAATTCACAACTTGTGGCAGGTGACGTGGCCAGGTGACGTATCAGGTGACGTGGCAAGTGGACAATCCACAGCTTGTGGCAGATGATGTGGCAAGTGATACGCTAAATACAAGTACACTGCTGCTCTCTCAGCTGCTGGTCTCCCAAAATGGCTGAAATGGTTAAATAATAATGTTTTTTGAGCTTAGGGAGGGTCTTATGATGTTTCTTAACTAAACGCCTATAGACGCAAACGCGGTAAAACGCGGTAAAACACCGCTAAAATCGCGGCAAAACGGGCGTTTTTAAACGCCGGTTTTAGCCTTTAAAAACGTGTGTTCAGCAGAGTTTGCACCGGCGTCTCGTGTGCATGGGGCCTAAGAGGTTATTGTTGATTTAATTTGTTAAGTGATTTAAAATGACGAGACCCCTGTGACTACAATGCGTTCTGCCGATTTGAGTAATTAAATGGCATTGATTAGCATATAGGAGGGGTTAAACTTGTCTCTCAATCACTTGTGTGTGTATATATTCCTGTGAGCCGTGCTGCAGAGTCATGCCCTCAGAGGAAGTCGAGAAGACGAAACGTCAGGGTGTGACTTTGCGGCTGAAAGGAAGTGACGTTGGTGCGTTCCAGGTGCGCTCCAAACACAGGAAGCGGCAGTAAGTCTGGTTAAACACAAGCTGTACCAGCTGATACACTGCACCTGTTAGGAGCCTGGGGGAACAGCACGGCGGTTTTGAATTACACTGCTGCTATTTTACTGCTTGATTTTTACCATATGGAAGATATGTTGTGGAAACAATTTTTATAGACTGATTAAAAGATACTCTACGGGATTACACTATTGGTGGCTTCTCTTTCTTTTCACTTTGAACATCTGCTGGTGATTATCGGGTGATCTCTGGAGGCTTTAGAAGGAGTAATCAGAACCAGGATTAGGATGATCGGATGACCATCGGATGGGATCTGTGAGGTGCCTGTTTAAATCCTGTGTGTGGTGAGTACCCACCCGAAAGGGGATACAACTGATGATTTAAAGTGGATCATATTAAGAAGACATCTGGAGCTATATGTCATTTACAACAACATTTTTTTCATAAGTTCTATATGTACTCTTATGAACTGTAAATAAGAGTGAGTGGACAAGGGAGTCTATTGACCACCTGAGCGCTGCTATAGAAAACTTTCATTATCCTACCCAGGGATTTGATTGTGTTTTTTATAAGTTTTATAGTTTTATGTTCTGCAAAATATTTGTTGTGTTTAAGCGGCTGCTGATATAGATACATATAGTGAACATTTGGGTTAATGAATACGGTCACGTATTCATTGTAGTCTGTTATAAGTCACCTGTGAGCTTCTTTAGCGCTGGGATAGTGAAAGAAGGCCAGGGGAACTTCACTTTAAATTTTGGTTTACAATTAGTTTGAAGAATGGTTTATGTTTGTGTAGCGGGGTCTCCTTTAAGGCCCCGGGACTATGTTACCCAGAACCCTGTTCGGCAACCAGAGTGCAGTTAGCCACCGCAGAGACTCATGGGAGGGGTTATTTAAGGAGGAGGTGAGGCGGAGGTCGGCCTCTTTGGACACCGCGCTGCAAGCAAGACTTTCTTCCTGTGCGGATCTGCTGCAGTGCAAGGCCTGAAGCCTGGGCCTTGCGCAACTTCCAAAGAGCCTTCCACCCCACTGCGGAGCCTGGGTGGCACCTGACCTGTCGAGTGAGGACATCAGTTGGATCAGGGACCCGATCGTTGCAGACGCTGTGTGCAGATACACAGCAGGTGGAAGTCCCGGACTGGGATCGCGTCCGGAGTGGTGAGCGGGCACCTGCCCAAACCTATAGACTGTGCCGTGTTCAGACCTATAGACTGCATAGGCCCACAGTTCGTTTATCTGCTGTTCCCCGGGGGGAACGGTAGCAGGACAGAGTTGAAGTGTCCCCCCAGCATAGTGTTCAAAGTTATTGGCTGTTGTGGATTACAAATACTTTTCATCAAGTGCACCACCGAAAGCTGGCATGCGAAGAAATCCCTTAAGGAGGTGACTGAAATTTATTCCATGTCAGGCCTGACCGGGGTGGGGAGTTAAGATATTGTTTAGTACGCCATAGGGCGCGCATACCATAATAGCTACGCGTGGTGGAGTACCGCGCAGCGCCATTATAGTGTGCTGAATTGATTGCTGCAGGGCTCTGCAAGCCAGTTGCATGTGTTATGTTCCACCTATGCTATTTACTATAAGAGTAAAGCTGTTATATATGACCTCTCGCCTCAGTGTGTTGTCTTACTGTTTAGAGATTATTTTATGCAATACAATTGAATGTGGTACAAATATAACCCTAGACTAACTGTGCCAGAGTGGGTCGAGCAGATTGCTGGGGGTTGGTGGTGCTGCACACAGGGCCCGAAAACAAATCCAGCGGCTCTCCTAACTGGGGGTAGCGCTACACGTGGGGGCTCTCGAGTCCGGGATCCTGTTGCAGCAAGCAACGCGCCAAAAGTACCAGCATGGACCCACTAGAAGTAGGACATTGGTGTAAAACTGTCAACATTGATCTAGCCGGGGTAGTAGTCATAGAACTCCTGGGGATCTGGCAAGAAGAAGCGGTGAGGCAGCTGGTGATGTCACTGTCACCATATCAGAAAGCATGGGTGGTGGATGTCAGGACGAATTCCTCACTGACCCACGCATTAGTGGAATGGAAGGACAGAGTCCCAGAACATTTCAAGAATCCAAGTGTAGAAGCTATAGATGACCAGACTTATAGCCTGATACACGCGCTGCCAATTAAGTCAGGAGAACGGTCTCAGACACCGAAACTGTCTCCATCACCCACCCCAAAAGAAGCAAGACAGGTAAAAAGGGAAAGTCCCGGGTCGCCATCTACCATTCTTGGCGCAGAGTTGTGCGCGGTCCTGGGGGAACTTGTAGCCCAGTGCAAGAAAGATCCTACAGATTACCAGATGTCAGGATACAGAAAGCTTAGAATATTCTCAGGAAGGAAACCTGTACCCTCAGGTGAAGAGGGGTTCGAAGAGTGGTTAGACGGTGCCACCCAGGCCCTTGAAGAATGGGAAGTCCCACACCACAGAAAGAAGCAGAGAATTGCTGAGAGCTTGAAGGGGCCTGCTCTAGAGGCCATACGCAATCTCAAGATGAGTAAGACAGACTGTAATGCGCAGGACTATCTGGACATCCTGCAGAATGTGTTCGGTGGAACAGAGAAAATCACTGAGCTCACTTACCAGCTGGAGCATTGCTACCAGAAGACAGGAGAGAAGCTGTCAGAGTTCATGAGGCACCTGGATAAGATCCTGCATAAGATGATTCTTAAGAAGGGGATTGACCCACGGAAGGTGGATGAGGCCCATGTTCAACAGGTGATGAGAGGATCTCAGCCCCTGGATCCCATCGCATTGGCGCTATGCACAAGACAGGACGGGAAGAGCCTGGAGTACCCTGACTTGATCCGGGTGGTCAGAGAGGAAGAAGCTATGCTGGAGGAGAAGAAGAGGAGCCTACCAGCTGATTCGGTAAATCCTCCTCCAGTGATGGTCAGGACGGCCATGACCCTGGAAAGAGACTCAGAGGTGGATACCTTGAAGTCACAGATGTCCCAAGTGTTGGGGATGCTGACCTCCCTGATGGAAAAGAAGTCAAGGGAACCAGAGAGGGAAAGTCCGAGGAAGGAGCTGTTTCCCAACACCTCAGCACCTGCATCCCTGGAATATTGGAGGGATGTGATTTGTTTCAATTGTGGAGGTGCTGGCCATCTCGCCAAAGTGTGTGCCAGCCCGAAGAAAAAAAAAATGAATAACCGCAAGCCGCCGGAAAACTTCAGCGGGCCCGGTGAAGGAGTCAACCGGGTGCCCATCATCTCCAGTAAGCTCCAAACTGAATGAGAAGCACATGAAAAGAGTGGAGAAGACCCCTCAGAAGAAACACAAGGTTCCTCAGAAGGAACACACTCTAAAGAAAGAGAGTAGTGTCCTTCAGCGGGTAATTACACCCATAAAAAGGAGGGAGATCAGTGCATACCAAGCCAAGGAGAGGCTCAAGTCCAAAGAGAAATGAAAGAAAGAAAGCCAAAGGGGAAAATGCAAAGATCAAAAGGAAGAGACCCCTACGAAACGATACCCAGAGAAGCTGGTGGGTCCCTCCCCGATAGTACCAGTTCAAGTGGAGGGAGTCTACACAAGAGCCATATTGGATACTGGGGCGCAAGTGACCCTGTTGTACCGGGACTTTTATGACAAGCATTTAAGTCACCTACCCATCCAGAAGATTGAATAGTTGGAGATATGGGGAATTGGGACAGAGAGTTTCCCTTATGATGGCTATCTGCCTATAAAACTGACTTTTGACCCGTCCATAGCCGGAAAGGCTGAAGTGTTCGACACCTTAGCTGTGGTGTGCCCCCGACCGCCTGGAGCTAGCAAGAGTTCCCTGATAATAGGGACGAACACGGATCTGGTCCGAAGACTTCTGGCCCCTTTGACAAGAAGGAAAGACCCCACAGCCACTGAGATCCACCCAATGTTGAAGACAGCCTACCAACGACTGATCTTGGAACAGAAGGCCCCGGAAGAGGGGGTAGGGAAGGTCTGGAGGCTGGGAAGAAGGGGAATAGTGCTACAGCCCGGTGAAGTAACCTGCTTGAAAGCCACAGTGAAACTGACTTGGGAGCAGCCTGGCCCTTTTGTCATGTTGGAACCCGATCCAAGGGAAGAACATTCGGGCCTAGAAGTAGTCCCAGAAGTGGTTCCAGTGAGGGCCCTGAAGAAGGCTCATTGTAAAGTGCCTGTGAGCATCAGAAATACCACGGATAGTCCCATGGAAATCCCAGCTAGGCTGTTACTGGGCCGGGTGAGCCCAGCTACCCCAGTTGCTTCACCAGATGTGGAGAAGACAGATGGAGAAAGTACTGTATGGGAGAAAAATTTCCATGGAGAATCCAAATCTGCCCAGGGCTTGGAAGGAGAGAGCCAAGGCCCAGTTGGCCAGGTGGGAAAGGATCTTTTCCCAAGATGAATTCGATGTGGGGTGTGCTAGGAGTGCCACCCATCGGATCCGCTTCCAGGAAGACAAACCCTTTAGGGAAAGGGTTAGGCGGGTTCCGTTAGCAGACCTCGAAGACTTGAGGGAGCAGCTCGCCGAGCTCAAGCGAACAGGGGTGATTCGAGAATCTAGAAGTTTCTCTGCCTCCCCTATAGTGGTGGTCCGGAAGAAGAATGGGTCACTGAGGCTGTGTATAGACTATAGGACCCTCAACAGGAGAACCATACCGGACCAGTATACCACTCCAAGGATAGAGGATGCCCTACAGAGCTTGTCTGGAGCCAAGTGGTTCAGTATTATGGACCTCAAAAGCGGGTACTATCAGATCCCGATGCATCCAGAAGACAAAAAGAAGACGGCTTTCATAACCCCAGTGGGGTTCTTTGAATTTAACCGGATGCCTCAGGGTCTGTCTGGAGCTCCAGCCACCTTTCTACGTCTCATGGAGAAGACTGTGGGAGACATGAACCTCATCGAAGTCCTTGTATACTTGGATGACATCATTGTCTTCGGAAGAACCTTGGAAGAGCATGAGGAGAGACTGGAGAAAGTTTTGAAGAGACTGAGTGAGGAAGGACTCAAGCTCTCACCTGAAAAGTTCCAATTCTATCAGTCATCAGTCAACTATCTGGGACATATAGTGTCTGAAGATGGGGTAGCCACAGACCCCGGAAAATTGGAGGCAGTCACCTCCTGGCCCAGGCCCACCACGGTGACAGAGCTCAGATCCTTTCTGGGGTTCTGTTCCTATTACAGGAGGTTTGTGGAGGGGTTTGCTCGGATAGCCAGGCCTCTGAATGAGCTGCTAAAGACGGAGGCGGAAGAGGATGACACAGGCCCCAGAAAGCCAGGGGAGTCAGTCAAGGACCAGTGGAGCAAGAAGTGTGAGAATGCCTTTCAGATGTTGAAGAAGACACTAACCACTGCCCCTGTCCTGGCCTACGCAGACCCTAAGAAGCCTTATGAACTTCATGTAGATGCCAGTCATGATGGTTTGGGAGGAGTGCTGTACCAGGAGCATGAAGAGCAACTGAGGCCTGTTGCGTATGTGAGCAGAAGTCTGACTCCCTCCGAAAAGAACTATCCTACCCATAAGTTGGAGTTCCTGGCCCTTAAGTGGGCGGTAGTTGACAAACTCAGAGACTATTTATATGGGGCGGAATTCACAGTGAAAACAGACAACAACCCCCTTACCTATCTCTTCACCACAGCAAAGTTGGATGCCACAGGACATAGGTGGCTGGCGGCACTGTCTGCCTTCGACTTCGGCCTAAAGTACAGACCTGGGGCTGGAAACCGAGATGCAGACGCTTTGTCTAGAAGATCTCACGTCCCCACTTGCAGTGCAGAAGACTGGGCCCAAGTGGCACCCGATGGGGTGCGGACCCTCTGTCAAGGGGCTGAACTTCAAGCCAGTGGCAGCTCAAGAGCAGAAGAGATAGGGGTTACCATAGTAGGAGCTCCCAAGCAATACTGTGGAGTAACCCAATTGGGGGAGGATAACTTACCAAGACTGTCTAAGAAGGAGCTGAGATTCGACCAATTGGAAGACCCTATGGGGAGATTGGTCCTAGAGGCCCTGGAGAATCAGGACCTGAATAGACTCTCACACCACCCTTCAAAGGAAGCTCGCCTGTTGAGGAAAGAGTGGGACAAGTTACAGGTGCATCAGGGAGTGGTCTACCGAAGGGGCCCCTCTGATGACCTAGAAGACAAATGGCAGCTGTTCTTGCCGGAGAAGTACAGAGAGACAGTCCTGGTTGCCCTGCACGACAACCATGGCCACCTAGGGGCGGAAAGGACTTTCCAACTCGTTAGGGACCGTTTCTATTGGCCCTGCATGAGGGCTGAAGTTGAAGAATACTGCCACTCATGTGCACGATGCATCCAGAGGAAGACGTTATCTCATCAAGCTGCCCCAATGGGCCATCTGCAAAGCCAAAGCCCACTTGACCTGGTATGCATTGATTTTCTCTGCCTCAAACCCGACCTGAGTGGACTAGGAAATGTTCTGGTAGTAACCGACTATTTCACCCGGTATGCCCAGGCCTTTCCAACCAAGGACCAGAAGGCTTCCACCGTGGCCAAAGTGCTGATGGAGAAATACTTTGTACATTATGGGCTACCACAACGGCTCCATTCAGATCAGGGAAGGGATTTTGAAAGTCGATTGATCCGGAAACTCCTGGATTCTTTGGGGATCAAGAAGACAAGAACTACCCCCTATCATCCACAAGGTGATGCTCAGCCGGAGAGGTTCAACCGAACCCTGCTCAACATGCTGGGGACCCTAAGCAGTGAAAAGAAGCAGCATTGGAGCAACCACATAGCGGCAGTTGTGAATGCATACAACAGCACCACCAGTGATGCTACAGGATACTCACCCTATAGACTCATGTTCGGGAGAGAAGCAAGACTACCCGTAGATCTAGCCTTTGGCACTTCCGTAGACCATTGTTCTGCCGCTTCCCACAAGGGATATGTCGATAGGCTTAGACGCAATTTGAAATTGGCCTATGAAAAGGCCCAGGCAGCCTCCGAACAAAGGGGGGCCCGTAACAAGAAAAATTTTGACTTAAAGGTTAGGATCCAGGATCTACAACCTGGAGATAGAGTGTTCTTGCGGAATTTGGGGATCCCCGGAAAACACAAGCTTGCAGACAGATGGAAACCTGAACCTTATGTTGTTTGCAAAAGACTGCCGGGCCTACCCGTCTACAGACTTAGACCGGAGGGGAAGGTGGGGCCACTGAAGACCTGGCACCGGAACCACCTACTTCCACTAGCGGAGGCAGTTCAGATACCCCCTGTGGCGGATTCCCCTGAACCAACTTCCATCCTGGATACTCCCAGACCCAACACTCGATCTCAGACCCCTCGGATTGGGGATACAGAGACCTCAGAGATGAGTGAAGATGAGGGAGAAGAACTTGACTGGCTTTGGCCTTCACAGGCCCCAGGAACCTCTGCTATTGATCTTTCACCTGAAGAAGACACCATAGATCAGACACTGAATGCAGAAGCCACTGAGTTCATTCCATCCAGTCCTTGGTCAGATTCTTGGGAAAGTGCTTGTGACTTACCACCTGAAGAAGATCCAAGGGAGTCCCTGCACCTCCCTGCCCTGGAGTCCAGTGCTCCTGAACCAGAAGTAAATTCTGAGTTGGTTCCAGAGGAGGAACCTGTTCTAACAGAAAGCCCAAGAGGACAGAGGAAGCGAAGAGCCATAAAGCCTCCTAGAAGATTAACTTACCCACAGATGGGGAGAAGTGCGGAAGACACTGTGGTTACTGCCAGAAGGAGTATGGAACAGCCTGACCCTCCCACTGTTCATTTGGTGGGGGGCAACCCCAGCTCACTCTCTGGCACAGTTAGGCAGGACACTAATGATAGTGTGACCTGTGGGCAGGGGAGTTCACCACCTCGGTTTTGGTGGGAATTTCCTCTGCCAACATCATACGAAAGTTTGATTGATGTTGTACGTTCTGTGATTTAAGTTTATGTTATCTTTGGGGACCAAAGAGTTTAAGTGGGGGGAGTGTGTAGCGGGGTCTCCTTTAAGGCCCCGGGACTACGTTACCCAGAACCCTGTTCAGCACCCAGAGTGCAGTTAGCCACCGCAGAGACTCATGGGAAGGGTTATTTAAGGAGGAGGCGAGGCGAAGGTCGGCCTCTTTGGACACCGCGCTGCAAGCAAGACTTTCTTCCTGTGCGGATCTGCTGCAGTGCAAGGCCTGAAGCCTGGGCCTTGCACAACTTCCAAAGAGCCTTCCACCCCACTGCGGAGCCTGGGTGGCACCTGACCTGTCGAGTGAGGACATGAGTTGGATCGGGACCCGATCGTTGCAGACGCTGTGTGCGGATACACAGCAGGTGGAAGTCCCTGACTGGGATCGCGTCCGGAGTGGTGAGCGGGTACCTGCCCAAACCTATAGACTGTGCCATGTTCAGGCCTATAGACTGCATAGACCCACAGTTCGTTTATCTGCTGTTCCCTGGGGGGACCGGTAGCAGGACAGAGTTGAAGTGTCCCCCCAGTATAGTGTTCTAAGTTATTGGCTGTTGTGGATTACAAATACTTTTCATCAAGTGCACCACCGAAAGCTGGCATGCAAAGAAATCCCTTAAGGAGGTGACTGAGATTTATTCCATGTCAGGCCTGACCGGGGTGGGGAGTTAAGATATTGTTTAGTGTGCCATAGGGCGCGCATACCATAATAGCTACGCATGGTGGAGTACCGCGCAGCGCCATTATAGTGTGCTGAATTGATTGCTGCAGGGCTCTGAAAGCCAGTTGCATGTGTTATGTTCCACCTATGCTATTTACTATAAGAGTAAAGTTGTTATATCTGACCTCTCACCTCAGTGTGTTGTCTTACTGTTTAGAGATTATTTTATGCAATACAATTGAATGTGGTACAAATATAACCCTAGACTAACTGTGCCAGAGTGGGTCGAGCAGATTGCTGGGGGTTGGTGGTGCTGCACACAGGGCCCGAAAACAAATCCAGCGGCTCTCTTAACTGGGGGTAGCGCTACATTTGTTCTATTCCTTTTTAACCACTTAAGCCCCGGACCAATATGCAGCATAAGGACCAGGCCCCTTTTTGCGATTCGGCACTGCGTCGCTTTAACTGACAATTGCGCGGTCGTGCGACGTGGGTCCCAAACAAAATTGGCGTCCTTTTTTTCCCACAGATAGAACTTTCTTTTGGTGGTATTCGATCACCTCTGCAGTTTTTATTTTTTGCGCTATAAACAAAAATAGAGCTAAAATTTTGAAAAAAATTCTATATTTTTTACTTTTTGCTATAATAAATATCCCCCAAAAATATATAAAAAAACATATTTTTTCCTCAGTTTAGGCCGATACGTATTCTTCTACATATTTTTGGTAAAAAAAAAATCGCAATAAGCGTTTATTGATTGCTTTGCACAAAAGTTATAGCGTTTACAAGATAGGGGATAGTTTTATGGCATTTTCTTTTTTTTTTTTTACTAGTAATGGCGGCGATCAGTGATTTTTTTCGTGACTGCGACATTATGGTGGACACATCGGACACTTATGACACATTTTTGGGACCATTGTCATTTTCACAGCGATCAGTGCTATAAAAATATACGGGTTACTGTGAAAATGTCACTGGCAGTTTAGGGGTTAACCAGGAAGGGGCGCTGTAGGGGTTAAGTGTGCCCTGATGTGTTTTACTTACTGTGGGGGGGGGCGTGGCTTAGTGTGTGACGTCACTGATCATCGTTCCCTATGACAGGGAACAGACGTTCAGTGACAGGCTCACTAGGAAGCACGGGAGAGGTTTGTTTACACTTACCTCTCCCCGTTCTTCCTCTCTGTGACCCGATCGCGGGACACCAGTGGCGATCGGGTCCGCTGTTCCCGCGGGGATGGTCACAGAGAAGAGGACCGAGTCGTGAGCGAGCCGGCGGCGGCGCGCTCGCGACCCACGGCTGGGCTCTTAAAGGGGAAGTACCTGTACGTACGCCCATGTGCCCAGCCGTGCCATTCTGCCGACGTACATCGGCGTGCGGCAGTCCTCAAGTGGTTAATTATGGGACTTTTTTTTTTTTTTTGTAAAATTAAATGAATGAATAACAAAATAAGTATGCTGCTGAGACACTGATGTTGGGTCAGTCTGGGACTATTAGGAATCAGCAACAATGCTTCAGAGGCTTAAAGCCCAGACTTTTTTGTTTTGCATACAGTATAAAAGGATTAGAGCCTTTGTCAGCTTTTTATTGCTGTCTGTGTTCCTTTTTGGGGAGACTTCCTCTTCCTCATTCCTTGATAAAGTCTCATGCTTTTGGAAATATCATAGCACTCTTAAAATGCATTAAAAGTTGCCTGGTAATGAAGTAGTCACTTACGCATGCATACTACCTTTTTGTGGACACAATTTTATTTACACATACAGCTGGGGCTGAGGTAAGCTTACACTAATTGTGGAGTTTTACTAGGCCACCTTCTCCATCTTGCACGTGAGAGTGGTAAGCAGGGATGAGCCGAACACCCCCCTGTTCGGTTCGCACCAGAACCTGCGAACAGACAAAATGTTTGTGTAAACTTTAGAACCCTATTAAATACAATGGACTCGAACGTTCAAAATCTAAAGTGTTAATTATAAAGGCTAATATGCAAGTTATTGTCCTAAAAAGTGTTTGGGGACCCGGGTCCTGCCCCAGGGGACATGTATCAATGCAAAAAGAAGTTTTAAAAACGGCCGTTTTTTTGGGAGCAGTGATTTTAATAATGCTTAAAATGAAAAAATAAAAGTGAAATATTCCTTTAAATTTCGTACCTGGGGGGTGTGTATGATATGCATGTGAAGTGGCGCATGTTTCCCGTGCTTAGAACTGTCCCTGCAAAAAATGTCATTTTTGAAAGAAAAAAATGCATTTAAAACTGACTCGCGGCTATTAATGAATTGTCGGCTCCCGGCAATACATACAAAAGTCATTGATAAAAAAAAAAAAAAAACGTGGGTGTTCCCCAGAATTCAATTACCAGGCCCTTCAGGTCTGGAATGGATATTAAGGGGAACCCTGCCGCAAATTAAAAAAAAAAATTGACGTGGGGTTCCCCCAAATATCCATTCCAGGCCCTTCAGATCTGGCATGGATTTTAAGGGGAACTCCACCCCAAATTTTTTAAAAAAATGGCGTGGAGTCCCCCTAAAAATCCATACCAGACCCCTTATCCGAGCACGCAACCTGGCCGGCCGCAGGGGAAAAGGGGGGGGCGAGAGAGCGGCCCCCCCTCTCTCCTGAACTGTACCAGGCCACATGCCCTCAACATGGGGAGGATGTCCCCATGTTGATGGGGACAAGGGCCTCATCCCCACAACCCTTACCCGGTGGTTGTGGGGGTCTGCGGGCGGGGGGCTTATCGGAATCTGGAAGACCCCTTTAACAAAGGGGACCCCCAGATCCCGGCCCCCCCCTATGTGAATTGGTAAGGGGTACATTGTACCCCTACCATTTCACGAAGAAAGCGTAAAAAAATGTTTAAAAAAACACACAAACACCTTGAAAAAATCCTTTATTTAAAAAAAAAAAAAAACATTCCAGCGGTGAAATCCAGTGTCCCGCGGCGATCCCGATGTCCAGCGCTGTCCTTCATTGGTTGTGCCTGAGCGGACCTGATGGGGAACTCCCTCTCAGTATTTTAAATGTATAGACCCGCCCCTTCTAAAGTTCCCCATCAGCTCCGCTCAGCGGACCAGATGCGGAACATGAGAAGGGGTGGGTCTATACATGTATTACCAAAGTGAGAGCAGTCCCCCATCAGGTCCGCCCCCTCGGTATGTCAGACCCGCCTACGTCATTGGCTTGAGCGGGGAACTTCCTTCACTATGTAAATTTAAATTACACAGTGAAGGAAGTTCCCCACTCAAGCCAATGACGTAGGCGGGTCCGACATACCGAGGGAGCGGACCTGATGGGGAACTTTAGAAGGGGCGGGTCTATACATTTAAAATACTGAGAGGGAGTTCCCCATCAGGTCCGCTCAGGCACAACCAATGAAGGACAGCGCTGGACATCGGGATCGCCGCGGGACACTGGATTTCACCGCTGGAATGTTTTTTTTTGTTTTTTTTTTAATAAAGGACTTTTTCAAGGTGTTTGTGTGTTTTTTTAAACATTTTTTTACGCTTTCTTCGTGAAATGGTAGGGGTACAACGTACCCCTTACCAATTCACATAGGGGGGGGCCGGGATCTGGGGGTCCCCTTTGTTAAAGGGGTCTTCCAGATTCCGATAAGCCCCCCGCCCGCAGACCCCCACAACCACCGGGCAAGGGTTGTGGGGATGAGGCCCTTGTCCCCATCAACATGGGGACATCCTCCCCATGTTGAGGGCATGTGGCTTGGTACGGTTCAGGAGGGAAGGGGGCCGCTCTCTCGTCCCCCCCTTTTCCCCTGCGGCCGGCCAGGTTGCGTGCTCGGATAAGGGGTCTGGTATGGATTTTTAGGGGGACTCCACGCCATTTTTTTAAAAAATTTGGGGTGGAGTTCCCCTTAAAATCCATGCCAGATCTGAAGGGCCTGGAATGGATATTTGGGGGAACCCCACGGCAATTTTTTTTACATTTGCGGCGGGGTTCCCCTTAATATCCATTCCAGACCTGAAGGGCCTGGTAATTGAATTCTGGGGAACCCCCACGCTTTTTTTTTTTTTTTATCAATGACTTTTGTATGTATTGCCGGGAGCCGACAATTCATTAATAGCCGCGAGTCAGTTTTAAAAGACCTTTTTTCTTTCAAAAATGACATTTTTTGCAGGGACAGTTCTAAGCACGGGAAACATGCGCCACTTCACATGCATATCATACACACCCCCCAGGTATGAAATTTAAAGGAATATTTCACTTTTATTTTTTCATTTTAAGCATTATTAAAATCACTGCTCCCGAAAAAACGGCCGTTTTTAAAACTTCTTTTTGCATTGATACATGTCCCCTGGGGCAGGACCCCGGTCCCCAAACACTTTTTAGGACAATAACTTGCATATTAGCCTTTATAATTAACACTTTAGATTTCTCCCATAGATTTTTCGAATTTGCCGCGAACACCCCAATTTGTTCGCTGTTCGGCGAACGGGCGAACAGGCAATGTTCGAGTCGAACATGAGTTCGACTCGAACTCCAAGCTCATCCCTAGTGGTAAGACAGAAACATATGCTTCTACCTCAATTCATCTTTAGTGCAGAATAGCTCTTTGAATGGGAACAGTAGCCTTCTTTTTCAACTAGTGCACTTCCTCTATATTACTTTACAGAGCTTTTAGTCAAGATCAATTTGTGACTGGGAGCAGGAAGAAATCTATAAAAATCCAGGACATGTAGCTCCTTACCTTTATATGTGGTAAACAATATTACTCTGCGACTGGATGCACTGTACAGTATATTCCTACAGCTACCTAGTGTAGTTCTGAGGTGTGCAATATGGATATATACCTGTTGTTTATTTTTATCTGTCATATACAATACATTTTTTTAAGTTCAAGGTAATATTAAATACAGTGTGAGATATTTTGATCTTAGTTGGTAATAACTATTGATCATTTAAAGTAAATCTAAATCCAACAACTAAAATCTCATAAAAACTTTCAGGTTATACCAAAAGATGTTTTCAAATCCCAACCACTACACTACCTGCCTGGAGTTTGCATGTTCTCCCTGTGCCTGCGTGGGTTTCCTCCAGGTACTCCGGTTTCCTCCCACACTCCAAAGACATGCTGGTAGGCTAATTGGCTTCTGTACAAAATTGGCCCTAGTATATGAATGTGAGTTGGGGACCTTGGATTGTGGGCTCCTTGAGGGTAGGGACTGATGACCGATGCCACCCTTGCCAGCTGTTTGGAGGCCATCAACACATGGATGTCTGCCAACTTCCTGAAACTTAATGGGGGAAAAACTGAGGTGAGCATCTTCAGCGATCTGGCCACCCCTCCAGATATCCCACCTTGGCCTCCCTCATTTGGTCATGCTCCAGAGGTGGCCCCCCAGGTCCATGATCTGGGATTTTTCCTAGATTCAGGTTTAACTTTGGCTCCTCAGGTAAAGAGGGTCGTCAGTGCATATCACTGGCAGCTAAAACTCCTGAGGGGGCTGTTTAAATATTTGGATATCTCGGACAGAAAAACTGTCATCTGCGCCACGATAGGTAGCTGCCTAGACTACTGCAACTCTCTTTATCTGGGATTGCCAAAGATGTTAGTGCAGAAGCTTCAACTTATTCAAAATGCTGCGGCTAGGTTACTCATGGATGTCCCGCTGTCCTCTGCGCCTTGCACTGGCTGCCGGTCCACTATCACACCTTATTTAAGGCCGGATGTATTATGTTTAAGATAATGAGAGGCCTGGCCCCAAGCTATCTCTGCTCTCGTTTTCATAAACAAGCTTTTGTTAGATCACTCAGATCTACCGGCAGAGATCTCCTCCACATCTCGGTGCCCAAGAAGATCCGGCGTGGTGGTCGGGCCTTCTCCCACCAGGGTGCCGTTTTGTGGAATAGCCTCCCTGTCGAGCTCAAGGAGGCCCCTACTATTCCGGTCTTCCGCGGGTTACTGAAGACTTGGCTTTTCACGCAAGCCTTCCCAGTGTAGCCTCTCTCTTCCACCCTTTCTGCCACTCTGTGCTGCTTCTGGTTCCTGGGTCCTCTTTTCCCAGAAACGCTGCTATGCGCGTCAGGACCCTTCGGGGTAAGACCGCGCTATATTAAGATACCTCTCAACTCAACTCAGTGTGCGATGTATGTGTGGAGCGCTGCATAAATTGACAGCGCTATATGGGTACCTTAAATAAAAAAAAAATAAAAAATTAAAAATAATAATAATAATATAATAGATGAGCATGTACAGGGATAGGGAGAATTGTAGACACACACCCACACTCACTCAGATTGAACTGGATGGACTGGTGTCTTTATTCAACCTTACTAACTATGTAACTATGTAACAGTGAATATCTGATGGTGTGCTTTAAATAGGCAACACCAGACATAGCACAAGGTTTCTAATATTATTGTAAGACCTCTCTAACTTTTATGTAATTACAGTACTGTGCAAACGTTTTAGACAGGTGTAAAGAAATGCTGTAAAGTAAGAATGTTTTCAAAATATATATTTGAATTGTTTATTTTTATCAATTTACAAAATGCAAAGTGAGCGAACAGAAGAAAATAATAAATCAAATCAATATTTGGTGTGACTACCCTTTGGCATCTAACCAGCAGCAATTCTTACATTGACACACTTTGTACACTTGCACAAGGTCAGGGATTCTGTAGGTAGGTAGGAAGGTATATGATTAACCAATTATACCAAGTAGGGATGAGCTTCAAGTTCGAGTCGAACTCATGTTCGACTCGAACATTGCCTGTTCGCCTGTTCGCCGAACAGCGAACAATTTGGGGTGTTTGCGACAAATTTGAAAAGCCGCGGAACACCCTGTAAAAGTCTATGGGAGAAATCTAAAGTGCTAATTTTAAAGGCTTATATGCAAGTTATTGTCATAAAAAGTGTTTGGGGACCAGGGAACATGTATCAATGCAAAAAAAAGTTTTAAAAACGACCGTTTTTTCGGGAGCAGTGATTTTACTAATGCTTAAAGTGAAACAATAAAAGTGAAATATTCCTTTAAATTTCGTACCTGGGGGGGGGGGTGTATAGTATGCCTGGAAAGTAGCGCTTGTTTCCCGTGGTTAGAACTGTCCCTGCACAAAGTGTCATTTCTGAAGGAAAAAAAATCATTTAAAAGTACTCGCGGCTGTAATGAATTGTCGGCTCCCGGCAATACAGAGAAAAGTCATTGAAAGTCATTGATAAAAAAAAAAATGTATGGGGGTCCCCCCAAATTCAATTACCAGGCCCTTCAGGTCTGGTATGGATATTAAGGGGAACCCTGCGTCAAATTACAAAAAATATAATGTGGGGTTCCCCACAAATATCCATACCATAAAGTCCAAAATGCAGCGCTTAGTGAAAAATCAATATGAAAAAAACAGTCCAAGTGCAGAATCAGTGAACAAGATGAATGTGGAAACTGATATGGAACCACCACCAGAACTTTCAGTGTGCAAGCGTAAAAGCACACCACCCCAATGTGCTCACAAAATGCTTACCGGAAGGCAAACATACACAAGCGATGTAAGTATATTTGCAGAAGGTCAATGTATAGACACAAATTTCCAAGCCTGATGGATCACACCCACATCATTATACGACATCCAGAGCTCAGTTGGAAATGGAGATGATATGCAATCCTCAGCAGGGAGTGGTTTACCAAATGAAAGAATAAACAGCAAGAAGATAGTCACCTATAAACTCCAGTGCAGTAATTGGAGCCACCAGCAGGACAGACTCCATCTCAGGCTTCAAAGCTGAGCTCCACACATTGATCAGCTCTCCAATCAACCTGAGGAAAACACACAATACATATCCCTCCTACAGACACCGGACTCCAGCGGCGCTAACGGCACAGACTGAAAAAAATATGTCATGGAGTTCCCCACAAAAATCCATACCAGACCCTTTATCCGAGCACACAACCTGGCAGGCTGCAGGAAAAGAGGGGGGGCGAGAGAGCGCCCCCCCTCCTGAACCACAACAGGCCACATGCCCTCAACATGGGGAGGATGCTTTGGGGGTCTGTGAACCCTCAAAGCACCATGTCTCCATGTTGATGGGGACAAGGGCCTCATCCCCACAACCCTTGCCCGGTGGTTGTGGGGGTCTGCAGGCGGGGGGCTTATTGGAATCTGGAAGACCCCTTTAACAAAGGGGACCCCCAGATCCCAGCCCCCCTATGTGAATTGGTAAGGGGTACATTGTACTCCTACCATCTCACAAAGAAAGTGTAAAAAATTGAAAAAAAAAAACACAGACATCATTGGGATAAGTCCTTTATTAAAAAAAAAAAATATTAAAATATAAAAAAAAAAAAAAAAAAAAAAAAAAAGATCCCAGCGGTGGTAATCCACTCTCGGTCTCCACGCCAACGCTGTCGGTATCCTGCGATGTATGCTCTCCTCTCCGGGGTCCAGCGGTGGATGACCTCCTCTCCATCCAGGTCCAGGCTCCAGCGATGAGATGTCCAGCGCAGCGCATCCTGTCTCCACCGGAGACACCCCGGGAATATCATCACCGCATCCTGACAGGTCTTATGTAGCCACCCATCACGTGACCCTGTCCCCCTCTGACGCAAGGGGAAACCTGGGCTTTCCCAGTGACGTGCGGTTGACCCCGCCCCCTCTGATGTAACGCAGGTTTCTGTTGCATCAGAAACGTCACTGGGTAAGCCCGGGTTTCCCCTTGCATTGATACATGTCCCCTGGGGCAGGACCTGGGTCCCCAAACATTTTTTATGACAATAACTTGCATATAAGCCTTTAAAATTAGCACTTTAGATTTTTCATGTTCGAGTCCCATAGACTTTAATGGTGTCCGGATGTTCGAACAAATTTATTGCCTGTTCGCATGTTCTGATGCGAACCGAACTGGGGGGTGTTCGGCTCTTCCCTAATACCAAGCAGGCTCTAAAGATTATAAATTTCATATGTAGGTTGAAACACAGTCATTAACAGAAAGAGAAACAGCTATGTAGGAGGCTTAAAACTTGATGACGAACAGCCAAATTCTGCTGTGAGATTGTGAAAGACAATGTCATGTCACAGGTCCTACACTATGGCAAGGCTGAGCACAGCAAGAAGACACAAGGTAGGTATACTGCATCAGCAAGGTCTCTCCCAGGCTATGATTTCAATGCAGACTGTTCAAGCTCTTTTGAAGAAGAACAAAAAAACAGGCAATGTTGAGGACCGTAGACACAGTGGTCAGCCAAGAAAACTTAATGCAGCAGATGAAAGACACATCATGCTTACTTCCCTTCGATTTCAGAAGATGTCCAGGAGTGCAAATTAGCACAGAGTTCCTCATGGAAGAATTGTGGCCAAAAAGCCATACCCTCAACATGGAAACAAGGCTAAGCAACTCAACTATGCATGAAAACATAGGAATTTAGTGTCAGTGCTGCTGCTACCAATGTAAAACAGATTAGTGTCCGTACTGCTGCCCACACATCTTGTGTTCCCACAAGTGTACACAATGCATAAATATATCAGAACAGTGCTGCACAGTACAGGTATTGTGAACCATAAATTATGTCACAAAATGAAACAACATAATAAAATATAAAATAAAAAGCCAAGTCCCAAGTGTCCATTTACTCTTGCAAACATGTATTTTTGTGATGCTGCATTTTATTTTACAACAGTGACAGAAATTTACCAACTCTCCACTGTGATTATGATCCTCCAGCTTATTCTTTCACTTATTCTATCTTATCTTATCTATCTTATTTCACTTATTCTATCCCTTCACCACCATACATATGCTCTCACCTTTTATTCTGACCCAACAATAGGTCTTATGCACTTGCCCCTTTAAGAGGGGTCTCCTTTGCCACAGTTGTTATGCCTTTCTCCAATTTACAGATGTTCTCAATCCATCTCCATCCTCAGTAATCCTTTGATAAATGTTTGGGAAACAAGCTCTTGTCGACTTCTGTGCCTGACTTCACTTGGTATTCAGCAAGGCACAGAACAAAGACCTACCAACCGTGGCGTAGGAGCCCCACTTACAGGCAGGGCCGTTTAAAGGAATTTGGGGGCCTCAAGCAAAATGGACATGGAGGCCCCCCAACCCCCCCCCCACACTCACGCAAAGCCTACAGGAACCACAGCATACCGATACAGTTTAAGCTCACCCACACTTTATATAAATAAAAAAGGTTTACAGTGCAAATACTGCTGTTGCATATAATCCAACATACTTAAAACACATACACACTCACATTAACATTAAGATGCTGTTTAGGACTGTTTATGGACAGTGGGATGGACAGGGGGACCGTGGGATGGACAGGGGGACTGTGGGATGGACAGGGGGACAGTGGGATGGACAGGGGGACCGTGGGATGGACAGGGGGACTCCGCACTGTAATATCCACATCATCTCCCCCACTGTAATGTCCACATCATCTCCCCCACTGTGATGTCCACATCATCTCCCCCACTGTAATGTCCACATCATCTCCCCCACTGTAATATCCACATCATCTCCCCCACTGTAATATCCACATCATCTCCCCCACTGTAATGTCCAGATCCCCCCCCCCCTGTAATGTCCACATCTCCCCCCTGTAATGTCCACATCTCCCCACATCTCACCTCGGCCGCTGACGCCGGGTGTACCAAGATGGCCGCCGCTCCGGAGCTAGGCCAAAGCCGCGGCATTTCCTATGGCCGCAATCCGCGGATCGGCTCAGGGCGGAAATCGAGGACAGTGACAGGCAGCAGGCAGGCACCCTAGGCTGGGGCCCCAGGCCAGCTCGGGGCCCCAAGCAATTGCTTGTTTTGCCTGTCCTGTTCCGACGGCCCTGCTTACAGGGGCAAGCCTGGGAGATGTATTGTTGGGTCAGAATACAAGGTGAGAGCATATGTATGGTGGTGCAGGGATACATACATGTGGTGAAAGAAAACGTTGGATAATTATAAACGCAGTGGAGAGTTCGAAAATATATGCCACTGTTGTAAATAAACACAGCATCACAATTATACATGTTTACAAGAATATATGGACACTTGGGGCTTTTCTAATTGGCTTTTTATTTAACTTTTTTGTATTATTATGTTTTTTTGTTGAAATATGAGTTTCATCATATGACATAATTTATGGTCCACAATACCCGTACTGCACGGCAGATGGTGAATCTGTTCACTGCATCGAATAATATGGTGTGGATAATAGGAAATTCTATACTTAGAAAAGGCTGTAAAGTTCAAATACAGAAAAAGGTCAGAGCAATTGTCATTTTATTTGTTGACATCACATGGTCAAACATTTGACATTAAAATTGTATGTAATATTATGTCATTATTAATCCCTGCTAGATAAATTTTTTTTTTTTTTTAAGTTGTGGCCTTTTCAAAAAGTCCTGTTTATAAAGTACGTCTATCTGTCAGTCTAATAATTGAATTAACTTGTATATGTACATTAAAACAAAGTTTATCTACATAAAAATTTGAAGGCAGCTTTTAACTTCCACCAGATTGCATTTTGTGCATAAGTAATGGACAAGAATCACAACCTGTAGTGTAGGTTACATTAGCATATTTATATAATAGAAATTTGACACGTCAAGGATATCTGACATTTAGTCATGTTATGCAAATTGTCTTGCTACTCTCTGATAATTAAAACTGAATAGTTCTAAGGTTGCCATTATTCTCTAACACAGAAAACACAACTCGGGGTCACCTTTGAAAATACCTTCTTGATGTTAACTATGATAATTAGATTAATAAGATAGTTATGGCAAACAATAGTTATTATAATTAATGTTAAATAATTCGTAAAATCAAAGAGAATTAATTCATTAATTTAACACATCTGTCTAATAGCAAAAAATAATAGTGTATAATTAAAAGAGAACACACTTGCTTTAAAAGATGACAGATATCACGGCGGATGATAGCTCTTCTGCACTCATGCACTCATTGCAATGTTAAAGCTGAACTTCAGGAAAACTATAAAAAGCCATTCTAACTTATCTCTCCTTCTCCCTGTATACACAATATATATATACATATATATATATATATATATATATATATATATATATATATATATGTATATATATACACTGCTCAAAAAAATGAAAGGAACACTTTGAAAACACATCAGATCTCAACGGGCAAAAATTTCATGCTGGATATCTATACTGATATGGACTGGGTAATGTGTTAGGAATGAAAGGATGGCACATCATTTGATCGAAATGAAAATTATCCACCTACAGAGAGCTGAATTCAAAGACACCCCAAAAATCAAAGTGAAAAAATTATGCAGCAAGCTAGTCCATTTTGCTGAAATTTCATTACAACGACTCAAAATGGTCCTCAGTAGTTTGTATGGCCCCCAAGTGCTAGTATGCATGCCTTACAACACCAGGGCATGCTCCTAATGAGACGACGGATGGTGTCCTGGGGTATTTCCTCCCAGATCTGGACCAGAGCATCACTGAGCTCCTGAACAGACTGAGGTGCAACCTGGCAGCACCGGATGGACCGAAACATAATGTCTCAATTCGTTATTGAAATAAAAATAAAAGTTTTACAAAACACAAAATAGAGGGTACAAGAAGGCAAGTAAGCAATTGGGTAATCATATCAGTATAAAGGACAGAGATATATGTGTGTCGGAGATATAGTCTCTAGGACACATGATTGCAAGGATAATCCTTAGTCAAAATGGGAAAACATATCAAAACTTACTCAGAGGGGAAATGAGAGGAGGAAAGGAGGGAGGAGAGAAGGAGGGAAAAAAAGGGGGGATGGAGAGAGACTGGATGGGGAGGGGGGGAAAGTATCATCCTGTGATCTCAGCATTAATAGATTAAAGGATTAAACGAAAGAGATGTTACATCCCCAGACCATCACTGACCCACCACCAAACCGGCCATGCTGAACGATGTTACAGGCAGCATAAAGTTCTCCACGGCTTCTTCAGACCCTTTCACGTCTGTCACATATGCTCAGGGTGAACCTGCTCTCATCTGTGAAAAGCATGGGACACCAGTGGCGGACCTGCCATTTCTGGTGTTCAATGGAAAATGCCAATCGAGCTCCACAGTGTCCGGCAGTGAGCACAGAGCACACTAGAGGATGTCGGGCCCTAAGGCCACCCCCATGAAGTCTGTTTCTGATTGTTTTGTCAGAGACATTCACACCAGTGGCCTGCTGGAGGTCATTTTGTAGGGCTCTGGCAGTGCTCATCCTGTTCCTCCTTGCACAAAGGAGCAGATACCGGTCCTGCTGATGGGTTAAGGACCTTCTACGGCTCTGTCCAGCTCTCCTAGAGTATCTGCCTGTCTCCTGGAATCTCCTCCATGCTCTTGAGACTGTGCTGGGAGACACGGCAAACCTTCTGGCAATGACACGTATTGATGTGCCATCCTGGAGGAGTTGAACTGCCTGTGCAACCTTTATAGGGTCCAAGTATCGCCTCGTGCTACCAGTAGTGACACTGACCCTAGCCAAATGCAAAACTAGTGAAAAACAGTCAGAAAAGATGAGTAGGGAAAAAAAATGTCAGACACCTCCACCTGAAAAAACATCCCTGTTTTGGAGGTCGCCTCATTGTTGCCCATGTAGTGCACCTGTTGTTAATTTCAATTAACATCAAAGCAGCTTAAACTGATTAACAACCCCCTCTGTATACACCCCTCCCCCTCTGCTACTTAACTGACCATATCAATATCCCAGGAGTTCTGATTCAAAAGTGTTCCTTTAATTTTTTGAGCAGTACATATATATATATATATATATATATATATATATATATATATATATATATATATATATATATATGTACATGATCTCATAAAAGTGAGTACACCCCTCACATTTTTATAAATATTTTATTATTTCTTTTCTTGTGACTAAACACTGAAGAAATTACACTTTGCTACGATGTAAAGTAGTGAGTTTGCAGCTTGTATAACAGTGTAAATTTGCTCTCCCCTCAAAATAACTCAACACACGCCATTAATGTCTAAACCACTGGCAACAAAAGTGAGTACATCCCTAAGTGAAAATGTCCAAATTGGTCCCAAAGTATCAATATTTTGTGTGGCCACCATTATTTTCCAGCACTGCCTTAACCTCTTGGGCATGAAGTTCACCAGAGCTTCACAGGTTGCCACTGGAGTACTCTTCCACTCCTTCATGACGACATCACGGATCTGGTGGGTGTTAGAGACCTTGCGCTCCTCTACCTTCTGTTTAAGAATGCCCCACAGATGCTCAATAGGGTTTAGGTCTGGAGACATGCTTGGCCAGTCCATCACCTTTACCCTCAGCTTCTTTAGCAAGGCAGTGGTCATCTTGGAGGTGTGTTTGGTGTCATTATCATGTCGAATACTGCCCTGCGGCCCAGTCTCCGAAGGGAGGGGATCATGCTCTGATTCAGTATGTCACAGTACATGTTGGCGTTCATGG
Organism: Rana muscosa; assembly: GCA_029206835.1. NCBI lineage: Eukaryota > Metazoa > Chordata > Amphibia > Anura > Ranidae > Rana > Rana muscosa. Next base: position 600,195,736 of record CM055122.1, on the reverse strand, counting down.
TTCCCTCAATAAAATGTAGCTCCCCAGTGCTGGCAGAACTTATGCAGCCCCAGACCATGACACTCCCACCACCATGCTTGACTGTAGGCAAGACACACTTGTCTTTGTACTCCTCACCTGGTTGCCGCCACACAAGCTTGACACCTTCTGTACCATCTGTAGAAAAGTGTATTTTCTTCAGTGTTGTCACATGAAAAGATATAATAAAATATTTACAAAAATGTGAGGGTTGTACTCACTTTTGTTAGATACTGTATATATATCGATATACAGTATATATCTATAGATATATATATATATCTATAGATATATATCTATATATATAGCAATGGCAGCCATTCTAATCAGTCTGAAACCAGTAAAAATGAGAAACGACTACACTACTCAGAAAAACAGTCTTCAATTGCCTTGCAATGGTGACGTCTGAGATTTTTGGTTTGTTGCTGTACCTTCAAGAAGCAAAGGGCTGCCTCCAGGTCAGCCTGTTCCCAGTTTGTGCATTACTATATACAGTATAGATGCGTGGACCAGCAGTTGTCTCAGCCTCTCAGGGCAATACTGAAAGTATGAGCCAGCCACTCCCACCCCCTGCACAGCCTGGTACTCCAGTGAGCACTGGAGCGGTAGAGCAAGGAGCCAGTAACTGACAGTCACTGCTCCTCTGTTTATTGAAGATCGAGAACTGAGTGATCAGCTGTCTTTGTTCACTCAGTTCTCTGCCTTAGAGGCAGCAGGGGACACATGCAGCATCGGACCGATGCGGCATCCACCTAGGTGAGTATAAATGTTTATTTTTTTAAATCCCCAAATGTCTCTTTTAGGGCACGTAAGAGATAAGCCCTGTACACACGATCAGTTTTACCGATGAAAACAGTCCGATGGACTTTTTTCATCGGACAAACAGATCGTGTATGGGCCCCATCGGTCTTTTTTCCATCAGTGTTAAAAAATAGAACATGTTTTAAATTTATCCGATGAAAAAAAAACGATTGCAAATTACTATAGTCTGTGGGGAACTCCATCGGATAAAAAACCCATGCATGCTCAGAATCAAGTCGACGCATGCTCAGAAGCATAGAACTTAATTTTTCTTGGCTCATCGGAGTGTTTTACATCACAGCGTTTGGGACGATTGGTTTTTTGACTGATGGTGTGTAGGCAAGACTGATGGAAGTCAGCTTCATCGGATTTCCGATGGAAAAATCCATCGGTTTAAAATCCATAGGAAATCCGATCGTGTGTACAGGGCTTAAAGGGACACTAAAGCTTCCCTTTTTTGCAAAAAAAAACAAACATTTTATACTTACCTCCACTGTGCAGCTCGTTTTGCACACAGTGGCCCCAATCCTGGTCTTCTGGGGTCCCTCGGCGGCTGTCTCAGCTCCTCCCCGCAAGGACTCCACACCTTAATGCGAGCGAGCTCGCATGGTGTGGAGTTATTGCGGGCGAGCTCCACTCCCCGGCGCGCCGCGTCATTGGATGTGATTGACAGCAGCGCCAGCCAATGGCTGCGCTGCTGTCAATCCATCCAGTGTAGCCAATCGGCGGCCAGGCTGAGAACCGAGGAGGATGACGGGGATGAGCGTGGGACTTTCGAGGGGCCAGGTAAGTAAAACGGGGGCTCGGGGGGGGGGGGGGCGGTATTGTCGGATGTTTTTTCACCTTAATGCATAGGATGCATTAAGTTTAAAAAACATGTACCTTTACAACCCCTTTAAGAGTTACATAGTTAGTCAGGTTGAAAAAAAAAACAAGTCCATCCAGTTCAACCATAAAAAAAAAAAAAAATATATCGTTCAATCCCATATACCCAATTCTATACCCACAGTTGATCCAGAGGAAGGCAAAAAACCCCAGCAGAGCATGATCCAATTTGCTACAGCAGGGGAAAAAATTCCTTCCTGATCCCCCGAGAGGCAATCGGATATTCCCCGGATCAACTTTACCTATAAATGTCAGTACCCAGTTATATTATGTACATTTAAGAAAGAATCCAGGCCCTTCTTAAAGCAATCTACTGAGCTGGCCAGAACCACCTCTGCAGGGAGTCTATTCCACATTTTCACAGCTCTTACTGTGAAGAAACCTTTCCGTATTTGGAGGTGAAATCTCTTTTCCTCTAGACGCAAAGAGTGCCCCCTTGTCCTTTGTGTTGACCGTAAAGTGAATAACTTAACACCAAGTTCACTATATGGACCCCTTATATATTTGTACATGTTGATCATATCCCCCCTTAATCTCCTCTTCTCAAGAGTGAATAAATTCAGTTCCTCTAATCTTTCCTCATAGCTGAGCTCCTCCATGCCTCTTATCAGTTTGGTTGCCCTTCTCTGCACTTTCTCCAGTTCCCCAATATCCTTTTTGAGAACTGGGGCCCAAAACTGAACTGCATATTCCAGATGAGGTCTTACTAATGATTTGAACAGGGGCAAAATGATATCTCTCTCTCTGGAGACCATACCTCTCTTAATACAAGAAAGGACTTTGCTCGCTTTGGAAACCGCAGCTTGGCATTGCATGCCATTATTGAGCTTATGATCTACCAAAACCCCCAGATCCTTCTCCACTACGGATCTCCCCAGTTGTACTCCCCCTAGTATGTATGATGCATTCATATTCTTAGCCCCCAAGTGCATAACTTTACATTTATCAACATTAAACCTCATCTGCCACATAGTCGCCCAATTAGACAGAGCATTGAGGTTGGCTTGTAAATTGGCGACATCCTGTAAGGACGTTATTTCACTGCATAGCTTGGTGTCATCTGCAAAGACAGAAATGTTACTTTTGATCTCAGACCCAATATCATTTATAAACATATTAAAAAGTAAGGGTCCCAAAAAACCTTGGGTGGGGTGGGCTTATCATGCCACTCACACCTCATATTCCAGAGGAGTATCGGTCCTGGTTGCCAAACGGGTACCTTTTGAGCTTATACTGCTCCGCACGGATCAGCAGGGCAGATATGTGTTTATGCACGCCACCATTAATGGGTCTCCTATCCTGCTACTTGCCTGCTATATTCCCCCCCGTACAACTCAGCTGTAATTCAGGAAGGCCTTGCCTTTATGACACAATACCCCTCCGTACCGGCAGTGTGGATGGGGGACTTCAATATGACCCTGATCCCCGCTCTGGACCGTCTGGGCACACTGGATCCCCCCCTTAACCTACCGACCCATACCAGACTGCACCGCATAATGACCGACTTTGCTCTTGTCGACACTTGGCGCCACAGACACCCGCACACTAAAGTCTTCTCATGCTTTTCAGCCAGTCATAACACAATGTCACGAATTGATTTTGTTTTTATCTCAATGTCCCTGCTGCCTAAGCTAGGAGATGTGGGCTTTGCTCCGAGAGTACTCTCGGATCACGCCCCCTACTGGGTCACGATCCAGCTCCTGAAGGCTTCCCCTGCTCCTTCTTGGCGGCTAAACCCGTTCTGGCTGACTGCCCTGCAGGACCAGGATGACATCCCCACAGAATTGCAATACTATTTTACGGACAACAGGGACACTGCCACGCATGATGTGGTGTGGGAAATGTTTAAACTTCACGCTCGTTCCCTACTTTCCACACGTATTAACAGGCTTAAACGGTCATCAACATTTATTGTCCAGCAGGCTGCGGAGCACCTGCAGGCGCTGGAGGAGGCGTTCCACCGGGACCCCTCGCCCAGCGCGGCCAACAATCTAAAGATTCAGGCGCACCAGGTCTCCCAATTGCACATAGAGAAGGCTAAACAACGTATCTTCTTCTGTAGACAGAGGGTGTTTGAGTATGGAGAGAGATCGGGCAAACTGCTCGCATATCTCGCCCACTTGGATATGCGTCCCCCTGTGGTGGTGTCCTTGACCGACCCGCAGGGGAACGACATCACCGATCCGCAACTGGTGGCGGAGGAATTTGGGAGATTCTACCGTGCACTCTACACTTCCAGGGTCACCCACACTCCCCAAGACACCAGGGACTACCTAGCGGGAGTTCAATTCCCTAAACTGACAGACGACCAGCTTGAAATTCTGGAAGCCCCTATTACTGAGGAGGACATCTCCGAGGCCATTTCCTGTCTGGCCTCATCCAAGGCCCCAGGATTGGATGGCCTACCTCTTGAATTCTATGCCACCTACTCTGAAATCCTAATCCCTGAACTTAAGTACCTGTATAAATCTATATTTGACTCAGGAGTTCTACCCCCATCTATGCGAGAAGCCCAAATAGTCGTAATTCCCAAACCCGGAAAGGACCCTAAATACCCGGAGTCGTATAGGCCCATTTCCCTGTTACAGGTAGATATTAAAATATTAGCTAAGATTCTAGCCTCCCGCCTTAACCAGGTTATTCTGTCATTGATACACCCTGACCAAACCGGCTTTATGCCAGGGAAGAACACGGCCATGAATATTCGCCGCCTATTTATGAATATTCAGGGGTCCCATGATGAAATTGGCTCGAGGGTCATGGTGGCGCTGGATGCCGCCAAGGCCTTCGACTCCGTGGAGTGGAACTACCTGTGGAGTGTCTCTCAAGATTTGGATTTGGCCCCAGCTTTATTCGCTGGGTCCAACTCCTCTATCAATCCCCGAGGGCCAGAGTGTTTGTGAATGGTTGGCTTTCTGACCAGTTCCCGCTGGAGAGAGGGACCCGGCAGGGCTGCCCCCTTTCCCCCATGCTTTACGCATTGGCTGTGGAGCCGTTGGCCATAATGGTCCGTGCGGACACTTGCATCCGAGGTCTCAGGATGGGGAACCTGGAAGAAAAGATTGGGATGTATGCCGACGACACACTTTTGTATCTGGCGGACTCCGGTCCTTCTCTTATAGCAGCCCTCCAGTCCATAGAACGTATGGGTGGCCATTCGGGTCTGAGTATTAATTGGGCTAAGTCCCAGATCCTTCCGATTGACCATTTCCCCTCCTCGTTCGCGTCCCCTCCTCTGGCTCTTCCAAGGGTCTCCCAGATTAAATACCTTGGCGTACAGGTCACCAGATCGCTCTCAGATTATAAACTACTGAACATTGAACCCCTGTTTGCTCTGATCAAGAACAAGACGCAGACTTGGGCCAGACTACCCCTGGGTGTTATGGGTCGCGTCAGCTTAGTTAAGATGATACTCCTTCCCAAGATACTCTATTTGGTCTGGCATGCTCCCCTCTATATACCACAAAAAATTTTCAGGACAATTGAATCCATCCTGAATTCATTTATTTGGGGTCATGGCAGACACAAATTATCCTGGAGAATCCTGAAGAACCCTGTGACGTTGGGAGGAGCTGCTCTCCCTGACTTTCAGGATTATTATTTTGCCTCCCAGCTGTCCCACTTCTATTATTTTGATAAACATGAACTAACGAGATACCAGACACTACTCTGTGAGCACCCAGATGACTCGGCCCACACCCCACTTCAATCGGTCCTAAGAGCCCCATTAACAAGACGCCCCCCCCAACGCACAGAGACATGTTGACTCACCACCGGAGGGTATGGCGGGCGGCACTGCAGAGAACTGGGACCCCAAGGGTACACTCTCATACCCCTCTCTGGTACAATACATGCTTGCAAGAATTATTGTCCATTCCGGACCACGCGGCGTGGATACGCCATGGGATCTTATACATACACCAGATCATGACCGATTCAGGCCTTAAGTCATTCCAAATGCTGAAGGACGAATTTTCCCTCCCCAATTGCCTTTTCTTCAGGTATTTGCAACTCCGTCACGCCATACAGGCCCAGTTTTCTGGCTCTTACCCGTCCCTGGCAGTTCCCTCCATAGTGGACACAGTCACGGGTAATGTGCCTGCTAAGCTCATCTCCACTTTGTACTCCGCCATTCGTCTCCCTAGCACCACAGCATTGGCCTATACTGCTAAGACTAGATGGGAGGCGGATGTTGGACTTATAGAGGATGAGGACTGGGGCGAGATTTTGGAGGACGTGAAAAAGGTTTCCCCCAAGCTGTCGGACCGCCTCACACAGCTGTACATTATACATAGAACATATCTGACCCCTCAGAGAGTGGCACGTTTCAGGCCCACGTACAATCCAGGATGCCGCCTCTGTGACCATACCCCGGGCTCCTTTTACCACCTCATATGGTTCTGTCCTACCATTCAGGCATATTGGACACAGGTGATACGCTTCCTACACGATCAGATGGGCTCCCCTGCTACCCTTGACCCAAAGATGTGCCTACTTGGCCTGTTGCCAGACTTGGATGCCGACAAACCCCTCCGTACCTTTTTACATGAGACGCTATTCTTGGCAAGAAAAGTAGTGGCCCGTAATTGGATGCAGGCCCTGCCCCCTACAGTTCAGTGCTGGAAAAAGGCGGTTAACGATGCTCTCCCATATAAAAAACTGATTTATGTACATAGAGGGTGTCCGCTAAAGTATGAGAAGGTCTGGGACAGATGGATGGCGGATGGTGAAACGTGTACCTGACATGTCGATTTTTTATTTTTGTTGTATACCGGCTCTACTTTCACTGCTGTTATTATCTTTGTGACACACAGATGCTTCACTGTGTTCATGTATGTACTATTATATTGGCCAAATTATAATACAGATAACGGCGCAAAAAGAAGGAACAACAACCTAACTGATAAAAATAAATCAGATGAAAATCAATAGGATTTAAAGTATAAAAGTCTTTCTCTTTGGAAGTCCATGTAATATTGAAAGCAAGTCATATGAACATATGCACCGTTGGCAGCAATTGTAGAGCGAAGCAGACTCTATATATGGCAAAGAAAAGAAAAAACAAATGCGCCTACTAAGTGCAGTATGTTAGAAATTTATTCGAGAATAATTAAAATAACAGCCAAATGGCTACTCACAGGATGGAAGTGGAGTAAAAGCATAAATAGATATCCTTCTAAGTTGTCTGCGGAGGGCATGAGTCACTCCGTGTGTCTGTAGTCTCCCGGTGGTGGAATACTGCCAAGATGAAGAGGTAGTGCACTGCGGTGTTGCTGCAGGGATGGGGAGATGGCAGAAGAACGGTAGATGCGAGAAGAGCTGTCCCTCTATGCCAGTGTGGACACCGGTTCCCACACGGCGTACGGCGTGCGGTTCACGCTGGAGCGCAGTCAGCTTCGGCAACCGGACGTGACGTCAATAGCAGACGCTAACTGATGACGCGTTTCAATGCTTCCGCATTTTCCTCGGATCTGATAGGCAATAGAAGCTGTCGGTATTATATGCGTTCCACCGGACGGAACCATCAATCTAGTGTCATACTCCGGAAATGAAGTGCTGTAGGCCGGAAGGAATGGATACATAGGCCTAACAATAGCATATACATAGGAATTCGTAGATTTAAAAAAACATACAATATACAATTGATTGAGTTGATAGAAACCTTTAGAAGACTTGCCCTATAATGAATGTATATATGGCAAGAAATTTTATATTTTGACAGGAGATATATATATTGGCATCAATGCATGGAAGAAATGCATGAGAGGGGCTTACAAAAAAATATCTTAAAAAGTGCATAGAAAATGCACTAAAAAATATATCAAAAATAAAAATGCTGGATGCAAAAAATATATATATCTCTAAAAATGCTGGATACAAAAAATAAAAATAAAAATAAAAATAAAATTGGAAATAAAAATAATAAAAATAAATAAATATAAAAATAAAAATAATAATAGTAGCCAATAATATCCAAGAAACAGTTATGGAGAGCTGTTATTGAGAAACTCATAATCTCAATAATACAGATATCTAATTTATAATGATGGGGATCGCAAGCATGCATATGCACACATCCGCACATGCATGCGTCCAATCCATTGTGTATGGATATTGTGCTCACAATAAAAAAAGGGGTTTAATGATAAAAATTATATAACGATCATTGATAAAGGACCAATTGATAAACAGCCAATTGATAAAAAATCAATAAATAAAAATCTTTTACCATCAAGGAAGGAATATATAAATAGCAGGAATATATGTACAAATGAGGATGTAATAAAACACAACATAGTGGAATAAGGGTTCCTATTGGTTCTTAATGGTCAAAAAGGAAAAGAGGAAAAAGGTAGAGGAGATGGGGATGTGTGTAGATGAATACAAACATACACCCACACAAAATGTATGTGCACGTGTGTACATGAATATGTCTCTATCACATGACTGTATTAACCTCAATCTCCTCGTTAAGTCCAAAGGGTGTAAGTGTGTTCAGGATATAAATCCAGTATGTTTCTTGTTTACACAGACGTTGGAATCTCTCTGCTGATGTATATTTGTCGGGTATGGATTCCAAGATCCATACTCGAAGTGCAGAGGTGTCTTTAGAATGGTGAATGTTAAAGTGTCTGGAAACACTATATTGTGGACTGCCATCCTTAACTGCTCGGCGGTGTTCACCAAATCTAGCTCGCAATGTGCGTATAGTCCTACCCACATACAACAAACCGCATGGGCAGGTTATGCAGTAGATGACGAACATGGTGGAACAATTGTAGAAGGAAGTAAAAGTATACAGTTTACTGTTAGCGGAGTAGTTTTTTTGACCATGAGTCACATGGGAACAGGTGAGGCACAAGGCCTTATTACATCTATACATACCTACTAAGGGTATTAATGTTAGCTGTCTAGATGTGGTATTTTTAGCATTGATTTTCATTTTGCTAGGTGCAATTTTACCTTTTATGTTCGGCGCCTTGCGGTACGCAAATTTAGGGTGAAGAGAAAGTGATTTTTTCAAAAGTGGGTCCTGTTGTAAAATAGACCAGTGTTTACGGAAGATGCTTTCCATTTGCTTATGACTATGGTGATATTGTGTAATAAACCTCATCACTGGCATAGATGCCTGCTTGGGTTTTGATGCTATGTGGTCTGTACAATATAAGGAGCAAGCGTCATCAATAAGATGTACTGGATACCCCTTATCTGTGAACTTGGTTTTTAGAGGTATACTCTGTGTCATATAATCATCCAATCTAGTGCAATTTCGTCTGAGACGATGAAATTGGCTCTTTGGGATATTTTGAATCCATCGTGGGTGATGACAGCTGGTATAATGTAAAAAAGAATTACCAGCTGTAGGTTTTGTATAACTTTTAGTTGTTATCTCCTTATTGGTATATGATAGTTCCAAATCTAAAAAGCATATGGATAAAGTGTTGGATTCTGAAGTAAAGGTGAGTCCATAGGGGTTAGCATTACAATACGAGACAAAGCTATGAATGAGATCGGTAGGGCCGTCCCAGATGATTATGATATCATCTATGTATCGTCTGTAAAAAATGAGGTGCATAGTGAAAGGATTATTGGCCCAAATGTATTTTTCTTCCCAGAAACCCATAGTTAGGTTAGCATAGCTGGGAGCGAAATTAGCACCCATAGCGGTGCCCTGTTTTTGGCGATAGTAGGTTCCATCAAAAAGAAAATAATTATGATCTAAACAAAAGAGAGTGGCTTGAAGTATGAAATCTATTTGATGAGTGTTAAGATGAGGGTCATTTTTGAGGAAATGAGTAACGGCTTGTATGCCTACGTTATGAGGAATAGATGTATATAAGGAGCAGACATCTAGAGAGATCCATTGATAGGTGGATTCCCATGTATAGGGGCGCATTTGTTCAATTAGATCTGTTCCATCTCTAATATAGGAAGGAAGAGCCTGAGCTAGAGGTTGAAGGAAATGGTCTACATATAGCGAAAAACTGGAGGTGATACTCTCCATGGAGGCAACAATGGGGCGTCCTGGTGGGTTGATAGAGTTTTTGTGTATTTTGGGCAGATGGTAAAAGTATGGTACCTGAAAAAAGGATTTTCGAAAGAAGGCCTTCTCCTGTTTGGATAGTATTCCTTCTATATGGGCCTTCTCTACTAAAGAATTGGAGACTTCTATAAACGCAGGCAATGGATCCTTTTTCAATATTTCATAAGTAGCATTGTCTGAGAGAAGCCTGAGGGCTTCTCTCATGTAATCTGCTTTGTCTTGTATGATAATGCTCCCACCTTTATCAGCCGGTCTTATAATTATGTTGTCATTCTGGCTCAATGTTTTTAAAGCAATATTTTCTTGTGGACTCAAGTTGTTCTTAAAATAATTAGGTTTGGTGGATGTTGTCTCACAAAGTTTGGTAAGTTCTGAAAGTACTACCTGATAAAATGTTTGTAAGTATGGGCCCTTGGATTGCGTAGGATTAAATGTAGATTTGGGTCGGAAAGTAGTATGGATGACTGGTGGCGGTAGTTCTGAATGTTGGGACCAGGCAACGATATCATCTTCTTCATCGGCATTCCATAGTTCACATAAATCTAATAATGCTTGTTGTTCCATAGATGAATCTAAGGTTGGAGAGTTGTCGGTCTGGAGATCGGTCTCTATGTCCACAGTAGATGTTTTTTTGTCTTTTATATTATAATGACGCCTCAAAGTTAGGTTTCTGACAAACCTATTGAGGTCTTTAAACATGACAAAAGAATTAGGGGCTATGGCTGGGGCAAAATTAAGGCCCCGTGCCAATATTGGCCATACTGGCTTATGTTGATTTATGTACCATGCATACTTTTCAATAAAGTTGGTTTCCAATTAAAAAAGTAAGGGTCCCAGCACTGAACCTTGGGGTACACCACTGATAACCTTGGACCATTCAGAGTAAGAATCATTAACCACTACTCTCTGAATTCTGTCTTTTAGCCAGTTTTCTATCCATTTACAAACTGATATTTCCAATCCTGTGGACTTTACCTTGCACATGAGCCGTGAGTGGGGAACTGTTTCGAACGCTTTTGCAAAATCCAAGTATACCACGTCCACAGCCACCCCTCTGTCTAAGGTTTTACTTACCTCTTCATAAAAAGAAATCAGGTTTGTTTGACAACTTCTGTCTTTCATGAATCCATGCTGTCTGTTGCTTAAATAGTTTTTATCCAGCAAGAACTCATCTATGTGGTCTTTTATTAATCTCTCCAGTAACTTCCCAACTATAGAAGTTAAACTAACAGGTCTATAGTTACTTGGTAAAGACTTAATTCCCTTTTTAAATATAGGCACCACATTAGCCCTGCGCCAATCCAGTGGTACTATTCCAGTCATTAATGAGTCCCTAAAAATTAAATACAATGGCTTTGAAATTACAGAGCTCAATTCTTTTAGGATCCGTGGGTGTATGCCATCTGGTCCAGGTGCTTTATCCACCTTTATTCCATCTAAATATTTCTGGACCATATCACTTTTGAGCCATTGTGGATTTGGGGCTGTGTCACTACCACCCTCATTTTGGACATGAGCTCCCCCATGCTCCTTTGTATACACAGAACTGAAGAAAGTATTTAATAAATTAGCCTTCTCTTTGTCCCCAGTCACCCACTCTAGATTATTTTGTAAAGGGCCTACATGCTCAGACTTGACCTTTTTACTATTAATATATTTGAATAATTTTTTGGGGTTTGTCCTACTATCTTTTGCAATCTGTCGTTTATTTTGATTTTTTGCATCCTTGATTTCCTTTTTTACATATCCTGTTATATTCTTTGTAAAATTTAAATGATACTAGTGTTCCCTCATTTTTATATTTTTTAAAAGCTCTTTTCTTATAGTTTATAGCTTTTTTTAACTTTGGCAGCGAGTTTTATTTTTAGCCTTTTAAACTTATTGCCCATGGGAATATACTTTGCAGTGAGTTCACAGTCTTTTTGAAGAATTCCCATTTCTGTTCTGTGCCCATTGATGCCAATATTCCCTCCCAGTCTAAGTCCTGGAGAGCAGCGCTCATCCTTGGAAAATTTGCTCTCTTGAAATTAAGTGTTTTTATCTTTCCCGTATGTGATTTTTGCTTACAACTAACATCAAATGAAATCATGTTATGGTCACTGCTACCCAGGTGTTCCATTATCTGAACATTAGTAATATGCTCTGCATGGTTTGAGATTACCAGGTCCAACAGAGCATCATTTCTAGTTGGGGCCTCAATAAACTGGACCATAAAATTGTCCTGCAATAGGTTTATAAATTTTTGCCCTTTAACTGTCCCAGCAGTTCCATTACTCCAGTCAATTTCTGGGTAGTTAAAATCCCCCATTATTATCACCGTCCCAGCCCTTGCAGCCCTTTCCATCAGTGCAAGGAGCTGAGTCTCCACCTCCTCATTAACATTGGGTGGTCTATAACAAACTCCAATGATTAGCTTTGAACTACGCACATCTGTATGCAGTTCCACCCATAATGCTTCAGACTCATCCCACTCTCCATCCACCAGGTCCTCTTTCACACTCACTTTGAGATCACTTCTCACATAGAGACAGACCCCACCACCTTTCCTTTTTACCCTGTCTTTCCGAAAGAGTGCATAGCCAGGAATATTAATAGCCCAGTCATGTGAGGAATGAAGCCAAGTTTCAGCAATACCGATTACATCATAGCTCTCCTCATGCACCAGAGCTTCCAACTCACCTATTTTGCTTGGCAGACTTCTGGCATTGGTGAACAGACACTTTAATGCATTAATATATTTTGACCGGTCACATACTATCCTCTTGGGTGTTCCCAGATTGCAACTAGGACTTGATACTATACTTACCTTGGGTTTATGTGCTTTGGTTACCCTACCACTAATGCCCCTAATACTACCCTCTAGAATATATGCTGGAAATAAAGAAAGGCTATCCACATACCAGCAACCATCAAACTACACAAGCCACATGCATTACAATCAAATTTTACAATCTCCTGTAGATTTTCCAACTACTATGTAATGCGAGGACATACCTGGTTTACTATGATTTAATTAGATTTTAGCTAGAAAACTAGTTGTTGATACATTATAAGTAGGGTTGAGCCAAACATACTTGGGTTCAGTTAAGGGCAGATTCACAGAACATGACTAGAATTCAGGTGCTGAATTTGAACCCCACTGAAGTAAATGGGAGACGAATGTTAAAAAAACAGCTATGTTAAAAAACAACCAAGGATTCTCTTCATCTATACTGTACTAGGATCTGATATAGATTTTAATGGGGGCATGGGCATGGAGTTCCCATCTATAAATAGATACCAGACATTTTTTTTCTTGATGAGGGTCTGGTATGTATGTAAAAAATAAATAAATAGAAAACAGCAATGAGCCCACAGACAGAAAACAAGAAAAAAGTGTGGACCCTTGCCCCCAAAAAAAAAATCTATACCATACGCTTATCTAAGTGTGGTCTGGCAGACCAGCAAAGGATGTGGATGAGTATGTAGCCCCCTCCTCCACCATAGCAGGCCACATGCCTCCAACAAGAGGGACTTCCTTGGCAAATTACCTTGTCCCTTTGTTGATTGTGTGTGTTTATTTACTTTTTTGTAAATACTATGTACCCTTAGACCCGGTTCACACCAGGGCGGCGCGACGCGGCACGACTTGTGGGGGCGACCTCGGCGGCGCGATTTCAAGACAACTTGAGATGCCCGCCAAGGCGATTTGCATAAGACTTCTGTATAGAAGTCAATGCAGGTCGCCTTGGGTCGCCCCCAAAAGTAGTACAGGAACCTTTTTCTAAGTCGGAGCGACCTGAGTCGCTCTTACTTAGAACGGTTCCATTGAAAAGCATGGGACGCGACTTGTCAGGCGACTGAGTCGCGTGACGAGTCGCCCTGGTGTGAACCGGCTCTTACAATCGCCATGGGAAACGCTTTTGTTCTCATTAACATGAAAGCAAATATTGCTGGAAAGGTACTCCCTCATGGTGAGGGCATGTGGCCTGATATATTCAAGGAAAGGGGATGCACAAATTCCCCGCCCCAAACAGAAATGTAATATATTGCAGCTTACTAAACATTAGATGTGGTGGCTGCATTTGTTTTCTTTTTTTCGTTTTTTTTTTTCACTCTTTTCACCTGGTGATATGGCCAGTAACACACCTCCTGTTTTAGAGTGCCCTCACTCTGGATGAAAGAGCATAGGATGCATCTTTGGACAGCAGCGTTGTCAGTCGGGGGGATTTTAGATGGACTAGCAGATTTAAATACACTAACAAATTTAAGCCAAACTCCAGTTAACCCTTTAAAGCAGTTGCAGCAAACTGTTTTTCCTTTTGGGATAACAGTTTTACATAAAGAAAAAAAATGATGATTGTAAGCACCCATGTCAGTGTTAAATGGTTTGTCTCATCTCTGTAACTGATACATTATGCTCAAGAGCTTGTAAACCAAACAATAAACTTACTGGCTGAATCACCAGGTGAAAATCTAAGAAAGAAAGCCTAAAAAAGAAAACTGATACCGCCCTCACATCTAAGAAACGGTAAGCTGCAATATAATAAATGTTTGCTTTTGGGTTTATTACCACTTTAATATTTAAGTAGTTTATTGTTGCTGGCATGTGAACAGCATTTCTATAATTATGATTTTTATTTTAAATAAATCATCATTCTTGTAGCTGGTTATTTTAAAGAGATAATAAAGTCTATTTTCTTTTTGTTAATGTAGCGCACAGACCCCCTCTTCCTAGTCTACTTCGGCTCTTCTCAGGAAAAAGGGGCACACCGCACCACAAGCCCGTACCCTCCTGTGTTAAGAGGTTAGGCGGTGTTGTTTTTGGGCCTTGTCTGCAGCCGGAGTATAAAGTCCTCCTGAGAATGAGTCTCACCTCTACAGTGTGTAGATGCAAGTCTTTGACTTCCCCAGGAACGTAAATGTCCACACCAGCTGAAAGTCCAACTCAATATTTATTTTACACTTGCACAACACTTTGGGGCTGATTTACTAAAGACCTGCGCCTGTGGTGCAGTGGAAAAATTGGAGCAATTGCACAAAAAACGGGACTCAAAACACTTATCAAAAATTCTGGTGCACTTATACAGTATGCACCAAACTATATTTACATAGGAAGCGCTGTTGCGCACTTGCGCAATCTTTCGCACCTATCATTAGCAAGCGCAGCCAATGTAATCTTCAACATTTTTGTCTGAATACTGTAGATAACTTTACTGGTTTACCAGGCTAAAAAGTATGTATATAATATTGTTTAAATGCACAAATTCTGTTTAGAACATGTAGATCTGTCTTACAACTAATCAAGCCTTTTTACACCCTTCTTTCAGCTTACTCAACTGCACATGTGCAATGACAAACCACACCATTTTATGCTCGCCTGACAGGGTGCGCACGCTTTAGCTTGTTAAATATGTGTGTTGCACACAGGCGCATCTGCGTTCTCCAGAGTGCACAACTGCTTATACATTGGGCTTGTGCTCATTGTAATGCTGATCATGTTAATGAGCTTTCCTTATCACATGGAGAATACTGCTTCCACTTTTATTCCTTTCATTCACTTCTTTTTGAAACAACTCAATACTCATTCTAGAGATCTTCCTCCTATCAACAACTGTGCAGATGTTTACTGGACTTGTAATTGTGCATTTTATGGTGATAGTCTATAATCATTAGTGGAGCCAAAACTTCCATGAAAACATCTTCTCAACACATGTCTGTGTATTGTGCATTCTGGACAATTCTTTCTCCATACACTGTGCAATCTGATTGGACAGTGTATGAGGAAAGAATTGTCCAGAATGCACAATACACAGACATGTGTTGAGAAGATGTTTTCATGGAAGTTTTGGCTCCACCAATGATTATAGACTATCACCATAAAATGCACAATTACAAGTCCAGTAAACATCTGCACAGTTGTTGATAGGAGGAAGACCTCTAGAATGAATATTGAGTTGTTTCAAAAAGAAATGAATGAAAGGAATAAAAGTGGAAGCAATATTCTCCATGTGATAAGGAAAAGCTCATTAACATGATCAGCATTACAATGAGCAAGTGCCCGATGTCTGTTTCATATTTAAGAATGTGTATGCGCCCGTACGCACAACGATTCCGCGAATCCGGCGCAAGTCGACAGCATGTGCCATGTCGCAATAATTATTCCTGCCCGCGCAAATGCGCCAACATTTTCTTAAATCAGCCCCATAGTCTCTTGAATAGAAGAGAGGTTAGAGCAAAGACACAGGACAGCTTGAAGGTGTGGAGGAGGTCCAGGCACAAATGTAGCTCAAACTCTTAGGACTGTTCAGATTTCTCAAACAGTTGTGGCGCATGGTCTCTGCCACAGACCATGAGGTTGGTCTCTGCCACACACCTTGTGGATAAGGTCACTGCCACTGACCTGGCGAACAAGGTCACTGCCACTGACCTGATGAATCTTGGTTCCTTCCTAGAACATAGCCCTTTCAGGGAGAAGACATCCCCCCAGAAAGTCAATAGACCCCTTCCTTCACCGTGTCCACAGCACCGGTCCTTCGGAACAGATCCTCACTTCTCTTAGGGTGCCGGTCCCCTCGCAAGGCGGCACCCTGGACTCCTCGATCCCTTGTGGACCCCAGCCAAAGGCTGCTGGGCTCCGGGCTGTTACTGCAACTCCTGGGCCTCCGTGCCCAGGTGAACTGGAACGGTGAGATAGTACCTCACCCCAGGCTAAAGGTGCCTGATGTGGAACTGGAACAAGGCCTCCGGGCCTAGGGCACCCGGAGATGACGAACCACACACACCCAGGCCGAAGGTGCCTGGGCGTGGACGACCCATACACACACCCAGGCCGAAGGTGCCTGGGCGTGGACGAACCCCTCTCAGAAGATGTCTGCCCCTTTTATATCCTCTCCCGGCATGCACAGCAGGTTCCCCGCCCCACTGTACGGCTGCCGAGAGGGGACACAAAAAAGCACAGCACTGCGCTCGTGGTTCAACCCTGGCCCAGAATGGCAGCGCCACCCACCGGCCACAGGGAACACATCACCAGCATTAACCCCTGAGAACAAAAAATGGTCCATGAATCCTATCAATTCAATGTGTCTGAGCCTGGTTATCACTCAGACACTTCCCCTAAATTGAACACCCCGCTACATTAAAAATACCAAACATGTTATACTTACCAGCTCTGTGCAGTGGTTTTGCACAGAGCAGCCGGGTCCCTCTTCAGTTCTCCAGGCTAGGGCCGGACTGGGAATAAAAACCAGCCCTGGAAATAATTTCATACCAGACCCATAGCATTTTTATACCAGCCCAACAGCATAACGTCATTATTTTTTGTTCATAAAAGGGAAAACCATGCATTTTAAAGCACATTTAAAGAGCGTATTATATATAGATAAGACAGATATGAAAGCACATAGGGCTAGGGATATATAGATATATATAAAACAGCAAATTTCAGGTAAAAGTAGTAAAAGTGAAGCAATCATCAAGGGGGACACCTGGGACTCTGGGAATGTTAGGGGGGAGGGGGACTCTGGTGACCACTAAGGTAAGAGGGGGGGTTACTGATATAGGGGGGAAACATTTATATGAGCCCCCCTTACATTATTGTATTCACTCCCCTCTTACATCAGTGACCCCCCCTCAGACTGGCCTGGCGGCGCTGTCACTGACCTCCTCTCAGGTGCACCATGCAGGGATCAGTCAGTCGGCTCCAGCTTGGTGGCTCTGGTTTTCCTATAGTCTCCTCTCCACAGTCCACATATGTCTGACTTCTCCCATGACCCCCATCCCAGCGGCGCTTCCACTCTTGACTCCTCTCCAGACTCCCTCAGAGACTGCAGACATGATATAAGACAAGAGAAGGTCAGAGGCTGTGGCATAGTACAGAAGATGGTCAGAGACTGCGGGCGTAGTACAGGAGATGGTCAGAGGCTGCGGGCATATTACAGGAGATGGTCAGAGGCTGTGGGCATGGTACAGGAGATGGTCAGAGGCTATGGGCATGGTACAGGAGATGTCAAGATGTCAGAGGCTGTGGGCATAGTACAGGAGATGTCAGAGGCTGCAGGCATATTACAGGAGATGGTTAGAGACTGAGGACATGATACTAAAAACGTTAAGAGAATGTAGACATGATACAGGAGATAGTCAGAAACTGCGGACATGATACAAGAGATCAATGCAGCCTCACCAGTGCCCATCAAATGCAGCCTCACTGTGCCCATCAATGCAGCCTCTGTGCCAGTCCATGCACCCTCACTGTGCCCATCATTGCCGCCTCACTGTTCCCATCATTGCAGCCTCAGCATGCCCATCATTGCCGCCTCACCGTGCCCATCATTGCCGCCTCACTGTGCCCATCATTGCCGACTCTCCCTGCCCATCATTGCCGCCTCACTGTTCCCATCATTGCAGCCTCAGCGTGCCCATCATTGCAGCCTCACATGCCCATCATTGCAGCCTCACCGTGCCCATCATTGCAGCCTCACATGCCCATCATTGCCGCCTCACCATTCCCATCATTGCTGCCTCACAGTGCCCATCATTGCCGCCTCACCGTGCCCATCATTGCCGCCTCACCGTGCCCATCATTGCAGCCTCACATTCCCATCATTGCCACCTCACTGTGCCCATCATTGCCACTTTACCACACCCATCATTGCCGCCTCACCATGCCCATCATTGCCGCCTCACCGTGCCGATCATTGCCACCTTACTGTGCCCATCATTGCCGCCTCACTGTTCCCATCATTGCAGCCTTAGCGTGCCCATCATTGCAGCCTCACATTCCCATCATTGCAGCCTCACCGTGCCCATCATTGCAGCCTCACATGCCCATCATTGCCGCCTCACCATGCCCATCATTGCCGCCTCACCATGCCCATCATTGCCACCTTACTGTGCCTATCATTGCCGCCTCACTGTTCCCATCATTGCAGCCTCAGCATGCCGATCATTGCAGCCTCACATGCCCATCATTGCAGCCTCACCGTGCCCATCATTGCAGCCTCACATGCCCATCATTGCCGCCTCACCATGCCCATCATTGCTGCCTCACCATGCCCATCATGGCTGCCTTACCGCGCCCATCATTACCGCCTTACCGTGCCCTCATTGCAGCCTTACTGTGCCCATCATTGCAGCCTTACCGTGCCCTCATTGCAGCCTTACCGTGCCCATGATTGCCACCTTACCGTGCCCTCATTGCAGCCTTACTGTGCCCATCATTGCAGCCTCACATGCCCATTATTGCAGCCTCACTGTGCCAATCATTGCCGCCTTACTGTGCCCATCACTGCCGCCTTACTGTGCCCATCATTGCAGCCTCACCATGCCCATCATTGCTGCCTTACTGTGCCCATCATTGCCGCCTTACTGTGCCCTCATTGCAGCCTCACTGTGCCCTCATTGCAGTCTTACTGTGCCCATAATTTCCGCCTTACTGTGCCCATCATTGCCTCCCTACCATGCCCTCATTGCAGCCTTACTGTGCCCATCATTGCAGCCTCACATGCCCATCATTGCAGCCTCACCATGCCCATCATTGCCGCCTTACTGTGCCCATCATTGCCACCTTACTGTGCCCTCATTGCAGCCTCACTGTGCCCTCATTGCAGCCTTACTGTGTCCATAATTGCCACCTTACTGTGCCTTCATTGCAGCCTCACCATCATTTCCGCCTTACTGTGCCCATCATTGCAGCCTCACCGTACCCATAATTGCCACCTTACTGTGCCCATCATTGCCACCTCACTGTGCCCTCATTGCAGCCTTACTGTGCCCATCATTTATGCCTTACCGTGCCCTCATTGCAGCCTTACTGTGTCCATGATTGCAGACTCACATGCCCATCATTGCAGCCTCACCGTGCCCATCATTGCCACCTTACTGTGCCCACCATTGCCGCATTACTGTGCCCTCATTGCAGCCTCACCGTGCCCTCATGGCAGCCTTACTGTGTCCATCATTGCCACCTTACCGTGCCCTCATTGCAGCCTTACTGTGCCCATCATTGCCGCCTTACCGTGCCCTCATTGCAGCCTTAATGTGCACATCATTGCAGCCTCACTGTGCCCATCATTACAGCCTCACATGCCCATAATTGCAGCCTCACCGTGCCCATCATTGCCGCCTTACTGTGCCCATCATTGCCGCCTTACTGTGTCCTCATTGAAGCCTCACCATCGTTACAGCCTTACTGTGCCCATCATTGCAGCCTCACATGCCCATCATTGCAGCCTCACTGTGCCCATCATTGCCCCCTTACTGTGCCCTCATTGCAGCCGTACTGTGCCCTCATTGCAGCCTCACCATGCCCTCATTACAGCCTTACTGTGCCCTCATTGCAGCCTTACCGTGCCCTCATTACAGCCTCACCATCGTTGCAATCTTAGTGCCTGGATTACACACAGCAGTGAGCAGGCATCTCCCGCTGTGTCACGGAGCTGTGAAATGTTCGGCCGCGCTATGAAAAAAGTCCCACCCTCCTCCTAGATTAGCTTGTCTGATAGACAGAACACTGCATCTATCACACAAGCTGGTCTAGGAGGAGAGCGGGACTTTTGTCATAGCGTGGCCGAACATTTAACACTGAGCTCCGTGACACAGCGGTCTCCCGCTGTGCGTGACAAGTAGGGAGGAGTAGGGAGGGGAGCACTGCGCTGCGCTGCAGACACAGCCACAGCATGGTTTAAAGTGTCCCCAGGGCAGGCAGGAAATGTCCCGGTATCCCGGTAGGCCAGTCCGGCCCTGCTCCTGGCCCCTCCCTCCTGTTGAGTGCCCCCACAGCAAGCAGCTTGCTATTGGGGCACCCAAGCTGAGCTGCAGCTCCCTGTGTCCATTCAGACAGGGAGCTGTGGCCCAGCCCTGTCC
The DNA here is from genome assembly GCA_029206835.1 of Rana muscosa. Taxonomy (NCBI): domain Eukaryota; kingdom Metazoa; phylum Chordata; class Amphibia; order Anura; family Ranidae; genus Rana; species Rana muscosa. The sequence continues at coordinate 600,175,146 of CM055122.1, read as the reverse complement.
CCTTTCTCTCCTCATTGGCTCACTGACTTTGATTGACAGCAGCAGGAGCCAATGGTGCTTTGCTGCCTCCTCAGCCAATAAGGAGGCAGAATCCCGGGCAGCTGAGTCTCTCAGGCAACATTGCTGGATCAAGATGGGGCTCAGGTAAGTATTGGGGGGGGCGAGGAGGGCCACTGTGCACAGAAGGCTTTTTACCTTAATGCATAGAATGCATAGAAACCTTCTGCCTTTACAACCCCTTTAAAATTCAGTCAGTGTGCTGACACTAAAGATTGCCACAGACAACCTCCTTACTATTAGATTTTCTGCAGAACAGATGCCATGAAATGAATAAGCGTTTTTTCGGGCGTTTTACGAGTGTTTTATGAGCTGAAAATGCTCAGGAGTGAATGCAGCTTTAAGGTTTGATCTCATATTATATGGTTATGGTAAATCTGAATACAAAAATCTGCGGAAATGTATGGGGCCTAACAGTGAAGTATTACACAGGCAGAGCATTTTAGCTTCTTTTTATGTAGTAAATGTATATATTAAAGATATCTGAACCAGTAATCACACATGCATATGTGTATAATACAAGCGTTTAGGTATTTTCTGACTGAAGAAGCATGAGAGATATTCCCATAGATTATTTCCTAATATTTATTTTTGGAATGTTGTTTTACACAAGGGAACTATATGAACACATGTACAGTTATTAGTTCCACAAAATGTTACTGGATTTAATAGGAACAATTCCGTATTATTCATATTATGACAATTTTGCTTGCTGTCTTGATATTTTTTTTTTATCTTCATTTTGATATTTCAGGAATATTTTTATAATATGTAGCTGTCATTTTATAATATATTTCAGGGTATGCTTACAATAACAACTTTGAACAACTTCAGATCACCATATACCCATTTAGTATGTACAGCACTGGATACTCTAACACATTTAGCATCATAATTATCATATCCATGATCTGAGCTTTCACTTGATGAACCACCTAACACCCATTTTAACAACCAGCTTTAGGCAAAGACCTTTTTACATATTTTAGGTTAAGCTGAATTCTAATCCTAAGGGGAGCTGTGCTTGGCAATACAGCATTTAACTTGATGTTTTTTCTTATTTGTCATGCCCATTGCTCAGGGACAGTTGGCATGATCACTGTACCAGCTCTTCCCAGGGCAGTAGGTCTGAAGAAAGATGTGGAAAGACCTAAGAGACCAGATTCTATGGTTGCAAAATTACAGTGACATTGGAATTTATTTTGATTTATTATTTTATAACATATTTCTTGAATATTATAAATGAAAACTTCTTATGGAGAATAAAAAATTATAGAATGCAGCGCTAGCGAATATAAATGTGCTCAATACAAACGTATGTGTGAATGTCAACCATCTAAACCTTTCGGGATGATGGTACACACTATTAGTGAAAAGATTATGCACCAATGATTGGTGTCACCAGAAATGCAGTGGGTGTAATACTAAATGTTACCACTAAAAAGTGATCAACTAAGTAAAACCAGAAAATATACTGTGCAAAACATTAAATGAAATGAACAACCAGGCAAATAGCTCTAGGAGTAATTCACAGTACTACAGATGGTTTTCAACATCAAAGAAATAATGTCCCATTTGCAACAGTGGTTGTAATATAGAAGGAAGGGAAAAAAAAAATGCTTTAAAATAAAATAAAATAAAAGTCACCCAACATCCAACTTCTAGGACCAATAATGTTCGGTGAAATTCAACAGTTGGCTCAATAGCAGCAGAGATCAAAGGACCATGTGGGGAATAAAAAGAAAAAAGGGTCCTTGATGATGCCCTGGAGGAGGGGCGAAATGCATTGACAAATTTCCGGTCAACACTAAGAACCAGTGACGCTGCTTCCGGTTCTTGTGGAACGCACGCCGTTGTGAACCCGGAACACACTGACGCTCGGTTATCATTGAAGGCTTGTGAGTTTTCCCAATAACAGCGTATTGTTAATCTGTTCCTAAGCGGTACTTCACAAGTTGCTTTTTCTTTTTATTCCCCACATGGTCCTCTGATCTCTGCTGCTATTGAGCCAACTGTTGAATTTCACCGAACATTATTGGTCCTAGAAGTTGGATGTTGGGTGACTTTTATTTTATTTTATTTTAAAGCATTTTTTTTTCCCTTCCTTCTATATTACAACCACTGTTGCAAATGGGACATTATTTCTTTGATGTTGAAAACCATCTGTAGTACTGTGAATTACTCCTAGAGCTATTTGCCTGGTTGTTCAGTTCATTTAATGTTTTGCACAGTATATTTTCTGGTTTTACTTAGTTGATCACTTTTTAGTGGTAACATTTAGTATTACACCCACTGCATTTCTGGTGACACCAATCATTGGTGCATAATCTTTTCACTAATAGTGTGTACCATCATCCCGAAAGGTTTAGATGGTTGACATTCACACATACGTTTGTATTGAGCACATTTATATTCGCTAGCGCTGCATTCTATAATTTTTTATCTCTCAAGGTGTTAGTGCCTTATGCTGTAGCAGCTGCGCATATAATAATTTCTTTTCACTTGTCATTTATTTTTGTATGTCTCCATAAGCGCGAGTTTTAGTTTTTGTTTATTTTTCTTATGGAGAATGTCCATCAGTTTCTGGACTTGAACACGATGCCAGGCTGTGAAACCACACTTTCAGTTGCAGATAATAAACTATTTTTTAAAAGAGATGTATAGGGAACAAATGACCCCTGAAATAATGTAGATTTTTGCAGAGAGAGTGAAAAATCTGATTTTTAAAAAAAGTATATGTAAACATATGTACAAAAATGTAATTTATTGCATTTTATCAATCCTTAGATGTGGTTGTTTCATTAATTTTATTCTTAATGCATTTTTCCCTTTTTCTTATCTAGCGATCCTGGCAGTAACACAGTCCCTGTCGTAGGGTGGCAATGCTATACTGTATATATGCAATAGCAGCTTTGTTACACTTTAACAGGAACTGCAGTCTGCTCACATAATTTGTAATAAGAACATCTTTGCCATTCTGAAGCTACCCTCCAACCACTTTGCATATTATTTTATATATACTGTGATTCTGTACTTACCAAATATGCTGCAGAAATCTCCCTCCACTGAGTCTGGCTGCAACCATTTTAACTGTGGGCAGCTGAAGCTTCTGCCTGTTCACTTGCTGGATTTACACAGACACACAGAGGCACACCTCCAGCTCAGCAGCCCTGCAGCTTTCATTGGCCCTCCTATAACTCATCCCCTCTCCCTTCCTGACAAACTCTCACGAGAGTGAGAGAGAGAGCTGAGCATGATGTCATAAGCCTAGGCTAATGACCAGACAAGAAAGAGGAAGTGGGCTGTATAAGGTATTTACTGGCATAAAAAAAATGTTTTACTATCCAAAGTTAAAACAACAAGGGCAGAAGATTTAATAGATAGAAAGATGAAAAAATTACTGAGGGTTCACTTTAACCACTTAAGCCCCGGACCATTAGGCAGGTTAAAGACTAGGCCACTTTTCGCGATTCGGCACTGCGTCACTTTAACTGAAAATTGCGCAGTCATGCAAAGTCACTCCCAAACAAAATTGACGTCCTTTTTTTCCCACAAATAGAGCTTTCTTTTGGTGGTATTTGATCACCTCTGCGTTTTTTATTTTTTGCACTATAAACAAAAATAGAGTGACAATTTTGAAAAAAATTCTATTTTTTTTACTTTTTGCTATAATAAATATCCCCAAAAAATATATAAAAAAATAATTTTTTTCCTCAGTTTAGGCCGATACGTATTCTTCTACATATTTTTGGTAAAAAAATCGCAATAAGCGTTTATTGATCGGTTTGTGAAAAAGTTGTATCGTCTACAAAATAGGGGATAGTTTTATGGCATTTTTATTAATAATTTTTTTTTTTACTAGTAATGGCCACGATCAGCGATTTTTATTGTGACTGCGACATTTAGGGCGGACACATCGGACACTTTTGACACATTGATTACTATGAAAATTACACTGGCAGTGAAGGGGTTAACCACTAGGTGGCACTGTAGGGGTTAAGTGTGCCCTAGTGAGTGATTCTTACTGTAGGGGGGGTGGGCTGTGTGCAACATGACACTGATCTCCGCTCCGATTACACGGAGCGGAGATCAGTGTCATTGTCACTAGGCAGAGCGGGGAGATGTTTGTTTACATTAGCATCTCCCCGCTCTATCTCTCCGTGAGACGATCGCGGGTATCCCCGCGGCGATCGAGTCTGCAGGAGCCGCGATCGGGCTCACAGAGCTCACGGCAGTACGCGAGCACGTCGCCTGCGGCGTGCGCGACCACACAGCGGCATCTTAAAGGGGACGTACCTGTACGCCCTTATGAATGTCCATGCCATTCTGTCGACGTAAATAGGCGTGCGCTGGTCCTTAAGTGGTTAATGCAAAACATTAACCCTATCCTCTTTTTTTAATCACAGGGAGGTTGTTCTGTAGTCCATAGAGTAACCTAGACAGGGCTGTTAAAAATCCTTGGGATTTCTGTGTGGTCATCACACTACAGGGAATTGCAAACTCTAAACATTTCTGGTAAGGTCAACTGGTATTTTTTGCACCTATTGAACAGGGTTAACATAACACTTTGGGGTTGATTTACTAAAACTGGTGCAAAATCTGGTGCAGCTTTGCATAGTATCCAATCAGCTTATTCAATTAAACTTTGACAAAGAGCAGAGCGGCACCAGAGTTTGCATTTTACAGTTTTAGAAAATGTACCCTTTTATATGGTATATTTAACAGTTCAAGAGGGAGCAAACCCAAGAAGTTCATTGATAAGGTATACATACACTTTAAGATAGTCCCTAGTTAATTTACTGGAGAGGGACTTTTTTGTGGTAAATGTTCTGGTATTATTGTATTATAAATATTTTTTTCAGTCTTGGTAGGACCACTTTAACAATCACAAGTAGTGTAGGCTCTAAGAAAATAACAGTATCATGACAAACAGATCTTGAGGAAATGCCTAGGGATGTTGGCAAACAAAACTCCTGGGAGCCCTTTACAAGTGACACTTGCAATAGGAATCAGTGATGCTCATCCTAATGTCAAAAGTACTTAGTGTGTGCATGAAGCGAGGAAGGAAAACACATACTGCATAAATACATTATCTACACCATGGCTGTGTTAGTCATATCTATCTGTCAATCATTAGAATGCACTTTCATTTTTTTGGGTGTTAAAAAGTAGATTTGTAATAAATGTTTCACTATATTCTTGTTTTATTTTTTAAATTGAAATATAGAGCAATAATTAGCTCTCATTTTTTAAAGTTTAATGATAAAAGATATGTTCATCTAAAAACAATAATGAGATTTTATCACTTGGTGGCAGTAAAGATACACAAAGCAAGAACCCCCACCTAACAGAACTGTAAGTCCCTTTTCAACTCTGCATCAAGTTAAACAGAATCCCTAATTAATAGAATGATTGCTTTAGTTTTTATGGTATATCCTGGGAAAAAAAAGAAAAGCTGATTAAAATCTTTTTCAAACAAAAAGAATGCATCAAATCATACCCCTAAACTGAATTTGTGCATTGATATCTCGGTGCTCTATGCCATAAGAAATTTTGCTTAACATTTGCTTAATTTCTGATTAAAAGGTTTTATATTATTGGATTATTATAATTGGGGCTTTACATTAAGCACACTGAAGAAATTAGCAAGTGTTAATAATTTGAATTAAACCTCTTCACATTTGTGTTCTTAATGTTAAATGAGCTGTAAAACTGTGTGCTGAATGAATAGAAAATATGACTTAATAATGCCTTCTATGTGTCACCATTCTAAGCTCTTGGCATTGTAAACTGACAAAATAACTAGTTATATAATAATATGTGCTACATTGTAATATATGATAATACAGCATATAGCACATCAGTAAACTGAGCTGATTATGTTTTTGAATCATGCACAAATACTATATGTGATAATCTATAGGTTAACTATATTATAATTATTGTAATAATGTATTAGTGTCATACTTTTTGTGATTTTTCAGTTTACTGTATGCCAAGCTATAATTTAAAACTTCATTTAGTGGTAAAATCTGATATTGTGATGCAACCCTAATTACACTGGTTCTCCATAATGAGAACCAGAGTATTTAACTTAAAGTGGATGTAAACCCAAAATGAAAAAAATAATAATTTGCTGTCACAATGTAGAGTATAAGATTTCCTATCATTTGTGCCAGGTCTTGCCACAAAGAGTTAATCCAGCTCTGAGCAATTCTCTTTTATTGTTCAGTGAGATAAAACAGACAAACAGAGAAAAACCTTTGTCCGTTCCGCCCCCTTGCTTTGAGTGACAGGTTATTTACATATCTCGTGCACTAGCGTTAGACAGGCATTATTTTTAAATTCCCACCCTAACTCCTTTTCTGAAGTTATGTGGTTACTTTTCTGGATTTTGACTGGATGTTAGTGATCATAGCAGAAGGAATACACAGGAGAAAATTAATGTTGACAAGGGGAGTGTAGAGGTGGGCGGGGAGTCTACTGACATCACGACTCCACCCACCGAGCTCCAGACAACAGATCCACCCACAGAATCTGCAGTTTTTCAGTTCTTATAACAGAGGGGAGGCATTTGACAGATAAGGATACATGCAGGAGGCATGTATATCCTTATAGATCAGCACTATGGCAGTAGTTTAGAAAGGATGAGAGTGGGTTTACATCCACTTTAAGTTTGAAAAATACTGTTAATGCTACAGAGGTAAAAGGGCCCTGTTGTTTTTTTTGCAAACAATCAATGGTAAGTGTGAAGCTACTTACATAGAGACTGAAAACTCCCTATTGTGTATAAATGAAAAAAGGGTGATGGTGGCTACACTGTGATTATAATTAGTGAAGGTAGTGAAGGGAAGGATCTGGAAAAGAAAACTACTGTATATACTCGAGTATAAGCCGACCCGAATATAAGCCGAGGCACCTAACTTTACCACAAAAAAATGGGAAAACGTATCGACTCGAGTATAAGCCTAGGGTGTCCATCTGCATGCCTCACTGTGCCTCACTGTGTCTCACTGTGTTCATGTGCATGCCTCACTGTGTCCATGCCTCACTGTGTCCATGATTAGACTGACGTTCAACATGGGAGTCTAAGTAAGGGGTTCCCGGGTTTGAAAAATCAATGCTCCCCGGCTTTAGGTTTCCCAGACAAAAAACTTGGCACACTTATAGAGGAGAAATGGGGCTACATGTGTGCCAAGTTTCGGGTCCAGAGGACCTACGACCGGCCGGTACTGGGTCCCCAAATTCACCAGAGAAATTACCGTTTAACGTGGGAGTCTATGGAAGGGGTGCCCGGCTTTGAAAAATCGGTGCTCCCTGGCCGTAGGTCCCCCGGACAACAAACCTTGCACACTTGTAGAGGAAGAGTAAGGCTACATGTGTGCTATGTTTGGGGTCCAGGGGACCTACGGCCGGCCGGTACCAGGCCCCCAAATTCTGGGAGATCAGGTGCAAAAAGGTGACTCGAGTATAAGCCGAGGGGGGCATTTTCAGCACAAAAAAAGTGCTGGAAAACTCGGCTAATTCTCGAGTATATACGGTACCTAATACTAACCAAATAAATGAATCTAATGTAAACCAACCAGATGCAGTAGCGTGTTGACAACCAATGTGTAACATAAATAATATGTACATAAACTGAATGAATCACACCTGTACGCCTGAAAGGTGTGTAACCAACAGTGGACAATTGATAATGTATGCCAAAACGTGTATCACTCTAAGTGATCAACCTGTGCATATAATAACAAAGAAAAAATATATAACAATAAAATGAAGGTGTATAGCACAAAACTAAAAATAGTGAAAATCTCCAAAAAATTCCTGAAAATAATGGTGACGGTATATGGTAAAAGTGTATAGCACAGAACTGTGAACAAAGAAATCCTCCAAAAACTTCCTGTAAATAATATCAAAAAATCCAATGTGTAGCAAGTCCCATCACCCGTAGAGTGCTTGAAAGAAGAAACTCCGGTGCAAATCCACCCAGTGCTCACTAGCAGCTTACCTCCCTGCTGGGAAGAGACAGCATGTGCTGGGGCTTCTAATTAGTGTTGAGCGGACCCGAACTGTAAAGTTCGGGTCCGTACCGAATTTTGGCGTTTTCCCGACCCCGGACCCGGACCCGGATTTTGCGCTAAAGTCCGGGTTCGGGTTCGGATTCGGGAATTTAATGGCGCAGTTAGAAATGCTTCAGGGGCCAGCCAATCACCATTTGATTAGCTGGTGTGCCCTTAGAAGCCATCATAGCCATGCCTACTAATGGCATGGCTGTGATTGGTCAGTGCAACATGTGACCCAGCATGTGACCAGCTTCTATATAAGAAAGAGGCACACAGCACAGATCGTCACTCTGCTTTTAGACAGTGTAGGGAAAGGATCCTGGCTGCTGTTGCTGTGAGGGAGAGAATTATATGATAGGAGTTAGTCCTGATTCTGCAATCTACTGATAGAAAAGATAGGGAGACAGTGTAGTGTAGTGTAGTGTAGGGGCAGGATCCTGTTTGTGCTTTCAGGGAGAGAGATTTAGATAGGAGTCCAGATTGAGAGATATAATAGCTCAGCAATCTGCATAGGTTTATCTGTTTGTGTTGCAAGCTCAGTGCACCAGCACTGCATTACGTTGAGTGATACACCTATTCCATACTGTGGCTGTATTGTGCTCTTGCTAAAAGACCTATTTCGGTCAGAAAAAAAAAAAGGCACTTTATTGTGCTTTTGCTAAAAAGACCCATTTTTGGGCCCCCCCAAAAAAAAGGCACTTTATTGTGCTGTTGCAAAAAAAAAAAGGCACTTTGTTGTGCGCAAAAAAGACCTATTTTTGGGCAAAAAAAATATTTTGCAGTGTATATCTCTAGTTGTGTGAAATAACCAATTTCTATATATTTTTCTTGTACTATGCTATACTAAAAAAAAAAAAAAACTTTTTTTTGAATAGCATTCTCTGCAGCTGTGCGATTCAGCGGTTATATACTGTGGTTGTGTTGTGCTCTTCCAAAAAACGCCATTTAGGGCCACAGAAAATATTTTGCAGTGTGAAATACACATGTGGAGGTGTGTAAAATAAACAATTTCTATATATTGTACAGTGCTATACTAAAAAAAAACACATTTTTTTTGAATAGCATTCTCTGCACTTCTATAGCTGTGCGATTCAGTGGTTAAATACTGTGGTTGTGTTGTGCTCTTGCAAAAAACGCCATTTAGGGCCACAGAAAATAAATTGCAGTGTGAAATACACATGTGGAGGTGTGTAAAATAAACAATTTCTATATATTGTACAGTGCTATACTAAAAAAAAAAAAACATTTTTTTTGAATAGCATTCTCTGCACTTCTATAGCTGTGCGATTCAGTGGTTAAATACTGTGGTTGTGTTGTGCTCTTGCAAAAAACGCCATTTAGGGCCACAGAAAATAAATTGCAGTGTGAAATACACATGTGGAGGTGTGTAAAATAAACAATTTCTATATATTGTACAGTGCTATACTAAAAAAAAAAAAACATTTTTTTTGAATAGCATTCTCTGCACTTCTATAGCTGTGCGATTCAGTGGTTAAATACTGTGGTTGTGTTGTGCTCTTGCAAAAAACGCCATTTAGGGCCACAGAAAATATTTTGCAGTGTGAAATACATATCTGGAGGTGTGTGAAAAAACAAAATTTTTTTGGAATAGCATTCTCTGCACTTCTATAGCTGTGCGATTCAGTGGTTAAATACTGTGGTTGTGTTGTGCTCTTGCAAAAAACGCCATTTAGGGCCACAGAAAATAAATTGCAGTGTGAAATACACATGTGGAGGTGTGTAAAATAAACAATTTCTATATATTGTACAGTGCTATACTAAAAAAAAACAACATTTTTTTTGAATAGCATTCTCTGCACTTCTATAGCTGTGCGATTCAGTGGTTGAATACTGTGGTTGTGTTGTGCTCTTGCAAAAAACACCATTTAGGGCCACAGAAAATATTTTGCAGTGTGAAATACATATCTGGAGGTGTGTGAAAAAACAACATTTTTTTTGAATAGCATTCTCTGCACTTCTATAGCTGTGCGATTCAGTGGTTAAATACTGTGGTTGTGTTGTGCTCTTCCAAAAAACGCCATTTAGGGCCACAGAAAATATTTTGCAGTGTGAAATACATATCTGGAGGTGTGTGAAAAAACAACATTTTTTTTGAATAGCATTCTCTGCACTTCTATAGCTGTGCGATTCAGTGGTTAAATACTGTGGTTGTGTTGTGCTCTTGCAAAAACGCCATTTAGGGCCACAGAAAATAAATTGCAGTGTGAAATACACATGTGGAGGTGTGTAAAATAAACAATTTCTATATATTGTACAGTGCTATACTAAAAAAAAACAAAATTTTTTTTGAATAGCATTCTCTGCACTTCTATAGCTGTGCGATTCAGTGGTTAAATACTGTGGTTGTGTTGTGCTCTTGCAAAAAACGCCATTTAGGGCCACAGAAAATAAATTGCAGTGTGAAATACACATGTGGAGGTGTGTAAAATAAACAATTTCTATATATGGTACAGTGCTATACTAAAAAAAACAACATTTTTTTTGAATAGCATTCTCTGCACTTCTATAGCTGTGCGATTCAGTGGTTAAATACTGTGGTTGTGTTGTGCTCTTGCAAAAAACGCCATTTAGGGCCACAGAAAATATTTTGCAGTGTGAAATACATATCTGGAGGTGTGTGAAAAAACAAAATTTTTTTTGAATAGCATTCTCTGCACTTCTATAGCTGTGCGATTCAGTGGTTAAATACTGTGGTTGTGTTGTGCTCTTGCAAAAAACGCCATTTAGGGCCACAGAAAATAAATTGCAGTGTGAAATACACATGTGGAGGTGTGTAAAATAAACAATTTCTATATATTGTACAGTGCTATACTAAAAAAAACAACATTATTTTTGAATAGCATTCTCTGCACTTCTATAGCTGTGCGATTCAGTGGTTAAATACTGTGGTTGTGTTGTGCTCTTGCAAAAAACGCCATTTAGGGCCACAGAAAATATTTTGCAGTGTGAAATACATATCTGGAGGTGTGTGAAAAAACAACATTTTTTTTGAATAGCATTCTCTGCACTTCTATAGCTGTGCGATTCAGTGGTTAAATACTGTGGTTGTGTTGTGCTCTTCCAAAAAACGCCATTTAGGGCCACAGAAAATATTTTGCAGTGTGAAATACACATGTGGAGGTGTGTAAAATAAACAATTTCTATATATTTTCCTTGTACTGTGCTATACTAAAAAAAACAACCTTTTTTTTTGAATAGCATTTTCTGTAGCTGTGCGATTCAGCGGTTACGTGCTGTGGGTGTGTTGTGGTCTGGCAAAAAACGCCATTTATTGCCACAGAAAATATTTTGCAGTGTGAAATACACATCTGGAGGTGTGTGTAAAAAAACAATTTCTATATATTTTCCTTGTACTGTGCTATACTAAAAAAAACAACCTTTTTTTTTTGAATAGCATTTTCTGCAGTTCTGTAGCTGTGCGTTTCAGCCATTACGTACTGTGGGTGTGTTGTGGTCTTCCAAAAAATGCCATTTAGGGCCACAGAAAATATTTTGCAGTGTGAAATACATATCTGGAGGTGTGTGAAAAAACAAAATTTTTTTTGAATAGCATTCTCTGCACTTCTATAGCTGTGCGATTCAGTGGTTAAATACTGTGGTTGTGTTGTGCTCTTGCAAAAAACGCCATTTAGGGCCACAGAAAATAAATTGCAGTGTGAAATACACATGTGGAGGTGTGTAAAATAAACAATTTCTATATATTGTACAGTGCTATACTAAAAAAAACAACATTTTTTTTGAATAGCATTCTCTGCACTTCTATAGCTGTGCGATTCAGTGGTTAAATACTGTGGTTGTGTTGTGCTCTTGCAAAAAACGCCATTTAGGGCCACAGAAAATATTTTGCAGTGTGAAATACATATCTGGAGGTGTGTGAAAAAACAACATTTTTTTTGAATAGCATTCTCTGCACTTCTATAGCTGTGCGATTCAGTGGTTAAATACTGTGGTTGTGTTGTGCTCTTCCAAAAAACGCCATTTAGGGCCACAGAAAATATTTTGCAGTGTGAAATACACATGTGGAGGTGTGTAAAATAAACAATTTCTATATATTTTCCTTGTACTGTGCTATACTAAAAAAAACAACCTTTTTTTTTGAATAGCATTTTCTGTAGCTGTGCGATTCAGCGGTTACGTGCTGTGGGTGTGTTGTGGTCTGGCAAAAAACGCCATTTATTGCCACAGAAAATATTTTGCAGTGTGAAATACACATCTGGAGGTGTGTGTAAAAAAACAATTTCTATATATTTTCCTTGTACTGTGCTATACAAAAAAAAACAACCTTTTTTTTTTGAATAGCATTTTCTGCAGTTCTGTAGCTGTGCGTTTCAGCCATTACGTACTGTGGGTGTGTTGTGGTCTTCCAAAAAACGCCATTTAGGGCAAGATCCTAAATTTGGAAAATATGAGGGGAAGGTCAAAGGGACGTGGTGGCCCCGGTCGTGGTGCTGCTGGTGGAGCTCCTGTTGCAGGGAGAGGACGTGGTGGATCTGTGCCAGCTACACGCACAAGTGAAACACCTTCCTCAGGTGCGAGTAGGCGACCGAGCCTGCGGCGGTATTTTGTCGTGCCTAATGAGGCTGTACCAATGTTTAGGCCAGGACAAGTACAGGCGATAGTAGATTGGGTTGCTGACAGTGCCTCGGGTTCCTTCACATTGTCTCCCACCCACTCTTCTGCTGAAAGATCAGAGTTGGCACCTGAAGCCCATGTCCATCAGTCTTTCACCTCACCCCCTTGCAAATCAGCCAAGCAGTCTGAGCCCCAAATCATGCAGCAGTCTCTTCTGCTTTTCGATGACTCTGTTAGCAGGGTTTCCCAGGGCCATCCACCTAGCCCTGCCCCAGAAGTGGAAGAGATTGAGTGCACCGATGCCCAACCACTTATGTTTCATGATGGGTACATGGGAGGACCATCGCAGCACGTCTCGGATGATGACGAAACACAGGTGCCAACTGCTGCTGCTTTCGCAATTGTGCAGACAGACATGGAGGGCAGGGGTGAAGACTGGGTGGAAGATGATGTGGAGGACGATGAGGTCCTCGACCCCACATGGAATCAACGTTATGCAGGTGACCAGTGTAGTTCGGAGGAAGAGGCGGTGGTCGCACAGAGCCACCAGCACAGCAGAAGAGGGAGCAGGGTGCAAAAACGGAGCATTCGTCCCCTAGACAGTACATCTGCTACTGCCCAACGCAGCAAGGGACCGAGCACACCAAAGCCAGGTCCAAGGACTTCCCTAGCGTGGCAGTTCTTCACACAGTGTGTTGATGACAAGACACGAGTGGTTTGCACGCTGTGCAATCAGAGCCTGAAGCGAGGCATAAACGTTCTCAACCTGAGCACAAGCTGCATGACCAGGCATCTAAGTGCAAAGCACGAGCTGCAGTGGAGTAGACACCTCAGAAACCAAGAAAGGTCTCTGGCTCCTCCTGCTTCCTCTTCTGCTGCAGTCTCGGCCTCTTCATCCACCTCTGTAGTGACAGTGGCACCTGTCACCCCGCAAACAGAGGATCTGCCAGCAACACTACCACCTGGGTCACCGACCATCTCCACAATGTCCCATGGAAGCGTTCAGCTCTCTATCTCCCAAACATTGGAGCGGAAGAGGAAGTACCCCCCTAGCCACCCACGATCCCTGGCCCTGAATGCCAGCATTTCAAAATTCCTGGCCTTTGAAATGCTGTCATTCCGTCTGGTGGAGACGCAGAGTTTTAAAAGCCTGATGGCATTGGCTGTCCCGCAGTACGTCGTGCCCAGCCGCCACTACTTTTCCAGGCGAGCCATCCCTTCCCTGCACAACCAGGTGGGGGACAAAATCAGGTGTGCACTGCGCAACGCCATCTGTGGCAAGGTCCACCTAACTACGGATGCGTGGACCAGTAAGCACGGTCAGGGACGTTATATCTCCCTAACAGCACACTGGGTAAATGCAGTGGCTGCTGGGCCTGAGGCAGATAGCGGTTTGGCGCATGTCCTTCCACCACCGAGGATTGCAGGGCGCTTCAGTTTGCCTCCTGTTGCTAACTCCTCCTTCTCCGCTTCCTCATCCTCTACCGCCTCCTCATCCATTCAGCGTAACACCTTCACCACCAACTTCAGCACAGCCAGGTGTAAACGACAGCAGGCAGTTTTAAAACTTTTCTGTTTGGGGGAAAATCCCCACACCACGCAGGAGTTGTGGAGGGACATGGAACAACAGACCGATGAGTGGTTGCTGTCAGTGAGCCTCAAGCCCGGCCTGGTGGTGTGCGATAATGGGCGAAATCTCGTAGCAGCTCTGGGTCTAGCCGGTTTGACGCACATCCCTTGCCTGGCGCATGTGCTGAACTTGGTGGTCCAGAGGTTCCTTAAAAATTACCCCAATATGCCAGAGCTGCTGCAGAAAGTGCGGGCTGTCTGTGCGCACTTTCGGCGTTCTCACCCTGCTGCTGCTCGCCTGTCAGCGCTGCAGCGTAACTTCGGCCTTCCAGCTCACCGCCTCATATGTGACGTGCCCACAAGGTGGAACTCCACCTTGCACATGCTGGCCAGACTGTGCGAGCAGCAGCAGGCAATAGTGGAGTTTCAGCTGCAGCAATCACGCGTGAGTCGCTCTGCGGAACAGCACCACTTCACCACCAATAACTGGGCCTCCATGCGAGACCTGTGTGCCTTGTTGCGCTGTTTCGAGTACTCCACCAACATGGCCAGTGCCAATGACGCCGTTCTCAGCGTTACTATCCCAGTTCTATGCCTCCTTGAAAAAACGCTTCGTGCGATGATGGAAGAGGATGTGGCACAGGAGGATGAGGAGGAGGAGGAGGAAGCGGGATCATTTCAAAGGCTTTCAGGGCAGTCTTTCACAAGTGGCTACGAGGGTGGGTTCCTGCACCAACAAACACCAGGTACACAATTGTCCGGCAGAAAGGGCACAGTTCTGGAGGATGACGAGGTGGAGGAGGAGATGGAGGAGGAGGAGGAGGAGGAGGAGCCATGTTCACAGCAGGGTGGCACTCAGACCAGCTCGTGGCCATTACTGGTGCGTGGCTGGGGGGATACAGAGGACACAGACGATACACCTCCCACAGAGGACAGCTTTTCTTTGCCTCTGGGCAGCCTGGCACACATGAGCGATTACATGCTGCAGTGTTTCCGCAACGACAGCCGAGTTGCCCACATTTTAACTGGTGCTGATTACTGGGTGGCCACCCTGCTGGATCCCCGTTACAAGGACAACGTACCGTCCTTAATTCCCTCACTGGAGCGGGATCGTAAGATGCGCGAGTACAAGCGCACGCTGGTAGACGCGCTGCTGGTGGCATTCCCACCTGACAGCGGGCGTACGGTGGAAGCACAAGGCGAAGGCAGAGGAGGAGGAAGAGGTCGCCAACGCAGCCAGGGCACCGGCAGCACCTCAGAAGGCAGGGTTAGCATGGCCGAAATGTGGAAAAGCTTTGTCAGCACGCCACAACAACCAGCACCACCAGCTGAGATGGAACGTCTTAGCAGGAGGCAGCATTTCACCAACATGGTTGAGCAGTATGTGTCCACAGGCCTACACGTACTGGATGATGGGTCTGCCCCCTTTAACTTCTGGGTCTCCAAATTGGGCACATGGCCTGAGCTTGCTGTTTATGCCTTGGAGGTGCTGGCCTGCCCTGCAGCCAGTGTATTATCTGAACGTGTATTTAGCACGGCAGGGGGCGTTATCACAGACAAGCGCAGCCGCCTGTCCAGAGCCAATGTGGACAAGCTCACGTTCATTAAAATGAACCAGGCATGGATCCCACAGGACTTGTCCGTACCTTGTGCAGAATAGACATGTATACCGGTGTTGTGACAAAAACTGTCCGGCCATCGGATTGTGCCCGGCCCGTACTGCGCAGGCGCAGCGCTTGCGCAGTACAGAGGACAAGGAGATTCACAAAATCTCCGAAGATGAACGGCGCCTGCGCTGTGAGTGCAGGTTCAAGCCCCACCATCCAAGAGGACATTCGGTAGCACATAGTAACAGGGCCCCTCACGGGCTCGCTTCGATCGCGGCCTTGCTTGGCTCGGCTTGAACCACGGATGGTGTGGCCTTCACCTGAACTCAACACGCAGGCGCCGTTAGTCTTGGGAGATTTTTGAAATCCCCTTGTCCTACATACTCAGCAAGCGCAGTACAGGGCGGACACTATTCGACAGGGGACAGAATTCGACACATCACCGGCCTTACCCAGCCATTGTTGTATTTTTGAACCAGTGTTGGCTACCTCGTCCTCCTCCACCGCCGCTTCCACCTACACAGCCACATCCACCGCCACCTCAACCTCCTACTCCATATGGACCTCGTCCTGCTAGGCCAAGATTAAAATTTTTATTTTATTTTTTTGTAGCGCACAGATCCTTTCCCCCTTACCTGCCTTTATGTTGTTGGCTCTTCGCAGGAGGGAGAAAGGCACACCGCACTACCAGCCCGTATCCTCCTATATAAAGAGGTTGAGCGGTGTACTTGACGGGCCGTGTCCACAGCCGGAGTCAAAACTCCTCCAGAGGATGATTCTCACCTCTACTGTAGGTAGAGGCAAGTCCTTTAATTGCCAGTAAAGTCAATGTCCACACCAGCTGAAACTCCAACTCTTATTCTCTCATGGCAAAATAAACTGTACTCAGATAGAAAAGGTTAGAGCAAAGAAACAGGACAGCTTAAGGTGTGGAGGAGGTCCAGGCACAAACGTAGCACATTCACTTCACTGCTTAGGTTTCTCAAACAGTTTTTGGCGCACGGTCTCTGCCACAGACATTGAGGTTGGTCTCTGCCACAGACCGGGTGTACAAGGCCCCTGCCACGGGCCTGGAGAACTTTGGTCTCAGCCACAGACCAGGGTGTATAAGGCCCCTGCCACGGGCCGGTTGAATAAGGCCTCTGATACAGTCAAGGTGACCTTGAGCTTCTCCTTCTACGAACCTAGCCCATATCAAGGGGAAGACATCTCTCCAGGGAGTCAACAGACCATTCCTTCACCGTGACTCCCGCATCGGTCCATCAGAATGATCCTCCCTTCCCTGGAACAGGGTCCCCTACACGAGGCGGCTCTGGACTCCAGGCTTTACTCCCGCCCCTAGGCCTCCATACCCAGGGCAGCAAGAACTCCAGGATAGTACCTCACCCCGGGCTAAAGGTGCCCGAGATGGAACAGGAACACATGCACCCAGGCCGAAGGCACCTGGGCGCGGACCCCACTGGACATCAGCCCCCAGGCCAAAGGTCTGCCCCTTTTATATGCTCTCCCGGCATGCACAGCAGGTTCCCCGCCCCACTGTACTACTGCCAAGAGGGGACACAAAAGGCACCACCTGTAGGCCGCAGGGAACTGCACACCAATACTGTCCCCCGAGGACAAAATGGTCCATGAATCCTACAGAATTAGGGTATTTGAGCCTATTTACCACTCAAACACTTTCCTTAAATTTAGCACCCCGCTACATTTTTATTTCAAAGTATTTTATTTTCCCACTAGCTTATCCATTAAATTAAATAATTTATTCCAGAAAGGGCGTATTCTGGGGCATTCCCACCATATGTGTGGCATCGTGCCGTTGAGTTTCTGAGGTTCTTAATGACTTCCTGTACCTCTTCTGCTGAAAAGGGGGCCTCCAGCATATTTTTTTATTTTTTAATTTTTTTTATGTTCTTTTAAGTTATTTCCTATCCACATTTGTTTGCAGAGCACTTGCCATGTTCTTAACAACATTTTGCTGCCATTTGCAGCCCTCTAGCCCTTTCCATTACTTTTTTAGAGCCTTTTTAGTCGTCAGAAGTCCGGGTCCCCATTGACTTCAATGGGGTCCGGGTCCGGGTCCGGGTTCGGGTTAAAGTTCGGTCCCGAATCCGAACTTTTTTCCGAAGTTCGGCCGAACCCGCCGGACCCGAATATCCAGCTACCCGCTCAACTCTACTTCTAATGTGAACAGCGATGCAGCAACCTTGCATGGAAGTATGATCTCACTCACATAGATGCATAGAAATACACAAGCAAAAAAGAAATATATAGCGTAACTCTGTGGGTTCAGCAAACAAGTGACCAAAGGATGTATTCTCACACTCACATCAAACTAGTGAGCATGGACATCAATCCTACGAACGCCGAGCTCGTATATATGCAGGCTATGATGATTCAAATCATGTGGTCCTCAAGCTTGCAGCAACCTCAGAGTGCCAGTGGAACATGTATGAGAAACATACAAGGTGCACATAGTGTAGATTTGTGACCACTGGGGCATTTATTATAAAACTTGCAAAACACTCACATTTTATAGATAAGGGAAATAACAATCTCATACGAATGCCGAGCTCGTCTCCTCTCCTGCAGCTGTCGGTGTATCTGTGCTGATCCTAACGTACGTATCGTCATGTCACATGACTTTTGAAGAGCTTGGCATTCGTATGAGATTGTTATTTTGAGCCTATGCCTTCAGATTTGAATCTTATGCCCCATACACACGATCGTTTTTCATGCAGTTAAAAATGCCATTTTTAAAAATGGCCATTAAAAATGATCGTGTGTAATGCTCCAGAACATTTTTAACGACGTGAAAAACAGCCATTAAAAATTTTGAACATGCTCTCTTTTTTCACGTCGTTTTTCATGTCGTTTTTTTTAACGACGTGAAAAACGATAGTGTGTATGCTTTAACAACGTGAAAAAAACGCGCATGCTCAGAATCAAGTATGAGACGGGAGCGCTCGTTCTGGTAAAACTAGCGTTCGTAATGGAGATAGCACATTCGTCATGCAGTAACGGACTGAAAAGCACCAGGCTGAAAAGCACGAATCGTTGCTCAACAAACTTTACTAACATGAAGGGTGGCGCCATTCGAACGGAACTTCCCCTTTATAGTGCCGTCGTACGTGCTGTACGTCACTGCGCTTTGCTCAAGCGTTTTTTTTAATGATCGTGTGTACGCAAGACAGGCTTGAGAGGAAACATGAAAAAAAATGACAAGAAAAACGTCGGTTTAAAAAATGGCATGAAAAATGATCGTGTGTATGGGGCATTAGGCTATGGTGTTTCCAGAGTTAGTTGGGAGAGCTGTTTAGTCTGGAGAATTCCAGGGTCGATTGGAAGTGTTACAATTTCTATAAATAACATGCTGAGGGAGGCATTAAACCTGTGCATGAAGTGGCAAACCAATAGTACTAAAGCAAAAGTGACATTTGGAAAAAAAATGTTATATGGCAATTCCTTTCTATGCTTGTTTCTGTTTGTAGACACAGTGACCAAGGAAAACTGTGATATCATTGACCACATATAGTAATGGTGATTTTTGGTCAATAACATCAGCCAGCATCACTGGTCGGTTCATTGACATTCAGCATTTGTTGTGAGAGTATAGCGGCATACGATTCTCAGCACAAGTCATTTTTGTTTCCCTGAGGCCTCGTACACACGACCGATTTTCTCGTCCAAAACAGTCAAGAAAAGTGCCGCAAGAGTTTTTTTGTCTAGAAAAACGTTCGTGTGTATGGTTTTACGACGAGAAACTTGACGAGAATCTCGACGAGAAAATAGAGAACCTGCTCTCTATTTTCTCGTCAGGATTCCAGATTTCCTCGTCGTGTTTCTCGTCGGCCTGTTTTGTGACGAGAAAATGGTTCGTGTGTATGCTTTTACGACTCTTCCAAAAGCGCGCATGCTCACAAGCAACTATGAGACGGGAGCGCATCTTCTGGTAAAACAAGCCTTCATAATGGAGAGAGCACATTCGTCACGCTCATAAATATTTCATAGTTTAAATGTTCTGCATTGAATTCTTCGTTAGAATGTTACATTAATCAAAACGAGTGACCTTCTTTTGCTGCTGATATTCACACAGAGTTCTGCCTTATTTTTAACCTTTTTCATGCTGCTCTTTATAAGATTTATGTGTATTATATTGTGCAAGTTTTTAGGAATAATTTAAATGGTTAGATTTTTCAAAATGATGTTAATTATAATTTCTCAATGTTTTGATAGCGATCTCCCATTTAATTTTCAAATCTATATTTTTAAAATTTCACACCATGTTTTTGAGCTAATCAGATTTAGTTATTCTTTTTGGGGGGTGATATCTGTGCCTTTTATTGTCAGTCAAATGTATCTGCTTACTCCAAAGCTTGTTTTTTTTTATTTAAAAATACACATAGTCAAGTATGAACTTAAACAAAAAACACATTTATTCATGTTTATAAATTAAATAAAGAGAAGGCAGCGCTGGAGAAGCTGCTGCCATTTGTGCATCCCAGGGACCCCAGAGCACACAGCAACCCTGTGTGGACACTAAAATTGGGAGCTTGAGAAGGCCCACATTTCAGAACACAATCTGATGCTGGCCTCCCAGAGGTCAGGAACAGCAGCAGGTGAGATATATGTCCCAAGTGTGTGGTACAACAACAGGCTGCCTTCTGTCCGACCACAATGAAGCAAGGCCATCACTTCCTCTTCTTCCTGGCAACCTTCCCTGCAGCCTTTCCTGAAGCCTTTCCTGAAGCCTTTCCTGCAGCCTTTCCTGCAGCCTTCCTTCTTCGTTTGGCTGGAGGCTGGCCCACTGGAGGGGTACTCCTGTCAGGAGGAGGAGGTGGAGGTGTAGCAGAAGGGGGTGGGGCAGAAGAAGAAGGTGGAGGTGTAGCAGAAGGGGGTGGGGCAGAAGGTGGAGGTGTAGCAGAAGAGGGTGGGGCAGAAGGTGGAGGTGTAGCAGAAGAGGGTGGGGCAGAAGGTGGAGGTGTAGCAGAAGGGGGTGGGGCAGAAGGTGGAGGTGTAGCAGAAGAGGGTGGGGCAGAAGGTGGAGGTGTAGCAGAAGGGGGTGGGGCAGAAGGTGGAGGTGTAGCAGAAGGGGGTGGGGCAGAAGGTGGAGGTGTAGCAGAAGGGGGTGGGGCAGAAGAGGAAGGTGGAGGTGGAGGTTGAGGTTGGGTCAGTTGGACCACCTCACATATGGCGGTATTGGGGGTAATTTGCTCCATCACCCCCTTGTTGAGCAAGGTGATGAGAAGGGGCTCGCATAGGAGGCGTTGCTCCATGCTCATCACCTTGAACTTAGCCTCCACTAGGCCGGCAATGGCCTCTTCAGGGGATGTGGGCTCCTTGAGGGTGGCATGGGCCTCTTTAATAAGGGCCATTGCTGCCTCACTGGTGGTCCTGTCCCTCCTGCCTCTTTTGTGAAGCCGGATGGGAGGCACCTGGGATCTGGTGCTTCTCCTTTGCCCTGCCACCTCCTGTCTGCCACTGGGCCCTGCCACCTCCTGGCTGCCACTGGGCCCTGCCACCTCCTGGCTGCCACTGGGCCCTGCCACCTCCTGGCTGCCACTGGGCCCTGCCACCTCCTGGCTGCCACTGGGCCCTGCCACCTCCTGGCTGCCACTGGGCCCTTCCTCCTCCTGCCTGACAGTTTCCAGACCCTCCTCCTGGCTGATTTCATCCTGTGTATGAAAAAGGAACATAGTTTAATATGTTGGTTTAATCTTTGCATCAAACTTTGTAATCCTGATGGAAGCAATTAGAATGTAAATGCATAAATCCTTGCTTTAAATTTACCACTACATCAGCTTGACTATTTACCACACAATTAAGTGCAGAATAATGTCTACAGATCATGATTTCACTTGTGGAATACAAAATAATGTATGTTTCTCATCCTGACATATTTGGGAACCATTAATTTTATCCCACTACATTTTCAGTTAATACTATACCTGGCTCCAGATGGACAAATCAGGATCATCCAGGATGGCTGCCTCCTCTTGCTCCAGAGAAGGCTCAGGTTGGCTGCAGGGAAGTCTGGGGGGAAGAGTGGAGAGTGATGGCCTTGGCTCAATGTGGTCATCCAGGAAGGACATCCTGCTGTAGTACCACAAAATCGGGACATAAACATCATCTGCTGCTGCTCCTGACCTCTGAGAAGCCAGCACCTTAGAGCGTTCAGTCCTGTAGGTACCTCTCAAGCTCCCAATTTTAGTGTCCACTTGTTTTGCTGTGGCTGTGGGCACCTTGGTATGCACAAATGGGAGCAGCTTCTCCAGCGCTGCTTTTCTCACCCCTTTTTTTTTATGGATGGGGTTTTTGGTCTCCCACAGAGCCGGCAGCTCCCTTACCTGGTCAATAAATTCCGCCAGGAACTCTTTGTCGCTAATAAAGACATTCATATTGTATCTGCAAGTAAAATAAATTATATTTAAATAATGTGAGGCAAACAGTCTAACCTCCTTCACATCCTAGTCACCATATATATCCTCCACCAATCTCAAGACAGTATAGGCCAACAATTTTTACAAGTCTCACAAAATCACATACCTTCGTTCGCACGTCCGTCACTTGAACTCCTCTCTCCGCACACCGAACGTACTATAGTCACATGTGTGTTTGCTATATACACACCACGCATGCGTCCAAATTCGAACACGTCGCTCCGCACACGTCGCCCGCCCATGACGTTCTAACTAACATCTTTTCCCCGCCCCTTCTCTTTCGGCGCGCAGACAGATATGGCGGAGTTACAGCAGGTGTCTGATAATTCCGCAACTAGCGAGGAGACAAGCCCGGAGACCGAGGACACGTCACGATCAAGGAGGAGATTCAAGGCATCGAATATGTCTTTGGCGGAGATGGCGGAGATGGTGGACATCTTGGTCAAGGCTGATTATGATGCCAAGCATGGGCCGTATAGCAAACCAAATAGAAGGAAGGCCAAAATCCTCACTAAAGTTGTGAAGAGTCTGAGGGCGAAGTTCGGGGTGAAACGCTCAAATGAGCAGCTCAGAAAGAGGTGGTCAGACCTCAAACTGAGGGAGCCAGACCAGTTGAGGATCATAAAGAGGATGCTCGCTAAAAGTAAGTAAAATGATGACCTTTCTGCTATTAATCTTTTTAGAAACTGACATTTTTTTTTTTTTATCATATTGGACTCCCTTCCAAAATGTAATATTTTGAACTAGGTTGGGCACAGTAATCGTTCGTTACGTTACCGACACTTCGTTCGGCCACTATCCGCTGTTTTGGCTTATTTAAGAGCCACAAAAGTAATTAGACATCTGCCATTTTTGATCAAGTATTGTGGATAATTTTTAAGTCTAGATGATGTGTTTGTAAGGAGAATGAAATGCAAACTTTAATCAGTGTAAAGGAGAGGACACTCAGCAGCTGCTTCCACATCTGTACTTTGGAGCACTATAGTGTGGGCCACCAGACCCGCCTTTTTTGGGTGTCCCACACAGGTGCATGAGAGTTTATTTGTGGTGCCTCCATGTCCAAAAAATTACATCCAAATGTGAATACTAAACATATTTGGGGTCATAAATAATGCATTTTTCTTTAAATTCCGCACAAACACACACTTGTACCCCACTTCCAAACAATTTAGCCTGTTTTTAGTTTAACAATGAGATTTTTACAGTGTGATAAATAGACCTTTGGTTTTATTCTCATAGGGGAGAGAAGACTGGGAGGAGGACACTCCAGGGAGCACATGCACCCCACAACTTCCAAGCAACCCCAAACTCCCAAAGATCCACAACCGAAAGATGTGCAGGAAGTTGAGGTGGAGGAAGGAGAAGTGCAGGAAGGAGAGGTGGATGACGTTGTGGATCTGGTCACCACAACAGGTCAGTATCTGACACCACAGCTTAAGGTAAGCGAGGTAGGCCTGCAGAGTTTTATTATTTTTTTTTATGGTTTTTAGGGGATGGAAATGTTGTGAAGGATAGCACACGGTTCTCTGCTGACAGTGCCCTCCGCCTCATCCAGCAAGTGATGGAATGTAGCACGGAACTGGACCTAATTAAACAAAGAATCCATGTGATGGAACAAACATTTAAAGACATTCTCGATGTTTTGGGGAGAATTCAATAAGCCATCCAAACACATTTGTTTTTACATGTTTGTTTTTATATTTTTTCTAATTTTTTGAGTAACAAAGCAGCCAAAAATTGAATATGCACACAGTGTGTGAACATGTGCTATCTGCCATCAGGGGATATCCATGTACGTCTTTTGTGGGTGCAACCCCTTCCTCGTCTCAAAAGTCGGTGAACTGAGGAAGGGGATGCACCCCCAAAACACGTCCATTGATCACCCCTTATGGCAGATAGCACATGTTGACAATAGGGATCAGGATTGTAAACTTCCTATTTGCAAAAAAGTAAAAATGTGTGCATATTGAATTTTTGGCTGGGCAAGGGGTGGCAGGACCCCATATTAGGACGGGCACATAGAGACATAGTTTGTGTAACTGAATGTCTCAGATTGCTCAGAGGTATCCAATGTTGTCATTTTAGAAATGCAAGTGGTATTTTTGTATTTTCATAAGCCAAAATTTGCCGGGTTGTGGCCAGGCCAACCCCAAAGTAAAACAAAAAAAAATGTGCAGAGAGTAAAATATTTGACCACAAACAACGTGTAGCTTCTTTTTCTAATACTCTCTAAGCTTATTTGGTTCTTTTGTAAGGTAACATAGTGAAATTGGTTGTTATTTACTAAAGTAAAATACACTTGCCACTACAAATGCACAAAGACAAACTAGGAGACAGGAAAGAACAAATAATTAAAGGTTTAAACAAGATTTTTATTGGGATACTTAGACATAGGCTGGCATAGGAATTGCCCCCCTACCCGTGAAATACTCCATGTATTTGTCCCGAACCACACGGGCATTTTGGGGGGGCAAGCCAAGACGGGCAGATTCCAGGCCCGGAAGGGGATTTGCAGGGGAAAGTCCAGGCTCTGGCAAAACTGAGGCCATATAGGAATTAGATTTTTGGCTCAGAAAGTTGTGTAGCACACAGCAGCATAACACTACATAGTTTATTTTGTAGTCCGCCAAGTGGATGGAAGTCATAAAAAGGCGGAACCGGCTGGCCATTATGCCGAAGGCATTTTCAACGACTCTTCGGGCCCTGGCCAGCCGGTAATTGAACACACTCTTCTCTGGGGTCAGGGTCCTCTGTGGAAATGGCCTCATAAGATGCCGTCCGAGTCCGAAGGCTTCATCAGCCAAGAAAACAAAGGGGAGTCCTTCAATATTCCCTGCATCCGGTGGCAATGCAAGGTCGTCACTCTGGAGACGGAGGGCAAACTCCGTCTGGATGAAGGATCCCCCATCGGACATCCGGCCATTCTTCCCTACATCAACATAGAGGAATTCATACCGTGCTGACACCACCGCCATCAGCACAATGCTATGAAACCCCTTGTAATTGTAGTAGTAGGATCCAGAACGGGGTGGCGGCACAATGCGGACGTGCTTCCCGTCTATGGCACCACCGCAGTTGGGGAAGTCCCACCGCGTGGCAAACTCCGATGCCACAGTGTGCCATTCCTGTGGTGTGGAAGGAAGCTGTGGAGTGAAACAAGATGAAATAATATTAGAAAAACAAAGGCATACATTACAAGGAAATTCTATCCCAAAAAATTAGAGACCAACTTCAATCTAATTATACGTTTATTAAGGTGTGTAAAAAAAGTATAATGGAAGGCTCATTTATCATATTCATCACCCCCTCTGATGGGCCATTACTAAATTATTTTGGGGGGGGGAGATGTGTTTGGCCACAGGATAGCATTGCAGTGGCGGTGCGTCCAGAGTGGGCGCTGGAGCACTGTCCCCTCTCTCCTGTGCCCATCACTCAGAACAATACATAGGTTCATGCGTTGCATGAACCTATGTATTGTCTATGCCGCACACTATTCAGGTGGATGGCCTCTTGAAAAAGGGACCGACATATGAATAATTGCGGCATTTAGGGGGTTAAAATTGCATAGCAGAAACAGGTATTAAAATAGTCTTGCAAATTACAACCTGAGGGATGTAATTGGCTTCCTCAAAGAAAAATCGGGGACGCAAGGAGGGGGGCATTCCTTGTGTAAACACTGACAGGCTGCTCTGCCAATCATGTTCACCAAGTCTGTTTAATGGTAACATGATTGGCTGATGCAACATGAAGGGAAGGAGAAGACATCAAGGACAGAAGAAGGATGGCGCTGACCACAAGAAGGTAAGTGCAGGGCTGGGGGGAAACTGGCTGCATTAGAGGGGACTAAATGGCTGCATTGGAGGGGACAACTGGGGGCGTTTATTAGGCAACAGAGCAAAAAAGGAGGAAGTTTATTTCCGAAATTGGGGTTGGAACCCCCCAACATTTGGAGCAACAGGCGCCCCTGCTGGAAAAGTTAGTGAGGGGAAATATTTAGGGAGGATAAAAAAGGGGCAATCTAAAGCTTCAGGCATACATGAGGACAAAGGGGACATTCTCAGCATATTACAATCATGGTAATTAGGGAAGGATGAAAGAAATACAATACATTAGCATACATGTATTACATAAAATGTGATGTTAAGGGAGAAAACTTACCCTAATATAGTCCTCCTGCAGGACTTGTATAATAGCAGAACAGGTGTCTGGGATTATGAGGCCCAGAGCCTGGGGGGAGATGCCTGTGGTGAACTTCAAGTCCTGAAGACTTCTCCCTGTCGCCAGGTAACGCAACGTGGCGATGAGCCTCTGCTCAGCACTGATGGCTTCCCGCATAACGGTGTCCTTCCTGGTAATATAGGGGGACACCAAAGCCAACAGTTCCTGAAAAACGGGGTCAGACATCCTCAGAAAATTCCTGTAGTCCTCAGGATTATTCTCGACGATCTCCCGCAGCAGAGGCATGTGGCAGAATTGGTCCCGCTGGAGCAACCAATTCTTGGTCCATGAACTCCTCCTCACACCATTCATGGACTGGTCTTGGTCCAAAACAAGCAGACCAACACCAAGCGCACGCACAGCACGAACTCGACGACGAGAACGTCCAGGCGACATGGCTAGGAAACGGTCGTCTAATCAGAACGTACAGAACAGAACGCACTTTAGAACAGCAAGGCCTATGAATAACGAACTGAAATTCAGAAACGAACAGGCAAGAACGCACTGTAAAACAGATACGACCTGCCTAGACGCCCTGAAAGTCAAGATACGAACCCACAAGCACAAACTGAACGGCAGAAAACGATCTGAAAAGTACGAAGACTGAAAAGCGCGAATCGTCTCTTCCCAAACTTTTACTTCACATGCGGTAACACAAGATCAGCAAAAGCAGCCCAAGGGGTGGCGCCAAGAAAAAAGATCTTCCCCTTTATAGTGCCGTCGTACGTGCCGGACGTGAGCGCAGAGAACCACGAGGAAATTGGAAAATGACAGTGTGTACGCATAGAAAGCTTGACGAGAAAATCGACAAGCTTAACAAGAATCTCGTCGAAAAAAACGACGTGTTTTTTTACGACGAGAAAATCGGCCGTGTGTACGAGGCCTTAGAGAGTTTTCATTGTGTCGATCATTGTGACTGGTGATGGATCTACCTTCATGGATGATGTATTTGATAAGGGATTTATATCTTGGGATACTTTGTCAATGGTGTTGTCAATGGTATTTGTGTGTTCTTTTACAATTATACATATATACAAGTGCCTTATCCCCACATCCCTGAACCAGTGGATCTGAGGGGTCTGCAGAAGGAAGCTTATCAGAGTCTGGAAGCCCCCTTTAGAAAGAGGGCCCCCAGATGTTGGATATCCCATGTGAATGAGTAAAATCATGTGAACAGACTCCAGACACCATTGGAAAGGTATTTTACCTGCCATGAAAGCTCTTGTTCAGGTAGTTCCTGTTATAAAATGACAATGCTCTATTCCCAGCTGTTCATATGTCATCATCCTGTCACCAAGCCATCTTGAATGCTGCTTTTTTTAGAGTTTGTGTTTGCAGTGCAGTTTTTGTAGTTGGATCTGTATGTGCGATATAATTAATCAAAATTAAATAAAAAAAAATATATATATATATGTAGCGGCCTCACCCTCACCCCCTTCTTTATTGGTTATTCTGGCTCTGGTCTAGGGGTATCTTGGAGGGGAGAGCGAGGTGCGCCACGACCCATGTCCTCTTGATTACAGCGTGTAGAGGTGAAGGCCAGTATCTAGTTGTATTCCGGCCTGTGTATGCGCTTAGAGCCAAGTCTGTTCTGCTGATAACCCCCTTTGCTCCCAGTAATTGGCGTACCACACACTGAAAAGGTCCAACACTTATTTATTCCATAACGGCAAACAAATAGTCCTTTGCGAGCAGACAGTTTGAGACCCATAGAACAGTTCAGTATTGGTGGAGAGTAGGTCAAGGCACAATCCTCAAAGAAAACTTCCAGCGACTCTAGTGAACAGGAACTGGAGTTACCTTCGCTACGTTGCAGCCCCTGTCAGGGGGAAGACATCCCTCCAAGGGAGTTACCAGAGGCCCCGCCGTCACCGGGTTAATGCTGTACTGGACTACCCGGAAGGGTTACACTCCCCGGCCTCCTCGCCTCAGATACGGGTCCCAACACCTTAGGGCCCCTCGGACTCCTCCACCCTCGCGGAACCCAGTCGAAGTTACTGGGCCCCTGGCTCCGGCAGTAGTACCTCACCCCAGGCTTAAGGTGCCTGGGATGGACTCCATCTCTCGCTCCGGCCAGGTCAAGGGCACCTGGGCCCGGAACTCCGGAACGCCAGCACCCAGGCCGAAGGTGCCTGGGTGCGGCCGCGTCCTCCAACTCTGAACCCCAAGGTCAGGGCGTCCGCCCCTTTTATCTCCTCTCCCCCTGCGTCACAGCGGGTTCCCCGCTCCGCTGTACCAGCGCCAGGAAAGGACAAAAAGGGAGCAGTCTTGCGGTGCAGGTTCAACTCCAGCCCAGGGCGACAACGCCACCAGCAGGCCACAGGGAACCCTGCACCACCAGAGTCCTCCAAGAACCACAAAAAGAGATTCTCAGATTCTCTAACAATTAGTACATCTGGGTTAAATAACCCAGATGCTCCCCCCCAATTTAAATACCCGCTACACTCTCCCCCCTGTAATTTGACACTGGTCCCCAGTGTCTGGTGCAAACCCACGTCTCCCAAGAAATGGCAGCATAAGTCTGACCCAGAGACCAACTACACAATTTGACCCTGAATTGTGCCAAGACCTAGAATGGGAAAGGGAAAATATAAAACAGAAAAACTTTCAGTAATACACTTCTGACATTTACAAATGCATCGTCCTCCCCCTGACTATCTAAGGACCACCCATACTCAGTAGCCTTGACAGACGAATCTCCTGCAGAGGGAAAAAAAAAAACATCCTAACACAATGTGTGTCTTTCTTGGAATGAACGGACCTCTCCTTGAAAAGACCCATTCGCTCCAATGAGCACCACCTGGTGACAGTGCCACGGTAATAACACTTGGTCGAATCTTCCAGACAACTTTCTTCTTTTCTTTTTTCTCTACACTGACTAAAACCCCAAAGTCAATGATTTCTCTGAAGTGCAAGGAGAAGGAGGGAGAACAACAGTAACAGCTCCCATTTCTCCAAAAGAGTAAAACCCCCAAATCAAAAAAAAACTAGGGCACAGTCATTGCGTTCCGGCAAAGGCTCTCCGGAAAGTCCAGAAATGAGTAACAGAAAATACACAGGAGTCTTTTTCTCCTAAAGGTAGAACTTGGGGTGCGGCAGGAACAGGGGATTCAGGTGCCTATCAAGAGTCTCCACATTATACTCAATGTTCTCTCCATCCTTGCGACAAATAAGCACCTTGTCCGCATGGATATGCCGACCCAACATCCACTCCGCTTTACAGTCCTTGAACTTCTTGGACACGGGGGATGAGCATAAAAGATATCGGCGAGCATGGGGCACTTTGAGCTTTTCCCAGACAAACTCATCGTACCATCGCTGCCGCAGGACCTCCACTTCAAAAAGCAAGTCCCGGGGTAGGTATGGGTACTCCCACCCATATTCACGGGCAACTCTCTGACAGAAGAGCCGCTGTAGCCGGGCCAGAGGTGGCATAGTGGCACGGTCTCCTTCTCCAGGCTGGACAATGGACTCCGGATGCCGAGGTACTTTAACTACCTCCGTTGGCTTGGACCTGGGAACCCGCAGCAATGAACGTTGCGTTTCCGTCACCGAAACGGATGAAACAGCAGGTGATTCACAGGATGGAAGGGCAAGCAAGAGACCAGATTCCTCCCCGGCCTCCGGGACCTCCACCCGGGGTGTACTCTCCCCTGTTGACATGGGCAGATCCCTTGGTGCGCGGAGCACGGGTAACGGCATCCTGTCCCAACCCTTGCGGTGAAAGACCTTGTCAATCTCGCCATCATCGCCAGCATCGGACAGCGATTCCAGGTCGGAGGTGTCGTACATTTCCGCGGGCAGGTAATTTCCAGAAGATGGGGAATCGCCCTCCCTCACAGGCTCCACCGACAATGGACTCCCAACCCCTGGCTCACCTGGGCCTTCAGAAGAACAGGGATGTCCAGGGCTCTTCCCGCCGGATCCATCCAGGCCAGGCAAGCAGCGGGGCGAAGCTCTTCCACGACCACAGGATGCCTGTACAAGGCCGACTTTCCTCTTCGGAGGTGGGAGCAGGGAGCTTGTGGTGACCGAAGCAGCATCCTCTGATTTTTCTCTCTCAGTCTCTGGTTGGGCACTCTCCTTGCCCTGGTCAGCGCACACAGAAATCTCCGCAAAGGCCTGGATCTCCCCTCCCGGAGTGGCGGTACCTGTGAGGCAGTTAAGGTGGAAGGCTCGGGGCCTTTCTGTGAATGGTTCCACCTCAAAAAGAAACTCCTTGCAGGCCTCACATCGCCCGAATGGCTTCAAACTGACCACCAGTCCCGAGCAGCCGGGACAGATCACACCGAGGGCCTCTATGTCTCTGCATACATACAGAGCCAAATGTCCTCTGGGCCTAAGTCTTATTCCTGTATCTGTTATGGAAGCAGCAAAGGAAGTCATCTTCGTGGGGTAAGGAACCGGAATCCACGGAGTACTTGAGGTCATCCCTACTGTTTGCTGCTCCATTGCGCACTGACCAACACGCGCCAGAATCCCCACGTGACTACTTCCACATGGCCAGACTCCTCCCACAGTCTGCACTTGTTCGCGGGCTTTCCCTTCTCCCCGTCCACGAACTGCGCAGCTATGGTGTGCCTCGTGGCACGCCTGCCAACATGGCCGACCTACTCGGAACTCCACCGGGTAGCAAAGTCCCAACACAGACGTTCCCACCTCCATACACGAAACACACATCCCGGACTTGCGAGCCCCCACGTGTAGCGGCCTCACCCCCTTCTTTATTGGTTATTCTGGCTCTGGTCTAGGGGTATCTTGGAGGGGAGAGCGAGGTGCGCCACGGGCCATGTCCTCTCGATTACAGCGTGTAGAGGTGAAGGCCAGTATCTAGTTGTATTCGGGCCTGTGTATACTCTTAGAGCCAAGTCTGTTCTGCTGATAACCCCCTTTGCTCCCAGTAATTGGAGTCCCACACACTGAAAAGGTCCAACACTTATTTATTCCATAACGGCAAACAAATAGTCCTTTGCGAGCAGACAGTTTGAGACCCATAGAACAGTTCAGTATTGGTGCAGAGTAGGTCAAGGCACAATCCTCAAAGAAAACTAAACCGTTGAGGTTTCACCAACGGTTGCTAAGCACAGTGGTTGTTAAATGGAATTTTTGGCTTCAGAGTCTCTTCCAGTGACTCTAGTAAACAGGGACTGGAGTTACCTTTGGTACGTTGCAGCCCCTGTCAGGGGAAAGACATCCCTCCAAGGGAGTTACCAGAGGCCCCGCCGTCACCGGGTTAATGCTGTACCGGACTATCCGGAAGGGTTACACTCCCCGGCCTCCTCGCCTCAGATACGGGTCCCAACACCTTAGGGCCCCTCGGACTCGAAGTTACTGGGCCCAAGGCTCCGGCAGTAGTACCTCACCCCAGGCTTAAGGTGCCTGGGATGGACTACATCTCTCGCTCCGGCCAGGTCAAGGGCACCTGGGCCCGGAACTCCGGAATGCCAGCACCCAGGCCGAAGGTGCCTGGGTGTGGCCGCGTCCTCCAACTCTGAACCCCAAGGTCAGGGCGTCCGCCCCTTTTATCTCCTCTCCCCCTGCATCACAGCAGGTTCCCTGCCCCGCTGTACCAGCGTCAGGAAAGGACAAAAAGGGAGCAGTCTTGCGGTGCGGGTTCAACTCCAGCCCAGGGCGACAACGCCACCAGCAGGCCACAGGGAACCCTGCACCACCAGAGTCCTCCATGAACCACAAAAAGGGATTCTCAGATTCCCTAACAATTAGTACATCTGGGTTAAATAACCCAGATGCTCCCCCCCCCAATTGAAATACCCGCTACATATTTATATATAAAATATATGTTTATTACAAAAATTACATAAAGAACAAAAATGTTTTTTACCTTTGAGGTAAAATCTATTTGATTCATGAGGGATGATGGCAATACACATGCCAGTCCATGGGAGTCTATCTATTTTTCAAATATGTTTGGGATTCTTCCAGAGCCTGAAGCAGCTCTGTGACATCAGCTGACAGCAGACTTTAGCCCACAGTCAACTGATCCAGGGCCACAGGAAAGCACAAGTAAGCTTTGTTTTTCATGTCTTCTTCTTGGTGACAATTAATATATAGAAAAGCTTGAACACACTTTGTGCCATGCTGCTACAGTATCTTTTAGGAGGAGGGACTTTCTGTCTTAATGGTCCCCTACATCTTATAAAAGCCAGAAGCCTTGCATATTAGTCATTTGGTTGGAACCACACACTAGAAGAGGCCACAGGATAGTAATTTGTTGATCACCATATTACAGGGAATCCAGCTCATAACCTGCCATAAGGCATGTATGACAATACTAGGGGAAGGGGGAGCATGAGTTTTCTTTGCCCTGTTAAATCATAGACTTGTGTAATATTTTTGTTATTATTTCTGTAACGGTTCAGGTCCAGCACTGGAAAAGCTGATGTGATCCTGTGCTGTGACCCTGTGCTTCACTATGCAAGTTTTTTTTTTTTTTGTTTTTGTTTTTTTTTTTGTCTTTGACAATTAAAGGTTTATGTGACTGCAAGACAGTCTTTTTGAATATAGGAATAGTTTATTACAGAATTGAATGAATCCCAAAACAATGTAGATGCTATTCTGTGTACATCGACCTGCACTGTCTATTATTGAAGAATGGAACATGTATTGCAGAAAGAAATGGCAAGTCCCACAAGAAAAAAATAAAACACAAATATATAAACTACATGTCATGGACATCCTTATAAGTTTCCAATTATAAAAAAAGCCCACAATGCAATGTTTACACTTCATGGATTCAGTGTTCATTGGAGACGAATGAACATGGTAGAATACTGAAGTTGTTTTCTCTGTTGAGGTGTCTAGAACTGAAGCTCTTAAGACATGTTGAGCCTCTATTGTTGGATGATCACCAATCTATCCTGTTAGTGGAATTTATTGTAAATGCGGATAAACAATCTTGTCTCTCAGTTTTCAGATAAACAGTACCAATTACAGTTTTAAAAAAAGCAGAATAAGTCCTTCAAACTGGATAGTAAATATCATTATTTATTGTTTACATCCGAGTGTATTAAAAACTATAATAAAATATAACATTTTTTAGCATATTAATTTTATTTAAAAAAAAATTGTTTATACGTTGTGATGTTTTTTTTTCTTTTTGCACAGTAATTTTGAGTCATTTACTATGCCCCTTTCAAATGTTCTTAGCAAAGCCCATCTTGCGTAGAAAATTAAAATGCTATGAGACAAAACATTTTGATTTACATTATACACATACACAATACATTATCACTTCCTTGATAAATAAATTCATACTTTATACGTGTAGTGATACCTCCAACTAAGAAGGCAGCAGATTTAGTTTGGGCCCTGAAGACAGCTCCGCCAACCCCCGGCAATATGCTCTACCCCCTACTGGCACAGCTAGTGCTGACAGTAAATTGTATATCTTATACTGTATGAATAACTGAGCATTGAGACAATACAAAATTGAAATAAATGTAAGATTTTACTTAAGCTCTTGGTAAAGAAAAGGGTAACATCAATAACAGTTTACAGAATAATCATTTGTAATGCAGAGCCCAGCCACACTAACACACTATAGGGTTAACACATAACAAGTGCGCCACGCGGACGACCGTTAGCTAAGTGCCCTGTGGCGCAGTAACCAAAACACCTTAGAAACCCCACCAGGCCTGGTTCTGATATCTACAACTTAGTCCTTTTTCTTCACCGGCAGATCTTTAACGGTGGTGCACATTAACAGAGTACAAACTTTGTAATCCAATGGGGTAGGTAAAGATGGAGTAGAAACTTGGCTATACGAACGGTAGGTTCAGCTCTAACAAGGGTCTTCAATAAGAGCACTAAGAACAACTCATAGACCACGGCAGTCTATAGGCCTATATGCAGTAACAGTATATTGGTTGGGCATATGCCCTCTCACCCGCCCGGACTACGGTCCCAATCCGGGCACTTCCACCAACTGTGTCTCACACACACACTCCGTCTCTTCAGCGATCGGGTCCCCGATCCAACAAGGCTGTAGTCGAGCGAAGTCAGATGCCACCCAGGCTCGCAGAGGGGTGGAAGGCTCTTTGGTGCTGCGCAAGGCCTCAGGCTTCAGGCCCTGCACTCCGACACATCTGCACAGGAGGATCAGTCTCTGAAGTCTCGTGTCCCAAAGAGGCCGAGCCCAGCCTCGCCTCCTCCTCTTATAACCCCTCCCATGAGTCTCTGCGGTGGAAACATTGCCGAACAGGGTTCTGGGTAATGTAGTCTCTCTAAATTAAAGGGGAACACCCCGCTACACACTCCCCCCACTTGAACTCTTTGGTCCCCAAAGATAAACCTTAACAAAGACTATGTACAACTCTAGACAATTCTACAAATGATGTTGGCATAGGGAATTCCCACCAAAACTGAGGGGTAGAATTCCCTTGCCCACAGGTCACATTATCATGGGTGGCCTGCCTAGCTGTGCCAGAGAGTGAGCTGGGGTTGCCCTCCACTAAATGGACAGTGGAGGGATCCGGATTTTCAGCATTCCTCCTAGCGGTAACTACGGAATCCTCTGAGCTATTCCCCATTTGTGGGTAGGTCAGCTTCTTAGGAGGCCGGATGACTCTTCGAGCCCTTTGCTCTCTTGGGATTTCTGGCTCTGGTGCCACAGGCTCCTCTTCCTCTGAGCAACCATCATGGGCATCTTCCCAGTAATCTGCTGAAGGACTAGAGGGGATGAACTCTGTGGCTTCTGGGTTCAGTGTTTCATCTGTGGTGTCTTCAGTGGTTGGAAGGTCTATGGTAGAAGTTCCTGGAGTTGGGGAAGGCCACAGCCAATTAAGTTCTCCATCCTCATTTCCACTAAGTTGAGAGGCCTCTCCATCTTCAGCTCGGGAGGCCTGCGACCGAGTGTTCGGCCTAGGAGTATCCAGGATAGAGGCCGGTTCAGGGGAGTCTCCCATGGGAGGTATTCTAACTGCCTCAGCAAGTGGGAGCAGGTGGTTTCGATGCCACGTCTTCAGAGGGCCCACCTTTCCTTCCGGCTTCAACTTGTAGACAGGCAGGCCTGGAAACTTCCTACAGATGACATAAGGTTCAGATCTCCATCTATCTGCAAGTTTGTGCTTCCCAGGGACCCCCAGATTGCGTAACAGTACTCGATCCCCGGGCTGTAGGTCTTGTACCCGGACCTTCAAGTCGAAGTTTCTTTTGTTTCGAGCTCCCCTTTGATCTGAGGCCGCTTGAGCTTGTTCATAGGCTACTTTCAGGCTGTGTCTGAGCCTGTCCACATATCCTTTGTGGGATGTGGCTGAGGAATGGTCCAGAGAGGTGCCAAAGGCCAAGTCCACAGGTAGTCTCGCTTCTCTCCCAAACATGAGTCGATATGGGGAGTAGCCTGTAGCATCACTGATGGTGCAGTTGTAAGCATGTACTAGGGCTGCTATGTGTTTGCTCCAATGTTGCTTTTTCTCACTTTCCAGAGTCCCCAACATGTTGAGCAAGGTTCAGTTAAACCTTTCCGGCTGAGCATCTCCTTGTGGGTGGTAAGGTGTAGTTCGAGTCTTCTTGATTCCCAACGAATCCAGGAGTTTCCGGATCAGTTTACTCTCAAAGTCCCTTCCTTGATCTAACCGAAGTCGCTGTGGCAGCCCATAATGGACAAAGTACTTCTTCATAAGTACCTTGGCTACGGTGGAGGCCTTCTGATCTTTGGTTGGGAAAGCTTGGGCATACCGGGTGAAATGGTCGGTTATCACCAGAACATTTCCTAGTCCACTCAGGTCGGGTTCAAGGCAGAGAAAGTCAATGCATACCAGATCCATTGGGCCTTGACTTTGTAGATGGCCCATTGGGGCAGCTTGATGGGGTAAAGTCTTCCTCTGGATACATCGTGCACATGAGTGGCAGTACTCTTCTACCTCTGCCCTCATGCAGGGCCAATAGAACCGACTTCTGACAAGTTGAAAGGTCCTTTCAGCCCCTAGATGGCCATGATTGTCATGCAGGGCAATCAGAACAGTCTCTCGATGTTTCTCTGGGAGGAACAGTTGCCACTTATCTTCTGAGTCATCAGAGGGGCCCCTTCGGTAGACCACTCCCTGATGTACCTGCAACCTGTCCCATTCTTTCCTCAACAGGCGAGCTTCCTTTGAGGGATGACACAGGAGTTTGTTTGGATCCTGATTCTCCAGGGCCTCCAGGACCAATCTCCCCATGGGGTCTTCCAATTGGTCACTCCTCAACTCCTTCTTGGACAATCTCGGCAGGTTGTCTTCGTCCAATTGAGTCACTCCACAGTAGTGTTTTGGGACTCCCACCATGGTAACTCCTATTTCTTCTGCTCTGGAGCCTCCTCTGGCCTGGAATTCAGCTCCTTGACAAAGGGCCCGCACCCCGTACGGTGCCACTTGGGTCCAATCTTCTACATCACTGGTGGGGGCATGAGATCTCCTGGACAGAGCGTCTGCGTCTCTATTCCCAGCCCCTGGCCTATACTTTAGGCTGAAGTTGAATCCAGACAGTGCGGCCAGCCACCTGTGTCCAGTGGCGTCCAGCTTGGCCGTGGTGAAAAGGTAGGTAAGGGGGTTGTTGTCGGTCTTCACAGTGAACTCCGCCCCATACAGGTAGTCCGCCCCATACTACCGCCCACTTAAGGGCCAGGAACTCCAGCTTGTGAGTGGGGTAGTTCTTCTCAGAGGGGGTCAGGCTCCTGCTCACATAGGCAACAGGCCGTTGTTGCCCTTCGTGTTCTTGATAAAGTACTCCTCCCAGACCGTCATGACTAGCATCTACGTGTAGTTCATAGGGTTTGGTTGGGTCTGCGTAGGCCAAGACTGGAGCAGTGGTCAGGCTCTTCTTCAAGGCCTGGAAGGCCTCTTCACACTTCTGATTCCACTGATCTCTGATGGACTCTCCCGGCTTCCTGGGCCCTGAGTCATCCTCTTCTCCCTCAGTCTTGAGCAGTTCATTCAATGGTCTAGCAATTCGGGCGAATCCCTCCACAAACCTCCTATAGTAGGAGCAGAAACCCAAGAAGGATCTGAGTTCTGTTACTGTGGTGGGCCGTGGCCAGGAGGTAACTGCCTCTAATTTCTCGGGGTCTGTGGCCACCCCTTCTTCGGACACTATGTGCCCCAGATAGTTCACAGAAGACTGGTAGAACCGACACTTTTCAGGCGAAAGTTTGAGTCCCTCCTCACTGAGTCTCCTCAAGACTTTTTCCAGCCTCTCCTCATGTTCCTCCAGGGTTCTTCCAAAGACTATGACATCGTCCAGGTATACAAGGACTTCAATAAGGTTCATGTCTCCTACAGTCTTCTCCATGAGACGCTGGAAAGTAGCTGGGGCTCCAGACAGACCTTGGGGCATCCGGTCGAATTCAAAGAACCCTACTGGGGTTATGAAAGCTGTCTTCTCCTTGTCTTCTGGGTGCATAGAGATCTGATAGTACCCGCTTTTGAGATCCATAACGCTGAACCACTTAGCCCCAGACAAGCTCTGTAGGGCATCCTCTATCCTTATAGTGGTATACTGGTCGGGTATGGTTCTCCTGTTGAGAGTCCTGTAGTCGATACAGAGCCTCAATGACCCATTCTTCTTCCTGACCACCACTATCGGGGATGCATAGGGGCTTCTAGATTCCCGTATCACTCCAGTCCTCTTGAGTTCTGAGAGTTGTTCCCTTAGATCCTCCAGATCTGCTAGGGGAACCCGCCTGACTCTCTCTCTGAAGGGCTTATCTTCCTGGAGGCGGATCCGATGGGTGGCACTCCTTGCACACCCCACATCAAACTCATCTTTAGAGAAGATCTTCTCCCATCTGTTCAGCTGGGCCTTGGCTCTCTCTTTCCAAGCCCTGGGCAGATTCGGGTTTTCCATATCTTCTCCCAAGCATCTCCTCCTTCGCCCACCTCTGACAGGTTGACAGGGGCAGCAGGGCTCACCTTGCCTAGCAGTAGGGATGAGCCGAACACCCCCGGGTTCGGTTCGCACCAGAACCTTCGAACGGACCGAA
Organism: Rana muscosa; assembly: GCA_029206835.1. Taxonomy (NCBI): domain Eukaryota; kingdom Metazoa; phylum Chordata; class Amphibia; order Anura; family Ranidae; genus Rana; species Rana muscosa. Next base: position 600,136,625 of record CM055122.1, on the reverse strand, counting down.
AGTTCGCGCGAATTTTCGAACCCTATTCGTTATAATGGACGCGAACGTTCGAAATCAAAATTGCTAATTACAACGGCCAATATGCATGTTAATGTCATAAAACAGGTTTGGGGACCCGGGTCCTGCCCCAGGGGACATATATCAATGCAAAAATAAATTTTAAAAACTAACGTTTTTTCGGGAGCAGTCATTTTAATGATGCATAAAGTGAAAAAAAAAAAGTGAAATTTTCCTTTAAATATGGTACCTGGGGGGTGTCTAAAGTATGCCTGTGAAGTGGCATGTGTTTCCCGTGTTTAGAACTGTCCTTGCACAAAATGACATTTGTAAAGGAAAAAAAGAAGCCATTTAAAACCACTTGCGGCTTTAATGTCATGTCTTGTCCTGGCCGCCATATGGCTGAAAATCCTTGAGAAAAATGGCATGGCTACCCCATCACCCCCCCCCCACCCCAGCCCCTTTGGGTCTTGTATGGATATTAAGGGGGACCCCGCACCCAAAATAAAACCCTATACCTACAACCCTATATACTCTGAACAGCAGTATATAGGTGGTGCAAACAAGACACGGACTGTAGGTTTGTTCTTAAGTAGAATCTGAACAGGTACATTATGAAGTGTAGCTCCATCCCAAAAAAATCTATTTTTAAGCTTTTTGGAGAACATAGGGAGGGGTTATCACCCCTGTAACATTTGCTGTCTTTGCACATCTGTTCAGAACATGTCACCTCACTTTCCGTCCCAATGACAAATGTTTTTGGAAAAGTGGGGTTTTAATTGAAACAAGGATTGGTGATAAAGCATCAGTAGAGAGGAGATACCTTTTTCCCAAATTAAATCTAACAGGATAGAATTTCCCTTCCTAGGGGTAGATTTCCTCTCACTTCCTGTTTTCTCTTGCCGTTTGCAAGTAGGAGTCGTTTGTAAGTTGGATGTTTGAAAGTAGGGGCCTGCCGTATATACTCTGCAGAAATTTGCCCTATTAGATGTTGGTGTAGCCACAAGACTGGTGGGCACAGGAATGGGCCCTGCTGTGAGTTAATAGATCAAGATTTGTACTTGCATGCACCTGTTGAACCGGGCAGAAAAATTGGGCCTTTGGTGGTGGTGGTGGTGGTGGTGGACGGTGTTGCCACAAGACTGTAAGCCCTCACAGTTACTCTTAGTGGGTGCAGGAATGGGCCCTGCTGTGAGTTATTAGATCAAGATTTGTAATTGCATGCACCTGTTGAACAGGGGCTGAAAAATTGTGCCTTAGGCATTGGTGCTGGTGCCACAACACTGCAACCCCTCACAGATACTGTACTTGGAGCACAGCAGTCACACCTGTTGCGAAGCATCTTTTTAAAAAATTGTAATTACACGCCCCTGTTATACAGGGGCTGAAAAATTGTGCCTTAGGCACTGGTGCTGGTGCCACAACACTGCAACCCCTCACAGATACTGTACTCTGAGCACAGCAATGAGACCTGTTGCAAAGCATTGCCTAAAAATTGTAATTACACGCCCCAACAGGGGCTGAAAAATTGTGCCTTAGGCACTGGTGCTGGTGCCACAACACTGCAACCCCTCACAGATACTGTACTTGGAGCACAGCAGTCACACCTGTTGCGAAGCATCTTTTTAAAAAATTGTAATTACACGCCCCTGTTATACAGGGGCTGAAAAATTGTGCCTTAGGCACTGGTGCTGGTGCCACAACACTGCAACCCCTCACAGATACTGTACTCTGAGCACAGCAATGAGACCTGTTGCAAAGCATTGCCTAAAATTTGTAATTACACGCCCCAACAGGGGCTGAAAAATTGTGCCTTAGGCACTGGTGCTGGTGCCACAACACTGCAACCCCTCACAGATACTGTACTTGGAGCACAGCAGTCACACCTGTTGCGAAGCATCTTTTTAAAAAATTGTAATTACACGCCCCTGTTATACAGGGGCTGAAAAATTGTGCCTTAGGCACTGGTGTGGTGGCATGGATCATTGAGGAGGAGGAAGAGGATAGTCAGTGAACATAACAGGACAGTCACTCAGCATCAGCATAGGCAGTCTTGAAGGGATGTGACATTATAAATTATTCCGTTATATCCGCTTCAGGTGTCTGGTAGCTGGTGGTGATCCAAGACTGATTCATTTTTATGAAGGTCAGTCGATCAACCGAGTCGGGGGACAGGCGCACCCTATGATCGGTGACAAATCCTCTAGCAGCACTGAATGTGCGTTCGGAAAGAACGCTGGATGCAGGACAGGCCAGTAGCTCAATTGCATACTGTGCAAGTTCTGGCCAGTGATCCATCCTCAGGACCCAGTAAGCCAGAGGATTTTCGGTGGGAAAGGTGTCCAAGTCTGACCTTGCCCCTAGGTATTCCTGCACCATGTATATCAGACGCTGGCGATGGTTGCTGGAACCGATCATACCTTGGGGCTGCGGACTAAAAAATTGTCTGAACGCATCGGTCAGACGTCCACCTTCCCCACCGCTCCTTCTGCTACTGACCGAAGCCTCAGCAACTCGTCGTCCAGGACCAGGAGTTTGTAACCTCCCAGTTTCTGGGAACGCGTTGCACAGACCTTTCTGCAAGGCCTCCCTGAGATGTCTCATCCTCTGCTCCCTCTGCGACGGCAAGATAAGGTCCGCAACCTTACCCTTGTACCGTGGATCAAGGAGAGTGGCCAGCCAGTAATGGTCCCTCTCCTTGATCCGAAGAACACGAGGATCCTTCCGCAGGCTTTGCAGGATCAGGGAGGCCATGCAGCGTAGGTTAGCTGAGGCATTCGGTCCGGAGTCTTCTGGGTCACTGAGGATGACATGATCGCCAGCCACCTCCTCCCAGCCACGTACAAGTCCACTGGTTTGTTGGGACTGTACATCATCCCTAAAAGACTGCTGCTGATGATGCTGAGTGCCAGGCTCCACCTCCATGCTCACACAATCCTCCTCCTCCTCCTCCTCATCCTCATCCTCTTCCTGTGTGATGGGTGGGACAGAAGGAACACTGTCTGGATAAAGGGGGCCTTGAGAGGCAAGGAAGTCCTCCTCTTCCTGCCTCTGTTCTGCCTCAAGTGCCCTGTCCATTATCCCACGCAGCGTATGCTCCAACAGGTGGACAAGAGGTACAGTGTCACTGATGCATGCACTGTCACTGCTCACCATCCTCGTGGCCTCCTCAAATGGTGAGAGGACAGTGCATGCATCCCTGATCATGCTCCACTGGCGTGGGAAAAAAAAGCCAAGCTCCCCTGACCCTGTCCTGGTGCCGTAGTCGCAAAGGTACTCATTGATGGCCCTCTGCTGCGTGTGCAGTCGCTGCAGCATGGCCAACGTTGAGTTCCACCTGGTGGGCATGTCACATATTAGGCAGTTCTTGGGCAGGTTCAGCTCCTTTTGCAGCTCAGTCAGCCGAGCACTGGCATTATAAGATCGGCGGAAATGCACACAGACTTTCCTGGCCTGCCTCAGGACATCCTGTAAGCCTGGGAACCTGCCCAAGAACCGCTGCACCACCAGGTTGAGGATGTGAGCCATACAGGGCACATGGGTGAGCTGCCCCTGTCGCAGGGCGGAGAGGAGGTTGGTGCCATTGTCAGAAACGACCATTCCTGGCTTAAGCTGGCGTGGCGTCAACCACCTCTCGGCCTGCCCCTGCAGAGCTGCCAGAACCTCTGGCCCAGTGTGGCTCCTGTCCCCCAAACACACCAGCGCAAGCACGGCATGGCATCTTTTTGCCTGCGTACTCGCGTAGCCCCTTGTACGCCTACGGAGCACCGCTGGTTCCGAGGACAGAGCACTCGAAGAGGACATGGAGGAAGAAGAAGAGGAGGGGGTGGAGGAGAGAGGTGTGTCACAACCAGTAGTAGCATTTTGGAGGCGTGGTGGCGGAACAACCTCCAACACTACTGCACCTTGTCCTGCATCCCTCCCAGCTGCCAATAGAGTGACCCAATGGGCCGTGAAAGAAAGATAACGTCCCTGTCCATGCCTGCTGGACCATGAGTCAGCGGTAATATGCACCTTACCGCTGACCGCCCTGTCCAGCGAGGCATGGACATTGCCTTCCACATGCCGGTAGAGAGACGGAATCGCCTTCCGTGAGAAAAAGTGGCGTTTGGGAACCGGCCACTGAGGAACCGCACATTGAACAAACTCACGGAAGGGGGCCGAGTCTACCAACTGAAAAGGCAGCAGTTGAAGTGCTAGCAATTTAGCCAAGCTAGCATTCAACTGCTGGGCATGTGGATGGCTGGGAGTATACTTCTTTCGACGGTCCAGCAGCTGGGGCAGGGAAATTTGCCTGCTACAATCGGACGTCGGTGTACTGCAAGTACTTGGTTGTGACACACCTAATTCTACACCTTCAGTCCTCTCAGAGCAGCTTTCAGAGAGGACTGAAGATATAGTGGGGATGGAGATCCCAGCTGATGAGGAGCAAGGAGAGGTCCGCTTTGTTCTTTGGTGTGGGTCTTTAATGTGTGCTTGCCAACGAGCTGCATGGCAGGTCGACATATGTCTGCTCATGCTTGTGGTGCCCAAGCGGCTGATGTTTTGGCCACGCGAGATACGCTTGAGACAAATATTGCAAATAGCAGTGGTGCGATCTGATGCACTCGTCTCAAAAAAGGCCCACACCAAAGAACTTTTGTGATAACGTGCAGAGGCAGCGCCCTGCACAGGCGGAGCTCTGCGGTGTGGTACAGTTGCTGTGCTGGCCTCTAGCTGGCCTCCAGGGGGCATCCTGCCTCGTTGGACATGTGACGCCGCATCCTCCTCCTCCTCCTCCTCCTCCTCCTCTCTCCCTTCAGGCACCCACGTGGAGTCAGTGACCTCATCATCCCCTCCCTCTTCACCACTAGAGCAAACCTGGCAGTAAGCTGCAGCTGGTGGAACAGTACTGCCAGATTGCTGTCCTTCAGCATCCCCTCTCTCTGCGCGCACACTACTGACTTCCTCAAGCTGGGTATCATCATCCGAGCCTTCGAATCGTTGGGCATCCTCCTGGAGCATGTACCCAACACTGTGCTCAAACAGTTCGGGGGACTCCTCAGGAGGACATGGTGGTTCTAGGGAAGGGGTGGCTGATGATGCCATTGAGTACGCGTTGGCAGCTGCTCTGCCAGTACCCTGAGCCTGGGTGAGAGAGGATGAGGAGGATGAGGAGGGCTTGGTCATCCATTCTACCAAGCCTTCGGCATGATGCGGCTCCACATGTCCAGCTGCCGAAAACAAAGACAAGCGTGTCCCATGGCCACGTGCTGATGACGATGCACGACCACGTCCACGGCCAGCACTGTTGTCTCTAGAAACAGAGCCTGCCTGCCCTGTGTTCTTGCCTCGGCACGCTCTGCCTCTCCTTGGCGGTCTTCCAGCCATTGTAGTCGGTAGTGTATATAGTATAAAAAATAGAGCTCCTATGTGTGCTCACAACACACTGTAGGTCCTATGGGTGCTGACACTAACACACTATAGGTACTATGTGTGCTGCTGACAAGAAAATATAGGAGCTCTGTTTGCTGCCACTAACACACTAGAAGTCCTATGGGTGCTGCTGAGAAGAAAATATAGGAGCTCTGTGTGATGCCACTAACACACTAGAAGTCCTATGGGTGCTTCTGAGAAGAAAATATAGGAGCTCTGTGTGATGCCACTAACACACTAGAAGTCCTATGGGTGCTTCTGAGATGAAAATATAGGAGCTCTGTGTGATGCCACTAACACACTAGAAGTCCTATGGGTGCTTCTGAGAAGAAAATATAGGAGCTCTGTGTAATGCCACTAACACACTAGAAGTCCTATGGGTGCTGCTGAGAAGAAAATATAGGAGCTCTGTGTGATGCCACTAACACACTAGAAGTCCTATGGGTGCTTCTGAGATGAAAATATAGGAGCTCTGTGTGATGCCACTAACACACTAGAAGTCCTATGGGTGCTTCTGAGAAGAAAATATAGGAGCTCTGTGTAATGCCACTAACACACTAGAAGTCCTATGGGTGCTTCTGAGATGAAAATATAGGAGCTCTGTGTGATGCCACTAACACACTAGAAGTCCTATGGGTGCTTCTGAGAAGAAAATATAGGAGCTCTGTGTGATGCCACTAACACACTAGAAGTCCTATGGGTGCTGCTGAGAAGAAAATATAGGAGCTCTGTGTGATGCCACTAACACACTAGAAGTCCTATGGGTGCTTCTGAGATGAAAATATAGGAACTCTGTGTGATGCCACTAACACACTAGAAGTCCTATGGGTGCTGCTGAGAAGAAAATATAGGAGCTCTGTGTGATGCCACTAACACACTAGAAGTCCTATGGGTGCTTCTGAGAAGAAAATATAGGAACTCTGTGTGATGCCACTAACACACTAGAAGTCCTATGGGTGCTGCTGAGAAGAAAATATAGGAGCTCTGTGTGATGCCATTAACACACTAGAAGTCCTATGGGTGCTTCTGAGATGAAAATATAGGAGCTCTGTTTGCTGCCACTAACACACTAGAAGTCCTATGGGTGCTGCTGAGAAGAAAATATAGGAGCTCTGTTTGCTGCCACTAACACACTAGAAGTCCTATGGGTGCTTCTGAGATGAAAATATAGGAGCTCTGTGTGAAGCCACTAACACACTAGAAGTCCTATGGGTGCTGCTGAGAAGAAAATATAGGAGCTCTGTTTGCTGCCACTAACACACTAGAAGTCCTATGGATGCTGTTGGGGTGCAATGCTGTGCTAACAGCACTGCGGTTGGTACTACTGCAATACTGTACTAACAGTAAGCACGCACCAGACTAAACCCCAGCAGCAGCTAATAACACACTAACTGTGCAATCAGCAGCAATGAACGATCACTGACTTAGGTAGCAATGGTTTAGCAAAGAAATAGCCAATGGTTTAGCAAAGAAGAGCAAATCTTTCAGTATCAAGCAAAGACAGAATCAGCAGACTGATCTCTCCTAAAGCCGGAACTCATGTGACCGGGGCCGACGGCGTGGCGGCCTTTTAAATGGTGGGGCGTGTACTAAAGCCCCTGAGCTGTAATAGGCTACAGGCGTCCTGCCTGTAGCCAATTATTGCTCTCCGAGTTTTGGGCGCTGTGATTGGCCAAGCATGCGGGGTCACAGTGCATGCTTGGCCAATCATCAGCCAGCAATGCACTGCACCGGCCGCAATGCATTGCGGGGCCGCTCGCATCACACGAATGTGATGCGAACGGCCCAAATAGTTCTGGGCTCGCCGAGCGAGCGAACGCCCGGTGCTCGATTCGAACGTGGGTTCGAATCGAGCACCGGGCGCATCCCTACCTAGCAGCATCCTGGCTGGGACCTCCATGGGGCCATCCGTATTGTTCCTAACACTCACTGGGACTCTACAATGGGCCTTCTTTAGGGCCTTCAGCGGAATCACTTCTGGTATCACTTCCAGACCGTGGGACCCTTCTCTTGGATCAGATTCCAACATGACAAAGGGTCCAGGCTGCTCCCAAGTAAGCTTCACAGTGCCTCTGAGACAGGTTACTTCGCCGGGCTGCAGCACTATCCCTCCTCTTCCAAGTCTCCACACCTTCCCTATCCCCTCTCCTGGGGTCTTCTGCTCTAAGACCAGCCTTTGGTAAGCTGTCTTCAGCATGGGGTGGATCTTGGTGACCGCTGCCCCTTTCTCTTTCACTAGAGGGGTCAGAAGTCTTCGGACCAGGTCCGTGTTTGTCCCTATTATCAGGGAACTCTTGTTGGCTCCTGGTGGCCGTGGGCACACAACTGCCAGGGTGTCAAACACTTCGGCTTTTCCAGCCACAGATGATAGCCATCGTAGGGGAAGTTCTGGGTTCCAATCCCACATATCTCTAGTCCCTCTATTTTCCGGATGGGTAGGTGACTCAAGTACTTATCGTAAAAGTCTCTGTATAGCAGGGTTACTTGCGCCCCAGTATCCAAGATTGCTCTGGTGTAGATTCCCTCCACTTGAATGGACACTATAGGAGATGGGCCTACCAGCTTCTCCGGGTAAGGCCCGGCAGGGGTCGCTTTCTTCAGACTTTTTCTCTTTGAACCTCCTCTCGTCCAATCCCCTTTGGACTTCAGTCTTTCTTGAGTCTGGTATGCATTGACTCCCCCCCCTTTACTGGGTGTAGGGACCCGCTGAGGAATACTATTGTTTTTCTTAGGTGTGCAACCCCTCTGGGGAGTGCTGTGCCTCTTCTGATGGGTCTTACCCCCTTTCTCTGGGGTGTATCTCTGTTGAGGAATGTTGTGTTTCCCCCGAGGCGTTTTATCTCCTGTTGTTTTCTGCTTTGCTTTCAGCTTGGAGCTCACTGAAGGTGATGGGCACCTGGTTGACTCCTTCACCGGGGCCCTCTGAAGTTTCCCGCCGGCTTGCGGTTGTCTATTTTCTTCTTTTTGGGACTGGAGCATGTAGCCGCAATATGTCCAATTCCTCCACAGTTAAAGCAGACTATATCTCCCCATTCTTGTAAAGATGCGGGTGCTGAGGCAACTGGGAATAATTCCTTCCTTGGTACTTCTCTCTTGGGACCCTCTGTGTCTTTTTCCATCAGAGAGGTCAACATCTCTAACACCTTGGACATTTGAGCTTTCAGGGTGTCTATCTCCGAATCCCTTTCAGGGGTCATTACTGGATTGACTAGCACCCGTGCGGGTACAACATTTTTCTTAATCATCTGCTGGTCCTGTTGTAGTGCCTCCTCATCTCTGATGATTTTTATCAAGTCAGCATAAGTCAGCAACGTTCCTCCTCCTGAGGTTTTCAGGTGCAGCCAGACTGGATCCGAGCTCAGCGCTCCCTTTAAGACTTGCTTCATTCTTGCCGCATCTGTATCTTGGGGCCTCATCCCCTTCTTCAACACAATCTTGCACAACAACCTGTTCAGTCTTCTAACATACTCGGAAAGTTTCTCCTATGGTTGTTGGAAAGTATGTTCAAATTGGTAGACCATCTCTGTCACCTTTTCCAATTGACCAAACTCTTCTTGCAGCATGGCTAGACAGTCTTGAGCCGTGCAATCTGCATTCCCAAACCGAAAACTTTTCACTGCTTCTGCTGCTGCGCCTTTAAGGCTTTCCATCACTTGTTGCCTCTTCTGCGCTTCAGGCACCTCCCATGCCTCTACTGCCTGCAATGCCTGCTCCACCCAGGTGTCAAAGTCTTCTTCCCCTGCGGGGACAGGGAGCTTCCCTGAGAATGTCTTTAGTCTCCGGTAGCTAGTCTCTACATGCACCGTGCTTGCCTTCTGACACTTGGTTAGCAGATCCCCTATTGCACCTATCAGTTCTGGTGATATAGCAGTGATAGGTGCAGGCGTCACCGGAGGCGTCGCCCTGCCTCCTTTTTCCGGTGGGGTACGGGCCGTAGCCTGCGGTGATCCCGTTGGTGATGGTTCCTTTTTTTCAGTTACTGCGTGTGCCAACCTATAAGTTCTGTTGTCTGGCGTCCGCACACACTTGCGCTTACAGGCCTCTGGCATCCCGTTCCAGTACTCCACTAATGCATACTGATATGAGATGTCTGGGTCTGACTTTATCTCCGTCACCCACGGTGTGTGATTTGGGGACACTGACTTCATCAACTCCTCTACCGTTTCAGTCAACCATGCCTCCCCAGGGAGGCTGATGACTATCGACTGGTTTGGCTCTGCGTTAGAGGCTTTGCACCACTCTTCTACTGCTCGTGGATCCATGGGGTCCATGCCGACACCTCTGGCGTTCACTTGCTGCATCAGGATCCCGGACGAGCCCCCACGTGTAGCGATACCTCCAACTAAGAAGGCCGCAGATTTAGTTTGGCCCCTGAAGACAGCTCCACCAACCCCCGGCAATATGCTCTACCCCCTACTGGCACAGCTAGTACTGACAGTAAATTGTATGTCTTATACTGTATGAATAACTGAGCATTGAGACAATACTAAATTGAAATAAATGTAAGATTTTACTTAAGCTCTTGGTAAAGAAAAGGGTAACATCAATAACAGTTTACAGAATAATCATTTGTAATGCAGAGCCCAGCCACACTAACACACTATAGGGTTAACACATAACAAGTGCGCCACGCGGGCGACCGTTAGCTAAGTGCCCTGTGGCACAGTAACCAAAACACCTTAGAAACCCCACCAGGCCTGGTTCTGATATCTACAACTTAGTCCTTTTTCTTCACCGGCAGATCTTTAACGGTGGTGCACATTAACAGAGTACAAACTTTGTAATCCAATGGGGTAGGTAAAGATGGAGTAGAAACTTGGCTATACGAACGGTAGGTTCAGCTCTAACAAGGGTCTTCAATAAGAGCACTAAGAACAACTCATAGGCCACGGCAGTCTATAGGCCTATATGCAGTAACAGTATATCGGTTGGGCATATGCCCTCTCACCCGCCCGGACTACGGTCCCAGTCCGGGAACTTCCACCAACTGTGTCTCACACACACACTCCGTCTCTTCAGCGATCGGGTCCCCGATCCAACAAGGCTGTAGTCGAGCGAAGTCAGATGCCACCCAGGCTCGCAGAGGGGTGGAAGGCTCTTTGGTGCTGCGCAAGGCCTCAGGCTTCAGGCCCTGCACTCCGACACATCCGCACAGGAGGATCAGTCTCTGAAGTCTCGTGTCCCAAAGAGGCCGAGCCCAGCCTCGCCTCCTCCTCTTATAACCCCTCCCATGAGTCTCTGCGGTGGAAACATTGCCAAACAGGGTTCTGGGTAATGTAGTCTCTCTGCATTAAAGGGGAACACCCCGCTACATACATGATTACAGTCATTTATCTGTAATTATATTTGCAAATTGACATTTTTCCATACAATTTTGCCTCAAAATTGGTCATGTGGACTACGTAGATTCAGACGTCAGATGTACTGCATTTTAGCACTGATCAATGGCTTTGTTGATGAAAAAATCCAACCTTAACCCTATTATTAACTCTAGCTCCACTGTTGAGCCTAATCTTTTGTTAATAAATAAGTCATGTGATCACATGCGACACTGTTGTGACAATCCTATGCCTTTTGTTTATAAATATGGCTGACAAAGTGAACACATTACTTTAGTTATATACAAAGGGTTAGTGATAACATTAGGTTACATGTTATGGTTCATTCATTCTTTGGTAGCCATTGTCATATTCCCAGCTCACAAGGAGGGCACAATACCAGGTCCTGGGTGCTTAAAAAGAGCTTTCCTTACCATCATGAGACTTTAAAAGCCAATTCCATCCTTAAGCGCTTGCCGACCAGCCGCCATCATTATACTGCGGCAGATTGGCTCCACTGCGCGAATCGCCGTAGGTGTACGTCAGCCGCTTTAAGAGCGATAGGGGGCGTGTGCTGGAGCTGATGTGCGTGGCCGGCGGCTGCGATGTCCACGACCACCTGGGATTGCTCCACAAGGAGCCAGAATGGGGATCTGTGTATGTAAACAAACAGATCCCTGTTCTGACAGGGAAGTAGAGAGAGATCTGCTGTTCTTAGTGATCAGCAACAGTGATCTCTCTCTACACTCCCCACACAGCTAGAAACACCTCTCTAGGGAACACTTAACCCCTTGATCGCCCCCTAGTGTTAACACCTTTGCTGCCAGTGACATTTAGACAGTAATCAGTGTCTTATATTAGCTCTGATCGCTGTATTAATGTCACTGGTCCCAAAAAAGTGTCAAAGGTGTCCAATCTGTCCACCGCAATGCCGAAGTCCCACTAAAAATCGCAGATCGCTGCCATTACTAGTAAAAAATAAATAAACAATAAAAAGGCCATAAATCTATCCCCTATTTTGTAGATGCTATAACTTTTGTGCAAACCAATTAAAATACACTTATTTAATTTTTTTTTACCAAAAATATGTAGAAGACTACATATTGGCCTAAACTGATGAAGAAATTATCGGTAGTTTATTTTAATTTTTTGGGGGGTATTTATTATAGCAAATAGAATTTTTTTTAAAAAATTACCCTTTTTTTGTTTATAGCGCAAAAAATAAAAACCGCAGAGGTGATCAAATACCACCAAAAAAAAGCTCTATTTGTGAGAAAAAAGGACATACCGGTACATTTTGTTTGGGTACAATGTCGCACAACCGTGCAATTGTCAGTTAAAGCGACGCAGTGCCGTATCGCAAAAAATGGCCTGGTCATTAAGGGAGCAAATCCTTCCGGTCCTTAAGTGGTTAAACACCTTCAACAACCACCGCAATGTTGACATAATGGTGAGTTTTTGGTGAGATATACCAATTTTCACAGAAAATGTAGATAAAACATCAAGTTTTGCTCATCTCTCTATATTATGTTTATTTATACCTACCGTATTTATAGAGTGACACAAACCTTTAGGTGTCAAGAGCTGCCTACAGTTTTGCACATGAGATGGTAAAACCAATTTTCCATTTTTCACATGCATCAATAAAACTCACATTATTGGTTGGAAAGTCAACGAAAGGCCAAACCCTATCATTTTTTTATATCAGTACTTATAGAGTAAATGTCAAGCTGAAAGACAACCATGGAGACTGACCCATGTCATGCCTGAGTTCATGACTGGTAACACTTTTTAGATTATTGAGTAGTGGCAGACAAAATAAACAACTGGCCCCTGTTGCAGAAGGGTTATAGCAATTGTTATTTGCTGTAATGATCTATATTTTAAGGAATGAAGGGCAATGCAAAATAAAATGATAATGATAAATAAAAATAACTATCATAGTGGTAAATAACACATGAATTAAGCATGCAGCTTTATGGTATTTCTGTTACTGAAGTGAACATTTTTAGGTGAAAATGATTATAAAATAAAATTGTGGCTAATATGCCATGCCACATATGCATTCCACATCATACTGCAACAGGAAATTATATCTCCCAGCAGCAGCACATTATACTACATGGTGCCATTACATTAAGTGATATTATTGACCACAAGAACATATATCATTGTAATAGCAAATTACATAAACCAGCAACAGAAAATTATATGAAATTAAACAGCAAATTAAAGAAACATTTCAGACAGTAATACAACCGAAAAAGCATATTGTGATGGTAAAGAAATATATTTTAACTAACAACATCAAATAATATCAATACTACAGTACAATATATAACAATTTAGTTTATTCCTAGCTTCCTCATGTGTAACCTCTCTCATAACGGAAATTTGAATTCAAATACTTACTGTAATTTTCCTTTCCTGATGAGCTCCATGGCACCACCCCCTACGTAATCAGGACTTAACTATATATTTTTAGCTCACCTCAGCCTCAGCATTCCGTAACTCATGCTACTTAACTGGGTGGGCATTGTGCTGCCATGAAGCTTGTCAGGAAAGGAAAATTACGGTAAGTATTTGAATACATTTTTTTTTTCTTGACAGCTCCATGTCAGCACAGCTGGGAATTAACTAGCCACACACAGGAGGGTAATGCATTATTTTTTTTTTAATCTACACTGGAGGCGGAAGCCAGAACACTCCTACCAAAATCTACAGTAGTCAGAGCCGCCGGCTCTATGCAATAGTGCTCTTCCAAAGACACTTGTCCCACTGCTGCCCAGGAGGTTGAGACTCCTCTAGTGCAATGCGCTGTTACCCCCTCAGGCACAGGCAAACCCTTGGCTTTGTAGGCCACAATATAGCCTTGACTAGCCACGAGGCGATCACTCTACCAGAAGCCCTCAGGCCCTTCCGAGCACCGTTAGGGATGATGAAGAGATGGTCCGACTTTTTGAACTTGGCTGTCGCGTCCACGTAGGTTTTCAGTGAAGACCCCACATCGAGTGGATTTGGATTCTGAGAGTTCTCCATGGCATCCGACTGGACTATTTGCCACCTCGTTGTGAATAGGGATGAGCTTCGAGTTCGAGTTGAACCCATCGCCTGTTCGGCTGTTCGAACATTATGGGGCGTTCGCGCCAAATTCGAGTGCCGTGTCACGGCCCATAATTCACTGCGGCATTGCAGTGCATTGCTGGCTGATGATTGGCCAAGCATGCACTATGAACCGCATGCGTTGGCCAATCACAGCGTGGAAAAAACGGAGAGCCATAATTGGCCAAAGCCAGGGTGGCTTTGGCCAATTATGTCTCAGGGGGTTTAGTACACGCCCCACACTATATAAGGCTGCCGGCTTGGCGGCCTTGTGTAGTGTGTTGCGGCGTTGGTTAAAAGAAAACGAGAGAGAGAGACAGTGTAATTTGATTTGTGTTAGATAGAGCAGGTAGGCAAATTAGTTAGCTGCAGTTACAATGTGTAGAGGATATATATGCATCCTAGGTGTTGTATATATATTTACACACTGTATTCAGTTTAGCTAGATCCTTTCCTGTTATTCTCTATACTGACAGGCAGGCAGGTGATTGTGCTAGCTGCAATATTTTCACTTAGTGTACTGTGTCCTTTGCACAGTGTTCACCTAAAGGTACCTCAATACAATTGGTGGTGTTCTCATACTAATACCACAGGCAGGGAGCTGCATTATTTTCTCTTAGTGTACTGTGTCCTTTGCACAGCGTGCACCTAAAGGTACCTGAATACAATTGGTGGTATTCTCATACTAATACCACAGGCAGGGAGCTGCAAGTATTTTCATTTAGTGTACTGTGTCCTTTGCACAGCGCGCACCTAAAGGTACCTGAATACAATGGGTGGTGTTCTCATACTAATACCACAGGCAGGGAGCTGCAAGTATTTTCACTTAGTGTACTGTGTCTTTTGCGCAGGGTGCACCTAAAGGTACCTGAATACAATTGGTGGTGTTCTCATACTAATACCACAGGCAGGGAGCTGCATTATTTTCACTTAGTGTACTGTGTCCTTTGCACAACGTGCACCTAACGGTAGCTGAATACAATTGGTGCTGTTCTCATACTAATACCACAGGCAGGGAGCTGCATTCATTTCACTTAGTGTACTGTGTCCTTTGCACAGCGTGCACCTAAAGGTACCTGAATACATCTGGTGGTGTTTTCGTACTAATACCACAGGCAGGGAGCTGCATTATTTTCATTTAGTTTCCTTTGCACAGCGTGCACCTAAAGGAACCTGAATACAATTGGTGGTGTTCTCATACTAATGACAAAGGTGATGGTGACTGCGCTGTGAAATGCTAGGTGAAATATAGAAATATAAAAAAAAGCTAGGGTGCTAGCTCTACAACCAAAGAACAGTAATGTGAAACTAGATGTGACCAGTATGTGTTATATACAATTAATATGCCACAAATCATTAAACACAAAAAACCTGTGAGTCCAGTGATAGACTTATAAAAACCTAAAAACAACAAAACAAAGGCCCATATGTGGGCATAGGCAAAAACCAATAAATAAATATGTAAATTCGAGTGTGGTACAGAGGTACCGTAGGTGAAAACAAAATTCAAAATGGAATATGTGTGTAATCCAAAGTATAGGAAATCCCGTCACCACCAATAAAGCAGAACGTGCTAGACTGAATCTTCAATGTAAACCACCTCAGTGCTCACAAACAGCTCACCTCACAGCTGCCGGACAGACAGCATAAATAAACTCCAGGTATAGGAGATAATGGACAGCTGAGATGTAGTAGTCTTCCTTAGTATGTATTCTCACTAATAAAGGCACATATGGGAACATAAACATACAAGAAGGTGTACATAGCGTGACTCTGTTGGACTCCACAGAAAAGTGAGGGCTATAGCACACAGAAACGCACTCACTTGCTGTGGGGAAACACAAGCGTCAATCCACGAGCGCCGAGCTCGTCGCTGCCAACTGTATATCTCTCCAACTTCCCTGGTTTGGATAGCCAATCTCTCATGGGGCAGCGGTATATATAGAAAAGAAATGCTCATAGCATAACCCGTAAACAAGTGTATTTATTTGCATAAAACCAATAATAAAAAACTCACATTTAAAAGCGTGAAGCAGGGATTGATATCCTACGAGCACCGAGCTCGTCTCCTGCCCTCAGACTCGCGGTGCACCTGATGCTCCAATCCTAACGCGTGTCGTCACGTGACTTCATCAGAGGATGCCACTAGATGCGCTACTTGGATATAAATAGTCTTTATAATTGAACATGTGTCGGCCATTTTGTTGAAGCCCACCATTGAGATACATGATAATGCAAACTCAATGGGACTGTCAGCCATTTTGCCTAGGATCAAAACAACTGATGTGCTGATCCTAATGAATGAACGGGATACCTGAGGGAATATGCGGTGCACACTTGAACAGATGATTGAGCGCCAGGCATTGACTGGCGCCCCTATACGCTACAGGGACAGTTGGAAAGCTGGCCTGAAATGTATAGTATAAATATGGTGCACGGAGACATGCTAAGATGTTAGCATAAATAATGATAGTCAAGGTCCTGTGACTCATGTATGATCCGCGATGGAGAGACGTGTAATGAATAGAAATCTATATTAAAAAAATAATTAAAAAAATATATTAAAAAGGTCTATATGGGGGCCAAGACCCACTAATGTAAAAAATATATATAAAAAGAGAAATATATAAAAAGAGAAAAAAAATTATATGTAAACAAGGACATGAAAAAAACATAATGGAGGAGCCTCAGGAACACCGCAGCTGGCTGGGAGGCTATAGAGGTCCAAGATAATACATACAGGAGCTGCATTAACATATACGTGATATATACAAATATGGATACATGTGAAGGAGTATATATAGAAATATGTATAATCACATATCATAATATATGATATGAAGGTGTAATAATCATGTACTGGGAAGAACACATGGTGACTGGTCCTAGATGGGAAGGGGAATGGGCCAGGGACTAGTAATTGCTTAAAAAGCAATTAAGGTCAAAGTCTATATTAAGTCCCTTTGGTGCAAAAGTGTCCATAGAGAAAATCCAGTGAGATTCAAGTTGGCTAAGTGTCCTCACTTTATGGCCTCCCAGCCATGGTCTTGTGTATGGCGCAATACCCCAAAATTTAAGGTGAGAGGGATCTCTATTGTGGACATCTGCAAAGTGCCTCCATACGCTATGTTTCACAAAGCCATATTGGATGTTCTGGACGTGCTCTTTAATGCGGATTCTTAACAGCTTTTTGGTGCGGCCCACATATTGCAGGCCGCAACTGCACTCTAAAACATACACCGCTCCCTCCGTATTGCACCCAATGAACTCCTTAATCTCATTTTTAGTCCCATTACTGGTGGACTGGAAGAAGACTTTCTTCTCATTTGGGTGTTTAGTGCGCTTACACGCATAACACCTTTTACATGGATAAAAGCCTTTCCCGGTAAAGAAAGTAAACTGTTTCTTTGGAGGGTTGACGATAGACTTGTGCACAACGGAAAAATTTGTTTAGTTTCGGTTCGTTCTTTGTGCACAACGGAAAAATTTGTTTAGTTTCGGTTCGTTTCTTTTCGGTCCTGTTGATTCGTAATCATTCGTAATTTTGCTAGACGGGATTTTTCGTGTTCGGACTAATTCGTATTTTCGCAAGCGTCATTTTTCGTTGAATTTTTAGTTGATTTATAATTCGTACTTTCGGTAGGGAATGTTGTTTTTCTTTGATTCTGGACACAACTCCTACTTTCGTAACTTTTTTTGGGTTCGATGATTCGTAATTTTCTGTGTCTCTCTCACAACGACGCTGCCTATTATGCCTAATGTGCTTCGAATGGATTTGTACTTTTCTAAATACATTGCGGTTATTTGTAACGATTCGAAATCTCGTATTTTACTTTCGTTTTTTACATGCGGCTATAGCCTCCGCCCCTGTACACCATTTTGAGAGGGTTCAGCACGGTGAGGGAGAAGCAGAGAGCAGAGCAGAGTGTTATTGTGCTTCGAATGGATTCAAAATCTCGTATTTTACTTTCGTTTTTTCATGCGGCTATAGCCTCCGCCCCTGTACACCATTTTGAGAGGGAGTTCAGCATGGTGAGGGAGAAGCAGAGAGCAGAGTGAGTGTTATTGTGCTTCGAATGGATTCGTACATTCGTAACTTTTTTCATAACGAATTATGCCGAAGACATTCGGGCATTCGCTATTTTGCGGTATAATTTATTTCGGATTCGGTTTTATTCATAATTGCTTTGTTCGGAAATTCGAATGCTTCCGAATGTCCGAAAGTTGCTAAATTCGTACAAATTTCGTTTCGTTACGAAACGAATTGCACAAGCCTAGTTGACGACACTTTTAACCAACTGGTCGCGAAGTGTTGGGGCACGTCTATATATAAATTGAGGCCTAGCTGGTAGTACATCGTTTAGACTCTTATCTGCTTTTAGACTGTACCAATGGTGTTTGAAGATACTTTCAATTTTCTTATGTTGGATATTATACTCCAAGATGACCGATACCTGGTCTTGTTTGGATATTGTTTTGCTTTTACCGAGTAAAACTTCTCTCTGTATGTGTATCACTTCTTCAATTTTTTCTTTAATAAATTTCTCTTCATACCCCTTTTGGATAAATCTTTCCCCTATCATATTGGCCTCTATGTGGAAATCTCCAACGTTAGTACAATTGCGTCTAAGGCGCATCATCTGGCCTTTTGGGATATTAAATAGCCAATTTTGGTGATGGCAGCTTCTTACTGGAAGATAACTGTTGCGATCAACGTTTTTGAAGAAAGTTTTTGTAATAAAAGTATTGTTCACTCGGGATATTTCAAGGTCAATATAATGCCTATATAGGACTAGGCCTTCAGGCGGATTGGAGAAAACAGATTCATCTTCCCATTTTGACATAAACAGTCCGGCGACACTCGGGGCAAATTTAGCCCCCATAGCCACCCCTGTCTTCTGTTGGTAGTACAGTTTACAGTACCAGAAGTGGCTATGTTTGAGGCAGAAGTCCAAACTTTTTACTATAAATTTCCTTTGGATACACGCAAGTTTGGTACATTTTCTAAGTCCCCATTTCGTCGCTTCGCATGCTAAGTAATGGGGTATGATGGTGTATAGTGACAACACATCGGCCGTTGCCATCAAGAGAGGACCGGTGTCTTTCCTTTCTTCTAACAATTGTAACATCTCTTTAGTATCTTTAAGGTATGCCCTGGTCTTTTGCACTGCAGGCTGGAGATATATGTCTATGTATTGTCCCATTCTCGCTTTTATTGATACGATTCCATTCACAATGGGCCTTAGGGGCGGGTCTAACTTATCCTTATAGTTCTTGGGCAATGCATATATAATCGTGGTTCTACAAGCTTCAGGTATCAAATATTTTGCTTCTTTTTTATCAAGAACTACTTTCTTCAATCCTAGATGTACCACCTGTTCAAGTTCCTTCCTCCATTTAAATATAGGGTTGCTTAATAGTCTACGGTAGGTATTCTGATCTTCAAGTAATTTAATCATCCCTTTATGATATTGTTCAGTTGTCTGTAAGACTTTCCCTCCTCCCTTATCTGAGGGTCTGATCACTAGTTCTTTTCTTTCTGTTAGTTTCCGAATTCCAGTTTTAATGGCTCTCGGTTCCTCCACTTTCTTCACCGTTATATTCTTCAATTCTTCTGTCACAATGTGTTTAAAAACTTCTATATGTTTATTGTCCTTCAGTTTAGGATTGAAGGTGGATTTGTTCTTCAAGTTGATATGAACCACTACATTATCTTCTCGTATCTTTGCACTTATTGGGTTCTCTGTCATGTATTTTTTAATGTTCAGCTTCCTTAAATATTTTTGGATGTTAATGTAAGTCTGAAATTTGTCTAAATTCTTAACCGGTGCATACTTCAGGCCCTTGTCAAGTGTGAGAAGTTCTTCTTGAGATAATGGGACATCAGCAAGGTTGAAGATACCCTCACCTATTATTCTTTTCTTAGTTTGTTTCCCTTTTTCTGCTCTACAACCTCTCTTTCTGGAACCCCTTTTCCTCTTGTCCCTTACAGTCTCCTTGGGGGATGGTGTTCTGCTCCTCTCTCTAAAAAAGATTTATTATAACCCACAAAGGAACTTTTCACACTTGACAAGGGCCTGAAGTATGCGCCGGTTAAGAATTTATACAAATTTCAGACTTACATTAACATTCAAAAATATGTAAGGAAGCTGAACATTAAAAAATACATGACTAGACATGTGCACTGCCAAAAAATTCGTTAGTTTTCGTTTCATTCGTTTTTTTTTTTTTTCGTTTTTCAGGTCATTCGTTATGATCGCAATTCGTAAATTCGTAAATTTGTACATTCGTAAATTTATACATTCGTAAATTTGTACATTCGTAAATTTGTACATTCGTAAATTTGTACATTCGTAAATTTATACATTCGTAAATTCGTACATTCGTAAATTTATACATTCGTAAATTTATACATTCGTAATTTCGGAAATTTGGAAATTCGATATTTTCGAAAACCCGAAAATTTGAAAATCTGAAAAAATAACTATTAAATTATAGGTATTGTAATTTCCTTTCAAATTTGGCTGTTAGCGAACGTAACGAATACAAATTTATCTGAAGTTACGCATAACCTGAAATAACAAATGCCGCATCTAAACAAATGGAACGGAACAAATTAATAATAATAATAATAAAACGTTTTTATTATTATTATTGTTATTTATTATTATTATTAATTCATTACGTTCCATTCATTTAGATACGGCATTCATTATGTCGGAAAACAATTCGTAACTTCGTTAAGTTCACTAACAGCCAAATTTGAAAGGAAATTACAATACCTATAACTGAATAGTTAGTAATAGTTAAGTTATTAGTTAATTATTATTTCAGAATTCCGAATTTACTAATTTACGATTGTACGAATGTACAAATTTACGAATGTACGAATATTCGGAAATTCGTAAATTCAAATTTACGAATTTCCGGATAGTTGTACATTCGTAAATTCGTGCATTGGTAAATTCGTATATTCGTAAATTCGTACATTCGTAAATTTGAATTTACGAATATTCGTTAAAATTCGTTAAATGAGTTTTCGTTAATTCGGATATTTCCGAATTAACGAATTTGTCGAAATTCGTTAAAAAACGAATTCGGAACGAAACGAATTGCACATGTCTATACATGACAGAGAACCCAATAAGTGCAAAGATACGAGAAGATAATGTAGTGGTTCATAGCAACTTGAAGAAAAAATCCACCTTCAATCCTAAACTGAAGGACAATAAACATATAGAAGTTTTTAAACATATGGTGACGGAAGAATTTAACGGTGAAGAAAGTGGAGGAACCGAGAGCCATTAAAACTGGAATTCGGAAACTAACAGAAAGAAAAGAACTAGTGATCAGACCCTCAGATAAGGGAGGAGGGAAAGTCTTACAGACAACTGGACAATATCATAAAGGGATGATTAAATTACTTGAAGATCAGAATACCTACTGTAGACTATTAAGCAACCCTATATTTAAATGGAGGAAGGAACTTGAACAGGTGGTACATCTAGGATTGAAGAAAGGAGTTCTTGATAAAAAAGAAGCAAAATATTTGATACCTGAAGCTTGTATAACCCTGATTATATATGCATTGCCCAAGATCCATAAGGATAAGTTAGACCCGCCCCTAAGACCCATTGTAAATGGAATCAAATCAATAACAGCGAGAATTGGACAATACATAGACAGATATCTCCACCTTGCAGTGCAAAAGACCAGGGCATACCTTAAAGATTCTAAAGAGATGTTACAATTGTTAGAAGAAAGGAAAGACACCGGTCCTCTCTTGATGGCAACGGCCGATGTGTCGTCACTATACACCATCATACCCTATTACTTAGCATGCAAAGCGACGAAATTGGGACTTCGAAAATTTACCAAACTTGCGTGTATCCAAAGGAAATTTATAGTAAAAAGTTTGGACTTCTGCCTCAAACATAGCCACTTCTGGTATTGTAAACAGTACAACCAACAGAAGACAGGGGTGGCTATGGGGGCTAAATTTGCCCCGAGTGTCGCCGGACTGTTTATGTCAAAATGGGAAGATGAATCTGTTTTCTCCAATCCGCCTGAAGGCCTAGTCCTATATAGGCGTTATATTGATGACATTTTCCTGATTTGGAAGGGCGATCGTAATCATTTAGTAACTTTTTTTGAGAAACTGAATAACAATCAAAAAAACATTGTATTAACTTGGCGGATAGAAGAAACCACCATTTCGTTCCTTGACCTTGAAATATCTAGAGTGAACGATACTTTTATTACAAAAACTTTCTTCAAAAACGTCGATCACAACAGTTATCTTCCAATAAGAAGCTGCCATCACTAAAATTGGCTATTTAATATCCCAAAAGGCCAGATGATGCACCTTAGACGCAATTGTACTAACGTTGGAAATTTCCACATACAGGCCAATATGATAGGGGAAAGATTTATCCAAAAGGGGTATGAAGAGAAATTTATTAAAGAAAAAATTGAAGAAGTGATACACATACAGAGAGAAGGTACTGGTCATCTTGGAGTATAATATCCAACATAAGAAAATTGAAAGTATCTTCAAACGCCATTGGCACATTCTAAAAGCAGATAAGAGTCTAAAAGATGTACTACCAGCTAGGCCTCAATTTATATATAGATGTGCCCCAACACTTCGCGACCAGTTGGTTAAAAGTGTCGTCAACCCTCCAAAGAAACAGTTTACTTTCTTTACCGGGAAAGGCTTTTATCCATGTAAAAGGTGTTATGCGTGTAAGTGCATTAAACACCCAAATGAGAAGAAAGTCTTCTTCCAGTCCACCAGTAATGGGACTAACAATGAGATTAAGGAGTTCATTGGGTGCAATACGGAGGGAGCGGTGTATGTTTTGGAGTGCAGTTGCGGCCTGCAATATGTGGGCCACACCAAAAGGCTGTTAAGAATCCACATTAAAGAGCACGTCCAGAACATCCAATATGGTTTTGTGAAACATAGCGTATGGAGGCACTTTGCAGAAGTCCACAATAGAGATCCCTCTCACCTTAAATTTTGGGGTATTGTGCCATACACGAGACCATGGCGGGGAGGCCATAAAGTGAGGACACTTAGCCAACTTGAATCTCACTGGATTTTCTCTATGGACAATTTTCCGCCAAAGGGACTTAATATAGACTTTGATCTTAATTGCTTTTTAAGCAATTACTAGTCCCTGGCCCATTCCCCTTCCCATCTAGGACCAGTCACCATGTGTTCTTCCCAGTACATGATTATTACACCTTCATATCATATATTATTATATGTGATTATACATATTTCTATATATACTCCTTAACATGTATCCATATTTGTATATATCACGTATATGTTAATGCAGCTCCTGTATGTATTATCTTGGACCTCTATAGCCTCCCAGCCAGCTGTGGTGTTCCTGAGGCTCCTCCATTATGTTTTTTTTTGTGTCCTTGTTTATACATAATATTTTTTTCTATTTTCATATACTTCTCTTTTTATATATATTTTTTACATTAGTGGGTCTTGGCCCCCATATAGACCTTTTTAATATATATTTATTTTTTTAATATAGCTTTCTTTTCATTACACGTCTCTCCATCGCGGTTCACACATGAGTCACAGGACCTTGACTGTCATTATTTATGCTAACATCTTAGCATGTCTCCGTGCACCATATTTATACTATCCATTTTAGGCCAGCTTTCCAACTGTCCCTGTAGTGTATAGGGGCGCCAGTCAACGCCTGGCGCTCAATCATCTGTTCAAGTGTGTACCGCATATTCCCTCAGGTATCCCGTTCATTAATAAGGATCAGCACATCAGTTGTTTTGATCCTAGGCAAAATGGCTGACAGTCCCATTGAGTTTGCATTACCATGTATTTCAATGGTGGGCTTCAACAAAATGGCCGACACATGTTCAATTATAGAGACTATTTATATCCATGTATCGCATTTAGTGCCATCCTCTGATGAAGTCACGTGACGACACGCGTTAGGATTGGAGCATTAGGTGCACCGCGAGTCTGACGGCAGGAGACGAGCTCGGTGCTCGTAGAATATCAATTCCTGCTTCACGCTTTTAAATGTGAGTTTTTTATTATTGGTTTTATGCAATTAAATACGCTTGTTTACGGGTTATGCTATGAGCATTTCTTTTCTATATATACCGCTGCCCCATGAGAGATTGGCTATCCAAACCAGGGAAGTTGGAGAGATATACAGTTGGCAGTGACGAGCTCGGCGCTCGTGGATTGACGCTTGTGTTTCCCCACAGCAAGTGAGTGTGTCACTGTGTGCTATAGCCCTCACTTTTCTGTGGAGTCCAACAGAGTCACGCTATGTACACCTTCTTGTATGTTTATGTTCCCATATGTGCCTTTATGAGTGAGAATACATACTAAGGAAGACTACTACATCTCAGCTGTCCATTGTGCCACCTATACCTGGAGTTTATTTATGCTGTCTGTCCGGCAGCTGTGAGGTGAGCTGTTTGTGAGCACTGAGGTGGTTTACACTGAAGATTCAGTCTAGCACAATCTGCTTTATTGGTGGTGACGGGATTTCCTATACTTTGGATTACACACATATTCCCTTTTGGATTTATTTTTTCACCTATGGTACCTCTGTACCACACTCGGACTTACATATTAGTTTATTGGTTTTTGCCTATGCCCACATATGGGCCTTTGTTTTGTTGTTTTTAGGTTTTTATAAGTCTATCACTGGACTCACAGGTTTTTTGTGTTTAATGATTTGTGGCATATTAATTGTATATAACACATACTGGTCACATCTAGTTTCACATTACTGTTCATTGGTTGTAGAGCTAGCACCCTAGCTTTTTTTATATTTGTATATTTCACCTAGCATTTCACAGTGCAGTCACCATCACCTTTGTCATTTCACCTATTGTCTTCCTGGATTAGACCCACAGGTGTCTGCAGCAGTGTCCCATAGATTAACCATTTAGATTAGACCCACAGACAGCGCGGGGGTTCTCTGTTTATGTTCTCATACTAATACCACAGGCAGGGAGCTGCAAGTATTTTCAGTTAGTGTACTGTGTCCTCTGCACAGTGTGCACCTAAAACTAACTGAAGACAATTTCTGGTGTTATCATACTAATACATACTAATCAGTGACCTCATCATCCCCTCCCTCCTCATCACTGGAGCCAATCTGGCAGTATGCTGCAGCTGGGAGAACATGACTGCCAGATAGCTGACCTTGTTGGGCACCCCCACTCTCTGGGCTCACGTTACTACCCCCTCTCTCTGAGCTCACGTTACTGCCTTCCTCCAGCTGGGTTCCATCATCGGAGCCTTCAAAAAGCTGGGCATCCTCCTGGAGCATGTACCCAACACCGTAGTCAAACAGTTCGAGGGACTCCTCAGGAGGACATGGTGGGGCTAGGGAAGGAGTGACTGATTACATTGAGCCGAGGGAGGAGGCCGCTTTGGTAGCTGCTTTGCCAGACAAAGTACCCTGAGCCTGGGTGAGAGAGGATGAGGAGGAGGAGGACAGCTTGGTCACCCACTCTATCAAGTCTTCTGCATGTTGCGGCTCAACATGGCCAGCTGCCGAAAAGAAGGACAAGCGTTTCCCACGGCCACGTGCTGATGAGGATGCACCGTGTCCACGACCAGCAGCACTGTTGCCTCTAGACACAGAGCCTGCTTGCCCTCTTTTATTGCCTCGTGACTGTCTGCCTCTCATTGTTTGCCTTCCAGACATACTAATGGCCTGCTGTGGTATTAGTATGGGAAAAGCAGCAATTGTTTTCAGTTAGTTATAGGTGAAAACTGTGCAGAGGACACAGTACACTGAAAATACTTGCAGCTCTCTGCTTGTGGTTTTATTATGAGAACACCACTATAATAGTCACTAACTGTATTCAGGTGAGCTTTAGGTGAATTCTATGCAAAGCACACAGTAGTACACTTAAGTGAAACACTGACTGTCTGCAGCTAGCACAATCACCGGCCTGCCTGTCACAGTATAGAGACTAACAGGAACGGATCTAGCTAAACTCAATACAGTGTATAAATATATATACACAACACCTAGGATACATATATATCCTCTACACACTGTAACTACAGCTAACTGACTCGCCTGCCTGCTCTATCTAACTCAATATAAATGACACTGTCTGTCTCTGTAAACTCTTGTTTCACAACTCCAACACACTACACAAGGCCGCCAAGCCGGCAGCCTTATATAGTATGGGGCATGTACTAAACCCCCTGAGCCATAATTGGCCAAAGCCACTTGGCTTTGGCCAATTATGGCTCTCCGTTTTTTCTGCGCTGTGATTGGCCAAGCATGCGGGTCATAGTGCATGCTTGGCCAATCATCAGCCAGCAATGCACTGCGATGCCGCAGTGAATTATGGGCCGTGACGCACCACTCGAATTTGGCGCGAACGGCCCATAATGTTCGATCTTCATCGAACGATCGAACAGCCGATGTTCGAGTCGAACATGGGTTTGACTCAAACACGAAGCTCATCCCTATTTGCAACATATGTCTCAGGTGTATCTCGCGTGGCCAAAACATCACCCGCTTGGGCACCACATGCTTGATCAGACATATGTCGACCTGCCATGCAGTTCGTTGGCAAGCACACCTAAAAGACCCACACCAAAGAACAAAGCGGACCTCTCCTTGCTCCTCATCAGCTGGGATCTCCAACCCCACTATACCTCCAGTCCTCTCTGAAACCTGCAGTGAGAGGAATGAAGGTGTAGAATTAGGTGTGTCACAGCCAAGTACTTGCGGGCAATCTTCTATCGGTACACCAACGTCAGATTGTACCAGGCAAATTTCCCTGCCCCAGCTGCTACACCGCCGAAAGAAGTTCGCTCCCAGCCATCCACATGCCCAGCGGTTGAATGCTAGCTTGGCTAAATTGCTAGCACTTCAACGGCTGCCTTTTCAGTTGGTAGACTCTGCCCCCTTCCGTGAGTTTGTGGAATGTGCGATTCCTCATTGACTGGTTCCCAAACGTCACTTTTTCTCACGGAAGGCGATTCCGGCTCTCTACCGGCATGTGGAAGGCAATGTCTTGGCCTCGCTGGACAGGGCGGTCAGTGGTAAGTTGCATATTACCGCTGACTCATGGTCCAGCAGTCATGGACAGGGACGTTACCTATCTTTCATGGCGCATTGGGTGACTCTGCTGGCAGCTGGGAAGGATGCAGGACAGGGTGCAGTAGTGTTGGAGGTTGTTCCGCCACCATGCCTCCAAAATGCTACTACTGGTGATTCTGACACACCTCTCTCCTCCACCCCCTCATCTTCTTCTTCCTCCATGGCCTCTTCCTGTGCTTTGTCCTCGGTGCTCCGTAGGTGTTCAAGGGGCTATGCAAGTACGCAGGCAAAGAAATGCCATGCAGTGCTTGAGCTGGTGTGCTTGGGGGACAGGAGCCACACTGGGGCAGAGATTCTGTCAGCTCTGCAGGTGCAGGCTCAGAGGTGGTTGAAGCCACGCCAGCTTAAGCCAGGAATGGTGGTTTCCGACAATGGCACCAACCTCCTCTCCGCCCTCTGACAGGGACACCTGACCCATGTGCCCTGTTTGGCTCACGTCCTTAACTTGGTGGTGCAGCGGTTCTTGGGCAGGTACCCAGGCTTACAGGATGTCCTGAGGTAGGCCAGGAAAGTGTGTGTGCATTTCCATCGGTCATATAATGCCAGTGCTCGGCTGGCTGACCTGCAAAAGGAATTTAACCTGCCCAAGAACCGCCTAATCTGTGACATGCCCACTAGGTGTAACTAAACGTTGGCCATGCTGAAGCAGAGGGCCATCAATGAGTATCTGTGCCAATATGGCACCAGGACAGGGTCATGGAAGCTTGTTTTTTTTTTGCCGTGCCAGTGGGTCATGATCAGGGATGCATGCACTGTCCTGGCACCATTTGAGGAGGCCACGAGGATGGTGAGCAGTGACAGTGCATGCATCAGTGACACTGTCCCTCTTGTCCACCTGTTGGAGCACACGCTGCGTGGAATAATGGACAGGGCACTTGAGGCAGAACAGAGGGAAAAAGAGGAGGACTTCCTTACCTCTCAAGGCCCCCTTTATCCAGATAGTGTTCCTGCTGGCCCGCCTATCACACAGGAAGTGGAGGAGGAGGATTATTGTGTCAGCATGGAGGTGGTGCCTAGCACTCAGCATCAGCAGCAGTCTTCAAGGGATCAATTACAGTCCCAAGACACCCATGGACTTGTACGTGGCTGGGAGGAGGTGGCTGCGGATCATGTCATCCTGAGTGACCCAGAGGACTCTGGACAAAATGCCTCAGCAAACCTATGCTGCATGGCCTCCCTGATCCTGCAAAGCCTGCGGAAGGATCCTCGTATTCGTGCTATCAAGGAGAGGGATCATTACTGGCTGACAACCCTCCTTGATGCACGTTAAAAGGGTAAGGTTGCGGACCTTATCTTGCCGTCGCAGAGGGAGCAGAGGATGAAACATCTTCGGGTGGCCTTGCAAATTACAAATTCCTGGTCCTTGACAACGTGTTGCTGAGGCTTCGGTCAGTCAAAGAAGGTGCGGTGGAGAAGATGGCCGTCTGACCGATGCGTTCAGACAATTTTTTAGTCCGCAGCCCCAAGTTATAATCGGTTCCAGCAACCATCGCCAGTGTCTGGTTTACATGATGCAGGAATACCTAGGGGCAAGATGAGACTTGGACACCTTTCCCACCGAAAATCCTCTGGGTTACTGGGTCTTGAGGATGGATCACTGGCCAGAGCTTGCACAGTATGCAATTGAGCTACTGGCCTGTCCTGCATCCAGCGTTCTTTCGGAACGCACATTCAGTGCTGCTGGAGGCTTTGTAACCGATCACAGGGTGCGCCTGTCCACCGACTCGGTTGATCGACTGACCTTCATAAAAATGAATCCGTCTTGGATCACCACCAGCTACCAAGCACCTGATGCTGATGTAACCGAATATTTTTTTTTGAAATGTCAGATTCCTTCAAGACTGCCTATGCTGATGCTGAGTGACTATCCTGTTATGCTGAGTGACTATCCTCTTCCTCCTCAATGATCATGCTGATAGTTTGTATGAACATTTTTGGTTCTGGGCACCGCCACCAGTGGTTAAGGCCCAATTTTTCAGCCCCTGTTTAACAGTAATTACAATTTTTGATGCAATACTTTGCAGCAGGGCTCATTCCTGCACTCCAACTAGAGTATCTGTGAGGGGTTGCAGTGTTGGGGCACCAGCACCAGTGCCTAAGGCCCAATTTTTCTACCCCTGTTTAACAGGGGCGTGTAATTACAATTTTTGATGCAATACTTTGCAACAGGGCTCATTGCTGTGCTCCAACTAGAGTATCTGTGAGGGGTTGCAGTGTTGTGGCACCATCACCAGTGCCTAAGGCCCACTTTTTCAGCCCCTGTTTAACAGGGGCGTGTAAATACAATTTTTGATGCAATACTTTGCAGCAGGGCTCATTCCTGCGCTCCAACTAGAGTTTCTGTGAGGGGTTGCAGTGTTGTGGCACCAGTGCCTAAGGCCCAATTTGTATGCCCCTGTTCAACAGGGGCATGTAATTTCAATTCTTGATCTAATATTTCACAGCAGGGCCCATTTCTGCTCCCACAAAGAGTAACTGTGAGGGCTTACAGTGTTGTGGCAACGCCACCACCACCACCAAAGGCCCAATTTTTCCTACCACTGTTCAACAATGGCATGTAATTACAATTCTTGATATAATAGTTCACAGCAGGGTGTTCCAGCGCCCACCAAGAGTAACTGTGAGGGCTTACAGTGTTATGGCAACACCAACACCTAAGGGACAAATTTCTGCAGAGTATATACGGCAGGCCCCTACTTTCAAACATCCAACTTACAAACGACTCCTACTTGCAAACGGAAGGAGACAACAGGAAGTGAGAGGAAATCTACCCCTAGGAAGGGAAATTCTCTCCTGTAAGAGTTAATATGGGAAAATGGTGTCTCCTCTCCACTGATCCTTTATCACCAATCCTTGTTTCAATAAAAACCCAAAATTTTCAAAAAACATTTGTCATTGGGACGGAAGGTGAGGTGAAATGTTCTGAACAGGTGCATAGACAGCAAAACAAATGTTACAGGGGTGATAACTCTTCCCTATGTTTTCCAAAAAGCTTAAAAATAGATTTTTTGACTGGAGCTACACTTTAAAAACGTACCAGTTCAAAATTACAAAAAGATTCTATGTAACAACAAACCTACAGTTCCTGTCTTGTTTGCTCTGCCTGTATACTGCTGTTCTGAGTATATAGGGCCTGGGGGCCCCACGCCTTTCCTTTTTTTTATTTGGGTGCAGGGTTCCCCTTAATATCCATACAAGACCCAAAGGGGCTGGTAATGGCCTGGGGGGGGGGTACCCATGCCATTTTTCTCAATGATTTTTATCCGTATTGCCGGGACCAGACATTACATTTCAGCCGCAAGCAGTTTTAAATGACTTCTTTTCCTTTAGAAATGTCATTTTGTGCAGGGACAGTTCTAAACACGGGAAACACGTGCCACTTCACAGGCATACTATAGACACCCCCCAGGTACAATATTTAGGGGAATATTTCACTTTTTTTCACTTTAAGCATCATTAAAATCACTGCTCCTGAAAAAACTGCCATTTTTAAAACTTTTTTTTGCATTTATACATGTCCCCTGGCGCAGGACCTGGGTCCCCAAACCCTTTTTAGGACAATAACTTGCATATTAGCCTTTATAATCAGCACTTTTGATTTTGAAAGTTCGAGACTCATAGACTTTAATGGGGTTCTAAAGTTTGCGCAAACTTTCGGTCCGTTCGCAGGTTCTGGTGCTCATCCCTAGTTGTGAATAAGAAGATTCTGCTGCCTTGATCACCAGTCCAAGTTGACCCTCATCTGGGCTGTGATCTGGATTCTCCGACCAAGATCTCCCAAACTCCATTGATCTAGGAGACCCACTTTGAAGAGGTGCGAGTTCCATTGAGCCCATTTGACCATCGGAATGGTAGAGATCATTATACCGAGAAGTCGCATGCAGTCTATTGTTGGCAGATACGACTTCTTTCGAGCTTCCGACATCATCTTCAGGATACAGGACATCTTGTCTTTATGTAATACCGCTGATGCTGCCCGAGTATCTATTCTCACACCTAGGTACACCAGAGATTGAGTAGGCACAAGGTGACTCTTCTCTTGATTGATCAGCCAACCAAAGCTCTCCAACGTCAACAAGGTTGTCTTCCGTTGTGCCAGGAGCGTGTCCTTGTCTTGGCTGATGCCGCGTACACACGATCATTTTTAATGTCATTAAAAAAAAGGCATTTTTCTCGACGTGATTTTTCGTGTTTCCTCTCAAGCCTGCCTTGCCTACACACTATCGTGGAAAAAAATGTTTGAGTAAAGCTCGGTGACGTACAACACGTGCGACGGCACTATAAAGGGGAAGTTCCATTCTGATGGCGCCACCCTTTTGGCTGCTTTTGCTGATTTCACGTTACCGCGTGTTAGTAAAAGTTTGGTAAGAGACGATTCGCGATTTTCAGTCTTTGTGCTTTAAAGATTGTTTTCTGTTGTTCAGTTTGTGCTTGTGGGTTTGTATCTGTCTTTCAGTGCTTGTAGTCAGTTCGTATCTGTTTTTGCAGTGCGTTCTTGTCCGCTCGTTACTGTTTTTCAGGTCGTTCTTCAGAGGCCTTGCTGTTCTTCAGTGCGTTCTTTTAGTTCGTTCTGATTAGACGACCGTTTTGTAGCCATGTTGCGGCTAGGTTCTTGTCGTCGAGATCGTGCTGTGCTTGCTTCTGGGCTTGTTGCTATATCCCAGATCCGGTCCATGAACAGGGTGAGGAGGAGTTCTTGGACCAAGAATTGGCTGCTCCAGCGAGACCAATTATGTCACATGCCTCTGCTGCGGGAGATCCAGGAGAATAACCCTGATGGCTACAGGAATTTTCTTAGGATGTCTGACCCCGTTTTTCAGCAGCTCTTGGCTTTGGTGTCCCCCTATATCACCAGGCAGGACACCGTTATGCGGGAAGCCATCAGTGCTAAGCAGAGGCTAGTTGCCACGTTGCGCTACCTGGCAACAGGGAGAAGTTTGCAGGACCTCAAGTTCTTGACAGGCATCTCCCCCCAGGCTCTGGGCGTCATTATCCCAGAAACCTGTTCTGCCATAATCCAAATCCTGCAGGAGGACTATATTAAGGTAAGTTTTCTCCTTTAACATCACATTCTATGTATTTTATGCTTGCTAATGTATAGTATTTTTTTAAACAGTCTCTAATTACCATGATTGTAATATGCTGTGAATGTCCCCTTTGTCCCCATGCATGTTGTAAGCTTTTAATGCTCCATTTTTGGGGCCTACATGCATATTTCCAAAAACCAACCTCTCCAGCATTCTATCCTGGGCCCAAACACACCTAGCCTAGTCCCAATGTTTTTTGTCAGCTCCATTGTAATGCTTGACCATACTGTAGGTGTGCGCACAGGGTGTGCCCAGGCACACCCTAATCATACTGTGCAGCACAGATTCCCCCTACTGCCCTGGCTCCCCCTTCCTTCCCCTTGCAGCACTTCCAGCTTCCCTACTCTCCTCTCCCACCGGCTGTTGCTGCTGGGCAGGGATGAGCCGAACACCCCCCTGTTCGGTTCGCACCAGAACCTGCGAACAGACAAAATGTTCGTGTAAACTTTAGAACCCTATTAAATACAATGGACTCGAACGTTCGAAATCTAAAGTGTTAATTATAAAGGCTGATATGCAAGTTATTGTCCTAAAAAGTGTTTGGGGACCCGGGTCCTGCCCCAGGGGACATGTATCAATGCAAAAAAAAGTTTTAAAAACGGCAGTTTTTTCGGGAGCAGTGATTTTAATAATGCTTAAAATGAAAAAATAAAAGTGAAATATTCCTTTAAATTTCGTACCTGGGGGGTGTGTATGATATGTATGTGAAGTGGCGCATGTTTCCCGTGCTTAGAACTGTCCCTGCAAAAAATGTCATTTTTGAAAGAAAAAAAGTCATTTAAAACTGACTCGCGGCTATTAATGAATTGTCGGCTCCCGGCAATACATACAAAAGTCATTGATAAAAAAAAAAAAAAAGCGTGGGGGTTCCCCAGAATTCAATTACCAGGCCCTTCAGGTCTGGAATGGATATTAACGGGAACCCCGCCGCAAATTAAAAAAAAAATTGACGTGGGGTTCCCCCAAATATCCATTCCAGGCCCTTCAGATCTGGCATGGATTTTAAGGGGAACTCCACCCCAAATGTAAAAAAAAATGGCGTGGAGTCCCCCTAAAAATCCATACCAGACCCCTTATCCGAGCACGCAACCTGGCCGGCCGCAGGGGAAAAGGGGGGGACGAGAGAGCGGCCCCCCCTCCCTCCTGAACCGTACCAAGCCACATGCCCTCAACATGAGGAGGATGTCCCCATGTTGATGGGGACAAGGGCCTCATCCCCACAACCCTTGCCCGGTGGTTGTGGGGGTCTGCGGGCGGGGGGCTTATCGGAATCTGGAAGACCCCTTTAACAAAGGGGACCCCCAGATCCCGGCCCCCCCCCCCTATGTGAATTGGTAAGGGGTACATTGTACCCCTACCATTTCACGAAGAAAGCGTAAAAAAAATGTTTAAAAAAACACACAAACACCTTGAAAAAGTCCTTTATTTAAAAAAAAAAAAAAAAAACATTCCAGCGGTGAAATCCAGTGTCCCGCGGCGATCCCGATGTCCAGCGCTGTCCTTCATTGGTTGTGCCTGAGCGGACCTGATGGGGAACTCCCTCTCAGTATTTTAAATGTATAGACCCGCCCCTTCTAAAGTTCCCCATCAGGTCCGCTCAGCGGACCAGATGCGGAACATGACAAGGGGCGGGTCTGTACATGTATTACCAAAGTGAGAGCAGTTCCCCATCAGGTCCGCCACCTCGGTATGTCGGACCCGCCTACGTCATTGGCTTGAGCGGGGAACTTCCTTCACTGTGTAATTTAAATTTACATAGTGAAGGAAGTTCCCCGCTCAAGCCAATGACGTAGGCGGGTCCGACATACCGAGCGGGCGGACCTGATGGGGGACTGCTCTCACTTTGGTAATACATGTATAGACCCGCCCCTTCTCATGTTCCGCATCTGGTCCGCTGAGCGGAACTGATGGGGAACTTTAGAAGGGGCGGGTCTATACATTTAAAATACTGAGAGGGAGTTCCCCATCAGGTCCGCTCAGGCACAACCAATGAAGGACAGCGCTGGACATCGGGATCGCCGCGGGACACTGGATTTCACCGCTGGAATGTTTTTTTTTTTTTTTTTTTTAAATAAAGGACTTTTTCAAGGTGTTTGTGTGTTTTTTTAAACATTTTTTTACGCTTTCTTTGTGAAATGGTAGGGGTACAATGTACCCCTTACCAATTCACATAGGGGGGGGGGCGGGATCTGGGGGTCCCCTTTGTTAAAGGGGTCTTCCAGATTCCGATAAGCCCCCCGCCCGCAGACCCCCACAACCACCGGGCAAGGGTTGTGGGGATGAGGCCCTTGTCCCCATCAACATGGGGACATCCTCCCCATGTTGAGGGCATGTGGCTTGGTACGGTTCAGGAGGGAGGGGGGCCGCTCTCTCGCCCCCCCTTTTCCCCTGCGGCCGGCCAGGTTGCGTGCTCGGATAAGGGGTCTGGTATGGATTTTTAGGGGGACTCCGCGCCATTTTTTTTTTAAATTTGGGGTGGAGTTCCCCTTAAAATCCATGCCAGATCTGAAGGGCCTGGAATGGATATTTGGGGGAACCCCACGTCAATTTTTTTTTAAATTTGCGGCGGGGTTCCCCTTAATATCCATTCCAGACCTGAAGGGCCTGGTAATTGAATTCTGGGGAACCCCCACACTTTTTATTTTTTTTTATCAATGACTTTTGTATGTATTGCCGGGAGCCGACAATTCATTAATAGCCGCGAGTCAGTTTTAAATGCATTTTTTTCTTTCAAAAATGACATTTTTTGCAGGGACAGTTCTAAGCACGGGAAACATGCGCCACTTCACATGCATATCATACACCCCCCCCCCCCCCCCAGGTATGAAATTTAAAGGAATATTTCACTTTTATTGTTTCACTTTAAGCATTATTAAAATTACTGCTCCCGAAAAAACTGCCGTTTTTAAAACTTCTTTTTGCATTGATACATGTCCCCTGGGGCAGGACCCCGGTCCCCAAACACTTTTTTGGACAATAACTTGCATATAAGCCTTTATAATTAGCACTTTACATTTCTCCCATAGATTTTTCGAATTTGCCGCGAACACCCCAATTTGTTCGCTGTTCGGCGAACGGGCGAACAGGCAATGTTCGAGTCGAACATGAGTTCGACTCGAACTCGAAGCTCATCCCTACTGCTGGGGATGTTTTAGGATGAGTGGGGGAAGGGACAGGTAAATATGTAACTTACCGGCCCCTTCCCTTTCATTGTGAGTGATCGCTAGTATGTGTCTAGCCTAATGCAATAGGATGTGCTTGACCCTCCCCCCCAAATGTTTTTTGTTTATCTAATTGTTAAAAATTCTGACATAGTGCTAGAGCCTTTATTTATGATGTCCCCAACTCATCTCAACCCCAACCCCCCCCTAAAAGAATTTCATTGGTCCATCAGAGGGGGTGATACATTTGATATTTGGTCATTTTTAGCTCTTATTAAAATTCTCCTTCCAAATTAATGTTATACTGATGTTTTGCCAAGAATGTTTTGTGATAATCTGCTTGCAATGTTTAGGTATCAAAGTATTATTTTTTTTTGACTCCACAGTTACCTTCGATGCCACAAGAATGGCAGAATGTGGCATCTGAGTATTCTCAGCTGTGGAACTTTCCCAACTGTGGAGGAGCCATTGATGGCAAGCACGTCCGCATCGTGCCACCACCCCATTCGGGATCCTTTTTTTTTAATTATAAAGGGTTCCACAGTATTGTGCTGATGGCAGTGGTGTCAGCCACCTATGAGTTCCTTTATGTTGACGTTGGGAAAAATGGGCGGATGTCTGACGGTGGTGTTTTTGCCCAGACAGAATTCGCCGACCGGCTTCAATCAGAGGACCTGGCATTGCCACCTGCGGCAGAGAATGAAAATGGACTACCCTTAATTTTCCTCGCAGATGAGGCGTTTGCGCTAGGTCCCCATTTGATGAGGCCTTTTCCACAAAGGACCCTCACCCCTGAGAGGAGGGTCTTTAATTATAGGCTGACCAGAGCGAGAAGGGTGGTAGAAAATGCCTTTGGCATCATGGCCAGTCGTTTCCGCCTTTTTCTGACCTCTCTAAACATGGTGGAGTACAAGTTCAATCATATAGTAATGTGCTGTTGCATACTCCACAATTTTTTAAAATGACATTCAAATAATTATCTTTCTTCAGTTGGCCTTCAGGCCACAAAGTTCTCTGATGGACCATTGCCAGCCCAGGTAGCTGGCCCTACAGGCTTGGCCCCCCTAAGCGGGCGTGATGTGCGCGAATGCTACGTAGACTATTTTATGGGTAGGGGGGCCATTGCAATGCCTGATAACATTTGAAAATGTATTTGGAATAAAAATATACTTTATAATGAAAACATCTTGTTTGGTTTTATTTTGGTTGATTTGATATTTCTCCTAGGTCAGTGATGGTGAACCTTGGCACTCCAGATGTTTTGCAACTAAATTTCCCATGATGCTCAACTCCACTGCAGAGTGCCTGAGCAACATGGGAAATGTAGTTCAAAACCATCTGGGGTGCCAAGGTTCACCATCACTGTTCTAGGTTATCCTAGTGCAGTTGTAGTGCCATGTTTATTTTTCATAAGTAAATTACCATCATTGTCAGTGTAAACACACCCATTTTGTTTTGGGGGGGGGGGCAACATTGATATAAGAAGCCACACATTGTTGATTCCAAAATAATTTTAATTGGAGCACAATTTTTTGTTTATTTTTTATAAAAATAGAAAATGGTATAATTTTTTGAATTTTGGGTATTTTTCTTGCTAAATCGCATGAACCATATGTAACTAGTAAAGTTCAAAACAAAATCTCAAAACAACAAGCAAAAAACAAAATAACATTTTTGCCCATATAAAAGAACATCTCCTATTTTTTTGATTCTTTGCTCCAGCTGCTTGCTCTTTTGCTTGATCTGGAGCAAGTTTTGGTTCATTTGATCCAGGTCACGAGAGCAGACCATAAGTTCTTGGATCAAAATCTGGGCACTGTGACTGGTGAATGTTGCTTGGGCCGCAGGCAGAAAAGCACCTAAAATTTAGAAAAACACCATGTCTTATAAATATGCAGGCCTACATCTATTACCTGAGGCTGTGGTGTATGACACTGACCTGTTGTGTTGCCATTTTCCACTTCTTCCTCCACATCCTGCGGTTGTGGGTCTTGGGTTGGTGGTGTGGGGTTCCTAGCCTCCTGTCTCGAAGCTCTTTGAAGCCCTATGAGATTGAACCCAAAGGTAGACTTGAGTAAATAAATATTTTTAGGCCTGAAAGAGGAATATTAATCATTCTTTGGAAGTGTGGTACAATTGTCTTTTTTGTCAATATTTCTAAGCTAAACACATGATTGTATCCATTAGCAAAGCTGGTAGATTGATCTATTTTGGTTAGGTTTCACACATGGAAACACACCAAGTATCCACTGGATCACCTGTGTGTGACACCATAAAAAGGTTGTTCTTTTGGCCCACACTTGTGCTAATGAGTCCAGATGTGTAACCAGCTGCTGAGCATACTCTCCTAACTGTACACTGAATCCAGTTACATTAATTATATATAGTTACCAACACATATACACAACCATGTTTCAAAAATATTCTCACATAAACAGTTCAAGATGTCAAGTTTCATGTTCTTGGGCACAACAATCAGTTGTAGGAATCATCGTTCACTAATTAAATTACGATGTTTTGGTCTGATACAGTGTTAACTACATTTGATCATTCCTAAATAGGCATGTTCAAATTTAGTTAACAATGTATTCTAAAAAAAACATTGTATTATTGCGAATAAACAATGATTTCTACGATCGATTCTTGTGCCCAAGAACATGAAACTTGACATCTTGAACTGTACTACATTAGAGAAAAAGCACACTGTATCCTAAAAAAACATCGTAGTATTGAGAATGATTAATGATTTATGCGATCGATTCTTGTGCCCAAGAACATGAAACGACATCTTGAACTGGACTACATTAAAGAAAAAGCACATGCAGCACCATGCTAGTAATAAAAATATGAGTAACTGTAAATCTACTTACTTTTTCTAATCACTTTTTGGATTTTCCTGTATTGCTCCGGCTCCCTCAACTTGATGTCAGACCATCTTCTGCTGTTCTTTGGATCTGCGAACCCCAAATTTCCTGTGCAGAGTTTTAACCACTTTGTCCATAATTTGAGCCTTGACCTGATTAGGCTTTTTGTATGGGCCATGTTTAGCATCGTAATCCTCCCTCCTCACTATTGCCCCCATTTCGACCATCTCCTCGAACGCCATGTTTGTGGCCTTGTATCTCCGGGAATGGGAAACCGCAATGGGAAACCGCGGTAATACCACCGGCAATGCGCCTCTACAGAACACTGAGGCTGGTTTCACACTGGGGCGGTGGGTGCGGTGGCGGCATAGCACCGCTATTTTTAGCGGCACCATACCATCGGAATTGCGGAGGTATTCGGCCGCTTGCGGTGCGGTTTTAACCCCCGCTAGCGGCCGAAAAACGGTTAATACCGCCGGCAATGCGCCTCTGTAGAGGCGCATTGCCGGCGGTATTACCGCGGTTTCCCATTGCTTTCAATGGGAAGGAGCGGTGTAGGAGCGGTAAACACACCGCTCCTCTCACCGCTCCAAAGATGCGGCTAGCAGGACTTTTTTTCACGTCCTGTTAGAGCACCGCTCCAGTGTGAAAGCCCTTGGGCTTTCACATTGGAGAGACAGCAGCCGCTGTTTAGGCTCGGTTTGCAGGCGCTATTTTTAGCACAATCGCGCCTGCAAACCACCCCAGTGTGAAAGGGGCCTTAGTGTACTACTGTGTCCTTTGCACAGTGATCACCTAAAGCTCATCTGGATACAGTTATTCTCTATACTGTGACAGGCAGGCCGGTGATTGTGCTAGCTGCAGACAGTCAGTGTTTCACTTAGTGTACTACTGTGTGCTTTGCATAGCATTCACCTAAAGCCTAAATTTTTGATGCAATACTTTGCAACAGGGCTCATTGCTGCGCTCTAAGTACACTATCTGTGAGGGGTTGCAGTGTTGTGGCACCAGCACCAGTGCCTAAGGCCCAATTTTTCAGCCCCTGTTCAACAGGGACATGCAATTACAATTCTTGATCTAATATTTCACAGCAGGACCCATTCCTGCACCCACCAAGAGTAACTGTGAGGGCTTACAGTGTTGTGGCACCAGCACCACCACCAAAGGCCCAATTTTTCCTACCACTGTTCAACAGTGGCATGTAAATACAATTCCTGATATAATAGTTGACAGCAGGGTGTTCCAGCACCCACCAAGAGTAACTGTGAGGGCTTACAGTGTTGTGGCAACACCAACACCTAAGGGGCAAATTTCTGCAGACTATATATGGCAGGCCCCTACTTTCAAACATCCAACTTACAAACGACTCCTACTTGCAAACGGAAGGAGACAACAGGAAGTGAGAGGAAATCTACCCCTAGGAAGGCAAATTCTCTCCTGTAAGAGTTAATATGTGAAAAAGGTGTCTCCTCTCCACTGATGCTTTATCACCAATCCTTGTTTCAATAATAATAAAAAAAATTCCAAAAACATTTGTCATTGGGATGGAAAGTGAGGTGAAATGTTCTGAACAGGTGCACAGACAGCAAAACAAATGTTACAGGGGTGATAACACTTCCCTATGGTCTCCAAAAAGCTTAAAAATTGATTTTTTGGCTGGAGCTACACTTAAAAAATGTACCTGTTCTAAATTACAAACAGATTCTACTTAAGAACAAACCTACAGTCTGTGTCTTTTTTGCACCGCCTGTATACTGCTGTTCAGATTATACAGGGCCTTTTTTTATTTTGGGTGCGGGGTTCCCATTAATATCCATACAAGCAGGGGCGGGCTGGGCCGGGGGGCAGGGTGGAAATTTCCCCCCAGGCCGGCTACCTTATATTCAAAACGGCTGCGTTGCCTGTCTGCTATTTTTTTCCCCTGTAGCTGGTAAATGTCGGCTGCGGCAGCTACCGATTGGCTCGCTGGCTGCTGCACTGCATTCTGGGAGTTGTAGTCTGCACTGCGCTCAAGTTCCTGGTGGTGGTGGGTGGAACTGAGCAGCGCAGCAAACTACAACTCCCAGGAGTCTCGGAGGCAGGCAGAGGTAGAGCGTGCCAGGGGATGCATCCTGTGACTGGCTCAGGCTGGGGGCTGACTGGAGTGGCTGCAAGAGTGAGACAGTGCAAGTTGCAACTAGTTTCGAGCAAACAGAGAAGAACTGACTGAGAGTCTGAGAGCAGCCAGCTTACTTTCAGGGGGACGAGCAGCTTACCCTTCACTACACTCCCGGAGTCTTAGGACTAGAGGCAGGCAGAAGCAGCAAGGGGGGCCAGGGCACACCAGGGGACACACGTCATTGGCTATGGCTGGGCGCTGGCTGCAATTTGGAAGTTGTTATCACCCCCCAAGAGGCCGTGCAAGGACCTGCTGAGCTGCAATTGCTGAGGTGAGAGAGAGACCCAGACCCTGACATCCCCCACATCCTATTCCCCCCCCCCCATGCACCCCATGTACCCTGCTCCAGTGCCCTGCCCACCACCAAGTAACCTCAAAATAGGAAATAGCCCTTAACATTCTCTGGCTGTCAGGTCCTGTGCTGGCCATGGCCTTTAGGCAGTGGCATGAGTGTCTCGGTATTAACAATAACCATTATTAACCCTGAGTCCCAAGGCCTGGGGTCGGATGCAAACTCAGGGCTATTGGCCACCTGCCCTGGGGCAGCTTTCGGGCCGGTGCACACCAGGCTGCCTCTGAGAGGGGGGGGGTGAGCGCCGCCGGTTTACACAGAGCGAGGATCTCCATCTCCCAGTTACCCGACGCGGCCGAGAGAACATATGAAGTCCTGCCTCTTGGACCGGCTCCTGTGATGGACGTCATACTGGTCCAATGCCAGGACATGTGATGTCAATCTTATGAGCCAGTCCAGCAGGCGGGACTTAATGTGACAATGGCCGGGTAACCGGGAGATACCCGCACTGTGTAAACCGGTGGCTCTCCTCTCTCCCCATGCACTGACATGGCTGCGCTAATGGGCACTGCTGTCGGATCAGGCTGCATTGATGGGCACAGGTAAGGCTGAGCTGATGGGATGGGCACTGATGAGGCTATATTTATGGGCACTGGTGAAGCTGCATTGATGGGCACTGATGAGGCTATATTTATGGGCACTGGTGAAGCTGCATTGATTGGCACTGATCAGGCTGCATTTATACACACTGGTGAGGCTACATTTATGGGCACTGGTGAAGCTGCATTTATAGGCACTGGTGAATCTGCATTTATGGGCACTGATCAGGCTGCATTGATGGGCACTGGTGAGGCTGCATTGGATGGACACTGGTGAGGCTGCATTTATAGGCACTGGTGAATCTGCATTTATGGGCACTGATCAGGCTGCATTGATGGGCACTGGTGAGGCT
This sequence comes from Rana muscosa, assembly GCA_029206835.1. Lineage (NCBI taxonomy): Eukaryota > Metazoa > Chordata > Amphibia > Anura > Ranidae > Rana > Rana muscosa. Next base: position 600,095,140 of record CM055122.1, on the reverse strand, counting down.
GCATTGATGGACACTGGTGAGGCTGCATTGATGGACACTGGTGAGGCTGCATTGGATGGACACTGGTGAGGCTGCATTGGATGGACACTGGTGAGGCTGCATTGGAATGAACACTGGTGAGGCTGCATTGGATGGGCACTGATCAGGCTGCATTGGATGGGCACTGATCAGGCTGCATTGAAAAACCAGGTGGGCATGAATGGTAAGCTGATTCGGTGGTTCAATGGACCACTTGACTGGACTTGCCCCCCAGGCCGAAGGCTGCCAGCCCTCCCCTGCATACAAGACCCAAAGGGGCTGGTAATGGGCTGGGGTAGGGTTGGGTGATGGGGTAGCCATGCCATTTTTCTCAATGATTTTCATCCATATTGCCGGGACCAGACATTACATTAAAGCCGCAAGCAGTTTTAAACGGCTTTTTTTCCTTTAGAAATGTCATTTTGTGCAGGGACAGTTCTAAACAAGGGAAACATGTGCCACTTCACAGGCATACTTTAGACACCCCTCAGGTATGATATGTAAAGGAATATTTTTTTTTCACTTATGCATCATTAAAATCACTGCTCCCAAAAAAACGACAGTTTTAAAAGATTATTTTTACATTGATACATGTCCCCTCGGCAGGACCCGGGTCCCCAAACCCTTTTTAGGACAATAACATGCATATTAGGCGTTATAATTAGCACTTTAGATTTCGAACGTTCGCGTCCATTGTATTTAATAGGGTTCTAAAGTTTGTGTGAACGTTCGGTCCGTTCAAAGGTTCTGGTGCGAACCGAACGGGGGGGTGTTTGGCTCATCCCTAATGGTGATAAAGATTAGTAGTAGTCTTGACTGACATGATTATTTTTGTCTGGTTTTTGACTTGCAGAAATCATGCAGGTATTTAAAGACCCAGATTTCCTGCAAAGGTTGAAAAATCTACCTGTTTTTTGGGAGACCAAAAAAATAAATAAATAAATAAAGAAGCCAGGAAGATAGCACTGGAGACCATGCTGGAATTTGTACAAACACAGATCCCCACAGCAACAATAGAGGATGTGAAGAAGAAAATTGGGACCATTAGGGGCACATATCGGACTGAACGGAACAGAGTCCTAACATCAATGCGGTCAGGAGCAGCTGCAGAGGAAATATACAAGCCAAATCTGTGGTGCTATAATCATCTTAACTTCCTGGATGACCACCTGGAATCAAGGCAATCCCTTTCCAGCCTTCCCCCCAGAAGGAGCTCCAGCCTTCCCTGCAGCCAACCCTCCAGCCTTCCCTCCAGCCTTCCCTGCAGCCAACCCTCCAGCCTTCCCTCCAGCCTTCCCTGCAGCCAAGTTGAAGCTTCTTTGGAGGAACAAGCTGAACTCCAGGAGGAGCCTGATTTGACCATTGGGAGCCAGGTATAGTATTTAGCTAAAGATTTCTTGTACTAAAAGTATAATGTTGTCAAAGATGTTAAACTCGTGTGAAAATTTTGACCATTTACCAAAAAGTGTCCAAAAATTATGGGGACAAGAATGAAAAATGCTGGGGTCATAATGATGTCTTTAATATTTATTAGCATTCAATTTGCAAATGTTATGAGGTGACAAATGTGTGTGATAGATGAAGCCAAAAATTTAAATATGTACCTTTTTTATACAGGATGAGGAGGCAGGCCCCAGTGGGACCCAGGAGGAGGCAGGCCCCAGTGGGACCCAGGAGGAGGCAGGCCCCAGTGGGACACAGCGGAACACCAGGCCCCAGATACCTCCTCTGCGTATTCCCCAAAAAAGGGCCAGGAGGCTTATGCAGATAGGGGAGGAGACCCAGGCTCTAATTAGGGACGCTACTGCGGCCCTCAGAGAGCCGCCCACCGCTGCAGAGGCATTTGCTGCCCTTATTGGGCACAAACTGCCAGAAATGGAAATGGGCCAGTGTCTAAAATGTGAGACCCTCATCTTGAAGGTAGTGAACATGGGCATGATGGGAAAGTTAAATGACTTTACAGACATTGTCGATATTTGTTATGTCCCTGCTCCTGTTCCTGCTCCAGTTGCTGCTCCAGTTCCTGCCCCAGTCCCTGCTCTTGCCCCAGTCCCTGCTCCTGCCCCAGTCCCTGCTCCTGCCCCAGTCCCTGCTCCTGCTCCAGTTCCTGCTCCAGCCACAAGATCTCCTCCACGGACACAGCTTCCAAGGAAGGCTGCAGTGAAGGCAACAAAGAAGAGCAAGAAATAAGTCCATGATATGTCCTTATGATGGTCCCAATTTTCTTCTTCACATCCTTTGTTGTTTGCTGTGGTGATCTGTGTCTGCACTAATTCAAGCAGGATCTCCAGTGCTGTCTTCCTGGCTTCTTTCGTTTTCCTTTACCTGTGGTTTGGTTTTGCCTTAACCTTGAATTTGTTTTTATGCCAGAATAAATGTTTTTTTTTGTTTCCTGCCAAAAATTGAACATGTGTTTTTATTCTAAATAGAGAGTTTGCTAGTGAGTAGGCAGGGACATTGCAAAAAAACATTTTGAAATAACCAAGGGACACTAACCTCCTTGAGGGTAAATTATAATACATAATAATGTTGTTGTGGTAACTTGACACACTCAAAAATATCAAAAAATAATGGAAAGCAGTCTAAAATATTATCCAAATAATAATCAAAAATAACATCTTCAATACAAGATGGTAACTAAAAATATTTTGTTCTTTAGGGAGATCTGGCTTACAATAAATATAGATCAATCATGAGAACACAATAAATAATAAAGAAAAAACTTTGTCATAACTCTTTGAGAATATCAGCAGCAAAAGAATTGGATTATTGCATCATTATAACAAAGAAAAGAATGCGCTGCATTAAACGATGCAATCATTTCCAGCATGATGAATGTGCTATCTCCATTACGAACGCTAGTTTTACCAGATCGAGCGCTCCCGTCTCATACTTGATTCTGAGCATGCACATTTTTTTTCACGTTGTTAAAGCCCACACACGGCCATTTTTCATGACGAGAAAAACGACGATGTAAAAAACGACGTGAAAAATTAGAGCATGTTCCAATTTTTCTCATCGTGATTCTCTGCGTTTTTCTCATCGGGAAAAATGCTGGAAAGCCCACACATGATCATTTTTAATGACCATTTAAAAAAATGTAATTTTTCTCGTTATTAAAAACGATCGTGTGTACGCGGCATGAGAAGCAAAATGTCATCCAAATAGTGATGTATTCGGATTCCCTGCAACCGTAGGTGTGCCACCAGGGCCACCAGAATCTTTGTAAACACTCTGGGAGATGTGGTCAGCCCAAAGGGAAGGCATACAAACTGATAGTGAAGTTTTCCCACTCCGAACCGAAGAAACCTCTGGTAGAACAGGGCCACGGGCACGCGTTAGTACACATCCCTGAGGTCCACCGACAGTAGCCAATCTCCTGATTGAATGAACTTCAGGATTGTTTGGAGCGACTCCATCCTGAATCGTTCCTTCTTGATGAACCTGTTGAGGCCCCTGAGGTCTATTACTGGCCTTCAAGTCCCTGACTTTTTCTGAACCAAGAACAGAGGCGATTAGATTCTGGAAAAATGCTCCTGCTGGGGAACAGCGATTATTGCTTCTTGCTCCAGGAGGGTCTTTATGTATTTCTAAAAGACATCCTGTTTTTCCCTTTCTGAAGGTATCTTTGTTGAGACAAAGCTTCTGCAGGGCTATTTGAGGAATTTCCATCTGTGACCGTTCCTGATGGTCGAGCTCACCTACGGCTCCTTTATCATTTGTGCCCACACTTGATGGCATAGTGGTAAGTGTGAGCCGGCGGATAGTCACTTCTGGGGTTCTTGCCCCAGGGAAGAGGTTGGTCCTCTAGACTTTCGGTTTGCTGCAGAATTCGGCCATTGCCAGCAAAACTCCCTTCCTGGCCTGTAGGACCTGGCGTCTCTGTCTCTAGGTCTTGACGTATTTCTGAAGGTTTTGGTTTTCTTATGAAGCAACCTCTGATCCTGAGGGATAAACCTCGATTTTCCACCAGTTGCCTTTACGATAGCCGTTTCTAATTTGGTATCTTACACCATCCCTGCTTGGATGCTGGGTCCACCACCCAGGGCCTTAGCCACAGGGCTCTTCTGGCAGTTACTGCATTTAGCATAACTTTCGCCAGAATCTTGATCAAGTCGATGGATGCCTCGGCCATAAAAGAATTTGTTAGCTTCAAATTTGTTAACGTGGCCAGGACCTTGGCTTTGACAAGATCATTCTCCACCGCCTTTTCTGATTTCTGAATCCAGGCCTCTATGGCCTTAGAAATGGCGGCCAAAGCCATTGACGGCCTACATACCCCATCAGCCAGTGTGTAGATCTTTTTAAGATCTACATCCACTCTCCTATTCAGTATGTCCTTGAAGGATACTGCGTCATACAGTGGCAGGGTTACGTGTCTGGTGAGGCACATGATTGCTGCCTCTTCTACCGGAGGCTCCTCCAGAACCTTCACCTTCTCCATTTTAAAATGATACAGCTTTACGAACCCATTCTTGAATGCAATCCTTTTATCTGATTGCTTCAATTCATCATAGATCACCTCCTGAATATCTTCCATGAAGGGAAAATTCACTGCTTCCCTCCTCATGTTTGCGAAGTACTTCCTTTGCTTTTTCTGCGGTTCTTCTGCTGCATCATCCCACAGCAGGGCCTGCCTAATCTCCTTCACAAAAGGTTGGACTAAGGCGAAGTTGAATCCATCATACTGCGTATCCTCTTCTTCAGCAGAAGATGCATCTGAAGCCGAAGGCACTTGTGCTTCTGGGTTCCTCTGAGCGGCCGGAGGTATTTGAGGTGATAGGGAGTGAGAGGTAGAAGGAACTGGAATGGTTGAAGCCTGCGTTGCAAATGACTTCAGTGTTTCCTCAAGCGCCGGTTTCATTAATGATACCAGCTCCATCTTATCAGATTCCTGGCTTTTCGCTTTTAGCCTTCTTTGGGCAAGCCCAGCAACCTCCTGGCGTGGGCTGTTCGTGATGCGAATCCCTGCGGTGACGCGACGGAGAGCGCCGACACCTTGAGGGGGAGCGGGAACGAGAAGCCTCTCTCCTCCTGTGGGAGCATCGATCTTCACGTGAGGATGAATGTCTCCCATTCCTTCCCGAGCTTCTATCTTCTGATTGTCAAGAAGAGCCATGACCAAGACCTGAGGAGCTGGAGCAGCACAGATAGGTGTGAGGAGTTAGTCTGCCAATACTGGAGAATTTAAATGAATATATTCCTTGGTATCTCCCCTACCTTCTTTGTGAGCGCTGATCTTTAGAGGGGGTAGGCATTTTGATTCTGCTGGAATAAAGCATAAGACATGTTATGTCGAAGACAAAAAACCCCATAGCAGGCAATATTCAGGAATGAACCTTGCAATTGCAAGGAATACCTGAGGGGAGGGGCACAGACAGCCTTAGAGCACACAGAGCACAGTCAGCTGTAATAGCAGATGCTTCTTTAGGGAGAAGCGCCTTTTAAAACTGGCTTCCTTAAGACTTGCTCCACCTCCCCCTCCCCTGATTGGCCGGACAGCTCCGTGCATGCTAAGAGCGGATGGCAGCGTGTGTTCCACGCTGGCCCACATCTCTACCCGGGGAAATCAGAAAAGGCAGAGAACAAGGACGGCTCGCCACTAACAGGCACAGTGATCTTCCGCTCTGGAGGAGAGAGACACAGCTCGATGCCCAGCACTCCACAAGCTGGCAGTTTGAGACAGCATGAAGCCGTCCGAGGATCAGCAATGGGACTCCCTGACAGGGTTGCTATTAGCAGACTTAGGAAGCAAGGACCGCTTTAAGCAGCAGACATATCCAGACAGACAGCCAGCACTTTATACCAGCTAGGAGGGGAGACACCACTAGTCCTGACCTAGGAGGAAGAAAAAGGAACGCTGAGGCTGAGGTGAGCTAAAAATTTAGGCCTCATGCCCACGGACGTTTTTACAGCCGCGTTTTTGAGCGTTTTTTACAGCTTAAAAACGCCTGTCCATGTTAGTCTTTAGCTTCATGCCCACCTAGACGTTTTTGAGCTGCAAATAGCATAGACGTTTTTAAGCTGTAAAAAAAAAACAGGACCAGTGCGTTCCTCAGCGTCAGAATTAGGCAGAAAAAAACGCGAGCGTCAAAAAACGCGCAAAAACGCGCACTAACGCGCAAAAAACGCACACTAACGCGCGGTCGCGTTTTTAGCTCCGACGTTTTTTTTTTTTCAAAAAAAAAAAAAAAAATATTTACAATAACATGGACAGGCGTTTTTAAGCTGCAAAAAACGCAGCTGTAAAAACGCCAGTGGGCATGAGGCCTTATAGTTAAGTCCTGATTACGTAGAGAGGTGGGCGGAGCCTCACCCAGCTATGATTATTTACCGCCATATATTTAGCCACCAGCTTTCTCATTGTGCAGCCGCCTAAACCCCTGTAAAGTAAAGCCTCAATTTTATCCAGAAAATACATTCATACGCTATATAGGTTGTCAGTGAAAAAATCACTTTTTTGAATTAAAAAATAAGACAACAGTAAAGTTAGCCCAATTTTTTTTATATTGTGAAAGATAATGTTACGCGGAGTAAATTGATACCCTACATGTCACGCTTCAAAGTTGCGCCCGCTCGTGGAATGGTGACAAACTTTTACCCTTAAAAATCTCCATATTTTGGGTCACGTTTAAAAAATTTGGGTCACGTTTAAAAAATTATACCGGTTGCATGTTTTAGGTTACAGAAGAGGTCTAGGGCTAGAATTATTGCTCTCGCTCTAACCAACGCGGCGATAACTCACATGTGTGGTTTTAACACCATTTTCATATGCGGGCGCTGCTCATGTATGCGTTCGCTTCTGCGCGCGAGCTTGTTGGGACTGGGCGCTTTAAAAATCTATTTATTTGTTTTCTTATTTATTTTACTTTAATTTTTTTATTTTGACACGGTTTTAAAAAAAAAAAAAATTGGGTCACTTTTATTCCTATTACAAGGAATGTAAACATCCCTTGTTGTAAAAATAAGCATGACAGGTCCTTTTAAATATGAGAACTGGGGTCAAAAAAACCTCAGATCTCATATTTACACTTAAATGCAATAAGAAAAAAAAAAGACACTTTTTTATGAATGGGTTGGGGAACAATGTACCCCGATACTCATTTACATAGGAGGAGCTGGGATCTGAGTGCCCCCTTGTTTCCAGATTCCGATAGGTCCCTTGCCCGCAGACCCCCACAACCATCAGCCATGGTGCACCATGTTGATGGGGACAAGGTGCTCTGGGGCAGAGCCCCCTGCCCCAAAGCACCCCCCCAAGTTGAGGGCATGTGGTCTGGTATGGTTCAGGAGGGAGGAACACTCACTCACCCCCCTTTCCTGACCTGCCAGCCTGGGTGCCCAGATAAGAGCCTGGTATGGACTGGGGGGACCCACACCATTTTTTCTTTATTGTTTTTCAATAGCCGGGTGTCGGCAATTGCAACCGTGAGTCATTTTAAATCATATTTTACTCGGTTTTTTTTTCTTTAGAAATTTCATTTTTTTCAGCATGTTCTATATATTCTACAGATGTGCCACTTTACAGGCAGACTAAGGGGACCCCCCTGACACTGTATTTAAAGGAATCTTTCATTTTTATTGTTTCACTTTAAGCATCACAAAAACCACTGCTCCTGAAAAAAAATATAATTTAAAAAATAATTGTCCCCCAGCGCAGTACCCAGACCCCCATACCCCTTTTATGGGCAATTACTTGCATATACACCTTCAAAATGGGCACTTTTGATTGTTCCTGTTCGACTCCCATTGACTTCAATGGGGTTTGCCATTCGGGTTAGAACTTTTTCCCTTTTTGGGAGCTCCTCTGCGAACCAAATGGGGGGGTATTTGGCTCATCTCTATTTATGAGTACCGTATATATTTGAGTATAAGCCGAGATTTTCAGCCCTTTTTTTTGGGCTGAAAATGCCCCCCTCGGCTTATACTCGAGTCAGTGTACCTGAAAATATTGAGAGGCTGCTGGCGTCCATCGTTTAAAACTCGCGGTCTCCTCCTGGTCCCTTCCGTGATAGGCGGAACTGTGTCTGCTGAGAAACGCCTATCACGAACGTTCTCACATCATCACCCATCCCAGCAGATACTGTGTTGTGTTTTCCGCCAATGCCTTTTCATCCTCGGCCAAGAGGACGTCCGTGATTAGCGGAACACTGAACACAGTGTCTGCTGGGAAACTGAGTCCGAGGATGAGAGAACGTTCGTGATAGGCGGAACTGTGTCTGCTGAGAAACACCTATCACGGAAGGGACCAGGAGGAGACCGCGAGTTTTAAACAATGAATGGACGCCCTCAGCCTCTCAATTTCAGGTACACTGACAACGGGCACAGTGAGGATGGGCACAGTGAGGATGGGCACAGTGAGGATTGGCACAGTGACGATGGGCACAGTGACGATGGTCACTGTGAGGTTGGCACAGTGAGGTTGCAATGGGCACAGTGAGGCGTGCAAATGGGCATTGTTGACCCGCTTTTCCGCTTACAGTAGCTGCTGAATTCTCACCCGCGGCTTATACTCGAGTCAATAAGTTTTCCCATTTTTTTGTGGTAAAATTAGGTACCTCGGCTTATACTCGGGTCGGCTTATACTTGAGTATATACGGTATCTATTATCAGCATTGAGCTGAAGCAGTAGATATGATTGTTAGTATTATAGATTTATATACAGTACATTACTACAAATGCCTATATATAAGCAGTTTTTTTTTGTTTTTTTTTAAATAGATCTAAAATTATATTTTCCTCATTTATAAAAGCTGCTGAATGCATACAAAAAGAAAACATGGCTATGCACATATTTTAATACACAAACATTGAAGTACAGATACGTTGCCTTTTAATTCATCATTGCAAAAATGTGTATTTACCAAAATGGGCACTGATTTTGTTATTGAAATAACAATATCTTACAAAAACAGCCACAGTTTAAAAAATATTGATATGTAAACAATACATGTGTTCTTAAATTTTAATCTGCATTTTGTATATATCCTGTTGCTACATTTACTTTTACTTCCAAAGTAATAATTTTTGCATGGTTTTTACAACCACTATATAAAAATCATTAAAAGATTCAAGTTTAGAAAACTAGGAGTTATAGAGGTAATAATATCCAAGATAAAAAGTATCAAGAGGTAAACAAAATTATTAATATTAAATTGAATAGATTTTATTTTCTTCAAGGGTGGACAAATATGCATGAATTGATTTAAAGTGTAATTTTTGCCATACTATCCAAAGGAACAGGCCTATACAGTATATCATTTATAGGATATATTTTCCTTATGCACAGTCTTAGTTCACCTGACCCACTGCCAGTGTCAGCAGATACCTATTGGTTTTCAGGGACCTTTACCCCTGCCACTCACAATACCATGATCAATACTTTAGTGTCCATTCGACAGACAAAGCACTGTGACATGATTGCTAGGCGAGCGAGTGTAGTCCAAACTTATACAGTAGGTTTTGGGGAGCTGGAAGTGGATTATTGCAGCATGGAAGATAGGTATACTGAAACAATTTGTTAATTTGCCTATTATAGACAAAGTATGGGTTTACCTTAATACATGACAATATACCATGAAGATTGGTCACTAGTTATGTATATATTTTGATGTTATTATTGTATATCTGATTCATATGCTTTTTTGTAGATCTTTTTCTGACTTATACTCCTGAAGAAGGGGGTAACCCCGAAACATGTTGAGTGTACAACGGGAAGATTAGTATCCGTACATCAAGTGCGGAATGACCATCTATATCAAATGTCCCTTGTATGTCAGATAAATGGATGTTCCACATATAGAAGCATCCAATGTCTAGGATCTATGTATTTAAGGCTGATTTTATTATGTATGATGTTGTAAAATAAATTTATATTTTTGTAAATTTACTTTGTAATTCATACCGTACCACGAAAGTCCATATTGCCTCCACAATATCCCATTTTTCTTTACCTTAAGATTGAAGAAATCGGACCAGTTTTGTTACACAATATACAGTATAACAAGTGTAACAAGAGGTTCTTCATACCCCATTTACATAGGGGGAATGTTCAGATATATGGGGGCCCCTTATCTTAAAGGGGAGCTTTCAGATTCTGATCTTTTTCTTTCCTGCAGCTCTTCACATCCTCAGACCAGGGATGTAGGACAATGCCCTTATCCCCATCAACATGAGGATCTTCCCAATGTTGAGAGGATGTGGCTATCAGGGACCATGAACCAAGCAGAAACAGAAATTTCAGTTAAAAATCACACCTTTAAAGTGTTTGTAAACCCTCTGGGGGAAGTTACACCTACAGGTAAGCCTAAATTAAGGGAATGTTTTTTTTCTCAACAAAAGTGAAGTTACCCTTTAACTACTTTCCCACTGGCCACCTCAACTCCCTTCCTAACCAGGCCAATTTTCAGCTTTCAGCACGCTAACATTTTGAATGACAATTACTCAGTTATGCAACACTGTTCCCATATGATATTTTTGTTGTTTTTTTTCACACAAATAGAGCTTTCTTCTGGTGGTATTTATTCACCACTGGGTTTTTTATTAACTTTTTGCGATATAAATGAAAAAAGACCACAAATTTCGTAAAAAAATGCATTTTCTTTGTTTCAGTTATAAAAAGTTGTAAATTAGTCATTTTTCTTTATACATTTTGGCCAAAAGTTATACTGCTACATATCTTTGGTAAAAAAATAACCCAAATAAGTATATATTATTTGGTCTTTGTGAAAGTTATAGAGTCTATAACAGGGGTCTCAAACCTGCGGCCCTCCAGCTGTTGCGGAACTACAAGTCCCATCATGCCTTTGCCTACGGGAGTCATGCTTGTAACTGTTTAGCCTTGCAATGCCTCATGGGAATTGTAGTTCTGCAACAGCTGGAGGGCCACCAGTTTGAGACCCCTGGTCTACAAGCTATGGTGGCAATCATTGAAAATTGATTACACCTGATGTACTGACGGCCTATCTAATTTTTTGAGACACTAACAAGCCAAAAAAGTACAAATACCCCCATATTTCAAGGTATTTAGCAAGAGGCATGGTGAATTTTTTTGAAGTTGTAATTTTTTCCCACACACACACATTTTTTCTCACAAACTGTATAGGCATACTTACCTAACTACACCCCAAAACACATTCTGATACTCCTCCTGAGTATGGCGATACCACATGTGTGAGACTTTTACACAGCCTGGCCACACACAGAGGCCCAACATGCAAGTAGCACCTCCAGGAGTTCTAGGAGCATAAATTACACATATGGTTTCCTAAAAACCTATCACACTTTTGAAGGCCCTGGAGCACCAGGACAATGAAAGCCCCCCCAAAATGACCCAATTTTGGAAAGCAAACACCCCAACGTATATTCTATGAGGAATTTTGAGTCTTTTGAACATGTCATTTTTTTCTACATGTCTTTGGAAAATGTGGAAAAAAAATGAAAACGCATTTTGTTTTACACAAAGTTGTCCATTTATAATATATTTCTAACACATAGCATGTACATAGCACAAATTACACCCCCAAAATAGATTCTGCTTCTCCTCCTGAGTATGGTGATACCACATATGTGAGATTTTTACTCAGCCTGGCCACATAAAGAGGCCCAACATTCAGGGGGCACCGTCAGGTGCTCTAGGGACATAAAATTACTAATTTAATTTCCTGAATACCTATTACATTTTTGTGAGGCACTGTAGGGCACTGATAAGCACTGTAGTGGCACTGATGTGGCATAAATGAGCACTGATGTGGCATGGATGAGCACTAATGTGGCACCGATGAGCACTGATATGGCATGGATGAGCACGGATGAGGCTAGGATGTGGCATGAATGACCACGGATGAGGCTAGGATGTGGCATGAATGACCACGGATGAGGCACGGGCGAGGCCAGATGTGGCACGGATAAGGCATGGATGTGGCACTGATGAGGCACAGATGAGGCATAGAGGAGCACTGATGTGGCAATGATGTGGCACAGATAAGGCATGGGTGTGGCATGGATGAGGCACGGATGAGCACTGATGTGGCATGGATGGGCATGGATGAGGCTAGGATGTGGCATGAATGACCACGGATGAGGCTAGGATGTGGCATGAATGACCACAGATGAGGCACGGGTGAGGCCAGATGTGGCACGGATAAGGCATGGATGTGTTACTGATGAGGCACAGTTGAGGCATAGAGGAGCACTGATGTGGCAATGATGTGGCACAAATAAGGCATGGATGTGGCATGGATGAGCACTGATGTGGCATGGATGGGCATGGATGATGTATGGATGAGACAAAGATGGGCAGGGATGAGGCACAGATGGGCATAAATGAGGCACAGATGAGGCATGAATGAGGCACATATATGCATGAATGGGGCACAGATGGGCATGAATGGGGCACATGTGGGCATTAATGAGGCACATATGAGGCATGAATGAGGCACATATAGGCATGAATGAGGCACAGATGGGCTAGAATGAGGCACAGATGGGCTAGAATGAGGCGCACATGGGCATGAATAAGGCACAGATGGGCTAGAATGAGGCACATATGGGCATGCATGAGGCACATATGGTCATGAATGAGGCACAGATGGGCTAGAATGAGGCACATATGGGCATGAATGAGGCACATATGAGGCATAATTGAGGCACAGATGGGCATGAATGAGGCACAGATGGGCTAGAATGAGGCACAGATGAGGCATGAACAAGGCACATATGGGCATGAATGAGGCACAAATAAGGCATGAATGAGGCACAGATGAGGCATGAATGAGGCACATATGGGTATAAATGAGGAACAGATGAGGCATGAATGAGGCACATATGGGCATGAATGAGGCACAGATGGGCTAGAATGAGGCATGGATGAGGCAGGGGTGAGTGCTGCTGCAGTCTCCCTCCTCTCCTTGCACACTATACTGATCGGTATGTACAGCCTGCAAGGAGAGGGGAGAACTGAACCGGACATGCGCCGCTTTGTTAACAAGTGATTGCTCCGTTATTGGACCGCGATCAGTGATGAGCCAGGTCATGAGCCCAGGGGGTGCGCGGGAAGCAAGAGTCTGGGAGGACATCATTGTACGCCCTCCCAGAATTATCCGACCACGCTGTAGCTGTCATTCAGCTATGGCCCAGTCGGCAAGTGGTTAAGTAGACATTTGGCAATATACACAATATACAGTACATGGTGATAACTGGCATATAAGTGTAAGTGTTTCTGGAGGAGCTGGGAGACTAATTACCCTGTGTGAGGCTAACTCATCCATGTTACCACAAGGCACTTATTCATCTATATCTGTGAGTTGCCATTTCTAAAACGTGTCTTCCTTTGCTGTACTGCTATACTTAGCCTGCTTCCTTTGACCTCTACAGTAACCTATTTGCTGTGAAACCCAGCCTAGCCTTTCTGTTTCTGCATGAGTTGTGAGACAGACGGACCTGTTTGAGGCTAACTTTACCATGTTACCACAAACCTAGATGCCGGAATTTCTTTGAGGAAGTGTGTCCTGCTGTGAGAAGATTCACCCCCCAGTGGCTGACATTTTTGTGTTTACACTTAGATGCCAGTTATCACCATGTGTATTGTGTAAGTTGCCAGTAGTCTACTTAAATAAATGTTTTTATTAACCAATACACTCAGATATGGCCTCTGCTGTCCATATCTGTTACTCTAGAGAATCTTCAGTTTCTCAAGAGGTGCTGCACTAAAGTGTCTTCGAACTATGCCTGAGCCATCCTATAATTTTCTCAAGGCCACTCTCCTTGGGATATATAGCTGTTTGTACCCCTGTGCCATAATATCCACTCCCAGCCAGGAAGAGGAGTGTGTGTCCCACTAAATATTCATACTAGACCCTTATTGTAAATAGGGTTGCCATTAAAAATGAATACTAGACCAAATTAAAATAAGGGCCTGGTATAGATCCTTGAGGAGGGGGGTGCACACCATGCAAAATGGAGGTCCTTTAAAAAAATGCATACCAGACCCTATTGAGGATGATAATCTGTTATGAAGTTTATAAGGGACCCTTAAAAATGCATAAAAAAATTGGTGTATGGTCCACCATACTCCTGGCTAGTCAGGAAAGGAAGAGGCAATGAGCATGTGCCCCTTCCTCCTGAACTATACACATTCCCTCAGCACTGTCAGTGTGCCTCTACAGAGGTCACCCTGCCAAAGTGGGCCCCATACACATAAAAAAAAAAGGAAATCTAAGAAGGTGAAAATCCAATGTCAATGAAGTTGTCTAGTAATGTAAATCCATCACCAGTCATGATGAACTACACCCCAATAACCCAGTGATGACCAGCACTGTCATTTTGTGAAACAGTAGAAAAAGTGCTATAATTTCAAAATTCCATGAGAATAAAGAGGATGACAACAAGACATCTGTGCCTGCACTACTACTGTACTAGATGTCCAAAGATCCAATAGAAAAGTAAAAAATCTGGTACCAGGACATCTTGGCATAAAAACTGTTACTTGAAACTTAAAAAGGAATCAATTCCTCTAAAAATTAACACATTTCGGCCTCATACATAGACCTTAATCATAATAAAATAACTATTTATGAACAGCTCTTATATATTGTGAAACACAAGTGTGTAGAGTTGGGGAGGGCAGATCAATCAAGAGAAAGGCACACAGGTGTGACCAAATCACCTTCTCCATTAAATAAAGAGTGCAATGCCCTCTTGACAATAACAATATATAACAAATATAAATCAAAAATCAAAAATCAAAAACAAGAAAAGATAAAATAGATAAATAAACACATGACAGACCACCAGGGGGGAGGGATTTAAATAGGGAGAACAATGGTGGAGTAGGTCTAATGTAGGTCCATGTCCCACCTATGGTTAGGACCATGTGGGACTCTGGACCATAACCTAAAAATCCACCAGACCTCCCTAGCCAAAAGTCGCCGATGGGGCTCTCTCCCCTCACAGCATGAAGAATACTCTCTATCCCACAAAAACCAAAGCCACTCATATCTCCTAAATGTGGTTCCTTAGTAGTGATGAGCCGAACACCCCCGGGTTCGGTTCGCACCAGAACCCGCGAACGGACCGAAAGTTCGAACGAACATTAGAACCCTATTAAATACAATGGATGCGAACGTTCGAATTCTAAAGTGCTAATTATAACAACTATTATGCATGTTATTGTCATAAATAGGGTTTGGGAACCCGGGTTCTGCACCAGGGGACATGTATCAATGCAAAAAGAAGTTTTAAAAACGGTCGTTTTTCGGGAGCAGTCATTTTAATGATGCATAAAGTGAAAAAAAAAAGTCAAATATTCCTTTAAATATCGTACCTGGGGGGTGTCTAAAGTATGCCTGTGAAGTGCCACGTGTTTCCCGTGTTTAGAACTGTCCCTGCACAAAATGACACTTCTAAAGGAAAAAAAAGCCATTTAAAACTGCTTGCGGCTTTAATGTAATGTCTGGTCCCGGTAATATGGATGAAATTCTTTAAGAAAAATGGCATAGCTACCCCATGACCCCCCCCCCCCCCTACCCCAGCCCATTACCAGCCCCTTTGGGTCTTGTATGGATATTAAGGGGAACCCCGCACATAAAATAAAAAAGGCCCTATATACTCTGAACAGCCGTATACAGGCGGTGCATACAAGACAGGGACTGTAGGTTTGTTCTTATGTAGAATCTGTTTGTAATTTTGAACAGGTACATTGTTGAAGTGTAGCTCCAGCCCAAAAATCTATTTTTAAACTTTTTGGGAAACATAGGTAAGGGTTATCACCCCTGTAACATTTGTTTTGCTGTCTGTGCCCCTGTTCAGAACATTTCACCTCACTTTCCGTCCCAATGACAACTGTTTTTGAAATGTGGTGTTTTTCTTGAAACAAGGATTGCTGATAAAGCATCAGTACAGATGAGACCCCTTTCTCCCATATTTATTCTTACAGGAGAGAATTTTCCTTTCTAGGGGTAGATTTCCTCTCACTTCCTGTTGTCTTCTTTCGTTTGCAAGTAGGAGTCGTTTGTAAGTTGGATGTTTGAAAGTAGGGACCTGCCGTATATACTCTGCAGAAATAGGCCCCTTAGTTGTTGGTGTTGGCACAACACTGTAAGCACTCAGTTACTCTTGGTTGGTGCTGGAACGCCCTGCTGTCAACTATTATATCAGGAATTTTAATTACATATAATTGTTGAACAGTGGTAGTAAAAATTGGGGCTTTGATGGTGGTGCTGGTGCCACAACACTGTAAGCCCTGACAGTTACTCTTGGTGGGTGCAGCAATGGGCCCTGCTGTGAATTATTAGATCAAGAATTGTAATTACATGCCCCTTTTGAACAGGGGCTGAAAAATTGGGCCTTTCGTGGTGGTGGTGGTGGTGGCGTTGCCACAAGACTGTAAGCCCTCAGAGTTACTCTTGGTGGGTGCAGCAATGGACCCTGCTGTGAATTATTAGATCAAGAATTGTAATTGCATGCCCCTGTTGAACAGGGGCTGAAAAATTGGGCCTTAGGCACTGGTGGCACAACACTACAACCCCTCACAGATACTGTACTTGGAGCACAGCAATGAGCCCTGTTGCAAAGTATTGCTTCAAAAATTGTAATGACACGCCCCTGTTAAACAGGGGCTGAAAAATTGGGCCTTAGGCACTGGTGCCACAACACTCCAACCCCTCACAGATACTGTACTTGGAGCACAGCAATGAGCCCTATGGCAAATTATTGCTAAAAAAATTGTAATTACACGCCCCTGTAAAACAGGGGCTGAAAAATTGGGCCTTAGCCACTGGTGGCGGCACCCATAAACAAAAATGATCTTCCAAGCTATCATCATCAATCGTATCATTGAGGACTCGGAGGAGGAGGATAGCCAGTCAACATAACAGCACAGGCACTCAGCATCAGCATCAGTCTTGAAGGGATGTGACATGTTAAAATCAATTAGTCTGTTATATCAGCATCAGGTGTGTGGTAGCTGGTGGTGATCCAAGACTGGTTCATCTTGATGAAAGTCAGTCGATCAACCGAGTCGGTGGACAGGCGCACCCTGTGATCCGTGACAAATCCTCCAGCAGCACTGAATGTGCGTTCCGAAAGAACGCTGGATGCAGGACAGGCCAGTAGCTCAATTGCATACTGTGCAAGCTCTGGCCAGTGATCCATCCTCAAGACCCAGTAAGCCAGAGGATTTTCGGTGGGGAAGGTGTCCAAGTCTGACCTTGCCCCTAGATATTCCTGCACCATGTTTATCAGACGCTGGCGATGGTTGCTGGAACCGATCATACTTTGGGGCTGCGGACTAAAGAATTGTCTGAACGCATCGGTCAGACGGCCACCTTCCCCACCGCTCCTTCTTTGACTGGCCGAAGCCTCAGCAACTCGTTGTCCAGGACCAGGAGTTTGTAACCTCCCAGTCTCTGGGAACGCGTTGCACAGACCTTTCTGCAAGGCCTCCCGGAGTTGTCTCATCCTCTGCTCCCTCTGCGACGGTAACATAAGGTCCGCAACCTTACCCTTGTACCGTGGATCAAGGAGAGTGGCCAGCCAGTAATGGTCCCTCTCCTTGATCCGAAGAATACGAGGATCCTTCCGCAGACTTTGCAGGATCAGGGAGGCCATGCAGCGTAGGTTTGCTGAGGCATTCGCTCCGGAGTCCTCTGGGTCACTAAGGACGACATGATCCGCAGCCACCTCCTCCCAGCCACGTACAAGTCCACTGGTTTCTTGGGACTGTAAATCATCCCTAAAAGACTGCTGCTGATGATGCTGAGTGCCAGCCTCCACCTCCATGCTGACACAATCCTCCTCCTCCTCCTCCTCCTCCTCCTCTTCCTGTGCGATGGGTGGGACAGAAGGAACACTGTCTGGGTAAAGGGGGCCTTGAGAGGCAAGGAAGTCCTCCTCTTCCTGCCTCTGTTCTGCCTCAAGTGCCCTGTTCATTATTCCACGCAGCGTGTGCTCCAACAGGTGGACAAGAGGTACAGTGTCACTGATGCATGCACTGTCACTGCTCACCATCCTCGTGGCCTCCTCAAATGGTGCCAGGACAGTGCATGCATCCCTGATCATGCCCCACTGGCGTGGAGAAAAAAAACCAAGCTCCCCTGACCCTGTCCTGGTGCCGTAGTCGCACAGGTACTCATTGATGGCCCTCTGCTGCGTGTGCAGCCGCTGCAGCATGGCCAACGTTGAGTTCCACCTGGTGGGCATGTCACATATAAGGCGGTTCTTGGGCAGGTTCAACTCCTTTTGCAGCTCAGCCAGGCGAGCACTGGCATTATAAGATCTGCGGAAATGCACACAGACTTTCCTGGCCTGCCTCAGGACATCCTGTAAGCCCGGGTACCTGCCCAAGAACCGCTGCACCACCAGGTTAAGGACGTGAGCCACACAGGGCACATGGGTCAGTTGTCCCTGTCGGAGGGCGGAGAGGAGGTTGGTGCCATTGTCGCAAACCACCATTCCTGGCTTAAGCTGGCGTGGCGTCAACCACCTCTCGGCCTGGCCCTGCAGAGCAGACAGGACCTCTGCCCCAGTGTGGCTTCTGTCCCCCAAACACACCAGCGCAAGCACGGCATGGCATCTTTTTGCCTGCGTACTTGCGTAGCCCCGTGAACGGCTACGGAGCACCGCTGGTTCATAGGACAAACCACAGGAAGAGGCCATGGAGGAAGAAGAAGAGGAGGGGGTGGAGGAGAGAGGTGTGTCACAACCAGTAGTAGCATTTTGGAGGCGTGGCGGTGGGACAACCTCCAACACTACTGCACCTTGTCCTGCATCCTTCCCAGCTGCCAAAAGAGTGACCCAATGGGCCGTGAAAGAAAGGTAACGTCCCTGTCCATGCCTGCTGGACCATGAGTCAGCGGTAATATGCACCTTACCGCTGACCGCCCTGTCCAGCGAGGCCAAGACATTGCCTTCCACATGCCGGTAGAGAGCCGGAATAGCCTTCCGTGAGAAAAAGTGGCGTTTGGGAACCTGCCACTGAGGAACCGCACATTGCACAAACTCACGGAAGGGGGCCGAGTCTACCAACTGAAAAGGCAGCAGTTGAAGCGCTAGCAATTTAGCCAAGCTAGCATTCAACCGCTGGGCATGTGGATGGCTGGGAGTGAACTTCTTTCGACGGTCCAGCAGCTGGGGCAGGGAAATTTGCCTGCTAGAATCGGACGTCGGTGTACTGCTAGCAGAGTGGCCGCAAGTACTTGGCTGTGACACACCTAATTCTACACCTTCATTCCTCTCAGTGCATGTTTCAGAGAGGACTGAAGTTATAGTGGGGTTGGAGATCCCAGCTGATGCGGTGCAAGGAGAGGTCCGCTTTGTTCTTTGGTGTGGGTCTTTGAGGTAGGCTTGCCAACGAGCTGCATGGCAGGTCAACATATGTCTGGTCAGGCATGTGGTACCCAAGCGGCTGATGTTTTGGCCACGCGATATACGCTTGAGACATATGTTGCAAACAGCAGCTGTGCGATCTGATGCACTAGCCTCAAAAAAGGCCCACACCAAAGAACTTTTTGAATGACGGGCAGAGGCAGCGCCCTGCACAGGCGGAGCTCTGTGGTGTGATTCCGTCGGTGTACTGCCCTTACGCTGGCCACCAAAGGGCATCCTGCCTCGTTGGAGATGTGCCTCCTCCTCATCCTCCTCCTCCTCCTCTCTCCTATTAGGCACCCACGTGGAGTCAGTGACCTCATCATCACCTCCCTCCTCATCACTGGAGCCAATCTGGCAGTATGCTGCAGCTGCTGGAACATGACTGCCAGATTGGTGTCCTTCTTGAGCATCCCCTCTGTCTGCTCTCACGCTACTGCCTTCCTCTAGCTGGGTTTCATCATCAGACCCTTCGAAACGCTGGGCATCCTCCTGGAGCATGTACCCAACACTGTGCTCAAACAGTTCGGGGGACTCCTCAGGAGGAGGACATGGTGGGTCTAGGGAAGGAGTGACTGATGATGAGTCTGACATTGATACCAGGGAAGAGGACGCTTTGGCAGCTGCTTTTCCAGTACCCTGAGCCTGGGTGAGAGAGGATGAGGAGGAGGAGGAGGGCTTGGTCATCCACTCTACCAAGTCTTCGGCATGATGTGGCTCAACATGTCCAGCTGCCGAAAAGAAGGACAAGCGTGTCCCATGGCCATGTGCTGATGACAATGCACCGCGTCCACGACCAGCACTGTTGCCCCCAGACACAGAGCCTGCTTGCCCTCTTTTATTGCCTCCTGACTGTCTGCCTCTCCTTGTTTGCCTTCCAGACATTCTAATAGATGGCCTGCAGGGAGATGGGAAAAAAGCAATAAGGGCTACCTTCAGGTGTCCTTCTCTGTCCCTTGAAACAAGGACTTTGACAGTGAAAGAAACTGACACACTCTCCCTACCTACAGTTTTCTGTCCCTAGAAAAAATGTTTTTTTTAAGCACAATTTAGCACAAGGAGAATTCACTCACTGTCCTTCCAGGTCCCTGGAAACAAGGACTTTGACAGTGAAAGAAACTGACACACTCTCCCTACCTACAGTTTTCTGTCCCTAGAAAAAATGTTTTTTTTAAGCACAATTTAGCACAAGGAGAATTCACTCACTGTCCTTCCAGGTCCCTGGAAACAAGGACTTTGACAGTGAAAGAAACTGACACACTCTCCCTACCTACAGTTTTCTGTCCCTAGAAAAAATGTTTTTTTTAAGCACAATTTAGCACAAGGAGAATTCACTCACTGTCCTTCCAGGTCCCTGGAAACAAGGACTTTGACAGTGAAAGAAACTGACACACTCTCCCTACCTACAGTTTTCTGTCCCTAGAAAAAATGTTTTTTTTAAGCACAATTTAGCACAAGGAGAATTCACTCACTGTCCTTCCAGGTCCCTGGAAACAAGGACTTTGACAGTGAAAGAAACTGACACACTCTCCCTACCTACAGTTTTCTGTCCCTAGAAAAAATGTTTTTTTTAAGCACAATTTAGCACAAGGAGAATTCACTCACTGTCCTTCCAGGTCCCTGGAAACAAGGACTTTGACAGTGAAAGAAACTGACACACTCTCCCTACCTACAGTTTTCTGTCCCTAGAAAAAATGTTTTTTTTAAGCACAATTTAGCACAAGGAGAATTCACTCACTGTCCTTCCAGGTCCCTGGAAACAAGGACTTTGACAGTGAAAGAAACTGACACACTCTCCCTACCTACAGTTTTCTGTCCCTAGAAAAAATGTTTTTTTTAAGCACAATTTAGCACAAGGAGAATTCACTCACTGTCCTTCCAGGTCCCTGGAAACAAGGACTTTGACAGTGAAAGAAACTGACACACTCTCCCTACCTACAGTTTTCTGTCCCTAGAAAAAATGTTTTTTTTAAGCACAATTTAGCACAAGGAGAATTCACTCACTGTCCTTCCAGGTCCCTGGAAACAAGGACTTTGACAGTGAAAGAAACTGACACACTCTCCCTACCTACAGTTTTCTGTCCCTAGAAAAAATGTTTTTTTTAAGCACAATATAGCACAAGGAGAATTCACTCACTGTCCTTCCAGGTCCCTGGAAACAAGGACTTTGACAGTGAAAGAAACTGACACACTCTCCCTACCTACAGTTTTCTGTCCCTAGAAAAAATGTTTTTTTTAAGCACAATTTAGCACAAGGAGAATTCACTCACTGTCCTTCCAGGTCCCTGGAAACAAGGACTTTGACAGTGAAAGAAACTGACACACTCTCCCTACCTACAGTTTTCTGTCCCTAGAAAAAATGTTTTTTTTAAGCACAATTTAGCACAAGGAGAATTCACTCACTGTCCTTCCAGGTCCCTGGAAACAAGGACTTTGACAGTGAAAGAAACTGACACACTCTCCCTACCTACAGTTTTCTGTCCCTAGAAAAAATGTTTTTTTTAAGCACAATTTAGCACAAGGAGAATTCACTCACTGTCCTTCCAGGTCCCTGGAAACAAGGACTTTGACAGTGAAAGAAACTGACACACTCTCCCTACCTACAGTTTTAGTGTCCCTAGAAAAAATGTTTTTTTTAAGCACAATTTAGCACAAGGAGAATTCACTCACTGTCCTTCCAGGTCCCTGGAAACAAGGACTTTGACAGTGAAAGAAACTGACACACTCTCCCTACCTACAGTTTTCTGTCCCTAGAAAAAAATGTTTTTTTTAAGCACAATATAGCACAAGGAGAATTCACTCACTGTCCTTCCAGGTCCCTGGAAACAAGGACTTTGACAGTGAAAGAAACTGACACACTCTCCCTACCTACAGTTTTCTGTCCCTAGAAAAAATGTTTTTTTTAAGCACAATTTAGCACAAGGAGAATTCACTCACTGTCCTTCCAGGTCCCTGGAAACAAGGACTTTGACAGTGAAAGAAACTGACACACTCTCCCTACCTACAGTTTTAGTGTCCCTAGAAAAAATGTTTTTTTTAAGCACAATTTAGCACAAGGAGAATTCACTCACTGTCCTTCCAGGTCCCTGGAAACAAGGACTTTGACAGTGAAAGAAACTGACACACTCTCCCTACCTACAGTTTTCTGTCCCTAGAAAAAAATGTTTTTTTTAAGCACAATATAGCACAAGGAGAATTCACTCACTGTCCTTCCAGGTCCCTGGAAACAAGGACTTTGACAGTGAAAGAAACTGACACACTCTCCCTACCTACAGTTTTCTGTCCCTAGAAAAAATGTTTTTTTTAAGCACAATTTAGCACAAGGAGAATTCACTCACTGTCCTTCCAGGTCCCTGGAAACAAGGACTTTGACAGTGAAAGAAACTGACACACTCTCCCTACCTACAGTTTTCTGTCCCTAGAAAAATGTTTTTTTTAAGCACAATTTAGCACAAGGAGAATTCACTCACTGTCCTTCCAGGTCCCTGGAAACAAGGACTTTGACAGTGAAAGAAACTGACACACTCTCCCTACCTACAGTTTTCTGTCCCTAGAAAAAATGTTTTTTTTAAGCACAATTTAGCACAAGGAGAATTCACTCACTGTCCTTCCAGGTCCCTGGAAACAAGGACTTTGACAGTGAAAGAAACTGACACACTCTCCCTACCTACAGTTTTCTGTCCCTAGAAAAAATGTTTTTTTTAAGCACAATTTAGCACAAGGAGAATTCACTCACTGTCCTTCCAGGTCCCTGGAAACAAGGACTTTGACAGTGAAAGAAACTGACACACTCTCCCTACCTACAGTTTTCTGTCCCTAGAAAAAATGTTTTTTTTAAGCACAATATAGCACAAGCACAAAACACACTGACACTCTCCCTACCTATCCTTCTCTTTCCCTAAACTAAAGGAATCCAGGTTAAGCAAGAAAGAAATAAAAGTCACTGTCCCTGCCTATGCTGCTCTATCCCTGCTCCGGAAAACACTACACTAGGCCGCCGTGCTGGCGGCCTTTTATAGTGTGGGGCGTGTACTAAACACCCTCAGCAATAATTGGCCACAGGCATCCTGCCTGTGGCCAATCATTGCTCTCCTCACTGACGGCGCTGTGATTGGCCAAGCATGCGGGGTCACAGTGCATGCTTGGCCAATCACAGCGCCTGGATGACACTGCGATGGCGTAGTGCATTGTGGGCCGTTCGCGTCACTCGAATTTGGCGCGAACGGCCCAAATCGTTCGATCTTCGTCGAACGATCGAACAGCCGATGTTCGAGTCGAACGTATGTTCGACTCGAACACGAAGCTCATCCCTATTCCTTAGTTGTTCCTATACATTAGAGATCACCTTGGCATTGGGATTCTGCGAATCACAGAAGTGCTCAGAAATTTTACTTTTCTATTGGATCTATGGACATCAAGGACTGTCATCTCTCCTGCCAGACTATTGTTGCAAATGACAGTTCCTCGACCAGCAGTTGAATGTCAACAAACTGGCTTAAGATGCTGGTTGACATTACTGTGCAAATATGGTCTAGACCAGGTATATGCAATTAGCGGACCTCCAGCTGTTGCAGAACTACAATTCCCGTGAGGCATAGCAAGACTCTGACAGCCACAAGAATGACACCCAGGGGCAGAGGCATGATGGGACTTGTAGTTTTGCAACAGCTGGAGGTCCGCTAATTGCATATCCCTGGTCTAGACCATATTTGGTCAATGATGTCAACAGGATGCCTTCTTGTTTATTTACAATTTGAAACAAGTTGGCGGGCAGGCCACTGGAAGCTGTCATTTAGTGGTGGTAGAAGCAGCCACTCGAGGTGGGTGGGTGAACTGGCTAAAACTGGGAACTTATGTCACCTGTTCAGCACACAGTTCAGGATTGGGTTGAGCTCATGTCTGAATTTACCCATAATTACACTTCCTTATTTAATTGGCATTGTCCTTTTTTATAAGATATGCATCTTTCATTCCTAAGTGAGCAATTATACTATTTGTCACATTATAGTTTTTATGATTCTACTACTGTATAGCCTGAACTTCCAAAAAGTCCAACGGGCTCTTTTCATTGGATATTCCGTCCATGTGTTTGCCCCATCGGACTTTTTCCTTATGAAATTCTGACGGACTTAGATAGAGAACTTGTTCTCTTTTTTTCAGACGGACAAAAATTTATATTGGAAAGTCCGTTCGTCTGTATGCAATTCCGACGGACTAAAAACCACGCATGCTCAGAATCAAGCAGAAGAGCCAAACTGCCTATTGAACTTCATTAATCTCGGCTCGTCGTAGGTGTTGTACGTCACCGCGTTTTTGATGGTCGGACTTTTGTGTGACCGTGTGTATGCAAGAAAGCTTGAGCGGAACTCCGACTGAGAATCCGTCTGACTTTAGTCCGACGGACAGTCCGGTCGTGTGTACAGGGCATAACAGTTTTTTTTTTTTTATCACAAATGCTACACTTTCTTTTACAGATATACTGTATTTGGAAGTAGTATTTAATGCATTGCTTTTTCTTACTTATAAGTTAATTTATTTTTACCAAATAGAAAAAGCATTTCACAGCTCAAATCAAATAAATCCTTGTCTGTGCATGTGTGAAAGTTAAAGTGGTCATATGTAGATTCATGTAAGCAGGCACAATATTAAAACACACATTCCATGAAATAGATTTAGACCCTTACTTAATATTTTATTATTTTATTTTACCCTTTTTATTCTATTTTGTATTTCAGTGCTGCTGATCCCCTTCATTGTCTTGCAGCTATCTTTATGTCTATGGGTATTTGCACTAGTGTTGACTGCATATCATTATTACTTCCTTATAGCTGCTTGCAGACCCAACCAGGGACACATGTTATATGGTAAAAATGTAGAATACAATCAGGAGACAGTTGTCTTCCCGTTACAAGTCATGCCTTACAGGACGCACTGAAGACATACTACCACAACATATGCATTTAGCAAGAGTTTAGGCTTTATCAATCCAGTCAACAGTACACGTTCACCTGGCACATGCCTGCAAATCCATGCTATCCTGATTAGGGATGAGCTTCGTGTTCGAGTCGAACATACGTTCGACTCGAACATCGGCTGTTCGATCGTTCGACGAAGATCGAACGATTTGGGCCGTTCGCGCCAAATTCGAGTGACGCGAACGGCCCACAATGCACTACGCCATCGCAGTGTCATCCAGGCGCTGTGATTGGCCAAGCATGCACTGTGACCCCGCATGCTTGGCCAATCACAGCGCCGTCAGCGAGGAGAGCAATGATTGGCCACAGGCAGGATGCCTGTGGCCAATTATTGCTGAGGGTGTTTAGTACACGCCCCACACTATAAAAGGCCGCCAGCACGGCGGCCTAGTGTAGTGTTTTCCGGAGCAGGGATAGAGCAGCATAGGCAGGGACAGTGACTTTTATTTCTTTCTTGCTTAACCTGGATTCCTTTAGTTTAGGGAAAGAGAAGGATAGGTAGGGAGAGTGTCAGTGTGTTTTGTGCTTGTGCTATATTGTGCTTAAAAAAAACATTTTTTCTAGGGACAGAAAACTGTAGGTAGGGAGAGTGTGTCAGTTTCTTTCACTGTCAAAGTCCTTGTTTCCAGGGACCTGGAAGGACAGTGAGTGAATTCTCCTTGTGCTAAATTGTGCTTAAAAAAAAACATTTTTTCTAGGGACAGAAAACTGTAGGTAGGGAGAGTGTGTCAGTTTCTTTCACTGTCAAAGTCCTTGTTTCCAGGGACCTGGAAGGACAGTGAGTGAATTCTCCTTGTGCTAAATTGTGCTTAAAAAAAACATTTTTTCTAGGGACAGAAAACTGTAGGTAGGGAGAGTGTGTCAGTTTCTTTCACTGTCAAAGTCCTTGTTTCCAGGGACCTGGAAGGACAGTGAGTGAATTCTCCTTGTGCTAAATTGTGCTTAAAAAAAACATTTTTTCTAGGGACAGAAAACTGTAGGTAGGGAGAGTGTGTCAGTTTCTTTCACTGTCAAAGTCCTTGTTTCCAGGGACCTGGAAGGACAGTGAGTGAATTCTCCTTGTGCTAAATTGTGCTTAAAAAAACATTTTTTCTAGGGACAGAAAACTGTAGGTAGGGAGAGTGTGTCAGTTTCTTTCACTGTCAAAGTCCTTGTTTCCAGGGACCTGGAAGGACAGTGAGTGAATTCTCCTTGTGCTAAATTGTGCTTAAAAAAAACATTTTTTCTAGGGACAGAAAACTGTAGGTAGGGAGAGTGTGTCAGTTTCTTTCACTGTCAAAGTCCTTGTTTCCAGGGACCTGGAAGGACAGTGAGTGAATTCTCCTTGTGCTATATTGTGCTTAAAAAAAACATTTTTTCTAGGGACAGAAAACTGTAGGTAGGGAGAGTGTGTCAGTTTCTTTCACTGTCAAAGTCCTTGTTTCCAGGGACCTGGAAGGACAGTGAGTGAATTCTCCTTGTGCTAAATTGTGCTTAAAAAAAACATTTTTTCTAGGGACAGAAAACTGTAGGTAGGGAGAGTGTGTCAGTTTCTTTCACTGTCAAAGTCCTTGTTTCCAGGGACCTGGAAGGACAGTGAGTGAATTCTCCTTGTGCTAAATTGTGCTTAAAAAAAACATTTTTTCTAGGGACAGAAAACTGTAGGTAGGGAGAGTGTGTCAGTTTCTTTCACTGTCAAAGTCCTTGTTTCCAGGGACCTGGAAGGACAGTGAGTGAATTCTCCTTGTGCTAAATTGTGCTTAAAAAAAACATTTTTTCTAGGGACAGAAAACTGTAGGTAGGGAGAGTGTGTCAGTTTCTTTCACTGTCAAAGTCCTTGTTTCCAGGGACCTGGAAGGACAGTGAGTGAATTCTCCTTGTGCTAAATTGTGCTTAAAAAAAACATTTTTCTAGGGACAGAAAACTGTAGGTAGGGAGAGTGTGTCAGTTTCTTTCACTGTCAAAGTCCTTGTTTCCAGGGACCTGGAAGGACAGTGAGTGAATTCTCCTTGTGCTAAATTGTGCTTAAAAAAAACATTTTTTCTAGGGACAGAAAACTGTAGGTAGGGAGAGTGTGTCAGTTTCTTTCACTGTCAAAGTCCTTGTTTCCAGGGACCTGGAAGGACAGTGAGTGAATTCTCCTTGTGCTAAATTGTGCTTAAAAAAAACATTTTTTCTAGGGACAGAAAACTGTAGGTAGGGAGAGTGTGTCAGTTTCTTTCACTGTCAAAGTCCTTGTTTCCAGGGACCTGGAAGGACAGTGAGTGAATTCTCCTTGTGCTAAATTGTGCTTAAAAAAAACATTTTTTCTAGGGACAGAAAACTGTAGGTAGGGAGAGTGTGTCAGTTTCTTTCACTGTCAAAGTCCTTGTTTCCAGGGACCTGGAAGGACAGTGAGTGAATTCTCCTTGTGCTAAATTGTGCTTAAAAAAAACATTTTTTCTAGGGACAGAAAACTGTAGGTAGGGAGAGTGTGTCAGTTTCTTTCACTGTCAAAGTCCTTGTTTCAAGGGACAGAGAAGGACACCTGAAGGTAGCCCTTATTGCTTTTTTCCCATCTCCCTGCAGGCCATCTATTAGAATGTCTGGAAGGCAAACAAGGAGAGGCAGACAGTCAGGAGGCAATAAAAGAGGGCAAGCAGGCTCTGTGTCTGGGGGCAACAGTGCTGGTCGTGGACGCGGTGCATTGTCATCAGCACATGGCCATGGGACACGCTTGTCCTTCTTTTCGGCAGCTGGACATGTTGAGCCACATCATGCCGAAGACTTGGTAGAGTGGATGACCAAGCCCTCCTCCTCCTCCTCATCCTCTCTCACCCAGGCTCAGGGTACTGGAAAAGCAGCTGCCAAAGCGTCCTCTTCCCTGGTATCAATGTCAGACTCATCATCAGTCACTCCTTCCCTAGACCCACCATGTCCTCCTCCTGAGGAGTCCCCCGAACTGTTTGAGCACAGTGTTGGGTACATGCTCCAGGAGGATGCCCAGCGTTTCGAAGGGTCTGATGATGAAACCCAGCTAGAGGAAGGCAGTAGCGTGAGAGCAGACAGAGGGGATGCTCAAGAAGGACACCAATCTGGCAGTCATGTTCCAGCAGCTGCAGCATACTGCCAGATTGGCTCCAGTGATGAGGAGGGAGGTGATGATGAGGTCACTGACTCCACGTGGGTGCCTAATAGGAGAGAGGAGGAGGAGGAGGATGAGGAGGAGGCACATCTCCAACGAGGCAGGATGCCCTTTGGTGGCCAGCGTAAGGGCAGTACACCGACGGAATCACACCGCAGAGCTCCGCCTGTGCAGGGCGCTGCCTCTGCCCGTCATTCAAAAAGTTCTTTGGTGTGGGCCTTTTTTGAGGCTAGTGCATCAGATCGCACAGCTGCTGTTTGCAACATATGTCTCAAGCGTATATCGCGTGGCCAAAACATCAGCCGCTTGGGTACCACATGCCTGACCAGACATATGTTGACCTGCCATGCAGCTCGTTGGCAAGCCTACCTCAAAGACCCACACCAAAGAACAAAGCGGACCTCTCCTTGCACCGCATCAGCTGGGATCTCCAACCCCACTATAACTTCAGTCCTCTCTGAAACATGCACTGAGAGGAATGAAGGTGTAGAATTAGGTGTGTCACAGCCAAGTACTTGCGGCCACTCTGCTAGCAGTACACCGACGTCCGATTCTAGCAGGCAAATTTCCCTGCCCCAGCTGCTGGACCGTCGAAAGAAGTTCACTCCCAGCCATCCACATGCCCAGCGGTTGAATGCTAGCTTGGCTAAATTGCTAGCGCTTCAACTGCTGCCTTTTCAGTTGGTAGACTCGGCCCCCTTCCGTGAGTTTGTGCAATGTGCGGTTCCTCAGTGGCAGGTTCCCAAACGCCACTTTTTCTCACGGAAGGCTATTCCGGCTCTCTACCGGCATGTGGAAGGCAATGTCTTGGCCTCGCTGGACAGGGCGGTCAGCGGTAAGGTGCATATTACCGCTGACTCATGGTCCAGCAGGCATGGACAGGGACGTTACCTTTCTTTCACGGCCCATTGGGTCACTCTTTTGGCAGCTGGGAAGGATGCAGGACAAGGTGCAGTAGTGTTGGAGGTTGTCCCACCGCCACGCCTCCAAAATGCTACTACTGGTTGTGACACACCTCTCTCCTCCACCCCCTCCTCTTCTTCTTCCTCCATGGCCTCTTCCTGTGGTTTGTCCTATGAACCAGCGGTGCTCCGTAGCCGTTCACGGGGCTACGCAAGTACGCAGGCAAAAAGATGCCATGCCGTGCTTGCGCTGGTGTGTTTGGGGGACAGAAGCCACACTGGGGCAGAGGTCCTGTCTGCTCTGCAGGGCCAGGCCGAGAGGTGGTTGACGCCACGCCAGCTTAAGCCAGGAATGGTGGTTTGCGACAATGGCACCAACCTCCTCTCCGCCCTCCGACAGGGACAACTGACCCATGTGCCCTGTGTGGCTCACATCCTTAACCTGGTGGTGCAGCGGTTCTTGGGCAGGTACCCGGGCTTACAGGATGTCCTGAGGCAGGCCAGGAAAGTCTGTGTGCATTTCCGCAGATCTTATAATGCCAGTGCTCGCCTGGCTGAGCTGCAAAAGGAGTTGAACCTGCCCAAGAACCGCCTTATATGTGACATGCCCACCAGGTGGAACTCAACGTTGGCCATGCTGCAGCGGCTGCACACGCAGCAGAGGGCCATCAATGAGTACCTGTGCGACTACGGCACCAGGACAGGGTCAGGGGAGCTTGGTTTTTTTTCTCCACGCCAGTGGGGCATGATCAGGGATGCATGCACTGTCCTGGCACCATTTGAGGAGGCCACGAGGATGGTGAGCAGTGACAGTGCATGCATCAGTGACACTGTACCTCTTGTCCACCTGTTGGAGCACACGCTGCGTGGAATAATGGACAGGGCACTTGAGGCAGAACAGAGGCAGGAAGAGGAGGACTTCCTTGCCTCTCAAGGCCCCCTTTACCCAGACAGTGTTCCTTCTGTCCCACCCATCGCACAGGAAGAGGAGGAGGAGGAGGAGGAGGAGGAGGATTGTGTCAGCATGGAGGTGGAGGCTGGCACTCAGCATCATCAGCAGCAGTCTTTTAGGGATGATTTACAGTCCCAAGAAACCAGTGGACTTGTACGTGGCTGGGAGGAGGTGGCTGCGGATCATGTCGTCCTTAGTGACCCAGAGGACTCCGGAGCGAATGCCTCAGCAAACCTACGCTGCATGGCCTCCCTGATCCTGCAAAGTCTGCGGAAGGATCCTCGTATTCTTCGGATCAAGGAGAGGGACCATTACTGGCTGGCCACTCTCCTTGATCCACGGTACAAGGGTAAGGTTGCGGACCTTATGTTACCGTCGCAGAGGGAGCAGAGGATGAGACAACTCCGGGAGGCCTTGCAGAAAGGTCTGTGCAACGCGTTCCCAGAGACTGGGAGGTTACAAACTCCTGGTCCTGGACAACGAGTTGCTGAGGCTTCGGCCAGTCAAAGAAGGAGCGGTGGGGAAGGTGGCCGTCTGACCGATGCGTTCAGACAATTCTTTAGTCCGCAGCCCCAAAGTATGATCGGTTCCAGCAACCATCGCCAGCGTCTGATAAACATGGTGCAGGAATATCTAGGGGCAAGGTCAGACTTGGACACCTTCCCCACCGAAAATCCTCTGGCTTACTGGGTCTTGAGGATGGATCACTGGCCAGAGCTTGCACAGTATGCAATTGAGCTACTGGCCTGTCCTGCATCCAGCGTTCTTTCGGAACGCACATTCAGTGCTGCTGGAGGATTTGTCATGGATCACAGGGTGCGCCTGTCCACCGACTCGGTTGATCGACTGACTTTCATCAAGATGAACCAGTCTTGGATCACCACCAGCTACCACACACCTGATGCTGATATAACAGACTAATTGATTTTAACATGTCACATCCCTTCAAGACTGATGCTGATGCTGAGTGCCTGTGCTGTTATGTTGACTGGCTATCCTCCTCCTCCGAGTCCTCAATGATACGATTGATGATGATAGCTTGGAAGATCATTTTTGTTTATGGGTGCCGCCACCAGTGGCTAAGGCCCAATTTTTCAGCCCCTGTTTTACAGGGGCGTGTAATTACAATTTTTTTAGCAATAATTTGCCATAGGGCTCATTGCTGTGCTCCAAGTACAGTATCTGTGAGGGGTTGGAGTGTTGTGGCACCAGTGCCTAAGGCCCAATTTTTCAGCCCCTGTTTAACAGGGGCGTGTCATTACAATTTTTGAAGCAATACTTTGCAACAGGGCTCATTGCTGTGCTCCAAGTACAGTATCTGTGAGGGGTTGTAGTGTTGTGCCACCAGTGCCTAAGGCCCAATTTTTCAGCCCCTGTTCAACAGGGGCATGCAATTACAATTCTTGATCTAATAATTCACAGCAGGGTCCATTGCTGCACCCACCAAGAGTAACTCTGAGGGCTTACAGTCTTGTGGCAACGCCACCACCACCACCACCACGAAAGGCCCAATTTTTCAGCCCCTGTTCAAAAGGGGCATGTAATTACAATTCTTGATCTAATAATTCACAGCAGGGCCCATTGCTGCACCCACCAAGAGTAACTGTCAGGGCTTACAGTGTTGTGGCACCAGCACCACCATCAAAGCCCCAATTTTTACTACCACTGTTCAACAATTATATGTAATTAAAATTCCTGATATAATAGTTGACAGCAGGGCGTTCCAGCACCAACCAAGAGTAACTGAGTGCTTACAGTGTTGTGCCAACACCAACAACTAAGGGGCCTATTTCTGCAGAGTATATACGGCAGGTCCCTACTTTCAAACATCCAACTTACAAACGACTCCTACTTGCAAACGAAAGAAGACAACAGGAAGTGAGAGGAAATCTACCCCTAGAAAGGAAAATTCTCTCCTGTAAGAATAAATATGGGAGAAAGGGGTCTCATCTGTACTGATGCTTTATCAGCAATCCTTGTTTCAAGAAAAACACCACATTTCAAAAACAGTTGTCATTGGGACGGAAAGTGAGGTGAAATGTTCTGAACAGGGGCACAGACAGCAAAACAAATGTTACAGGGGTGATAACCCTTACCTATGTTTCCCAAAAAGTTTAAAAATAGATTTTTGGGCTGGAGCTACACTTCAACAATGTACCTGTTCAAAATTACAAACAGATTCTACATAAGAACAAACCTACAGTCCCTGTCTTGTATGCACCGCCTGTATACGGCTGTTCAGAGTATATAGGGCCTTTTTTATTTTATGTGCGGGGTTCCCCTTAATATCCATACAAGACCCAAAGGGGCTGGTAATGGGCTGGGGTAGGGGGGGGGGGGGTCATGGGGTAGCTATGCCATTTTTCTTAAAGAATTTCATCCATATTACCGGGACCAGACATTACATTAAAGCCGCAAGCAGTTTTAAATGGCTTTTTTTTCCTTTAGAAGTGTCATTTTGTGCAGGGACAGTTCTAAACACGGGAAACACGTGGCACTTCACAGGCATACTTTAGACACCCCCCAGGTACGATATTTAAAGGAATATTTGACTTTTTTTTTTTCACTTTATGCATCATTAAAATGACTGCTCCCGAAAAACGACCGTTTTTAAAACTTCTTTTTGCATTGATACATGTCCCCTGGTGCAGAACCCGGGTTCCCAAACCCTATTTATGACAATAACATGCATAATAGTTGTTATAATTAGCACTTTAGAATTCGAACGTTCGCATCCATTGTATTTAATAGGGTTCTAATGTTCGTTCGAACTTTCGGTCCGTTCGCGGGTTCTGGTGCGAACCGAACCCGGGGGTGTTCGGCTCATCACTAATCCTGATGTGACATTCTTTATACTGTATGTAAAGATATAGCATTATATTAATCAAATGTTTGAGCATCATAAGTAATGTTAAGCTGCAATAACAGTTAATGTGATGAAAAATGCATGTAAAAAAAGTGTTGCGCTATAAAGACCAATGTGTAAATAAATTGTGTATCACAATTAATAAAATAAAATCATAAATTAAGCTGCAAATGTCTCAAAATTCATGTATCACTATATAAATGGTCTCTAATAAAGGACAGTATAATACGTGCCAACCAAAGTATGATCAATGTGAAAGAAGAACAATCCAAAAGTGTAGTAGACATAAAAAAAATCAATGTGAAAAGGTGGAATCAATATATGAAATCAATCAATTAAAAAACAACCAATAGAAAGCAGAAAGCAGAATGCCCATTCCATTGCCTAGAGCAGGCAAGTATAAATGTATTTGTTATTAAAAAAAATGAAGCCTTTACAAACACTTTACGTCATGCAAAAAAAACGAATTCCCTAGCACCCAGTCCCCTAAAGCAGTGGTCATCAACTCCTGTCCTCAGGGCCCACTAACAGGCCAGGTTTGCAAGATAACTGAAATACATCACAGGTGATATCATTTGCTGCTCAGTGATTGCAGTATTCTAGTCTGCATCTCCCCAAGGTAATACATAAAACCTGGCCTGTTAGTAGGCCCTGAGGACAGGGTTGATGACCACTGCCCTAAAGCATTTGCAAATATATATATATAATCATAAATAACATAAAGGTACCTATGAAAGGTGAGGTCAATATTGTATTCCAAAACAATACCAGCTTTGTGGTTAAGGTCTTGATCACATGGGGCATATGAATTTGTACCCCCTGTAAGTGCTATGTTTACCAGCATGGAAATGCACAGGTGTTGGCTGCATCCCTGTGCAGGCAGTCCCATTGCTGTCAATTTGGATACAGCAGCTGCTTGGACACAACCACCGCTCCCAATGTGACAGCCATGCGGTTGCGGGTGCAGGGCCCTGAATGCACCAAGGGTATGGATTCATAAGAGCCTGTGAATGAGGCCTTATACTGCATAGCAATGAATATTTTGCAGCTAGAGTCCAGGGTAGCAGAAAATCTCTTGCGTCTGCACATAGCAGAGCAGGAAGATAAACTGCTGTCAGTTCATATTGTTATTTATGTGCCAGTTTTGTTATTTTCTTAGATTAATGTAGGGATCATAATTTGCAGAGTCACCTTGGATTTGAGAGATGTGTGGCTTTCATATATCTTTGAAAATGACTGTGATGGAGATCTCTATTTTGATGCTTTTAATGCTAAAGACAGGTTTTAGTTGGGTCTCTTTTTAGTACATTTTAATATCAATGCACCTTCATTGGTAGTATTTCATTGACTGAGTTTCTTTCCATTTGCTCTTATAACATTGCTCATTCATTCATGCATACTTTGTAAAGAAACAACAGCTACAGAACTGCTGCAGTCTTAAGCTTGGGGTATATATACATGCCAATCAAATGTCCATCTACTTTCATTATTGCAGCAAATAAAATGTAATGTAGCAAACAATTCCACATAAAGCAGTCATTGAAAAAAGGAAACTGTGGCTCTAAAAAGTTGGAAGTCATATCTTCATTTACACCCTTGATTAACCAGAGAAGTCGTCAAGGGAACATCTAGCCAGCTGTCAAGAAATATGGAAGAAGAGTGATTTTTCTTTTCACTGCGTGCATTCAATTGAAAAGCATGAGAACCTATACAATATTCTAAAAGTTGAAAATTCTCTTGATATTTCTTTTAAAAACCCACACATCCATTATTCAAAGGCATTAATCTCTACTAGGAAAAATGCTAACTTTTGCTCCTTCAGTCTAATTACCAGGTATTTATTTTGTCAGTGTTGCTTTTGCAAATGCTGCTTCTCTTAACTTCAAATTAATCTTCAACTTTTTCTGTACAATTGGGAATGTTTTAGCACTCAGTGGCAGATTTGAAGTGGTAAATTAAGACAGGAGCATAAAAAGGAAATGTAATGATTCATTTTATAGCAGGCATTTTATTAGAGTGTCAGTGGCAAACGTGATTCACCTGTAATCATTTCATCAAAAACCAAGAGGAAGCACACGTTAAGTTCCAGGATTATAGAGAAAAAAATTATTGTCTCTGAGCATGCAATGTGAAGCCGTACAAGTCAAAAGGTGTGTTTCTGAATACAGAACTAGAAACTAGTGATTTCCTTCAAAGATGTGGACTAAAAGAAAAGGAAAATTGCAATAGGTATTTTATGCTAATAATTGCTTGATATTTTACAGAGATGTTGTCAATAATTGTATGTTCTCATTTAAAATGTATCTAAAAGCATTTTGTCCTAGATTTGAATATTGAGTGGTGATGGGTGAGAACCTTGATTCTTACAGTTTTTACATTATGGTCTATGTTACTGCTGGAGAAATTTACCCTCTCTGTTTGTATTAGTGACCATTGTCATTCAAAGTAAGGGAAAATATAACATTTGGATTTGTCACTGGAAGAGGAATAGAGGAGAGAAGTTCCAATACTTGTTTCAGTGAAAAATCTCTAAAAGAGGATTTCCCTTCATTTGGAGAACCGTAAACAGAGTCCAATACTTACATACATTACATCTTTGGAGAGATCCCCTCTTACTTCCTTTTGGGAAAAATACCAACAATAGGACACAGGACAGACAAAATAGAGTGTTTTAACCTGAAAAATAGACGAAAACCCGCTGTCACTGGTTACGTCACCTGGTGGCACCTCCCCCTTCTGACGTCACGTGATGTCATGTGACATCATAAAGGGGCGGGGCCACCAGGTGGCCCTGCCCCTTGCCTATATAAAAACTGTCAAAGCAGAGAGGAAGCAGATGGCCAGTGGCCTCCCAGAAGGCAGAGTGTTTTTTTTTCTATTTTTCTGGCCCAGTGGGTGTCGTGATTGACGATGGATTACATCAAGGGACACCCCCAGAACCCGTCAACCACAGCCCATGATTGTTGGGAAGGGGCCCTTATCTCCATCAACATGGGGACAAGGTGCTTTGGGGCAGGGGGGCTCTGCACCATGTGGCCTGGTATGGTTCAGGAGGGGGGTACTCGCTCACCCCCCATTTCCTGACCTGCCAGGCTGCATGCTCGGATAAGGGTCTGATATGGATTTTGGGAGGGCCCTGCGCCATTTTTTCAAAAAAAGGGGGGTTCCCCGAAGGGCCTGGTATGGACTGGGCGTGACCCTATGCCGTTTTTTTCTTTCTGTCTTAATCTGTATTAATGGGAGCCGTCATTGCATTACTGCCGCAAGCAAGTTGAAATTAAATGTTTTCCTTTCGAAGTGTCATTATTGCTGTAGCATGTTCTATACACCGTACAGATGCGCCACTTTACAGGCAGACCAAGGGTCCCCCCCAGGCATGATATTTAAAGGAATTTTTTATTTTTATTGTTTCACTTTAAGCATCATTAAGATCACTGCCCCCTTAAAAACTCTTATTTTGAAAACATTTTTTTGCATTGATACATTGATCTCCCAAGGCAGTACCCAGGTCCCCCATACACTTTTTATGGCAAAAACTTGCATATAAGCCTTTAACATGAGCACTGATTTTTCATGTTCGTGTCCCATAGACTTTACAAGAGTTTGCATGTTCTGTAGAATTTTTTTCCTGTTCGAGATGTTCTGGTATAAATCGAACCAGGGGGTGTTCGGCCCATCCCTAGTTATAATAATGCAAATATGGTTAACAAATCTTGATAATTAATTTTCCAACAAGAAAACCTTCAGAAGTTGCAATTTGCATTTTTATCCAACTTGTGAACTGCAAATCAGAACAGTCCCAAGAATGCATTCAATTCATTCCTGTCATTTAGTCCCAAAGGGCCTATTGCATTTGCGACAGAAAAGATTTTGCTTCCTCCTGTAATCATATCTTTGTTAGATCTCTCCCTCCTCAATTATCATAACTAAATAGTTTTTAAATCCAGTCACTTTAACTGCTTTTACCCTTTATGTATATTCAGAATATGGCTAATAAATAGTGCTGATTAAATTCCTTTTTCAGTTGATCTGAAATATTCTTGAAAGTGCTCCTTTAACATTATGTTTTACCAATACAATTATAGCCACAAGGGCATATCATACAATAAACCACATATCTTGTGTAGCACTATCCCATAGGGGTTGCAGATAACTGGGTTCCCCACTCCTACACAGCAGGCACGTAGCATTTTCAGTTTTCATCCAGACACAATGAACAGTCTTTGAGCTTTGTTTTTATGTTTTATTAGGGGTAACAACTTGGATGGGGAATAGGATTTTATGAGATGTCCAACTTGATAGCAATGAGAAAAATCAGGGACAACTTCCTCCCTATGTACAACTCTGATTGATTTATTTTCTTCTCTCTGAAGCACTCTGATTGATTCCACTCATGACTGCCTGACAGTCTCTAGGTGAAAACATGCAACAGTCTCTCAAGGACTAGGAACTCTCAGTCTCTTTAGAAAGTAGAACAAAGTGTTGTAAGCTGCATCACAGAGTATCTTCAACTCCTCAGTAGACACAGGTCGCAGCTTTACCACCTGGCTGCTTCTCCACCAGTCAACCCGACCGACTCTTCACCAGTCTACCTGATGGACTGCCCAGAGATCTCCCAGGGCAAGGTTAGGGAAGATTTAAGCACACTGCTATCTTCTAGTAAGACCTGCTACATGTGGCAGTCTCTCCCCTTGTAATTCCCTGATCATGCATTAGTACTCAAACTGTCCTCCTTGCTCCCGCTGCCTCTCTGGGAAGACTCCTTCCAAACTGCTCCTTGTTGTCAGGACCCACCCAGGCCAGCGACCTGAGGCAGCACCCCCTCCCCCAGACTAGTGGGTTTGCCTCAAGAGCCTCCGACAGTCCCTTCAGCACTCCATCTCCATCTTCCACCCAAATCCCATTGCCAGCATAAAGGCGGCCATACACGGTTCGAATTTCAAAGGAATTTTCTTTCGAAAATCGTATCAAAGAATTTTCGTATGAATTTCTCACCGTTAGTGGGCTGCAGCAACAGCCGATTTTCGTGCGGCAATCAAATTTGAGGAATCCGACATGTTGGAAATTTTTTTGAAAAACAAACGATTTTCTGAACAATGATGGGAGAATCGTGCGAGAAATGTAACAGAAAAATAAATGCGCATGTGCAAGAAAAGAATATTCCCGGAGAGAAAAGAATATTCCCGGCAACATGAAGGTTTGGTTGGCCGAATTTCGAAAATCAATGGTGGCATCATCGGATCACAAAAAAACGAACTTTCTGATTTTGAAAAGAAAATTTGTTCGAAATTCGACCATGTATGGCCTGCTTAACTCATCCATACTTAATGGCTGGCTTAACCCCCTGCTGTGCCCATTGCCTGGGGATTGGCCACGCTCCCTTGAGTATGCAGATCAACCCTTCTAGCCCCCACCCTCCAGTTTCTAGAACGTTCTTCAACTTCCAGAACCAGGTGGAGGCATTGGAGAGTAGCCTGCATGAGTCATCCAGCCCTGACCTAAAGGAAACCCATGACCCAAATAAGACCCACAGGTTTAAGCATAAGCCAAAATGTACATTTTCCTGCACTCACACTACTAGCACACTAGAAGGTGCTACACTTGTATGACAAGTGATCAGCTCCTGAATTAGTTCTGGAAATTATATAGATAGGCAACATCTATCCCCATATTGATCAGTGGTTTCAAATGAATAGTAGCTACTGCAGTGGGGAACAGACACAAAAAGATACACTCAGCATCTTTCCAGAGCACTGTTCTGTTTATTCAGGTCAAAAGTTTTTATTAATTCAATTGTACTGTTAAGATAATAAGGGGCATTACATTGGCAGGCTAATTTCTTATCAGGACTCAAAAGAATGCAAATACATAGTCAAAACATTATTAGTACAGTGTGCAATACATAAGTAAAGCATTACAAAATGGAATACAGTTATATACAGAATTTACTATTTCTTTCACAAACTCCCCCCTTTTGATCCATATTTTAAATTTTGATCACTAACCATACCTGCTATCACCTGAAACCTCCTTACATTTAGGTGGAACTCGTCCCATCCTAGGGGGCAAACTTCACTGGGGAGAATCTAATAGCTGAGAGCAGCTTTTTCATTACAAAATTACTTTTTATTGTGACTAAAACTTACACAAGGACAAAGGATTGATAAAAAAAAAAATACAGCGGGTAAAATAACTATTGAACGCGTCACCATTTTTCTAGGTAAACATATTTCTAAAGGTGCTATTGAGATGAAATTATCACCACATATTGGTACCAACCCATGCAATCCATACAAAGAAACCAATACAAATAAGTTTATAAATTAAGTTATGTGTAATAAAATTACACAGGGAAAGTATCAGGGAAGTTAGTAGACCAGACTGTGTGGACTGCACAGAGGAAACCAAAATGCATGTGAGCGAAAATATGGTAATTTATTAAAGTAAGTGAATATAAACACAACCACCTCTAATAAGACACAGTGCAATAACCAACCCACAGAGACCCACAGATAACAAAACTTAAAAACAAAGGAGAAGAAATTTATTAGAGACAAGTTATCTTATGACAATCATCTAGCCTATAATTGGGCTCCAAAAAATGCAAATAGGAGACGTAACTTCAAATCTCGTCAATCTAAAGAACCAAATTCGGAACCGACTGACTCGGATAATTCATTTCACCGGGTCTTCCCACTCCGTTCCTTCACCACGCACTAACGGTAATATAAATACACGTCCTAAGATCGCACGGCCCCAACATCTCAGTCAGCCCCAGCACTCCAGTCGGGCACCCATCCACACTCGAGCCACCACTGCAAAAGCTTCTGTGATCACGAACGCACTTCCCAATGCAGCCCCATGCACCATTTCGGCTCAGGCACCCCCATCACTTCTACAGAACTCCCTGGTAAGTAACCTCTCTGACACTCCTTCACAGTCGGATTTTCGGTTGGCACCCATTTTCACCCCACTAATGCCCGAACCCAAAAAGATGACCATCTCCGAACCAGTCCTTCCGAAACCAATGAAAACCGGTTTGAGGTGATAAATTTATCATCTGTAGACCTCACTCTGGATCAGATCTCTGTTCTGGAACTAGGACTCAGTTTTTGTCCAGTCCAGAAAATGTATCCCTTTGAAATCATCAAAGATGTAAACCTATTTGCACGCAAGTTAATGTTTCAAATTTTATTCGACAAGCCCAAACCAGTCACTGCCACCCCCCTTTCCTCTTCTTCTTTATCCAATCCCCATTGGAAGGACATGACTTTGAATGATATCAAGGCGCTTGAGAATTTGATGGTGCTCTGGGGCGAGGGGAAAATAGATGGAGATGAGTGGGTGGAGGCTGAATTCCTTTCAGTTGGCCGCCAGCCCCCTCTGTCCCCCTCGGTCCCTTGGCTCCATCTCTTTCCTCTCCCCGTGACTACAAGCCCAGGTCCCGCACTTTTCCTGCACTTCAGGGCAACCCTAGTGTCTGGGCATTCACTAATCAGGTGACAGCAGAAATACGTAAAACCAAGTGGAAAAATCCTTCAGTGCCCAATCTTACCAATGCTCAAATTATGGCTATATCATCTCTACAATCTAATAATTGCCTAGTAATTAAGCCTTCAGACAAGGGGGGAAACCTCGTTGTCATGAACAGTGATCATTACGAACGCATGGTTCTCAAATTGCTTAGTAATCGTGACTGGTATAGGAAAATACCAGAAAGTCACGTTAACTACACAATTACCAAATATAGACATCTGATAGGTAGCTCTTACCACCGGGGCTTGATTACCAAAGCCACTTGGGAATTCTTGCATGTCCCCTTTCCCAGAACTCCAACACTATATGCCCTCCCGAAGATCCATAAAGACCCTCTACATCCCCCAGGTCGACCAATTGTCTCCGGCAATGGCTGTCTCACCGAGATGGCCAGTCAACTGGTCAATGATTATTTGAGACCTCATGTGGAGAGCTTAGGATCCTATCTGCAGGACACCAGTGACCTTCTGAGAGCACTAGATGGTCTCTCAGTTCCGGAGGGAGCTTGGCTTGTGGCGCTGGATGTGGAGGCCCTCTACAACTCCATCCCCCACTCCATGGGTGTTGGGGTTGTGGAGGGCTTCTTGTCCAGAGTAGGGATGAGCTCGGTGTTTGAGTCGAACATACGTTCGACTCGAACATCGGCTGTTCGATCGTTCGACGAAGATCGAACGATTTGGGCCGTTCGCGCCTAATTCGAGTGACGCGAACGGCCCACAATGCACTACGCCATCGCAGTGTCATCCAGGCGCTGTGATTGGCCAAGCATGCACTGTGACCCCGCATGCTTGGCCAATCACAGCACCGGCAGCGAGGAGAGCAATGATTGGCCACAGGCAGGATGCCTGTGGCCAATTATTGCTGAGGGTGTTTAGTACACGCCCCACACTATAAAAGGCCGCCAGCACGGCGGCCTAGTGTAGTGTGTTCCGGAGCAGGGAAAGAGAAGCATAGGCAGGGACAGTGACATTTTTTTTCTTGCTTAACCTGGATTCCTTTAGTTTAGGGAAAGAGAAGGATAGGTAGGGAGAGTGTCAGTGTGTTTTACTGTGCGAATCCTTGTTTCTAGGGACAGGGAAGGACAGTGAGGGAAATTCTCCTTGTGCTATAGTGTGCTAAAGCATTGATCATCAACCATCTTTAAAAAATCATTTTTTCTAGGGACAGAAAACTATAGGTAGGGAGAGTGTTAGTGTGTTTTACTGTGATAATCCTTGTTTCTAGGGACAGGGAAGGACAGTGAGGGAAATTCTCCTTGTGCTATAGTGTGCTAAAGCATTGATCATCAACCATCTTTAAAAAAACATTTTTTCTAGGGACAGAAAACTATAGGTAGGAAGAGTGTCAGTTTCTTTCACTGTGATAATCCTTGTTTCTAGGGACAGGGAAGGACAGTGAGGGAAATTCTCCTTGTGCTATAGTGTGCTAAAGCATTGATCATCAACCATCTTTAAAAAAACATTTTTTCTAGGGACAGAAAACTATAGGTAGGAAGAGTGTCAGTTTCTTTCACTGTGATAATCCTTGTTTCTAGGGACAGGGAAGGACAGTGAGGGAAATTCTCCTTGTGCTATAGTGTGCTAAAGCATTGATCATCAACCGTCTTTAAAAAAACATTTTTTCTAGGGACAGAAAACTATAGGTAGGAAGAGTGTCAGTTTCTTTCACTGTGATAATCCTTGTTTCTAGGGACAGGGAAGGACAGTGAGGGAAATTCTCCTTGTGCTATAGGGTGCTAAAGCATTGATCATCAACCATCTTTAAAAAAACATTTTTTCTAGGGACAGAAAACTATAGGTAGGAAGAGTGTCAGTTTCTTTCACTGTGATAATCCTTGTTTCTAGGGACAGGGAAGGACAGTGAGGGAAATTCTCCTGTGCTATAGTGTGCTAAAGCATTGATCATCAACCATCTTTAAAAAAACATTTTTTCTAGGGACAGAAAACTATAGGTAGGAAGAGTGTCAGTTTCTTTCACTGTGATAATCCTTGTTTCTAGGGACAGGGAAGGACAGTGAGGGAAATTCTCCTTGTGCTATAGTGTGCTAAAGCATTGATCATCAATCAGCTTTAAAAAAACATTTTTTCTAGGGACAGAAAACTATAGGTAGGAAGAGTGTCAGTTTCTTTCACTGTGATAATCCTTGTTTCTAGGGACAGGGAAGGACAGTGAGGGAAATTCTCCTTGTGCTATAGTGTGCTAAAGCATTGATCATCAACCGTCTTTAAAAAAACATTTTTTCTAGGGACAGAAAACTATAGGTAGGAAGAGTGTCAGTTTCTTTCACTGTGATAATCCTTGTTTCTAGGGACAGGGAAGGACAGTGAGGGAAATTCTACTTGTGCTATAGTGTGCTAAAGCATTGATCATCAATCAGCTTTAAAAAAACATTTTTTCTAGGGACAGAAAACTATAGGTAGGAAGAGTGTCAGTTTCTTTCACTGTGATAATCCTTGTTTCTAGGGACAGGGAAGGACAGTGAGGGAAATTCTACTTGTGCTATAGTGTGCTAAAGCATTGATCATCAACCGTCTTTAAAAAAACATTTTTTCTAGGGACAGAAAACTATAGGTAGGAAGAGTGTCAGTTT
This sequence comes from Rana muscosa, assembly GCA_029206835.1. Classification (NCBI taxonomy): domain Eukaryota; kingdom Metazoa; phylum Chordata; class Amphibia; order Anura; family Ranidae; genus Rana; species Rana muscosa. The sequence goes on along the minus strand of CM055122.1, from coordinate 600,051,836 downwards.
CTTTCACTGTGATAATCCTTGTTTCTAGGGACAGGGAAGGACAGTGAGGGAAATTCTCCTTGTGCTATAGTGTGCTAAAGCATTGATCATCAACCATCTTTAAAAAAACATTTTTTCTAGGGACAGAAAACTATAGGTAGGAAGAGTGTCAGTTTCTTTCACTGTGATAATCCTTGTTTCTAGGGACAGGGAAGGACAGTGAGGGAAATTCTTTTTGTGCTATAGTGTGCTAAAGCATTGATCATCAATCAGCTTTAAAAAAACATTTTTTCTAGGGACAGAAAACTATAGGTAGGAAGAGTGTCAGTTTCTTTCACTGTGATAATCCTTGTTTCTAGGGACAGGGAAGGACAGTGAGGGAAATTCTCCTTGTGCTATAGTGTGCTAAAGCATTGATCATCAACCGTCTTTAAAAAAACATTTTTTCTAGGGACAGAAAACTATAGGTAGGAAGAGTGTCAGTTTCTTTCACTGTGATAATCCTTGTTTCTAGGGACAGGGAATGACAGTGAGGGAAATTCTACTTGTGCTATAGTGTGCTAAAGCATTGATCATCAATCAGCTTTAAAAAAAAATTTTTTCTAGGGACAGAAAACTATAGGTAGGAAGAGTGTCAGTTTCTTTCACTGTGATAATCCTTGTTTCTAGGGACAGGGAAGGACAGTGAGGGAAATTCTACTTGTGCTATAGTGTGCTAAAGCATTGATCATCAATCAGCTTTTAAAAAACATTTTTTCTAGGGACAGAAAACTATAGGTAGGAAGAGTGTCAGTTTCTTTCACTGTGATAATCCTTGTTTCTAGGGACAGGGAAGGACAGTGAGGGAAATTCTACTTGTGCTATAGTGTGCTAAAGCATTGATCATCAATCAGCTTTAAAAAAACATTTTTTCTAGGGACAGAAAACTATAGGTAGGAAGAGTGTCAGTTTCTTTCACTGTGATAATCCTTGTTTCTAGGGACAGGGAAGGACAGTGAGGGAAATTCTCCTTGTGCTATAGTGTGCTAAAGCATTGATCATCAACCGTCTTTAAAAAAACATTTTTTCTAGGGACAGAAAACTATAGGTAGGAAGAGTGTCAGTTTCTTTCACTGTGATAATCCTTGTTTCTAGGGACAGGGAAGGACAGTGAGGGAAATTCTCCTTGTGCTATAGTGTGCTAAAGCATTGATCATCAACCGTCTTTAAAAAAACATTTTTTCTAGGGACAGAAAACTATAGGTAGGAAGAGTGTCAGTTTCTTTCACTGTGATAATCCTTGTTTCTAGGGACAGGGAAGGACAGTGAGGGAAATTCTACTTGTGCTATAGTGTGCTAAAGCATTGATCATCAATCAGCTTTAAAAAAACATTTTTTCTAGGGACAGAAAACTATAGGTAGGAAGAGTGTCAGTTTCTTTCACTGTGATAATCCTTGTTTCTAGGGACAGGGAAGGACAGTGAGGGAAATTCTCCTTGTGCTATAGTGTGCTAAAGCATTGATCATCAACCGTCTTTAAAAAAACATTTTTTCTAGGGACAGAAAACTATAGGTAGGAAGAGTGTCAGTTTCTTTCACTGTGATAATCCTTGTTTCTAGGGACAGGGAAGGACAGTGAGGGAAATTCTCCTTGTGCTATAGTGTGCTAAAGCATTGATCATCAACCATCTTTAAAAAAACATTTTTTCTAGGGACAGAAAACTATAGGTAGGAAGAGTGTCAGTTTCTTTCACTGTGATAATCCTTGTTTCTAGGGACAGGGAAGGACAGTGAGGGAAATTCTCCTTGTGCTATACTGTGCTAAAGCATTCCTCATCAACCATCTTTGAAATCCTTGTTTTTTGGACAGTCAGGGAAATTGTCGTTGTGCTATTCTGTGCGAAAGCAATCATCCTCAACCATATTTAGAAATCCTTAAGTAAAGGGACAGAGAAGGACACCTGAAGGTAGCCCTTATTGCTTTTTTCCCATCTCCCTGCAGGCCATCTATTAGAATGTCTGGAAGGCAACCAAGGAGAGGCAGACAGTCAGGAGGCAATAAAAGAGGGCAAGCAGGCTCTGTGTCTGGGGGCAACAGTGCTGGTCGTGGACGCGGTGCATTGTCATCAGCACATGGCCATGGGACACGCTTGTCCTTCTTTTCGGCAGCTGGACATGTTGAGCCACATCATGCCGAAGACTTGGTAGAGTGGATGACCAAGCCCTCCTCCTCCTCCTCATCCTCTCTCACCCAGGCTCAGGGTACTGGCAAAGCAGCTGCCAAAGCGTCCTCTTCCCTGGTATCAATGTCAGACTCATCATCAGTCACTCCTTCCCTAGACCCACCATGTCCTCCTCCTGAGGAGTCCCCCGAACTTTTGAGCACAGTGTTGGGTACATGCTCCAGGAGGATGCCCAGCGTTTCGAAGGGTCTGATGATGAAACCCAGCTACAGGAAGGCAGTAGCGTGAGAGCAGACAGAGGGGATGCTCAAGAAGGACACCAATCTGGCAGTCATGTTCCAGCAGCTGCAGCATACTGCCAGATTGGCTCCAGTGATGAGGAGGGAGGGGATGATGAGGTCACTGACTCCACGTGGGTGCCTAATAGGAGAGAGGAGGAGGAGGAGGATGAGGAGGAGGCACATCTCCAACGAGGCAGGATGCCCTTTGGTGGCCAGCGTAAGGGCAGTACACCGACGGAATCACACCGCAGAGCTCCGCCTGTGCAGGGCGCTGCCTCTGCCCGTCATTCAAAAAGTTCTTTGGTGTGGGCCTTTTTTGAGGCTAGTGCATCAGATCGCACAGCTGCTGTTTGCAACATATGTCTCAAGCGTATATCGCGTGGCCAAAACATCAGCCGCTTGGGTACCACATGCCTGACCAGACATATGTTGACCTGCCATGCAGCTCGTTGGCAAGCCTACCTCAAAGACCCACACCAAAGAACAAAGCGGACCTCTCCTTGCACCGCATCAGCTGGGATCTCCAACCCCACTATAACTTCAGTCCTGTCTGAAACATGCACTGAGAGGAATGAAGGTGTAGAATTAGGTGTGTCACAGCCAAGTAGTTGCGGCCACTCTGCTAGCAGTACACCGACGTCCGATTCTAGCAGGCAAATTTCCCTGCCCCAGCTGCTGGACCGTCGAAAGAAGTTCACTCCCAGCCATCCACATGCCCAGCGGTTGAATGCTAGCTTGGCTAAATTGCTAGCGCTTCAACTGCTGCCTTTTCAGTTGGTAGACTCGGCCCCCTTCCGTGAGTTTGTGCAATGTGCGGTTCCTCAGTGGCAGGTTCCCAAACGCCACTTTTTCTCACGGAAGGCTATTCCGGCTCTCTACCGGCATGTGGAAGGCAATGTCTTGGCCTCGCTGGACAGGGCGGTCAGCGGTAAGGTGCATATTACCGCTGACTCATGGTCCAGCAGGCATGGACAGGGACGTTACCTTTCTTTCACGGCCCATTGGGTCACTCTTTTGGCAGCTGGGAAGGATGCAGGACAAGGTGCAGTAGTGTTGGAGGTTGTTCCACCGCCACGCCTCCAAAATGCTACTACTGGTTGTGACACACCTCTCTCCTCCACCCCTCCTCTTCTTCTTCCTCCATGGCCTCTTCCTGTGGTTTGTCCTCTGAACCAGCGGTGCTCCGTAGCCGTTCAAGGGGCTACGCAAGTACGCAGGCAAAAAGATGCCATGCCGTGCTTGCGCTGGTGTGTTTGGGGGACAGAAGCAACACTGGGGCAGAGGTCCTGTCTGCTCTGCAGGGCCAGGCCGAGAGGTGGTTGACGCCACGCCAGCTTAAGCCAGGAATGGTGGTTTGCGACAATGGCACCAACCTCCTCTCCGCCCTCCGACAGGGACAACTGACCCATGTGCCCTGTGTGGCTCACGTCCTTAACCTGGTGGTGCAGCGGTTCTTGGGCAGGTACCCGGGCTTACAGGATGTCCTGAGGCAGGCCAGGAAAGTCTGTGTGCATTTCCGCAGATCTTATAATGCCAGTGCTCGCCTGGCTGAGCTGCAAAAGGAGTTGAACCTGCCCAAGAACCGCCTTATATGTGACATGCCCACCAGGTGGAACTCAACGTTGGCCATGCTGCAGCGGCTGCACACGCAGCAGAGGGCCATCAATGAGTACCTGTGCGACTACAGCACCAGGACAGGGTCAGGGGAGCTTGGTTTTTTTTCTCCACGCCAGTGGGGCATGATCAGGGATGCATGCACTGTCCTGGCACCATTTGAGGAGGCCACGAGGATGGTGAGCAGTGACAGTGCATGCATCAGTGACACTGTACCTCTTGTCCACCTGTTGGAGCACACGCTGCGTGGAATAATGGACAGGGCACTTGAGGCAGAACAGAGGCAGGAAGAGGAGGACTTCCTTGCCTCTCAAGGCCCCCTTTACCCAGACAGTGTTCCTTCTGTCCCACCCATCGCACAGGAAGAGGAGGAGGAAGAGGAGGAGGAGGATTGTGTCAGCATGGAGGTGGAGGCTGGCACTCAGCATCATCAGCAGCAGTCTTTTAGGGATGATTTACAGTCCCAAGAAACCAGTGGACTTGTACGTGGCTGGGAGGAGGTGGCTGCGGATCATGTCGTCCTTAGTGACCCAGAGGACTCCGGACCGAATGCCTCAGCAAACCTACGCTGCATGGCCTCCCTGATCCTGCAAAGTCTGCGGAAGGATCCTCGTATTCTTCGGATCAAGGAGAGGGACCATTACTGGCTGGCCACTCTCCTTGATCCACGGTACAAGGGTAAGGTTGCGGACCTTATGTTACCGTCGCAGAGGGAGCAGAGGATGAGACAACTCCGGGAGGCCTTGCAGAAAGGTCTGTGCAACGCGTTCCCAGAGACTGGGAGGTTACAAACTCCTGGTCCTGGACAACGAGTTGCTGAGGCTTCGGCCAGTCAAAGAAGGAGCGGTGGGGAAGGTGGCCGTCTGACCGATGCGTTCAGACAATTCTTTAGTCCGCAGCCCCAAAGTATGATCGGTTCCAGCAACCATCGCCAGCGTCTGATAAACATGGTGCAGGAATATCTAGGGGCAAGGTCAGACTTGGACACCTTCCCCACCGAAAATCCTCTGGCTTACTGGGTCTTGAGGATGGATCACTGGCCAGAGCTTGCACAGTATGCAATTGAGCTACTGGCCTGTCCTGCATCCAGCGTTCTTTCGGAACGCACATTCAGTGCTGCTGGAGGATTTGTCACGGATCACAGGGTGCGCCTGTCCACCGACTCGGTTGATCGACTGACTTTCATCAAGATGAACCAGTCTTGGATCACCACCAGCTACCACACACCTGATGCTGATATAACAGACTAATTTATTTTAACATGTCACATCCCTTCAAGACTGATGCTGATGCTGAGTGCCTGTGCTGTTATGTTGACTGGCTATCCTCCTCCTCCGAGTCCTCAATGATACGATTGATGATGATAGCTTGGAAGATCATTTTTGTTTATGGGTGCCGCCACCAGTGGCTAAGGCCCAATTTTTCAGCCCCTGTTTTACAGGGGCGTGTAATTACAATTTTTTTAGCAATAATTTGCCATAGGGCTCATTGCTGTGCTCCAAGTACAGTATCTGTGAGGGGTTGGAGTGTTGTGCCACCAGTGCCTAAGGCCCAATTTTTCAGCCCCTGTTTAACAGGGGCGTGTCATTACAATTTTTGAAGCAATACTTTGCAACAGGGCTCATTGCTGTGCTCCAAGTACAGTATCTGTGAGGGGTTGTAGTGTTGTGCCACCAGTGCCTAAGGCCCAATTTTTCAGCCCCTGTTCAACAGGGGCATGTAATTACAATTCTTGATCTAATAATTCACAGCAGGGCCCATTGCTGCACCCACCAAGAGTAACTCTGAGGGCTTACAGTGTTGTGGCAACGCCACCACCACCACCACCACGAAAGGCCCAATTTTTCAGCCCCTGTTCAAAACGGGCATGTAATTACAATTCTTGATCTAATAATTCAGAGCAGGGCCCATTCCTGCACCCACCAAGAGTAACTCTGAGGGCTTACAGTGTTGTGGCAACACCACCACCACCACCACCACCACGAAAGGCCCAATTTTTCAGCCCCTGTTCAACAGGGGCATGCAATTACAATTCTTGATCTAATAATTCACAGCAGGGCCCATTGCTGCACCCACCAAGAGTAACTGTCAGGGCTTACAGTGTTGTGGCACCAGCACCACCATCAAAGGCCCAATTTTTACTACCACTGTTCAACAATTATATGTAATTAAAATTCCTGATATAATAGTTGACAGCAGGGCGTTCCAGCACCAACCAAGAGTAACTGTGAGTGCTTACAGTGTTGTGCTAACACCAACAACTAAGGGGCCTATTTCTGCAGAGTATATACGGCAGGTCCCTACTTTCAAACATCCAACTTACAAACGACTCCTACTTGCAAACGCAAGAAGACAACAGGAAGTGAGAGGAAATCTACCCCTTGGAAGGAAAATTCTCTCCTGTAAGACTTAATATGGGAGAAAGGTGTCTCCTCTGTACTGATGCTTTATCAGCAATCCTTGTTTCAAGAAAAACACCACATTTCAAAAACAGTTGTCATTGGGACGGAAAGTGAGGTGAAATGTTCTGAACAGGGGCACAGACAGCAAAACAAATGTTACAGGGGTGATAACCCTTACCTATGTTTTCCAAAAAGTTTAAAAATAGATTTTTGGGCTGGAGCTACACTTAAACAATGTACCTGTTCAAAATTACAAACAGATTCTACATAAGAACAAACCTACAGTCCCTGTCTTGTATGCACCGCCTGTATACGGCTGTTCAGAGTATATAGGGCCTTTTTTATTTTATGTGCGGGGTTCCCCTTAATATCCATACAAGACCCAAAGGGGCTGGTAATGGGCTGGGGTGGGGGGGGGGGGTCATGGGGTAGCTATGCCATTTTTCTTAAAGATTTTCATCCATATTCCCGGGACCAGACATTACATTAAAGCCGCAAGCAGTTTTAAATGGCTTTTTTTTCCTTTAGAAGTGTCATTTTGTGCAGGGACAGTTCTAAACACGGGAAACACGTGGCACTTCACAGGCATACTTTAGACACCCCCCAGGTACGATATTTAAAGGAATATTTGACTTTTTTTTTTTCACTTTATGCATCATTAAAATGACTGCTCCCGAAAAACGACCGTTTTTAAAACTTCTTTTTGCATTGATACATGTCCCCTGGTGCAGAACCCGGATTCCCAAACCCTTTTTAGGACAATAACATGCATAATAGTCGTTATAATTAGCACTTTAGAATTCGAACGTTCGCATCCATTGTATTTAATAGGGTTCTAATGTTCGTACGAACTTTCGGTCCGTTCGCGGGTTCTGGTGCGAACCGAACCCGGGGGTGTTCGGCTCATCACTAGTCCAGAGGTAGCGACGCTCCTGCTGCTTACAATCGGTTCATTTTGAACCTTCTTCAATTCATTTTGTGTAACAACATTTTTCTTTTCAGTGGCTCCCATTACCTCCAGGTGCAGGGGGTAGCTATGGGGACCAGGTCTGCCCCCAGCTATGCCAACTTGTACCTGGGGGGATGGGAGCAGGACTTAAACCTTAAACCTAACCCCTTTAACCTTGGTTTCACAATGGAGAGCAGAACCTTTCTTGACATAAAAATTTACATTGACTCTGAGGGTTTGGTAGGCACCACGCTTTATCGCAAGCCCTCTGCAGGCAATTCACTTTTGCATGCAACAAGTGCCCACCCTGCCTCATTAGTAGCCAGTGTGCCATACGGACAATATCTCAGACTCCGTAGGAATTGCAGTAACAGCTCCCATTTTGAAACTGAAGCGAAAGCCCTACAAGATCGTCTTTTGATACGAGGTTATAGAAGAAATGCCTCAAGAAAGCCTATTCAAAGGCCAAGAAACAGGAGCTGTCATCGCTTATTCATAATCCACGCAAAGTGAAATCCACTGAAGGTGTTCGCCTGATTACACGTTTTTCAGGACAACACCAACAAATGAGAGATCTTTTACAAAAACACTGGTATTTCCTGATGGGGGATCCTTTGGTGTCAAAACATCTCAAACAACATCCTGAAATTACTTTCAGAAAATGTAAATCCCTGAAGGACTGCGTGGTACATAGTCATTACTCTCCAAATGCAAAGGACTCTACAAAAACAACGAGAGGAACTAGACCATGTCACATATGTGCCTTCTGTCCATATCTCTATGCCTCTTCCAGCATAGCCCTCCCAAATGGCAATCTTTACAAACCTAGTTTTTTGGCCACTTGCCAATCTGTTGGTATTGTGTACATCATGACCTGCGATTGTCAGGCCTACTACATAGGCAAAACCAAACTTCCCTTTTTCAATCGAAACCAAGACCATGTTTCTCTGGTTCAAAAGAGAAAGATGGAGACGCCTATCAGTCGCCACATGGGCCTTTGTCATGATTTTAACGACTCCCTGATGCATTTCTTTGCACTGGAGCACGTTCCCCCCACTCAGCGAGGGGGGGATTATGACAAGGTACTTCCTGCAGAGAGAAGCCAAATGGATTTCCAACCTGGGAGCCCTACAATACCCGGGTCTAAATGATGCCCTTAGTTTCAAGCCCTTTTTGTAATAATAGTTGTAATAATTTTTGTAATAACTTTTCTTTTCAACTATCTTCTAGTTTTTCCATTTTTGGTTTATTTGTTTATTTCTTTGTTTCTTTTCCATTTCTTTATCTTTTCCCCTTTTTGCCAGTTTTTTTGTTGTTTAGTTTCTATGTATCAATGTGTTATGCGCTGTTGACTAATGTCAAATTTAATCTATATTGGTAACTATCTATTCTTGCAATTGCCTATATACAGCAGTATTCATTGCGTCTCTTTCAGCAATGTACTGCATTTGTATTTGTTTCAAAGTAATGTGATCGTTTTTTTTTCTTGCCATTGGGAATCGATGGATATTTATTTACATCAATAACTATTTCTCAATTAGCCGCTCTGGTATTTTTACCATTAGTTTTTTTTTGCATTATTTGGAAATGTGAATGCAATTATTTTATATTTATTTTAATTTTATTTTTATTAACTTCTGGAGCACATGTTCTGATCTGAAAGTTTCCTTGCTTCCCTTGTTTATCCCTGTTTCGTGGGTTCCCATTTAATCCTGTACGGATGCCCCGGGCAGTCTGGCACAAGTTTTGATCAATAGCTTGTTTCCTTTCAGCCCTATGTGGGAGGCCTATACTGTTTCGGCGCCCCCTCAGGATGTCCAGGTCTCTCCATTCTCCTGGCCAAGGCCGCCCGGATTTCCCGGTCCGGACGACCTGCGATTTCCTCTCCCCATTGCGAGTCTTTCAGGACGTGCTATGGGTATAGGGAATTTTCCAATATGGCTGCTGCAGCTTCGGCATGCAGCGCTGCCCCCAGCCCATCCCACTGGGCTGGCTCCCTGCCGACCGTCATACCCCCCCCTTAAATACGTCCGCCACGCGGCGATGACGTCAGACGCCGCCGCGTTTGGGTTGATTTAAAAACCGGTTTATTTAGTCGCTACTGTCTGCCTTGAAGAAAGGTAAGGTGACTCCGCGCAAAAAGGACTTCAAACACAACGCAGTAGTCAGAGCTGCTGCCTCTACTTATTGCTACCTCCTAGATAGGTGGAGCAAAGATATGAAGAAAAATGAGGGGTGTAGTGGTGGCGCCGCTCTTGCATAAAACCAGTCTGCTGGAAGCCAGATATTGGTAATAATGAAAGTAAAAAAGGTCTAAAAATGAGCAACAAAGGGGGTTCTACCTTGTATTTTCTGTTATGGAGGTATGTTCAGAACCTGAGTTGAGTGAGACCACACATAGAATGTAAATCTAATCAAATAAATATAATAAAATAAATAAAATAAATAAATTGGAGTGTCTCTGCCAGGTGTTTGCTTAGCCTTAGCAATGGCCTTCAGAAGGTGATAGTGTTAATGAATGTGTAAGTGAGTGAAGAAATTAGTTGGAATAAATGAATTAGTTGGAATAAATGAGTGGTGTGAATTTTCCAATTCCGGCTCGGCCGGGTGTTTGCTAGCTGAGGGCTAGCTATTGGAAGTGCTGTGAAGCAAATTGATGCTACCAATGTGGTGCTGCAAGAGATGCGGTGTGAACAAATAAAATACAATAAATTACAATAGATTGGGATATTGTCTCGGCCGGGTGTTTGCTAAACCCAGCTGGAATTATGCTCAATCCCAAGTGGTTGAGCAGTTGAAAAAAGTGTTTATGTGATCCGTAATACACTCTGACAATGTACATAAAATATTCAGCATGAAAATTGAAGTTGATAAAATAAAGTAAACTCCAATGGTGAAAATCCAGAAAATGGTGACAAGATAAATTGGTGACTTTGCTGCAGTGCTTGTTCTAGTAGCCTGTGCTGTGAATGTGATTATCCGTGATTGTTTAAGATGTTGCACTCACCAGATCCTTCATACCCTCAGGGGGTATGGTGCAGTCACAGTATATGCCACTGTGTAGCAGTCTCAGGAATCCAGGGTGGCTCCTTTGGTCCCTTATGGTTCTCCGAGAAGGTGAGGGTTATGGAAAGGAAAAAAGGATGCCCATAGTGTGAACCCGTATTAAAATGGTTTATTAATATAATCGGGAAAAAAGGGTACTCACATAGTATTAGACAATAAAAAGCATTTAAAATGGCGCTTGGCCAGTGAAGAGCGATCCAAGATGTAGGAAGTGATGAAGCGACGTGACTCCGCCCTACGCGTTTCGTCAGATTGACGTCATCGGGAGCGTAACGTCGTGCTTCACTTCCTGATGCAATTTATAGCCTCTCCGGTCACATGCTCACATGTGTGAATTAGCATAGCGGCCATTTTGGGTATGATTTTGGGGACCGAAGTCCGGCGGCCATGTTTGATGAGTTTTGCAGACCGAAGCTCAAAGTCTGTGCCGGTCTGTATTAAATTGGTCTCGCGGCCATATTTGGTTCGATTTGCAGACTGGAGACCGCAGGTTGGCTACGGCTGTCGTTTTAGGATGGAACATGAAAACCGTGGGGCTATATGTATATTTTCAGAACTTCAAAATGCACCTTAATTAATCAAAGTTAAAGTCAATATGTCTGCCTTGCCTTTGCAGCTGGTGAAGCGGCGTTTGTCTTCTCCTGTGCTGCGGCCCTGGAATTCTACCTCCAAAACCTGCCAGGTATTTTTTGACCTTTCCACTACTCGGCTTCTAGTCTGTGAATTTGTCCTTTAGCTCCTGTTATCTTCCTCTCTTTGACGTGATGTGCCTCTGCCTGTTTCAGGTGTCTTTTACCCACAAGCTGTGCTGCTGCTCTGCGGCTGCCTGAGCTTTTTGCTATCTGGAGGGATCACATTATCCAGATCAGTGTACTGACTACATTTACTATAGCCTCTCCATGAGATTGATCCAATGTTGATAGCCTCTCAGGTATTTTCATTAATCTTATCTTTACCCATGGATCTATTCCCTAGGGAGTTTATTTAGTTAAGATACACATTATATGTTTTTCTTTCATCTGCAGGATTGTGTGAGGTACCCACCACACGGAGAATTTTACATGGGATTACTTGGCCTTTTCTCTCACCTATACATGGCCTCCAGCTGTACTTTTTGATTTTTATCTTACATTTTAAGATCTATATAACTCAGTTTTTCTATTCACTAACGTTTTTCTGGTAAGACTCTGATCACATTATTTTGTATTTCTTTTATTGCAATCTGTTATTTGCCATTTTTGCAATGATATGTAATTATGCCCCCCCATTTTTTGATTATTTAAATTAAATAATACCCATATGCCTTTCTATTTTCAAATTATGTATATATGCATCTTTTTCTAAATGAAATAGTTTCCTATATATTTATATGTTTTCTACATGAGCACTCATATTCTTTCTCTACTTCTAGTACATTACCAAACTGTCTTATTATCATCTCCTGAAGAAGCTCCATCGGGAGCGAAACATGTTTAGAACAATGGCTGTGTATGTACTTATTTAGGACTGAGTAGCCTCTTTGAATGTGTATTGTCTCATGTCTATTTTAAATTTGTAATTAAAGTTTTCTTTGTAATTTTTTATATCTTTGTAATGACTCTTTAATTGGTCATTCATATTTGACACCGTTCAAAAATCCCGAGGCCTGTGACCTCTTGCCCCTCCCTGTATATTCAAATTATTTGGGATGTGGTGTCTGTATCCATATATGTATCCATATATGCTCATCCATACCTCTATACCACAGATAACAATAGACAAATATGTACAATGATGGGAGATACCGTAATCATAAACAAGCCAGGCCGAGGTCATACACAAAGGGATATCAGCAGATGGGTATGGATGGGAGAACAACAGGACAGGGGGAGGATGGATGGACAGGCTGCAGGGCAGAGAACAAAGGCAAACAGGTAACAGGAGGGGCAGGTCCAGGATGGGCTCGGGATAGGGATCAGAACGGATCAGATGCAGGGTCAGGTCAGATGCAGGGTCAGGATGAGAGAGATACCAAGGCGAGCACGTGAGGGCTCGCCGGGTATTTATAGGACTGCAGTGATTGTCCTCATGTAACAGCTAAGCAAAGGAAGTGCTGCCTGCCCCACACTGCCGGAATACACCCGCTGGTGGACACCGGTACTACAGCCCATGGATCAGACAGTACCACCAGCAGGTGAGATCCTCCACCATAGATACTGACTGCAAGAAGACACCTGCTGGTGGACACTAGTACTGCAATCCATAGGACCAACAGCGCCACCAGCGGGTGAACTCTTTTCTGACAGAAAGAGTGTTGAACACACAAAGAAAGGGAGGCGCAAAAAGGCATGGAAAGCCAAGACACCAGCTGAAATCTATCAGTAATTAGAGAGCAATCCTGCCCCTTGTCAGAGCAAATTAATATCAGCTGGTTCAGTGTCAACTGATTGCCTATAAAAGATGTCTCATTACCAAGGTATCACACAATTAAAAAATTTAAATAAATAGATTAGTATCCAAGGCTGTGATTCTGAGTGAAAAACAAATCAAACACAGAGATACTTAAAAAAAATTGTGGTGTCTGGTGTGAATCCAGATGACTTTTCTTTCAAGTTTTGTCAACTGTACATTAAGGCCCCTTTCACACTGGGGCGGGGGCGGCGGTAAAGTGCCGCTATTTTTAGCGGTGCACTCCCGTCAATTTTGCTGCGTGGCTTTTACCCCCCTCTAGCGGCCGAGAAAGGGTTAAAACCACTGCAAAGCGCCTCTACAGAGGCGCTATGCCGGTGATATAGCCACGGTGCCCCATTGATTTCAATGGGCAGGAGTGGTGGAGGAGCGGTATACACACCGCTCCAAAGATGCTGGTAGCAGTACTTTTTTTACCGTCCTGCTAGCGCACCGCTCCAGTGTGAAAGCCCTCTGGGCTTTCACACTGGAGAAACAGCAGTGGCTGTTTAAGGTCGCTTTGCAGGCGCTACTTTTAGCGTTATAGGGCCTGCAAAGTGACCCAGTGTGAAAGGGGTCTAAATAAACACTGTTTTGTGTCTCCAAACATTTCCTTATATATAAATGTATCTTAACAATCCATGTAGTCACCTGGCTTTAGTTTATGAGATCCTTCCAAACTGTTAGGCCTCGTACACACGGCCGAGATTCTCGTCGAAAAAAACATGTCGTTTTTTTCGACGAGATTCTTGGACAAGAAAATTGTCCTGGCCGAGTGTACACACGCTCGATTCAAAGAACCCGCGGTTCTTTGAATGGAGCGTACGCGGTGACGTCATCGACTACGACGAGCATGCGCTCGTCACATTCGATGCCGTCGCCGCCATCTTGGTATACCCTACGTATGCCTAGGAAGCTACCGCGCATGCGTCGAATTCATTTCGAGCATGCGCGGGCTTCCCGGCGGACAGGTAAGTGTACACACACTCACTTTTCTCGTCGAGAAACAGGCTGACGAGAATCTCGACGAGAAAATAGAGAGCAGGTTCTCTATTTTCTCGTCGAGGTTACTTGTCGGTTTTCTCGACGAGAAACCCGTTAGCCGCGTACACACGACCGATTTACTCGTCAAGACATCTCTGCCAGCAAGTTTCTTGCTGGTTCTTGCCGAGAAAATCGGTCGTGTGTACGAGGCCTGAGGATCTGGAATTGTAGAGAAATAAGTTTGTCATTAAATAAGTTTCTCAAAAAACTTTTGGAGATCAGCAACATTCTCTGTAAACTTGGAGTGTAGGCCATCAGCTGCTGAGAAAAATATAGGCAGGTGTGTGACAAACAGAATCTCACAGGGAAAGTAACCAATGTTTCCCTTATGGGCTATTCTAACATAATATAAAATATTTGGAAGAAATTTAGGCTTTAGTTTTCTAGATTCAGACATCACCTTAGCTGCTCTTTTTTCCTTCTATTAAGTCTTTCTACTTTCCCACTACAATGTGGATAGGTGGAGGGTGCAAAAAGACCTTGAAACTTGTAAAATCTCCTCCATAAAATTAGTTACTTGATTACTCTCTCTGTAGTTTTTGGGACTCTATACATAAATATTACTTCTGCTAACACTCCTTTACTGTGGCATTTGTAGTAGCATTTGCCACTGGCCAAACTTCTGGCCATCCAGAAAACATGTCCACACAGACAAGTGCATACTCTGGTTGGAAATCCTGGTTTGGGCTTCTGGGTATATAAATTTATAATCTCTGAAAGGGATGTTCAGCTTTTGGTAACAACTTTGGTAACAGGTAAATAAAGAAGCAGCAACAACTATGGTGAACCCTGGAACTATCCCATGTTCAATTAATAAGGCAGCTATAACTGCTCTTGACTGATGGCACAGTCCATGTGCCAAGCTGGCCACCATGGGGAAAAGAGTGGCTGGCAGACATAAAAGATCACCATTTTTCCAGAGCCCTGTTTCATAAAAGTTGCCTCCACTGTGGACCACATGTTCTTCTTGTTCTGGGGTAGTCAAAGTTTAATTAAATATCCCAGCTCTACTGGGCCAAGACTATTCATGGAATCTGTGAGTTGCACAGACTCAGCAAGGGTCCGGGGCTATATTACAGCATTCTTATGCAGCGTACACATGATCGTTTTTCATGCCGTTAAAAATGCAATTTTTTTAAAAGGGCCATTAAAACCGATCGTGTGTATGCTCCAGAGCATTTTTAACGGCGCGAAAAACGGGCATTAAAAATTTCGAACATGCTCTATTTTTTCACGTCGTTTTTCATGTCGTTTTTTTTAACAACGTGAAAAACGATAGTGTGTATGCTTTTACGAGGGGAAAAAAAACGCGCATGCTCAGAATCAAGTATGAGACGGGAGCGCTCGTTCTGGTAAAAATAGCGTTCGTAATGGAGATAGCACATTCGTCACGCTGTAACGGACTGAAAAGCACGAGGCTGAAAAGTGCGAATCGCCGCTCAACAAAGTTTACTAACATGAAGGGTGGCGCCATTCGAATGGAACTTCCCCTTTATAGTGCCGTCGTATGTGTTGTACGTCACTGCGCTTTGCTTGAGCGTTTTTTTTAATGATCGTGTGGATGCAAGACAGGCTTGAGAGGAAACATGAAAAAAACGACGAGAAAAACGTTGGTTAAAAAAATGGCATGAAAAATGATCGTGTGTACGCCGCATTAGTCCCTGGTCTACTTTATCATTTTTCTTGGCCTCTGGTCTGTTCCATGTGTGCGCTTTACCTTTTATTATGTTTTTTTATGGCTACCTGAGCAAAAATCTGGAGACCTAAAGACAGCCTAGCAATTAGCTTAGCAATAGAGCTGCATGATTCTGGCCAAAATGGGAATCACAATTTTTTTGCTTAGAATAAAGATCACGATTCTCTCACGATTCTCGCGGTGTAAAATCTTTCACATTATACAAAAAAAATTTGGGCTAACTTTACTGGTTAGTTTTTCTTTTAATTCATTAAATAATTTTTCCCAAAAAATTGTATTTGAAAGACCGCTGCGCAAATACAGTGGGACATAAAATATTGCAAAAACCACCATTTTATTCTCTGGGGGCTCTACTAAAAAAAATATATATATATAATGTTTGGGGGTTTTAAGTAATTTTCTAGCAAAAAAAATGATTTTAAAGCGGTGTCCCGCCGAAAAAAAAAATTCAAAGTCAGCAGCTACAAATACTGCAGCTGCTGACTTTTAATATATGGACACTTACCTGTCCAGGGCGCCCGCAATGTCGGCAGCCTAAGCCGATCTGTCCGTCGGCTCTCGGATGCTGCCGCCACCATCTTCGGTAAGGGAATCAGGAAGTGAAGCCTTGCTGGTTCCCTACTGCGCATGCGCGAGTCGCGCTGGGCGTCCTCACTGGTCCCTGCTGTCTTCTGGGACCTGTGTGTCTCCCAGAAGACAGTGGGGGTGACAGAGTAGGCGCCGAATGTGGCGTAGGTCACCACGACCACCGCAGTGATCTATGCCAGGAAGTGGGGGCAAATACCTGTATTACACAGATATCTGCTCCCCCTCCCCCCTGAAAGGTGCCAACTGTGACAGCAGAGGGGGGGAGGATTCCAAAAAGTGGAAGTTCCATTTTTGGGTGGAACTCCACTTTAACTTGAAAACAACAAATGTCAAGGTTTAGTGTTTAAGTGGTTAAACTTTCCTAATTTACATACAGAAGTCTATTCCTTTGATGTAAAAGACAAATTGTTACAATGTTTAGACTTAACGTTCCACTGATAAAGAATATTGTAAAACTTGGCAGACTGCCCGGACTTTTGACGGCTGAGAGCAGACAAAAGATCGGAAAATACTTTGTCAAGATCGCAACGGGGAAAAAATCGCGATAACGATTCTTGACAATTCTCTACTTGGCATGCTTGATTGGTTTACCTGCTGAAGTAAAAAAAAAACTTCCAGCCCTTCAAATGGAACCAAAATCATGCACCGCCTCAAAAGCATCTCTACTATCTGTATAAAGGTATACTACCTTGATTGCACACTGGCTTTTGCATGGAGGCATGGATCGGTTCTTCTTGAGCTGAGGCAGAAGGGTCCAATGACTCTGAATACAGATGGTCCTCCTGAGTGACAACTACATGTTCAGTATGGGTCTTGTCATCCTCTGATTCATCTACAAACACAAATCAAATATCTGGGTCTTCAAGGGGTGTGTTCTGCACTGGGCTCACAGCAGCTACTGATCAGTGGTCACAAATTAATTATAACTACTGTAGTAGGGAACAGACACAAAAAGATACACTCAGCATCTTTTCAAATCACTGTTCTATTTATTTGGTGCATATGAGGATTTTTATACACATGCTTAAAGTGTTTTTTTTAAACTTACATAGAATATTTGTACCTATAGGTAATAAGGCTTACTTATAGGTACTGTAAATGTCTCCTAAACGTGCACCGTTTAGGAGATATTTACTGTATATGCAGCCGTTGACATCATTAGCGCATGCGCTCTGAAGGAACGACCACCAAAACCCTGTGCCATGACCAGTGGCTTCTGCGTGAATGCACGGGATTGATGTCACCAGGCTCCGGCCAGTCACACAGCCGAAGACAGGAAGGAAGACAGGTGAAGTTGGATGCAGCCTCCAGTGGTGACAATGCATCAGTGGAGGTCTTCGTTTGCAGGTAAGTTTCACATAATGTGCTAGTATGAGATGCATTCTATGGTTTACATCCTCTTTAAAGGGGTTGCTCCACCGGAAAAAAAAAAATTCAAGCCAGCAGCTACAGCTACAGCAGCTGCTGGCTTTTAATATTTGGACACTTACCTGTCCTGGAGTCCAGCGACGTCCGCAGCAGAGGACGAGCGACCGCTCGTCGCTCTGCTGCTCCCTCCGCCATCCTCGCTGAGGGAACCAGGAAGTGAAGCCCTGCGGCTTCATGCCCGGTTCCCTACGGCGCATGCGCGAGTCGCGCTGCGCCGTTCTGATTGGTGCTCCTGTGTTCTGGGAGCCGAGTGTCTCCCAGAACACCAAGGGAAGTCTGCGGGAAGTGACGTAACTCCCGCAGATTCCCGGAGACAGGACTCCCGGATGTGGGTGAAAATACCTGTCTTAGACAGGTATCTTCACCCCCCTCCCCCCTGAAAGGTGTCAATTGTGACACCGGAGGGGGGGAGGGTTCCAAATAGCAAAAGTTGCTATTTAGGGTGGAGCTCCACTTTAAATAGGTATTACATTAATATTACAATTATACTTGTAAGGTAACAAGGGTGTTACAGGCACATTTCTCATCAGGACTCGAAAGAATGCAAATACATAACCAAAACATTATTAGTGCCGTGTGTACAATTAGTGCAGTGTGCAATATTAGCAAAGCATTACAAAATGGAATTCAGTTATATACAGAATATACAATTTATTTCATAATGCAATGTACATTTCCACCTTCACCTTTTTATCCTTCACAATATGGGGAGTGGGTACATATGGTAAATGACCTACAACAAAAATTCTCTTTGGAGAGCCTATCAGACAACCAAATGTATTTCTTTGTAGGTTTAAAATCACTTTTCAATGTTACTACTTGAACATTTTACATTTTCGAAAACCTACCACTGGGTATTTCCCTGCTTTTTATTTTAGTTCCTCATCCTGTTGGATTATATGCCAACAAGTTTAATAATCTTTTTACATACCAGTAGTATAATAGTACCAATAGCAGTTCCTGTTTTCCTCCATGCCAGGGCCATGCAAAAATATTTACCTCATTACACCCAATCCGATGGTGCCACCATTGATTTCCCAAATTCAACCAACCTAGCCTTCAATTTCACCTCCTGTTGCTACAGAAAATAATTTTCGTGGCTGGGAATCTGCTTTTCTTTCCGGGAATTTTCTTTTCTTGCACTCATGCACATTTTTTTTTAATTACATTTCTCGCATGATTCTCCCATTATTAATTTGAAAATCGTTAGTTTTTCAAAAAAATTCCAACATGCCCATGCCCAAGAGGCCATCCACCTGAATAGTGTGCGGCATAGACAATACATAGGTTCATGCAACGCATGAACCTATGTATTGTTCTGAGTGATGGGCACAGGAGAGAGGGGACAGTGCTCCAGCGCCCACTCTGGACGCACCGCCACTGCAATGCTATCCTGTGGCCAAACACATCTCCCCCCCCCAAAATAATTTAGTAATGGCCCATCAGAGGGGGTGATGAATATGATAAATGAGCCTTCCATTATACTTTTTTTACACACCTTAATAAACGTATAATTAGATTGATGTTGGTCTCTAATTTTTTGGTCTTGAATTTGCTTGTAATGTATGCCTTTGTTTTTCTAATATTATTTCATCTTGTTTCACTCCACAGCTTCCTTCAACGCCACAGGAATGGCAGACTGGGGCATCGGAGTTTGCCACGCGGTGGGACTTCCCCAACTGCGGTGGTGCCATAGACGGGAAGCACGTCCGCATCGTGCCGCCACCCCGTTCTGGATCCTACTACTACAACTACAAGGGGTTTCATAGCATTGTGCTGATGGCGGTGGTGTCAGCACGGTATGAATTCCTCTATGTTGATGTAGGGAAGAATGGCCGGATGTCCGATGGGGGATCCTTCATCCAGACGGAGTTTGCCCTCCGTCTCCAGAGTGACGACCTTGCATTGCCACCGGATGCAGGGAATATTGAAGGACTCCCCTTTGTTTTCTTGGCTGATGAAGCCTTCGGACTCGGACGGCATCTTATGAGGCCATTTCCACAGAGGACCCTGACCCCAGAGAAGAGTGTGTTCAATTACCGGCTGGCCAGGGCCCGAAGAGTCGTTGAAAATGCCTTCGGCATAATGGCCAGCCGGTTCCGCCTTTTTTATGACTTCCATCCACTTGGCGGACTACAAAATAAACTATGTAGTGTTATGCTGCTGTGTGCTACACAATTTTCTTTGCCGCAAAGCGAATTCATATATGGCCTCAGTTTTGCCAGAGGCTGGACTTTCCCCTGCAAATCCCCTTCCGGGCCTGGAATCTGCCCGTCTTGGCTTGCCCCCCCAAAATGCCCGTGTGGTTCGGGACAAATACATGGAGTATTTCACGGGTAGGGGGGCAATTCCTATGCCAGCCTATGTCTAAGTATCCCAATAAAAATCTTGTTTAAACCTTTAATTATTTGTTCTTTCCTGTCTCCTAGTTTGTCTTTGTGCATTTGTAGTGGCAAGTGTATTTTACTTTAGTAAATAACAACCAATTTCACTATGTTACCTTACAAAAGAACCAAATAAGCTTAGAGTGTATTATAAAAAGAAGCTACACGTTGTTTGTGGTCAAATATTTTACTCTCTGCACATTTTTTTTTGTTTTACTTTGGGGTTGGCCTGACCACAACCCGTCAAATTTTGGCTTATGAAAATACAAAAATACCACTTGCATTTCTAAAATGACAACATTGGATACCTCTGAGCAATCTGAGACATTCAGTTACACAAACTATGTCTCTATGTGCCCGTCCTAATATGGGGTCCTGCCACCCCTTGCCCAGCCAAAAATTCAATATGCACACATTTTTACTTTTTTGCAAATAGGAAGTTTACAATCCTGATCCCTATTGTCAACATGTGCTATCTGCCATCAGGGGTGATCAATGGATGTGTTTTGGGGGTGCATCCCCTTCCTCAGTTCACCGACTTTTGATACGAGGAAGGGGTTGCACCCACAAAAGACGTACATGGATATCCCCTGATGGCAGATAGCACATGTTCACACACTGTGTGCATATTCAATTTTTGGCTGCTTTGTTACTCAAAAAATTAGTACAAATATAAAAACAAACATGTAAAAACAAATGTGTTTGGATGGCTTATTGAATTCTCCCCAAAACATCGAGAATGTCTTTAAATGTTTGTTCCATCACATGGATTCTTTGTTTAATTAGGTCCAGTTCCGTGCTACATTCCATCACTTGCTGGATGAGGCGGAGGGCACTGTCAGCAGAGAACGGTGTGCTATCCTTCACAACATTTCCATCCCCTAAAAACCATAAAAAAAAATTAATAAAACTCTGCAGGCCTACCTCGCTTACCTTAAGCTGTGGTGTCAGATACTGACCTGTTGTGGTGACCAGATCCACAACGTCATCCACCTCTCCTTCCTGCACTTCTCCTTCCTCCACCTCAACTTCCTGCACATCTTTCGGTTGTGGATCTTTGGGAGTTTGGGGTTGCTTGGAAGTTGTGGGGTGCATGTGCTCCCTGGAGTGTCCTCCTCCCAGTCTTCTCTCCCCTATGAGAATAAAACCAAAGGTCTATTTATCACACTGTAAAAATCTCATTTTTAAACTTAAAACAGGCTAAATTGTTTGGAAGTGGGGTACAAGTGTCTGTTTGTGCGGAATTTAAAGAAAAATGCATTCTTTATGACCCCAAATATGTTTATTATTCACATTTGGATGTAATTTTTTGGACATGGAGGCACCACAAATAAACTCTGATGCACCTGTGTGGGACACCCAAAAAAGGCGGGTCTGGTGGCCCACACTATAGTGCTCCAAAGTACAGATGTGGAAGCAGCTGCTGAGTGTCCTCTCCTTTACACTGATTAAAGTTTGCATTTCATTCTCCTTACAAACACATCATCTAGACTTAAAAATTATCCACAATACTTGATCAAAAATGGCAGATGTCTAATTACTTTTGGGGGTCTTAAATAAGCCAAAACCACGGATAGTGGCCGAACGAAGTGTCGGTAACGTAACGAACGATTACTGTGCCCAACCTAGTTCAAAATAATACATTTTGGAAGGGAGTCCAATATGCTTTAAAAAAAAAAAAAGTCAGTTTCTAAAAAGATTAATAGCAGAAAGGTCGTCATTTTACTTACTTTTAGCGAGCATCCTCTTTATGCTCCTCAACTGGTCTGGCTCCCTCAGTTTGAGGTCTGACCACCTCTTTCTGAGCTGCTCATTTGAGCGTTTCACCCCGAACTTCGCCCTCAGACTCTTCACAACTTTAGTGAGGATTTTGGCCTTCCTTCTATTTGGTTTGCTATACGGCCCATGCTTGGCATCATAATCAGCCTTGACCAAGATGTCCACCATCTCCGCCATCTCCGCCAAAGACATATTCGATGCCTTGAATCTCCTCCTTAATCGTGACGTGTCCTCGGTCTCCGGGCTTGTCTCCTCGCTAGTTGCGGAATTATCAGACACCTGCTGTAACTCCGCCATATCTGTCTGCGCGCCGAAAGAGAAGGGGCGGGGAAAAGATGTTAGTTAGAACGTCATGGGCGGGCGACGTGTGCGGAGCGACGTGTTCGAATTTGGACGCATGCGTGGTGTGTATATAGCAAACACACATGTGACTATAGTACGTTCGGTGTGCGGAGAGAGGAGTTCAAGTGACGGACGTGCGAACAAAGGTATGTGATTTTGTGAGACTTGTTAAAATTGTTGGCCTATACTGTCTTGAGATTGTTGGAGGATATATATGGTGACTAGGATGTGAAGGAGGTTAGACTGTTTGCCTCACATTATTTAAATATAATTTATTTTACTTGCAGATACAATATGAATGTATTTATTAGCGACAAAGAGTTCCTGGCGGAATTTATTGACCGGGTAAGGGAGCTGCCGGCTCTGTGGGAGACGAAAAACCCCATCCATAAAAAAAAAGGGGTGAGAAAAGCAGCGCTGGAGAAGCTGCTCCCATTTGTGCATACCAAGGTGCCCACAGCCACAGCAAAACAAGTGGACACTAAAATTGGGAGCTTGAGAGGTACCTACAGGACTGAACGCTCTAAGGTGCTGGCTTCTCAGAGGTCAGGAGCAGCAGCAGATGATGTTTATGTCCCGGTTTTGTGGTACTACAGCAGGATGTCCTTCCTGGATGACCACATTGAGCCAAGGCCATCACTCTCCACTCTTCCCCCCAGACTTCCCTGCAGCCAACCTGAGCCTTCTCTGGAGCAAGAGGAGGCAGCCATCCTGGATGATCCTGATTTGGCCATCTGGAGCCAGGTATAGTATTAACTGAAAATGTAGTGGGATAAAATTAATGTTTCCCAAATATGTCAGGATGAGAAACATACATTATTTTGTATTCAACAAGTGAAATCATGATCTGTAGACATTATTCTGCACTTAATTGTGTGGTAAATAGTCAAGCTGATGTAGTGGTAAATTTAAAGCAAGGATTTATGCATTTACATTCTAATTGCTTCCATCAGGATTACAAAGTTTGATGCAAAGATTAAACCAACATATTAAACTATGTTTCTTTTTCATACACAGGATGAAATCAGCCAGGAGGAGGGTCTGGAAACTGTCAGGCAGGAGGAGGAAGGGCCCAGTGGCAGCCAGGAGGTGGCAGGGCCCAGTGGCAGCCAGGAGGTGGCAGGGCCCAGTGGCAGCCAGGAGGTGGCAGGGCCCAGTGGCAGCCAGGAGGTGGCAGGGCCCAGTGGCAGACAGGAGGTGGCAGGGCAAAGGAGAAGCACCAGATCCCAGGTGCCTCCCATCAGGCTTCACAAAAGAGGCAGGAGGGACAGGACCACCAGTGAGGCAGCAATGGCCCTTATTAAAGAGGCCCATGCCACCCTCAAGGAGCCCACATCCCCTGAAGAGGCCATTGCCGGCCTAGTGGAGGCTAAGTTCAAGGTGATGAGCATGGAGCAACGCCTCCTATGCGAACCCCTGCTCATCACCTTGCTCAACAAGGGGGTGATGGAGCAAATTACCCCCAATACCGCCATATGTGAGGTGGCCCAACTGACCCAACCTCAACCTCCACCTCCACCTTCCTCTTCTGCCCCACCCCCTTCTGCTACCCCTCCACCTTCTGCCCCACCCCCTTCTGCTACACCTCCACCTTCTTCTTCTGCCCCACCCCCTTCTGCTACACCTCCACCTTCTGCCCCACCCCCTTCTGCTACACCTCCACCTTCTGCCCCACCCCCTTCTGCTACACCTCCACCTTCTTCTTCTGCCCCACCCCCTTCTGCTACACCTCCACCTCCTCCTCCTGACAGGAGTACCCCTCCAGTGGGCCAGCCTCCAGCTAAACGAAGAAGGAAGGCTTCAGTAAAGGCTGCAGGGAAGGTTGCCAGGAAGAAGAGGAAGTGATGGCCTTGCTTCATTGTGGTCGCACTGGTCGGACAGAAGGCAGCCTGTTGTAGTACCACACACTTGGGACATATATCTCACCTGCTGCTGTTCCTGACCTCTGGGAGGCCAGCATCAGATTGTGTTCTGAAATGTGGGCCTTCTCAAGCTCCCAATTTTAGTGTCCACACAGGGTTGCTGTGTGCTCTGGGGTCCCTGGGATGCACAAATGGCAGCAGCTTCTCCAGCGCTGCCTTCTCTTTATTTAATTTATAAACATGAATAAATGTGTTTTTTGTTTAAGTTCATACTTGACTATGTGTATTTTTAAATAAAAAAAAACAAGCTTTGGAGTAAGCAGATACATTTGACTGACAATAAAAGGCACAGATATCCCCCCCCCCCCCAAAAGAATAACTAAATCTGATTAGCTCAAAAACATGGTGTGAAATTTTAAAAATATAGATTAGAAAATTAAATGGGAGATCGCTATCAAAACATTGAGAAATTATAATTAACATCATTTTGAAAAATCTAACCATTTAAATTATTCCTAAAAACTTGCACGATATAATACACATAAATCTTATAAAGAGCAGCATGAAAAAGGTTAAAAATAAGGCATAACTCTGTGTGAATATCAGCAGCAAAAGAAGGTCTCTCGTTTTGATTAATGTAACATTCTAACGAAGAATTCAATGCAGAACATTTAAACGATGAAATATTTATGAGCGTGACGAATGTGCTCTCTCCATTATGAAGGCTTGTTTTACCAGAAGATGCGCTCCCGTCTCATAGTTGCTTGTGAGCATGCGCGCTTTTGGAAGAGTCGTAAAAGCATACACACGAACCATTTTCTCGTCACAAAACAGGCCGACGAGAAACACGACGAGGAAATCTGGACTCCTGACGAGAAAATAGAGAGCAGGTTCTCTATTTTCTCGTCGAGATTCTCGTCAAGTTTCTCGTCGTAAAACCATACACACGAACGTTTTTCTAGACAAAAAAACTCTCGCGGCACTTTTCTTGACTGTTTACGACGAGAAAATCGGTCGTGTGTACGAGGCCTGAGGGTATGCAGGCAGGTGTGCAGAGCATTTGTACTGTCATGGTAAAGGGATTGTTCATACATGATCCCATAAGTTATGGGGCCAGTGCAGCATGGAGACCATATATATATATATATTAGGGCTGTGGAAATTAACTATTAATTCCTCGATTAATCGATAAAAAATTGTGATCGATCAAAATTCTTTTGATCGGTACTCACCTCTCCGCCGGCTTCCGGGTCTTTAGGGAGTTCCGTCGGAGATCCGGTGATGCCACAGACATCGGCGGGGCTTGCCGTGTCCATCTGAAGGGCTCCTTTGCTGTGCCTTCATATCTGCATGCCGGCGGGACCTTACTATCTGCCACACGCAAGGGCTGTTACACTTCTCTCTATCATTTCCCTCTATCAACCTGGGATTCTACAGCCATCCACTGGGAGTTGTGATAGTTCCCTTCACGGGACATCTACATGCCAACGGACTGATGTTAACCCCTCCTCATCTGGATTCAGCAGTGGTATTGTTGTACACATTTTTATACCAGTATCATACTTAGCTACATGTTTTTATGACTGCTTTTGCTACCGTTTGGTATAACTCGCACCATTTTTACAGTTTATGTAGCTCTGTGACCCAATCACGGGACACCGGCGGCGATCAGGTCCATGGGTCCCGCGGGCGCAGTCATGGAGCTCAGGACCAGGGTGCGAGCGCACCGCCGTCGGCGCGACCTACGGCTGGGCATCTTAAAGAGGACATACCTGTACGTGCTTGTGCCCAGCCGTGCCATTCTGCAGAACCTCAGAAACTCAACGGCACGATGCCACACATATGGTGGGAATGCCCCAGAATACGCCCTTTCTGGAGAAATTATTTCAATTTAATGGATAAGCTAGTGGGAAAATAAAATACTTTGAAATAAAAATGTAGCGGGGTGCTAAATTTAAGGGAAGTGTTTGAGTGGTAAATAGGCTCAAACACCCTAATTCTGTAGGATTCATGGACCATTTTGTCCTCGGGGGACAGTATTGGTGTGCAGTTCCCTGCGGCCTACAGGTGGCGCTGCCATGGTAGGCTAGGGTTGAACTGCCGATACAGTGCTGTGCCTTTTGTGTCCCCTCCTGGCAGTAGTACAGCGGGGTGGGGAACCTGCTGTGCATGCCGGGAGAGCATATAAAAGGGGCAGACCTTTGGCCTGGGGGCTGATGTCCAGTGGGGTCCACGTCCAGGTGCCTTCGGCCTGGGTGCATGTGTTCCTGTTCCATCTCGGATACCTTTAGCCCGGGGTGAGATACTATCCTGGAGTTCCTGCTGCCCTGGGTATGGGGGCCTAGGTGCAGGAGTAAAGCCTGGAGTCCAGAGCCTTCGTCTGGAGTCCGCTAAGGGTCGAGGAGTCTTAGGGTGCCGCCTCGTGTAGGGGACCATGTTCACAGTGAAGGAAGGGTCTGTTGACTCCCTGGAGAGATGTCTTCCCCTTGATATGGGCTAGGTTCATAGAAGCAGAAGCTCAAGGTCATCTTGACTGTATCAGAGGCCTTATTCACCCGGCCCGTGGCAGGGGCCTTATACACCCTGGTCTGTGGCAGAGACCAAAGTTCTCCAGGTCCGTGGCAGGGGCCTTGTACACCCGGTCTGTGGCAGAGACCAACCTCAAGGTCTGTGGCAGAGACCGTGCACCTAAAACTGTTTGAGAAACCTAAGCAGTGAAGTGAATGTGCTACGTTTGTGCCTGGACCTCCTCCACACCTTAAGCTGTCCTGTTTCTTTGCTCTAACCTTTTCTATCCGAGTAGAGTTTATTTTGCCATAAGAGAATAAGAGTTGTAATTTCAGCTGGTGTGGACATTGACTTTACTGGGAATTAAAGGACTTGCCTCTACCTACAGTAGAGGTGAGAATCATCCTCTGGAGGAGTTTTGACTCCGGCTGTGGACACGGCCCGTCAAGTACACCGCTCAACCTCTTTATATAAGAGGGTACGGGCTGGTAGTGCGGTGTGCCTTTCTCCCTCCTGAGAGGAGCCAACAACATAAAGGCAGGTAAGGGGGAAAGGATCTGTGCGCTACAAAAAAATAAAATAAAAATTATAAACTTGACCTAGGAGGACGAGGTCCATATGGAGTAGGAGGTTGAGGTGGCGGTGGATGTGGCTGTGTAGGTGGAAGCGGCGGTGGAGGAGGACGAGGTAGCCAACACTGGTTCAAAAATACAACAATGGCTGGGTAAGGCCAGTGATGTGTCGAATTCTGTCCCCCATCGAATAGTGTCCACCCTGTACTGCGCTTGCTCAGTATGTAGGACAAGAGGAGAAGAAGATGAACGGCGCCTGCGTGGTGAGTTCAGGTGAAGGCCACACCATCCGTGGTTCAAGCCGAGCCAAGTGAGGCCGTGCCCGAAGCGTGGCGATCGAAGCGAGCCCGTGAGGGGCCCTGTTACTATGTGCTACCGTATGTCCACTTGGATGTTGGGGCTTGAACCTGCACTCACGGCGCAGGCGCCGTTCATCTTCAGAGATTTTGTGAATCTCCTTGTCCTCTGTACTGCGCAAGCGCTGCGCCTTCGCAGTACGGGCCGGACACAATCCGATGGCCGGACAGTTTTTGTCACAACACCGGTATACATGTCTATTCTGCAGAAGGTACGGACAAGTCCTGTGGGATCCATGCCTGGTTCATTTTAATGAACGTGAGCTTGTCCACATTGGCTCTGGACAGGCGGCTGCGCTTGTCTGTGATAATGCCCCCTGCCGTGCTAAATACACGTTCAGATAATACACTGGCTGCAGGGCAGGCCAGCACCTCCAAGGCATGAAGGGAAAGCTCAGGCCATGTGCCCAATTTGGAGACCCAGAAGTTAAAGGGGGCAGACCCGTCATCCAGTACGTGTAGGCCTGTGGACACATACTGCTCAACCATGTTGGTGAAATGCTGCCTCCTGCTAAGACGTTCCATCTCAGCTGGTGGTGCTGGTTGTTGTGGCGTGCTGACAAAGCTTTTCCACATTTCAGCCATGCTAACCCTGCCTTCTGAGGTGCTGCCGGTGCCCCGGCTGCGTTGGCAACCTCTTCCTCCTCCTCTGCCTTTGCCTTGTGCTTCCACCGTACGCCCGCTGTCAGGTGGGAATGCCACCAGCAGCGCGTCTACCAGCGTGCGCTTGTACTCGCGCATCTTACGATCCCGCTCCAGTGAGGGAATTAAGGACGGTACATTGTCCTTGTAATGGAGATCCAGCAGGGTGGCCACCCAGTAATCAGCACCAGTTAAAATGTGGGCAACTCGGCGGTCATTGCGGAAACACTGCAGCATGTAATCGCTCATGTGTGCCAGGCTGCCCAGAGACAAAGAAAAGCTGTCCTCTGTGGGAGGTGTATCGTCTGTGTCCTCTGTATCCCCCCAGCCACGCACCAGTGATGGCCACGAGCTGGTCTGGGTGCCACCCTGCTGTGAAAATGGCTCCTCCTCCTCCTCCATCTCCTTCTCCACCTCGTCATCCTCCAGAACTGTGCCCTTTCTGCCGGACAATTGTGTACCTGGCGTTTGTTGGTGCAGGAACCCACCCTCGTAGCCACTTGTGAAAGACTGCCCTGAAAGCCTTTGAAATGATCCCGCTTCCTCCTCCTCCTCCTCATCCTCCTGTGCCACATCCTCTTCCATCATCGCCCGAAGCATTTTTTCAAGGAGGCATAGAACTGGGATAGTAACGCTGAGAACGGCATCATTGGCACTGGACATGTTGGTGGAGTACTCGAAACAGCGCAACAAGGCACACAGGTCTCGCATGGAGGCCCAGTTATTGGTGGTGAAGTGGTGCTGTTCCGCAGAGTGACTCGCGCGTGATTGCTGCAGCTGAAACTCCACTATCGCCTGCTGCTGCTCGCACAGTCTGGCCAGCATGTGCAAGGTGGAGTTCCACCTTGTGGGCACGTCACATATGAGGCGGTGATTGGGAAGGCCGAAGTTACGCTGCAGCGCTGACAGGCGAGCAGCAGCAGGCTGAGAAGGCCGAAAGTGCGCACACACAGCCCGCACTTTCTGCAGCAGCTCTGGCATATTGGGGTAATTTTTAAGGACCCTCTGGACCACCAAGTTCAGCACATGCGCCAGGCAAGGGATGTGCATCAAACCGGCTAGGCCCAGAGCTGCTACGAGATTTCGCCCATTATCGCACACCACCAGGCCGGGCTTGAGGCTCACTGACAGCAACCACTCATTGGTCTGTTGTTCCATGTCCCTCCACAACTCCTGCGCGGTGTGGGGTTTTTCCCCCAAACAGGAAAGTTTTAAAACTGCCTGCTGTCATTTACCCCTGGCTGTGCTGAAGTTGGTGGTGAAGGTGTTACGCTGACCGGATGAGGAGGCAGTAGAGGATGAGGAAGCGGAGCAGGAGGAGTTAGCAACAGGAGGCAAACTGAAGCGCCCTGCAATCCTCGGTGGTGGAAGGACATGCGCCAAACTGCTATCTGCCTCAGGCCCAGCCGCCACTGCATTTACCCAGTGTGCTGTTAGGGAGATATAACGTCCCTGACCGTGCTTACTGGTCCACGCATCCGTAGTTAGGTGGACCTTGCCACAGATGGTGTTGCGCAGTGCACACCTGATTTTGTCCCCCACTTGGTAGTGCAGGGAAGGGATGGCTCGCCTGGAAAAGTAGTGGCGGCTGGGCACGACGTACTGTGGGACAGCCAATGCCATCAGGCTTTTAAAACTCTGCGTCTCCACCAGACGGAATGACAGCATTTCAAAGGCCAGGAGTTTTGAAATGCTGGCATTCAGGGCCAGGGATCGCGGGTGGCTAGGGGGGTACTTCCTCTTCGGCTCCAATGTTTGGGAGATAGAGAGCTGAACGCTTCCATGGGACATTGTGGAGATGGTTGGTGACCCAGGTAGTAGTGTTGCTGGCAGATCCTCTGTTTGCGGGGTGGCAGGTGCCACTGTCACTACAGAGGTGGATGAAGAGGCCGAGACTGCAGCAGAAGAGGAAGCAGGAGGAGCCAGAGACCTTTCTTGGTTTTTGAGGTGTCTACTCCACTGCAGCTCGTGCTTTGCACTTAGATGCCTGGTCATGCAGGTTGTGCTCAGGTTGAGAACGTTTATGCCTCGCTTCAGGCTCTGATTGCACAGCGTGCAAACCACTCGTGTCTTGTCATCAGCACATTGTGTGAAGAACTGCCACGCTAGGGAACTCCTTGGACCTGGCTTTGGTGTGTTCGGTCCCTTGCTGCGTTGGGCAGTAGCAGACATACTGTCTAGGGGACGGACGCTCCGCTTTTGCACCCTGCTCCCTCTTCTGCTGTGCTGGTGGCTCTGTGAGACCACCGCCTCTTCCTCCAAACTACACTGGTCACCTGCATAACGTTGATTCCATGTGGGGTCGAGGACCTCATCGTCCTCCACATCATCTTCCACCCAGTCTTCACCCCTGCCCTCCTTGTCTGTCTGCACAATTGCGAAAGCAGCAGCAGTTGGCACCTGTGTTTCGTCATCATCCGATACGTGCTGCGATGGTCCTCCCATGTACTCATCATGAAACATAAGTGGTTGGGCATCGGTGCACTCAATCTCTTTCACTTCTGGGGCAGGGCTAGGTGGATGGCCCTGGGAAACCCTGCTAACAGAGTCATCGAAAAGCAGAAGAGACTGCTGCATGATTTGGGGCTCAGACTGCTTGGCTGATTTGCAAGGGGGTGAGGTGAAAGACTGATGGACATGGGTTTCAGGTGCCAACTCTGATCTTTCATCAGAAGAGTGGGTGGGAGACAATGTGAAGGAACCCGAGGCACTGTCAGCAACCCAATCTACTATCGCCTGTACTTGTCCTGTCCTAAACATTCGTACAGCCTCATTAGGCGCGTCAAAATACCTCTGCAGGCTCGGTCGCCTACTCGCACCTGAGGAAGGTGTTTCACTTGTGCGTGTATCTGGCACAGATCCACCACGTCCTCTCCCTGCAACAGGAGCTCCACCAGCAGCACCACGACCGGGGCCACCACGTCCCTTTGACCTTCTCCTCATATTTTCCAAATTTAGGATCTTGCCCTAAATGGGTGTTTTTGGAAGACCACAACACACCCACAGTACGTAACCGCTGAATCGCACAGCTACAGAACTGCAGAAAATGCTATTCCAAAAAAATTTTGTTTTTTTAGTATAGCACAGTAGAAGAAAACTATATATAAATTGTTTATTTCACACACCTCCACATATGTATAACACACTGCAAAATATTTTTTTTGGCCCTAAATGGCGTTTTTTGGAAGACCACAACACACCCACAGTACGTAACCGCTGAATCGCACAGCTACAGAACTGCAGAAAATGCTATTAAAAAAAAATGTTTTTTTTTACGTATAGCACAGTAGAAGAAAACTATTTAGAAATTGTTTATTTCACACACCTCCACATATGTATAACACACTGCAAAATATTTTTGTGGCCCTAAATGGCGTTTTTTGGAAGACCACAATACACCCACAGTACGTAACCGCTGAATCGCACAGCTACAGAACTGCAGAAAATGCTATTCAAAAAAAAAATTGTTTTTTTAGTATAGCACAGTAGAAGAAAACTATTTAGAAATTGTTTATTTCACACACCTCCACATATGTATAACACACTGCAAAATATTTTTTGTGGCCCTAAATGGCGTTTTTTGGAAGACCACAATACACCCACAGTACGTAACCGCTGAATCGCATAGCTACAGAACTGCAGAAAATGCTATTCAAAAAAAATGTTGTTTTTTTAGTATAGCACAGTAGAAGAAAACTATTTAGAAATTGTTTATTTCACACACCTCCACATATGTATAACACACTGCAAAATATTTTTTGTGGCCCTAAATGGCGTTTTTTGGAAGACCACAATACACCCACAGTACGTAACCGCTAAATTGCACAGCTACAGAACTGCAGAAAATGCTATTCAAAAAAAATGTTTTTTTTAGTATAGCACAGTAGAAGAAAACTATTTAGAAATTGTTTATTTCACACACCTCCACATATGTATAACACACTGCAAAATATTTTTTGTGGCCCTAAACGGCGTTTTTTGGAAGACCACAACACACCCACAGTACGTAACCGCTGAATCGCACAGCTACAGAACTGCAGAAAATGCTATTCAAAAAAATTTTTTTTTTTTAGTATAGCACAGTAGAAGAAAACTATTTAGAAATTGTTTATTTCACACACCTCCACATATGTATAACACACTGCAAAATATTTTTTGTGGCCCTAAACGGCGTTTTTTGGAAGACCACAACACACCCACAGTACGTAACCACTGAATCGCACAGCTACAGAACTGCAGAAAATGCTATTCAAAAAAAATATTGTTTTTTTAGTATAGCACAGTAGAAGAAAACTATATATAAATTGTTTATTTCGCACACCTCCACATATGTATAACACACTGCAAAATATTTTTTGTGGCCCTAAATGGCGTTTTTTGGAAGACCACAACACACCCACAGTACGTAACCGCTGAATCGCACAGCTATAGAACTGCAGAAAATGCTATTCAAAAAAAATGTTGTTTTTTTTAGTTTAGCACAGTAGAAGACAAATATATAGAAATGGTTTATTTCACACGCCTCCACATATGTATAACACTCTGTAAAATATTTTTTGTGGCCCTAAATGGGTCTTTTTGCAAGCGTACATTAAAGTGCAAATTTTTTTATTTATTTTTTTGTCCTTAATGGGTCTTTTGGAAAAGAGCACAATAAAGTGCCTTTTTTTTTGTCCTAAATGGATCTTTTTCCAAGAGCAGAATACACCCACAGTATGGAAACGGTGTATCTCTCAACGTAATATATGCAGTGCTGGTGCACTGAGCTTGCAGATAAAAGGTAGATTTTCTCTGACACTGGGCTCATAGCAGTGTAAAAAGACTGCACTGCAAAACAAACAGGTAAACCTATGCAGATCGCTGAGTTATATCTCTGAATCTGGACTCCTATTCCTATATAATATATCTCTCTCCCTAAAAGCAAAAAACAGGAACCTGGCCCTACACTACACTGTCTCTCTATCTTTTCCCTCAGATTCCAGAATCATGACTAACTCATGTATTTTTCTATCTCTCCCTAAAAGCAGCAGCAGCAGACAAGATCCTCTCCCTATCTATTCTGAAGCAGAGTGACGTGTGTGCTGTGTGCCTCTAGCTTATATAGAAGCTGGGTCACATGTTGCACTGACCAATCACAGCCATGCCATTAGTAGGCATGGCTATGATGGCTTCTAAGGGCACACCAGCTAATCAAAAGGTGATTGGCTGGCCCCTGAAGCATTTCTAACTGCGTAATTAGATTGCCGAACCCGAACCCGGACTTTTGCGCAAAGTCCGGGTTCGGGTTCGGGAAAAAGCTAAAGTTCGGTACGGACCCGAACTTTACAGTTCGGGTTCGCTCAACACTAGTTAAGACCCATATGTTACAACACTGTCAAAATGGATTGTACCATGTATTAGTACTTTTGAATAAGTAATTTTCTTCTAGATTTAGCACAAAAAATGAAGCAAAGTTTAAACAAATAATGAACATTTGTTTAAACATACAGCTATCATCAAAAGAATCAGCCTATAACTTTACAAGCAAGTTTAGGGTGCATTTTGGTCTTTAAATGTAAATAATAAAAAACCTTTCCAATACTTGTTAGAATTAAATGTAAACCTGATAAATGGCACAATGACAAAGAGAACAAAAAAAGAATAGATGACAAACAATATATTTCATTTCTTCAGTTATCTAGTACTGATGTCGCCTAGCAACAGGTGAGAACACAAAGCTCCAATAATTACCTTACATCTTACCTCTAAAGCTTAATAAAATGCATACGGAATCTATTGTCATAAAGTAGCTTGTGTTACGAAGGTAGCAGACTACAAAAAAAAATACAGCATGCAATTTAAATAGATTTAATTGCAATTGGAAAGAAAGTAGAACTTTTTACAGTGCAGTAAAAAAAATGTAACTGCTAAAATATTTGTAATCCTGTTCAGCTACTCTACTGATTTTTGTAAATTTTGTTTATTAAGTTTTAAGAGCTGTTACAGATATATCCATATTTGACAGTCATAGTTACAATAAATAAGTAGCATGTATAGAAAACAGAGAATTAATGTCTGAATCTAGATTGAGTTCCAATAATAAAATAAGAAGGCTTAAGCTAAACTACGATAAACAATAACTGGTGTTACATAAATAAAAAATATGTTTGATGTAAATTCTAATAGAGTACAAGACAGATATAAACAATTTATAAAAATGGTGTATGAATGGACACCGTTTTTAAGATGAAAAATAATAAAAATTTCAATGTATATATGTCATTGAATTAACATATATTAAAAAAGCGCGAAAACAGATATTTACTACATATCTGATAAGTACATATTAATTCTATGGAACTCAATAACTTATTGTATAACAAACAAAAAATAATGAGTGTGAATTGAAGAACTTTGCTACTAAAATTATAAACATCAATGGATATCAAAAGAAAAGACAGGTTAAGAGGAGAGAATAAAATAGAAAGAGAAATAAAGGTAAGAAAAATAAAGATAGGAAAAATAGAAGGAAAAATAAGTCCTGAGGTTTTTTTATAATGTTAGCCATACATATGGGTATACCAGGTATATATTTGTATCTGTGTTAACAAGGTCTTAATAAAATGGTGTCAAAATAGGGGGAGAGGAAACGAGCCTCCCAAGGATTCCAAATGTCCTCAAATTTTTCGATATTATCATTGGATATGGCTTCTGTTTTGGAGTGAGTCATGGCTTGATTAATTATTTTTATGGTTTCAGAAATCGTTAATGTATTTGTTTTCCAAGCTTTGGCGATTGTCTGCTTTGCAGCTGTGGTGATTTGTAGTAAAAGGTTAAATTGAGTATGCAAAATATTGTCCGGTTTCAGGTTTAGGAGCACAATTAGAGGATCTGATTTAATCGATTTATTTAATAAAGTTGAGAGCATTAGAAAAATCTCTTTCCAAAACTGTTTTGTAACCGGACATTCCAAAAATATGTGTATATGGGATCCTAATTCACCACAGCCACGAAGCAGAGCAGAGAATTGGGGGCTACTATATTTTGCAATTCTAACAGGGACCAGGTACCAATGCATAAGTACTTTATAGTTAGTCTCTAGGGCTGTAATATTTTGTGAAGATGATTTTGTTGCAGTCCAAATTTTATCCCAAGTAGATGTCTCCAAATAAAGTCCAAGGTCTCTCTCCCATTTCATCATATATGATGGTGTATCTGCGTTAGGCAAAGTAACAAGATAATTATATAATAATGATATGAGACCTTTTGAGTGAGGGTCTCGTTTACAAATTCGTTCAAAGTGTGTAAATTCGTCCAAGTTATGCCGCGTACACACGATCGATTTTCTTGACGGTGAAAACACCGTCGAGAAAATAGATGGGAAAAACGAGGAACGGCTTGTTCCCCCACACACGGCCGTTTTTACTGCCATTTTTTCTCTTGGTCGAGAAAAACGACCGTGTGTAGGCTCCCCGGCAGTGTTTCCCTATGGGAAAACTGCCGCGGAAAAAAATGGCGTGAATCACGACGAGAAAAATTAGAGCATGTTCAAATTTTTCTCGTCGTGATTAATGCTGTTTTTCTCGTCGGGGAAAATGACCAAAAGCCCACACACGGTCGTTTTTCTCATCAAAGAGAAAAAATGTAATTTTTCCCGATGAGAAGAATGGTCGTGTGTACGCGGCATTACTCTTGTCCTGTATATATGATGTGAATTTTTTTTTGATCTGTAAATGTCGAAAGAGTTCTGATTTGGGAAGTTGGTGGTTATCACAAAGTTCAGGGAATGTTTTAACCACTTGACCACTGGGCACTTAAACCCCCTTAATAACCTGACCAATTTTCAGCTTTTGGTGCTCTCACATTTTGAATGACAATTACTCAGTCATACAACACTGTACCCATATGAAATTGTTGTCCTTTTTTTCACACAAATAGAGCTTTCTTTTGGTGGTATTTAATCACCATTGGGTTTTTTATTTTTTGCGCTATAAGAGAAAAAAGACTGAAAATTCTGTAAAAAAAAAAAAAAAATTCTTTGTTTCTGTTATACAATTTAGCAAATTAGTAATTTTTCTTCTTAAATTTTGGCCAAAATTTATACTGCTACATATCTTTGGTAAAAATAAGTACAAATTGGTGCATTTTATTTGGTCTTTGTGAAAGTTATAGAGTCCACAAGCTATGGTGCCAATATCTGAAAATTGATCACATCTGATGTATTGGCAGCCTATCTCATTTCTTGAGACCCTAACATGCCAGAAAAGTACAAATACCCCCCAAATGACCCCTTTTTGGAAATAAGACATTCCAATGTATTTAGAAAGAGGCATTGTGAGTTTTTTGAAGTTGTAATTTTTTCCCACAATTCTTTGCAATATCAAGATTTTTTTCTTAAATTTTTTTTCAAAAAATTGTCATATTAGCAGGTTATTTCTCACACACAGCATATGCATACCACAAATTACACCCCAAAACACATTCTGCTATTACTCCCGAGTATGGTGATACCACATGTGTGAGAGTTTTACACAGCGTGGCCACATTCAAAGGCCCAACATGCAGGGAGCACCTTCATGCGTTTTGGAGCACCCAGGCCAATTCTGACATTTCTCTCCTACATGTAAAAATCATCATTTGTTTGCTAGAAAATTACATAGAACCCCAAAACATTATATATGTTTTTTTAGCAAAGACCTTAAAGAATACAATGGCGGCCGTTGTAACTTTTTATCTTGCACGGTATTTGCCCAGCAATTGTTCTAACACGTTTTTTTTACGGAAAAAATCAGTTTTGTGCTTAAAAAAAAAAACAGTAGAGTTAGCCCAATTTTTTTGCATAATGTGAAAGATGAGTAAATAGATACCCAACATGTCACCCTTCAAAATTTGCACATGCTCGTGGAATGGCACCAAACTTCACTACTTAAAAATCCCCATAGGCGACGCTTTAAATATGTTTACTGGTTACATGTTTTGAGTTAAAGAGGAGGTCTGGGGCCAAAATTATTGCTCTCGCTCTAACGTTCGCAGAGATACCTCACATGTGTGGTTTGAACACCGTTTTCATATGTGGGCGGGACTTACGTATGCATTCGCTTCTGTATGCGAGCTCACGGGGACAGGGGCGCTTTAAAAAAAATACAAATTTATTGTTAATTTTACTTTATTTACTTTAGTTTGACACATTTTTCCGCAAAAATAAATTTTTTGATCACTTTTATTCCTATTACAAGGAATGTAAACATCCCTTGTAATAGGAATATGGCATGAAAGGTCCTCTTTACAGTGAGATATGGGGTCAATAAGACCCCACATCTCACCTCTAGGCTGGGAAGCCTGAAATAAAATAAAATAAAAAAAACAATCCTGGCTTCGATCGTAACGGTGAGTCGGTAGAAGTACCGGAGGGCTGCGGGAGGGGGGGGACGTCCCCTCTCGCCTCCCGTAAGAATTATCAAGCAGCAGAACAGCCACTATGATTGTTCTTATGGTGTAGGGAATCGCCAGCTGAAAAAGCTGATATCTGAATGATGCCTGTAGCTGCACCCATCATTCAGATATCCTGCACAAAGTCAAGTACGTCACATGATGGCCGGCGGGTGGGAAGTGGTTATTGCAGAGTATTGCAGGGTATTGCAGGGTATTGATGAGTTTTGCAGAGTTTTGCAGAGTATTGCAGAGTATTTCAGGGTATTGCAGGGTATTGCGGAGTATTGCAGGGTATTGCAGGGTATTGCAGGGTATTGCAGAGTATTTCAGAGTATTTCAGGGTATTGCAGAGTATTGTAGGGTATTGCAGAGTATTGCAGGGTATTGAGGAGTATTGCAGGGTATTGCAGGGTATTGCGGAGTATTGCAGGGTATGGGCAGGGTATTGCAGAGTATTGCACAGTATAGGCAGGGTATTGCAGAGTATGGGCAGGGTATTGCAGAGTATTGCACAGTATGGGCAGAGTATTGGCAGGGTATTGCACAGTATGGGCAGGGATGGCTGAGCATGGGTGGATGGATGGCTGGATCTGTGACTGCAATTGTCACAGATATAGCCCACAGTGCTGCTGCCATCCGCCCTCTCCCCCTCCCCTCTCACACTGTACCGATCGGTACAGAGAGGGGAGAGTGAGGAACTGGTGTCATCACATGACGCCGGTCTGTTTACATGTGATCGCTCCATCATTTGACGGAGCGATCACGTGGTAAACGGCTGCTATCAACGGCGATTTACCGTGATCCGTGATGCGCCGGGTCCTCTGGACCTGGCGGTCATAGAGACTCCCGTGTGCGCGCCCCAGGGGGCGCGCGGGGAGCGCGATTCTGGGAGGACGTTATATAACGTCCTCCCAGAGTTAAAGAACCACCCTGTCCCCGTTATTCGGCGGTGGGCGGTGGTTAAGTGGTTAAAAGACGTAGGTGTTATTAGGTCACAAAGTTGAGTTAGATTAGAGGAAATCCATTGTTTAAAAGATTTTGGGAATATACTAGCTGGATAGAAAAGTGGATTTCTGAGAAATTACAAGAGGGGAGCATGTGGAGATTGTAGACCAGATGATATTTTAAATTTATCCCAAATAGATATTGTGTGTTTGGTGATCTTGTTTTTAATAGTTTTATGATCAGATGGATTAGTCCATATTAGATTTGTTATAGAGAAAGGGTCATAATCAATTAATTCTAGTGCTACCCAATGCGGGATCTCGCTTTTCGTGTGGTATTTAGGAATAAGTGCTATTTGAGCTGCATGGTAGTAAGTAGCAAAGTTAGGAAATCCTAATCCACCTTTTAGTTTGGAGAGGTATAGTGTTTGGGTAGGCAAGATTTCCGGGAGCCCCAGATAAACGCTAAGGTTTTCCGCTGGAGGTTCCTAAGAAAGTATGCCGGTACTGGAATGGGTAACACACGAAACAGATATAAAATTTTAGGTAGTATAGTCATTTTAATGGCATTTATTTTACCAATCCATGAGATTGGCAAAGATGACCATTGTTTAAGATAGTTTGTGATTTGTCGCAGCAATGGGGGAAAGTTAGCCGAGAAGAGTTCAGATAGATTAGGGGTTAAGTGGATTCCTAGGTGAGCCAGACTAGATGTAGCCCAAGAAAAAGGGAAGGATGTTTGCGTTTGTTGAAGGATGTGAGGAGGTAAGGAGATATTTAAGACTGGATTTTTGAGGGTTAATTTTAAGTCCAGAAATGCGGGCAAAATGTTCTAGCTTGTTTATAAGGTTGGGGGCTGAAATATGAGGGGAGGACATAAAAATGTATATATCATCAGCAAATAGACACAACTTGTGTTGATGGCCAGCCAAGTCTAATCCTTTGATTGAGGGATCCAAATGTATTGCCTGAGCAAGGGGTTCAATAAGTAGGCCAAATAAAAGTGGGGACAAAGGGCAACCTTGACATGTTCCTCTATTTATGTCAAACTGATTTGATTTGTATCCAGCATATTTGATATATGCTTTAGGATTATTATATAGTAAGGAAACCCAATTAAGAAAATGTGGTCCGAAGCCGCATCGTTGTAGAGTGAAATGCAAGTAAGGCCATGTCACTGTGTCAAAAGCTTTCTTAATATCTAACGACAGAAGACACATGGGTATTTGTCGTGTTTTAGCTGCTTGAATCAGTAGCGTTGCCCTACGTACATTAACTGCTGCTTGGCGGAAAGGCATAAAACCTACTTGATCTTTATTTATTAATGAGCCTATAATATTGTTTAAACGGGTCGCTAGTATCTTAGCTAGTAATTTTATATTAAGATTAAGTAAAAAAATGGGTCTATAATTAGTACAGGATGTTTCGTTGGACTGGGGTTTAGGTATCATTGTGATTATGGCTGTTAGGATTTCAGGGCGAAAAGATTGACTATTAAGAAGCAAATTAAAAGCGTCTGACAGCATTGGTGCAAGAAAATGGGAGAATTTTTTGTAATATAGGGCGGAAAAACCATCCGGGCTTGGTCTTTTATTCAGCTTAAGGGATTTGATAGCTAGTTCAACTTTGGTGGAAGTAATAGGCCTTTCAAGATTTTCCTGTTGATTTGAAGGGATAGTTTGGAGTTTAATTTGTGAGAAAAATGTTTCTGCAGAGGGTTGGTCAAATGATTCTTCTGTATTGTACATATATTTAAGATGTTTGTGAAAGGTTTGTAGGATCTTTTCTGGATTGCTAGTATAAGTCTTATGGGTCATTTTTAGTTGGATTGGTTTAAATGGGCTGTTTAATTTTTTAAGAGCTCAAGCCAAAAGAGTGGCAGGCTTATTAGCTTTCATATAGAATTTATGTTTGGAGTTACGTAAAGTTTTGTCTGCTGAGTCAGATAGAAAAAGGTCAAGATTTGCGTGACATGTATTAAAGTTTGTTTCTAATTTTAGTTATAGTTTCTGCTTTTCTCTTTTAGGATTTGATGCTTGGCGTAAACATGCTCCACTGTAAGGTAAACCGGCCCTTCATCACTAAAAGGCCAGTGCGAGTGCTTGCTCATGCTCATACACATTGCACTAATATTCATGAGCAAAGGACCAACATAATTCCTGCAATGCCAGTTCATCGCGCACGGAGATGTGCGCGCACGTGCACACACCAATTAGCACTTGGCGCCCAGTGGCCTATTTAACCTGTCCTATCACTGTAAACAGTGCTGGATGATCTTCAACTTCTTCCTGACCTTCCAAGACCTGATCTGCTGTTCCTGTTTGTTCGTGTATGACCCGCGCGCCTTTGGACTTCGCCTCTGCTTGTTCCTTTACTCTGTTACCTGGTATCCTGACTTTGGCTTGTTTACTGGACTTGATCTGCCTACTGATTTGGTACCACACTGCCCGGGGCTGTTCCCGACCCCGGCCTGCTTTCTGGACTTGCTTTGCCTGCTGATTCGGTACTCTGCTGCCTGGTTGTTGCTGACTGCTGCTCTTCTCCTGGTTCCGCTCCTGTCTATGCTCTGGTACTAAGCTGCTTCTACTTCCTGCTTCAAGGACCGTGACTGCCAGCTCTACCCACCTACAGAGGGGACATCACCAGCCAGCGACCCGACACTCGTGCCACTCCTTGCCTTTACACTTTCTGTTCCCACCTTCAGGAGTGTAGGCGGGAGGAGCAAGGGAGGCTTCCGTCACATTCCAGTCTCCACCAGGTACGTGATATCCAAATAGAACGGGTTTGTGAGCTTCCCATAAAGTTAATGGAGATATGTCAGGAGTTTTATTGTTTTTCAGATATTCTTTTATGGCTATTTCTAAATCAATAGAGTGTGATGGGTGAGATAAGGTTGAGTCATTGATACACCATGTGGGGTCATGTTTTTTGGGTAGGAGGGAGGCGAAGGAAGAAATTATTGCAGAATGGTCAGACCATGTAAAGGGTAAGACAGATGATGTAAGCAATTCCAGGGACATGCTTATTGAAATTAGAATATGGTCGATACGGGAAAATTATTTGTGTGGATGGGAATAGAAGGAGTATTGACATTTGGTGGGGTTGATTTATCGCCATGAATTTAGTAGGGAGTGTCTCTGTAAGAGTCTTTGAAACATTCGAGATTGAGGGTTGGATGCGAGAGGAGTAGGTGATTTATCTATGTAAGGGTAAATAACTTGGTTTGAATCTCCACAGATCAAAAGCGTGCCCATTTTATGCGAATCAATAACTTGAAACAAGTGAGAGAGAAAGGACGATGGATTTCTATTAGGCGCATAGTAGGATACCACTGTGATCGGGATATCACACAGATGCCCTGTAAGGATAAGATAACGACCTTCAGGGTCTTTGATCTCAGTCTGGAGAGAAAAGGGTGTAGATCTATGAAATGCAATTAGTACTCCCCTTTGCTTAGTTTTAGCTGAAGCAGTAATAACTTGGGGATACAATGTACCAAAATATTTAGGTGTCAAATTTTCCGTAAAGTGCTATAGAGGAAGACAAAGATCGAAAGATTTTAGTTTGTTTTTGTGGAACATTTAGACCTTGAACGTTTAAGGTAAGAACATTTAAGGGAGCCATTATACTAATGTATAGAAATTTTTGCTCAGTAAACTAGTTATAAAGTGTAGGATAAAGTTAAACTCGGGGAGGAGAAAAAAGAAAGGAAAAACAGGGATAGAGTATTGGAAAGGGAAAAAAAGAGGAGAATCATTATTAGATAGATAACTTACAGTAACTTTTAGATGATAAAAGGATAAAACACTGTCTTTCCGGGGAGGCAAAAAATGCAAGCCCAGAAGCACAAAATCTATCCGAGGAGGCCCCTCACACAAAAAAAGGTGGAGGAGAGTCCTGGGACAGAAAAAATGGAGGGAGCAGTGACAAATTCTTCGGGTCCCCCACAACCTAAAAAATATATCTAAAGACAAAAATTTAGTATATCATTCAAATATGGCAAAAAAATTCCAAAAATAGCTATTGTAAAATATAAAGAGGAAGAAAGAAAAAAAAAGAATAATTAGCATATATTCATCAATATAGAAAATAAAATGGCTATGGTCAAGTAATTAGTTGTAATATTTACAGTATGAATTTAAATCAAACATTTTGTTGAATTATACTGGTTTCCTATGGGTTGTCAGTTGTGGGTAAGGCAGTAACGTCTCTAATAGTTAGGATGATAAGTATATAAAAAAAAATTGATTAACACTTACACAAATTTTTTTTTTACAACTATTCAGTAAATAAGCATTTAAACAGACTAATAAAATAATATAGTATAATATATTATAATATAAGACCCTCAGTTTTAGTATTGAAGGAAATAGGAGAGTGGGGAAGGCAGGGGGGGTAGAGTTAAATGGGTGGGAGGGAGGGAAATGGGGATGTGAGACAAGAGCAAGGGATATGGGGGGGGTGGAAAGGGGTTTAACGATAATTGGATAATTGAAGGTTTCAATTATCATAGTCTAGAGAGGGTCAAAAATGAAAAAATAAGAATGAAAAGTAAGAATTTATATATACATATATATATATATATATATGTATACAAAGGGGGGGGGGAGGAAAAATTCTAAAATTAGAACCTTGAATTGCATTGGTGAAGAATCTATAGGATATGAAATGAGAATAGTTCTTTAATAATTAGACCATTCTAATGTAAAAACAAGCTGTTATGTAAAAAGAAGAATGAAAAATAGTAGACTTGTGCACAACGGAAAAATTTGTTCCGTTTCGGTTCGTTTCTTTCCGGTCCTGTTGATTCGTAATCATTCGTAATTTTGCTAGACGGGATTTTTCGTGTTCGGACTCATTCGTATTTTTGCAAGCGACATTTTTCGTTGAATTTTTTGTTGCTTTATAATTCGTACTTTCGGTAGAGTACGTTGTTTTTCGTTGATTCTGGACACAACTCCTACTTTCGTAACTTTTTTTGGGTTCGTACTTTCGGTAGAGTACGTTGTTTTTCGTTGATTCTGGACACAACTCCTACTTTCGTAACTTTTTTTGGGTTCGTTGATTCGTAATTTTCCGTGTCTCTCTCACAACGACGCTGCCTATTATGCCTAATGTGCTTCGAATGGATTTGTACTTTTCTAAATACATTGCGGTTATTTGTAACGATTCGAAATCTCGTATTTTACTTTCGTTTTTAACATGCGGCTATAGGCTCCGCCCCTGTACACCATTTTGAGAGGGTTCAGCACGGTGAGGGAGAAGCAGAGAGCAGAGCAGAGTGAGTGTTATTGTGCTTCGAATGGATTCGAAATCTCGTATTTTACTTTCGTTTTTTACATGCGGCTATAACCTCCGCCCCTGTACACCATTTTGAGAGGGAGTTCAGCACGGTGTGGGAGAAGCAGAGAGCAGAGCAGAGTGAGTGTTATTGTGCTTCGTATGGATTCGTACATTCGTAACTTTTTCATAACGAATTATGCCGAAGACATTCGGGCATTCGCTATTTGCGGTATAATTTATTTCGGATTCGGTCTTATTCGTAATTGCTTTGTTCGGAAATTCGAATGCTTCCGAATGTCCGAAAGTTGCTAAATTCGGACGAATTTCAATTCGTTACGAAACGAATTGCACAAGCCTAAAAAATAGTCTTCAGTCCATTGAGTCTGGAGGATCCAGGTCTGGGGAATTGAAGCGACTCTTCTTGGTTGAGTTTTGCTTGTTTCTGTCATTTCCTACTTTGTAGGTATTTTGAGGAGAACTGGATGCTGTTCGACGCCGAGGACTAGGTGGTGGCCCATCGCATAGGTGGAGTCTTTGCAGAGTATTCAGTAGTTCATTAGAGGATCTGCATGTATGCTTGTTGCCTTGATATGTGAACCGAATAGAAAATGGGAAACCCCATTGATAAGGAATCTGATGTATTTGTAATTTCTGTAATAAAGGTTTCATTGCGCGTCTTTAAGCAACAGTTAGGCCCCTTTCACACGGGACGGATCAGTCATGATCCGCCCCGTGAACCTCCGTTTGCTCAGCGGGGATCGCTCCGTTGATCCCCGCTGAGCCGGCGGATGACTGGGCGGTCGCCGCACACTGTGCAGGGACCGCCCTGTCAGATCTCCGCTCTCCCCTATGGGGGATCGGATGAACACGGACCGTCTGTCCGTGTTCATCCGATCCGCTCCGCAGACGGATAGAAAAATATAAATTTCTCTATCCTGAAAAACGGAGCATAGCGGGCACGGATAAGATCGGATGTCAGAGGATGTTCATCCGCTGACATCCGCTATCCCATAGGGATACATGTATGTCCGTTTTTCATCCGAAAACGGATGGGTGAAAAACGGACATACGGTCCGCCCGTGTGAAAGGGGCCTTATTGGGGATAGATCAGCAAAGATC
This sequence comes from Rana muscosa, assembly GCA_029206835.1. Taxonomy (NCBI): domain Eukaryota; kingdom Metazoa; phylum Chordata; class Amphibia; order Anura; family Ranidae; genus Rana; species Rana muscosa. The sequence continues at coordinate 600,006,998 of CM055122.1, read as the reverse complement.
TGATATGAGTGACCTTGGAAACTGAGGTTTTCCTTACCCCTTGAAGCAATCATAATTTGTTCTTTGGTGCGAAAAAATTATTATGTTGTGAGGGGGACCATCTAGTTTGCGGGGTGCAAGGGCTCTATGTATTCTGTCCATTTCCAATCTCTCAATTGGAATTGAAGGTGTTAATTCTTGAATAAGGGCTGTAATAGTAGATGAAAGATCAATAATAGACTCAGGAATACCTCGTATGCGGAGGTGTGAGCGTCTTGCCCTATTCTCAAAATCTTCCAAACGTGTTTGCAGCAAAAGATTTTCTTCCTTGAGAGATTCTAATTCATTTTCATGAGTAAATACATTATTCTCTAAAGCCCCGTACACACGATCGGATAACCTATGGATTTTCGTCCGATGGATTTGTCCATCGGAAATCCGATGAAACTGTTTTTCATCAGTCCTGGCCACGCACCATGAGTCAAAAAACCGACCGTTCCAAACGCGGTGACGTAAAACACTCCAATGAGCCGAGAAAAATGAAGTTTAATGCTTCTGAGCATGCGTCGACTTGATTCTGAGCATGCGTGTGTTTTTTAACCGATGGACTTGCCCATAGACGATCGGAAATTCCCATCGGTTTTTTATCCATCGGAAAATTTTAAAACAAGTTCTATTTTTTACAACCGATGGAAAAAAGACCGATGGGTACCATACACGATCGGTTGGTCTGATGAAAACCATCCATCGGACGGTTTTCATCAGTCAAACCGATCATGTGTACGGGGCTTGAGTCATCCATTTTGTCTTCTAAGTCAGCAGTGCGCTGACCTAAGTCACACATTTCTTTGTTTAATTTTTCAGTAATCTTAGAGGCGTCTCTGAGGAGATTATCTTTGAGGGATTTTGCTCTGGTTCTCACGCAGGAGGTTCCCAAAACCATACTAGGATAATCTCCAGGCACTGAGGAAGGTGTAGGTAGGATTTTCATATTATTTACCCTTCCATTCGGGTGTATAAAACGTCCATGGAGTCCCGGGAATAGCGGAGCTTCAGTGGGACATGTCTGCCTCAGCCGGCTCCGTGCATGCTCTCCTACTCTATTGATTTTTATACACTTGTCTATCTATATAACTACTGTGCAAAAATACTCAGAGTCTAGAACTTTGAAGAATCCTTTGTCCCTTCCTTGCCTACAGCATGCGCATTACACAGTGATGATTTCCTTCTTGTGTTCCTCATATCAGCCTTCAGAAATGTTATGCTTATAGAACGCTTCCCAATACAAACAAACTATAATTGTGTGTACAAATATTATATAAATCCCTTGTGTCAAACAATTATTTTAGTGTTGCCTGCTATAACACTGAAAAGGTGTCTTCACCTCACCCCTTAACTTAAATACTCATCAAATATAGTGAGGCGCAATACTATGTAATAAAAAAAAAAATTAACTAAAGTCTCTTTAACCACTTAAGCCCCGGACCATTTTGCTGGCCAAAGACTTGGCCACTTTTTGCGTTTCGGCACCGTGTTGCTTTAACTGACAATTGCGCGCCCATGTGACGTGGCTCCTGAACAAAATTTACGTCCTTTTTTCCCCACAAATAGAGCTTTCTTTTGGTGGTATTTTATCACCTCTGCGTTTTTTATTTTTTGCGCTATAAACAAAAATATAGCGACAATTTTAAAAAAAATTCTATATTTTTTTCTTTTTGCTATAATAAATATCCCCAAAAAATATATGTAGCGGGTGTTAAATTTAGTGGGGTGTATCTGGGCTGTAGATGGCCCAGATACATTGATCTTAGGAATTTATGGACATTTTGGAGTGTGGGAGGTATGAATGGTGTCATGTTCCCTGCGGTCCCTGGGTGGCGCTGTCACCTGGGACCGGGTCGAACTACCATTCTAGAGCCGTGCCCTTTTTGTCCTCTCTCGGCAGTAGTGCGGCGGGGCGGGGAACCCGCTGTGCCTGCTGGGAGAGGATATAAAAGGGGGGGACATCTTGCGCATGAGGTCCATTCCCCAGGCACCTTCAGCCTGGGGGCTGCTGTGGTTCGTCTGTGCCCAGGAGCCCTTGGCCTGGGCGCACGGAGTCGAGTTCCATCCCAGGCACCTTCAGCCTGGGGTGAGGTACTACATCAGGAGGCCTGGGGCCCAGTACCGTCGACTGGGTCCCGCAAGGGCGAAGCATTCCTAAGGTGCCCCCGGTATTGGGTGCCTGAATCCTAGGCATAAGGGACCGGAGACGTGACCTCCCCGTAGAGCCAGCGCAGCATTTGCTGGTGCCGGTGGAGGCCTCTGGTGACCGTCCGGATGGATGTCTTCCTCTGACAGGGGTCGTTTGTTCTAAAGGAGGTACTTCATGTTCTCATGGTCTGTGGCAGGGACCCATCTTTCTCAGGTCAGTGGCAGGCCTCATCCAAGGCCTGTGGCAGGGGCCTCAACATTCACCCAGGTCAGTGGCAGTGACCAAACTCACGGTCGGTGGCAGCGACTGTGCGCCAAGCCTGTTTGCACTGAACGGAACAGGAGAAACTTTATTCATTAGTTGTGCCTGGACCCACTCTTCCCTACACCTTGTCTGTTCTTTTAAAAGTCAACCAGTTCAAGTCAATAAAACAGTGTTGGACTTTTCTTGGTGTGGAACTCGTGTTACTGGAAGCTAAGTATCCCTGTCAGTGACAGTGACAATCATCCTCCATAGGAGAAGCTGAGGTTCCGGCCTAAAGCGCAGACCCGATGGTAAACGGTTAGCTCATATCTCTGCATACTACATCAGAGAGCCGAGCTGGTGGTGTGCATCTTTCCCCCTTCTCCCAGATACCCCTAGACAAGTAGAACCAGCTGTGAAGAGAGGGGAGAAGTTGGGGAAGGACCGCTACATATATAAAAAACATTTTTTTTCCTCAGTTTAGGCTGATACGTATTCTTCTACATATTTTTGTTAAAAAAAATTGCAATAAGCGTATATTGATTGGTTTGCGCAAAAGTTATAGCGTCTACAAAATAGGGGATAGAATTATGGCATTTTTATTATTAATTTTATTTTTACTAGTAATGGCGGCGATCTGCAATTTTATCATGACTGTGACTTTATGTCGGACACATCGGACACTTTTGACACATTTTTGGGACCATTGTCAATTTTACAGCGATCAGTGCTATAAAAATGCACTGATTATTGTGAAAATGACACTGGCAGTGAAGGGGTTATCCACTAGGTGGTGCTCAAGGGGTTAAGTGTGCCCTAGGGAGTGCTTCTAACTGTAGGGGGGGATTGGCTGTGTGTGACACGACAGTGATCACTGCTTCTGATTACAGGAAGCTGTGGTCACTGTCCTGTCACTAGAAAGACTGGGGAAATGCTTGTTTACATAAGCATTTCCCCCTTCTTCTTCACCGTGACACAATCGCGGGTATGCCCGCGGTCATCGAGTCCGCGGGACCTGCGATCGGAGTCACGGAGCTTGCGGCAGGTGCACGTGTGCGCCACCACAATGACGCTTCTTAAAGGGGACTTATATATACGTCCTTTTGCCTGTCCGTGCCATGCTGCAGACGTATATCTGCGTGCGGCGGTCGGCAAGCAGTTAACATATACTAATATATCAAGCTCCAGAGTCCCTAGAAGGGAGGAGTGAGGAGGTCTTTGCCTGTAATAAGGAATATCTGTCAGATGAGATATATTAGATGAGTGTTTGATTATTTACTGTGAAGTGAGCAGGCATTACATAAGGTGTGGGATAAGCACTTGTCACAAGAAATCAGAAGATATTGTGTTCACGGAGCACTGGGTGTCAAACTTTTTTTTTAGTGGATGCACAATTGGACTGCTATTGATTTATACAGTGCCTTGAAAAAGTATTCGTGCCCCTTGAAATTTTCCACATTTTGTCATGTTACAACCAAAAACATAAATGTATTTTATTGGGATTTTATGTGATAGACCAACACAAACTGGCACATAATTGTGAAGTGGAATTAAAAAATATAAATGGTTTTCAAAATATTTTACAAATAAATATCTGCAAAAGTGTGGCGTGCATTTGTATTCAGCCCCTTTAATCTGATACCCCTAACTAAAATCTAGGGGAACAAATTACTTTCACATGTCACCCAATTAGTAAATAGAGTCAACCTGTATGTAATTCAATCTCGGTATAAATACAGCTGTTCTGGGAAGCCCTCAGAGGTTTGTTAGAGAACTGTAGTGAACAAACAGCATCATGAAGGCTGAGGAACACACTAGACAGGTCAGGGATAAAGTTGTGGGGAAGCTTAAACAGGGTTAGGATATCAAAAAAATATCCCAAGCTTTGAACATCTCACAGAGCACTGTTTAATCCATCATCCGAAAATGGAAAGAGTATGGCACAACTGCAAACCTACCAAGACATGGCCGTCCACCTAAACTGACAGGCCGGGCAAGGAGACGGAGAGCATTAATTAGAGAAGCAGCCAAGAGACCCATGGTAACTCTGGTGGAGCTGCAGAGATCCACAGCTCAGGTGGGAGAATCTGTCCACAGGACAACTGTAAAGCCGTGTACACACGATAGGTTTTACCGATGAAAACAGTCCGATGGACTGTTTTCATCGGACAAACCGATCGTGTATGGGCCCCATCTGTCTTTTTTCCATCGGTGTTTAAAAATAGAACATGTTTTAAATTTATCCGATGGTTAAAAAACCGATAGCAAATTACTATCGTCTGTGGGGAACTCCATCGGATAAAAAACCCACGCATGCTCAGAATCAAGTCGACGCATGCTCAGAAGCATTGAACTTCATTTTTCTCGGCTCATCGGAGTGTTTTACGTCACCGCGTTTGAAACGGTCGGTTTTTTGACTGATGGTGTGTGGGCAAGACTGATGCCCACAGTTTCATCGGATTTCCGATGGAAAAAAACATCGGATTAGAATCCATAGGATATCCGATCGTGTGTACAGGGCTTTAGTCGTGCACTCCACAAATCTGGCCTTTATAGAAGAGTGGGAAGAAGAAAGCCATTGTTAAATGAAAACCATAAAAAGTCCTGTTTGCAGTTTGCGAGAAGCCATGTGAGGGACACACCAAACATGTGGAAGAAGGTGCTCTGGTCGGATGAGACCAAAATTTAACTTTTTGGCCTAAAAGCAAAACGCTATGTCTGGCATAAAACTAACACTGCACATCACCCTAAACACACCATCCCCACCGGGAAACATAGTGGTGGCAGCATCATGTTATGGGGATGCTTTTCTTTAGCAGGGACAAGGAAGCTGGTCTGAGTTGATAGGAAGATGGATGAAGCCAAATACAGAAAACCTGTTTGAGTCTGCAAAAGACTTGAGACCGGGGAATAGGTTCACCTTGAAGCAGGACATCGACCCTAAACATACAGCCAGAGCTACAATGGAATGGTTTAGATCAAAGCATATTCAAGTGTTAGAATGGCCCAGTCAAAGTTTAGACCTAAATCCAATTGAGAATCTGTGGCTTGCTGTTTACAGACGCTCTCCATCCAATCTGACAGAGCTTAAGCTAATTTGCAAAGAAGAATGGGCAAAAATGTCACTCTCTAGATATGCAAAGCTGGTAGGGACATACCCAAAAAGACTTGCAGCTGTAATTGCAGCGAAAGGCGGTTCTGCAAAATATTGATTTAGGGGGGCTGAATACAAAAGCCACGCCACACTTTTCACATATTTATTTGTAAAAAATTAGCAAAACCATTTATAATTTTCTTTCCACTTCACAATTATTAGCCACTTTATGTTGGTCTATCACATAAAATCCCAATAAAATACATTTACGTTTTTTTGTTGTACCATGACAAAATGTGGAAAATTTCAAGGGGTATGAATACTTTTTCAATGTGAAAGGACTTTAGTTCATCTTTTCATTATTATCATTTTTATTATTTTTTTGATTACACAGTGTTGTGCTTCACTATATTTGATGAAAATTTAGGCCTTCATAAATACCCCCCTGTCAAATCCATGCTTAGAAAATGTCTGTGGTACTGTTCACTGTAAAATCCATTTCCAGTACCAACGTACCTATAAATCAGTTGGTTATATGGGGATAATGGCTGCAGCCGCAGGCATCACCCTGGTACAATTTTTTAGAGCCAGAGGTCAGCTCTCTTGTAAAAGCAATCCTAGCGACTAGCTAGGCGCTGGTCTGCTTTTATAAGCAGCTGGAGGGGCCTTCCTGGTCTTGCTCTGGCTCTCCCACTGGGATCAGCTTTGATTGGTTCTCCACTATGGTAACCAAGACGCGATGACCTGACATCACTTCAGGTTTGCCCAGATGTCAATGGCGTCATTTTAAAAATTCTAAAGCATTTAAAAACACTGATCTTGGTGTTTTGAATGCAATTAAAGGACAGAGGAGGAATTTGGGGTCTTATAGATTCCATATCTATCCATAAAAAGTACCTGTCACATGCCTGTCACATGCCTACTGTCACAAGGAAGTTTGCATTCCTTGTGCTAGCAATAAAAGTGATAAAAAAAATTAAGTAACAGTGTGAAGAAAAAAAAATGTCCCCCCGCTCCCTGTGCTTGCATGTTGGCATGCACACATTTTGCCCCTGTAAAAATCATTAGTAATATCTCATTTAGAATATGCAGTTCAGTTTTGGGCGCCAGTTGACAAAAAGGATATCGGGGATCTAGAAAAAGTGCAGAGAAGGGCAACCAAACGGATAAGAGGCATAGAGGAGCTCAGTTATGAGGAACTGAACTTACTCTCTTTTGGGAAGAGGAGATTAAGGGGGATCAATGTGTATAAATACATACCGGTAAGTGGTCCATATAGTAAATTTAGTGTAGATTTATTCAATTTAAGGCCATCACAGACAACAAGGGGGCACACTATACGTCTGGAGGAAAAGAGATTTACCTTCCAAATATAGGAAGGCTTATTCACAGTAAGAGCTGTGAAAATGTGGAATAGACTCCCTCAAGAGCTGTCAGGGCGCCATTTGGAATAAACGTGAGCGTGTGCTGAGAAGAAAACAGTGGAATAAAAATGAGCATGTGCTAAGGAAGCTCTCTTATCAAGTCGGCCTCCAACCAAGTACATGACAATTAGTTGGTTCTGGCCAACTCCGTAGACTCTTTCCTAAATTTCAAAATATAACTGGATACTAATATTTATAGATAATGTTGATCCAGGGAATATCTGATTGCCTCTCATGGGACCAGGAAGGATTTTTTTCCTCCATTGGAGCAAATTGGATTGTGTTTTGTTGGATTTTTTGCTTTCCTCTGGGTGGTTTTTATCAAAACTGGAACAGGCAAAAAATCTGGAGCAGCTGTGCATGGCAACTAATCAGCTTTTATCTTCAGCTTGTTCAGTTAGACTTTCATAATAAAAGATTGCCATGCACAGCTGCTCCAGATCTTGCTTGCTAAAGTTTTGATAAATTCTTCTCTATATATGTTCCAGCAGACCTGCAAGTTAAAAGAAAAAAATGCAGGTAATTTTTCTTTCCTTAGTAAACCCTAATTATCATAAAACGGAAAATTTATATCAAATACTTACCGTAATTTTCCTTTCCTGATGGACTCCATGGCAGCCTACGTGTGGGTTAATCCCGCCCCTCATACCTCATAGGACCCTTCTCCCATAAATATTTGCTCTGGGCCAGAGGCCGTGTTCCATAATTTAGCCTACTCCAGCCACTGGGAGGGAACTCCTGCTGCCATGGAGTCCATCAGGAAAGGAAAATTACGGTAAGTATTTGATATAAATTTTCCGTTTTCCTGACAGACTCCATGGCAGCCTACGTGTGGGAAATAACTAGCCATACACACCCGGGTGGGCAGAGTGCTGGACAAAAGAAAAAAAGGTTTAATTGGCACTATCAACAGACAAGATACGTAAACCCTAATTTAACAGAAGATAAGGCTGGCTCTACGCAGTAGTGTGCCATGAACGTGTTAATTGAAGACCACAAGGCCACCTTGCAAATAACTTCTGGAGGCACATGACGTGATGCCGCCCATGATGAAGACACTTCTAGTTGAGTGAGCAGTCACCGCTTCTGGAGGCGCCAAGCCCTTGGCTTTATAGGCCCACTGAATGGTCTGAACAATCCATGCTCCGATAGATCTGGAAGAGGCACGCATTCCCTTATACTTCCTGTGAAAAGAACGAGCAGGTGGTCGGTCTGACGGAAAGAAGCTGTAGCTTCAAGATACTGACTCAGAGCTTTTCCAACATCTAAGGGATAAACACTGGAATCCTCGGTAGATCTGAACGTTGGAAGAGCAATCTCCTGATTGTCATGAAACACAGATGCCACTTTGGGGTTTGAACCCAACATAGGAATTAAAAGGTTTAGAAATGGCTCCTTGCATCCCTGAGAGCTGATTTCAGAGACCCTCTTGGCCGATGTTATAGCCACCAAGAAGACAACTATTAGAGATAGTCATTTGACAGAAGATTGATCTTCATGTGCCAACTCTCTACCTAAGAAAAAATCCAGGACAAGGGGAAGATCCCAATTAGAAAAACTTGGCTCTGAGGTCTGAGCCTTATTGCTCCTCTGAAAAACTACTGAGTAAGAGGGTGTCTAGCCCAGGAAACACCCGTAAAGGCAGAGATTACAGCGATTTGGACTCGCAGCGAGCTGACTGACAATGAGAGATCCAATCCTGATTGTAAGAAGCCCAGGATATCATGTATCTTTGGGTTATTGCAAGAACCTGCAGTGGAAGAGGTGTAGTCTGAAAACTTTTTCCAAATCCTCTGGTAGACCCTGTTGGTGCCTGTTCTTCTGGCATTTAATATTGTGAAGATGGCCCTACTTGGACAGCCTAGGGCCTCCAACCTTCCCCTCTCAAGAACCAGATCATCAGATGTAGATGGGCCGGGCATGGATGTAGAAATGCCCCTTGTGATAGGAGATCTGGTCTGGAGGGTAGAGGAACTGGGTCCCGGAAGCTGAGTTGCATCAGCAGTGGAAACCATGGCTTGTTTGGCCAGTACGGGACTATTGCCACTATCTCTGCTTCTTCCATCCTGAGCCTCGACAAAAAACGGAGAATGACAGGAACCGGGGGAAAGGCATAGGCCCTGTGGAACCGCCAATGGTCTGTCAGAGCATCTACCCAAAAGCCTGGGGATACCAAGACCTCGTGTAGTATCTCTCTAGTCTGAAGTTGCATGGGGAGGCGAACAAGTCTACTTCCGGAATGACTCCCAGGGACAGGACCCACCTGAAGACTTCGGGGGGAAGTCCACTCGTTGTCCAGAGAAACTCTCAACAGAAAATCTGCCTGAACGTTCGGGACTCCAGGGAGATAGACAGCTGTCAGGTTGGCCAGGTTTTTCTGGGCCCAGATCATGATGGGCTCTATTTCCTTTGACAGGGAGAGACTGCGAGTACCCCCTGTCTCTTGATGTATGCGACTGCCATTGTGTTGTCCAGTCTTAGGAGGACTGAGTCTCCTGCTGTTAAGTGGTGAAAGGCCTGCAGAGCGCAGAACACTGCCCGTAGTTCCAGAACATTGGAGACTATCCTGTGAGAGGGAAAATTCCATATGCCTTGGGCTACTTCTGTCAGCCCCTGTTGCTGGCATCTGTAGTGATGGTGACCCAAGACACAGGTGCGATGGAGTGACAATTGAGGAGGTTCCTCTGTTGTAGCCACCAAGGAAAGCTCTCCCGCATGGATGAGGTTATTTGGATAAAGTGATCCCGAAGCCCTGGATTATACTGCTGGAGGAAACCCTTCTGGAAGGGCCGCATTTTCCACTGAGCCCACTTTACCATGGGTGTTGTTGCCACCATGGTGCCAATGATCTTTAGGCATTGAGAGGCTTGGAGATGAGGACGACATTGCAAGCCAAACTCTGTCCCGGATCACTGGGATTTTTCCAGGGGTAACAAGATGGTGCTCTTGATAGCGTTGAAGTGTGCCCCGAGGAATACCAGGGACTGCGTAGGATCCAGATGGCTCTTTTCCAGATTCAGAAGCCAACCAAACTCGAGTAGAGTGGAGATGACCTGGGTTCTGTGGATTAGCAACTGCTCCTTGTCCCGAGACAACAGCAGGTCATCTAGATAGTGATACAGACGGATACCTCTGGTCCTGATCAGAGCCACGACAGCCAACAAGTTTTAAAAACACACGAGGCGATGTTGTAAGCCTGAAGGGGAGACAGGTGAACTGCAGACGGATTTGATCGACAGCAAAGCGAGGGTATTTCTGGAATTCTGACACTATCGGAACATGGAAGTAGGCGTCCTTCAGGTCTATAGAGACAAGCCAATCGCCTGGTTGGATTGCTTGACTGATCATGAGTAGTGTCTCCATCTTGAACTTCTCCTTCTAGATAAAAGAATCCAAGTGGGTTAGGTCTATAACTGGCCTCCAGGAGACGTTTTTCTTTAACACCATGAAGAGGGGCGAGTAGACCCCTTAAAACCTTTTGTCGTCTGGAACTGGAATTGCAGCACCCTGAGCCACAAGAGAGACAGGAGAATTCGCTTTTTCTCTTCCGAGAGAGGGAAGGATGCCGACTCGCTCTGTTTTAGGCAGGTGCAATATCATAAAGACTTAGGGGATTCTTGTCCACCGGAAGATGCCCCTTTTGAAAACTTCTGGCCTGAAGGCTGTTTTTTCTTCCAGGTTTTCTTGATCTCACGGCCAGGCCTATAGTAGCGAGCATTCCTTGCTCGATCTGAACTTTGCCTGGGCTGTGTTCTCTTTTGGTTTAGCAGACGGCGATCCTGGGGAAGGAACCCCGACTTGCCCCCTGTGGCACGGGTGATGGCACTGTCTGATATGTTCCCAAAGAGGGACGAACCCCCAAATGGAATCCTGCACCATGCCTGCTTGGAGGCAGGGTCAGCTACCCATGGGCGCAGCCACAAGGCACGCTTAGCCGTGACAGATGTCAGCATGATCCGAGCCACCAGGCGAATTATGTCTAGGGTAGCCCCACGAGAAAAGCCAACGTCAACCTTAGCCCATGAATGGGTGAGCTCCTGGCCAGTTCTTCCGAGATACTCCTCAGAGAAGCATCTACGTCGTCTGCCCAGACTTCCATCGCTTTAAAAAGGGCTGCGAGAGCTAGAGCTGGTTTGCAGGTCATTCCCGCTGTAATGTAGATCCGCTTGAGGTCGGTATAAATTTTCCACTCCAGGCAATCCCTAAAGGAAACAGTATCCTCCAATGGGAGTGTGACGTGCCTCACCATCCTCATTAGGGCTGAGTCAATGAGAGGAGCCGACTCCAGGTGTTTTACATCCTTGCTTTTAAATGGGTACATCTTTGATACCTTCATTAACAGGCAATTCTTCCTTTCAACACCACCCCATTCGTCTGTAATTATTGCGCTGAGTTCACCCAAAAAGGAGAAATTAGGGCGTTCTTTTTTGAGGTGTTTAAAATATTTCCTCTGTTTGGAGGGTGCCTCCACTGGCTCTTCCATCTCAAAGCTTCTTTGACAGCTTTTGACCAGCTGTGGTACTAGAGCCAGCCCCCAGGGAGCCTGCAGCAAATAATTTATCTTTTAATCCAGAGCCCAGTGCCTGGGTAAACACGGCATAAGCCTGCAAGTCATCCCAAGTAATAGCTGCTTTGACAGCTATTTAAATCTGCCACCGTTAATGATGTCACCGCCCCACAGCGCGCCTGCGCCGGAAAAAGTTGCCATCCGGTGGCGGCCAATCGCATGCGCGACCGCCGCCGCCATTTTGGCGAAACTGCGCCTGCACGAACCAAGCACGGAATCTTCGTTCGCGGCTTGCGGATGTGCAGCGACTTCCTGAAACGGCGAGCTGGAACGCAGCTGCGCTCCAGCCGCCGTGGCCACTCACTGGAGCTTGATAGAAAATAAGGAGACACACAAAACACAGAGATACGGCTGCCATATAAAAGGAATATCTTTGTACATTACCACTACCACGGCACGATCCGGACCAGAACCTGGGACTGGGGAGCTGTTCGCTCGACCCACCGCACGATCGGGTGTTTACAAAGCCTCCCGCTAATAGCTGGGACGTTTGGCCATATTGCCGCTTGCCTGCCAATGGCCAGGTTAGTAAGCTCTTCATGGTATCACATCATATCGCCCATGTCCACCTGCTAATAGCTAGGATTGCTGGACTGCAGAGAGGATCACCGCTAACCACCAACGTATCGCCGTGCACACCGCCAGGCCTGGATTACAGAAAAACTTCATGAAAAGGTAAGACTATATCTTGGTCCTAGGAGGAGGACAAAAAAAAAACACGGCCTCTGGCCCAGAGCAAAGATTTATGGGAGAAGGGTCCTATGAGGTATGAGGGGCGGGATTAACCCACACGTAGGCTGCCATGGAGTCTGTCAGGAAATAACTATATCCTTCTCTTCTTGACATTTTTTCTCCTTTTTATGGGTTTTTCCTTGTACCAAAACATACCAACCTTACGCCGACAATACATATATAGAAATTTGGACAGTTCAGCGAGGACCAGCCAAGATTTGATCCATCTATGGGCAGGCTGATTGTACCCAAGTCGGCCCATCAATCGAATTGGCTACTACCAGTTTTTAGATTTTTTTACATGCGATTACTGCCAGCGGCTATAGCCACTGGCAGTAGTCATTGTGTTCTGCCAGCTGGGAAGGCTCTCCGCGGTCCCTTGGCAAAATACAATAGCGCTGCAAGAGCAACACTGACTGAATTGATGGGGGAATTGAGTGATTTTCTTTCCTTCCACCCATGGGCTGCTTTAGTGTGAATTATGGTGAAGAGCAGTAACTTGAAATAAGCAGAGTTTTGGTTTACCATAGCAAGGAAAAAAGTCTGGACATCTAGGCATTCTGGAGTCAAAGATTTTAATTATTGATTTCGTTTTTTTAAATCAATTCAAGTCTTGGCTTGAAATGTAATGTAGCTCAATTATAAGTAAAAAATTGTTTAACCAGTTGTCAACCGGCCGCCGAAGACATTGTTATCCTGGGCGGACGTCATATGACGTTGCACCTTTAAAATCCATTAGGGGGCGCGCGCCCGCCGCGTCGCTGGGCACCCGATGCGTGTGCCCGGCGGCCACAATGGCCGCCGGGCACCCGCGATTGCCCAGTAACCGAGCAGGACCATGGATCTGTGTGTGTAAACACACAGATCCACGTCCTGTCAGGGAGAGGAGACCGATGGTGTGTCCCTTGTACATAGGGATAATCATCGGTCACCTCCCCCAGTCCCCCAGTCAGTCCCCTCCCCCACAGTTAGAACACATCTAGGAAACACATTTAACCCCTTCCTCGCCCCCTAGTGTTAACCCCTTCCCTGACAGTCACATTTATACAGTAATCAATGCATTTTTATAGCAGGGATCGCTGTATAAATGTGAATGGTCCCAAAAATGTGTCAAAAGTGTCCGATGTGACCGCCGCAATATCGCAGTCATGATAAAAATCGCAGATCGCCGCCATTACTAGTAAAAAAAAAAAAAGAATGCTATAAATCTATCCCCTATTTTGTATTTGCTATAACTTTTGCGCAAACCAAATAATATACGCTTATTGCAATTTTTACCAAAAATATGTAGAAGAATACGTATCGGCCTAGACTGAGGAAACCCTGTAGCTGTTGACTTTTAATAAGGACACTTACCTGTCCTAGGCGCCCGCAATGTCGGCCCCCCGAGGCAGATCCCTCGATTGTTGCAAGTCCCGGCACCACCATCCTCACTAAGGGAAACAGGCAGTGGAGCCTTGCGGCTTCACTGCCCATTTCCTACTGCGCATGCGTGAGTCTCACGGTGCTGTATGAATGGATGGCTGCTCTCTGGGATACACACAGTTCCCAGAAGGCAGCGCGCCCCATTCCCCAGAAGACAACGTGAGGATGAAGACCAGCCGTGGTATAGGAAGAGGCAGATTAGGAACCGCAATTTCTGGTAAGTAAAACATTTTTTTTTCTATTTTTTTGTAGCGTTTTGGTGTAATTTTTTTTTTTAGGGTGGACCTCCACTTGAAGCTCTCATGAAATACTTTACAAAAAGATTTCTTAGTTGCTTCAGAAAAATCACCATATTTGTTTTTGACATTTGGCATACAAAATTTAGCATTCTGGAATTTGCACCGCCCTGGTATAAAATATGTGGCTGAACTTTGTGTGCCTTCTTTTGCACACATCCTGGTTTCTGCTACTCCTGACACTCCTGCTGATAAAATAACAACTGGGACTTTCTCAGTTACTGCAAGCTTCTGGGTGAAACCAAGCTTAGGAACAATGTTCAAACCACTGTTTAGAAGCTTTAGTCAGAAATGCCATGTAACAACATAAATGTTACATGATATTTACTATGTTTTATTCATCTGCAGATTGAATTGGTTTGTAAAAAGACAGTTGACAATAATGTATAGTATACTCCCAGGTTTAGTTGTAATCAGAGTCACATCCTTTTTACAGAGTAGTAAAGTGGAGAAAGAGCTCACTGTCAAAGCATTTAAATAATCAGAATCCCTGTGAACTAACCAACAGGTCCATAAGGTTTTGCCAGGATCATTTTTGTCAGTTGATAGCAGGGTCTCTATGATCATGAGGTTGTTTAAGATTTGTGGCCATTCCACTATATGAGGGAGGTAGCCTTTTTTTCGATGAGGAGAATTTATGACCCAAGCCACTACTAATAGTGTCTCAGGATGCCTTTCATAGTCTTATGCGGCGTACACACGATCATTTTTAATGCAATTTTTTTAACCAACGTTTTTCTCGTCGTTTTTTTTCATGTTTCCTCTCAAGCCTGTCTTGCATCCACACGATCATTAAAAAAAACGCTCGAGCAAAGCGCAGTGACGTACAACACGTACGACGGCACTATAAAGGGGAAGTTCCATTCGAATGGCGCCACCCTTCATGTTAGTAAACTTTGTTGAGCGGCGATTCGTGCTTTTCAGCCTCGTGCTTTTCAGTCCGTAGCAGTGTGACGATTGTGCTATCTCCATTACGAACGCTAGTTTTACCAGAACGAGCGCTCCCGTCTCATACTTGATTCTGAGCATGCGCGTTTTTTTTCCCCTCGTAAAAGCATACACACTATCATTTTTCACGTCGTTAAAAAAAACGACATGAAAAACGACGTGAAAAAATAGAGCATGTTCGAAATTTTTAATGCCCGTTTTTCACGCCGTTAATAATGCTCTGGAGCATACACAAGATCAGTTTTAATGGCCATTTTTAAAAATGGCATTTTTAACGGCATGAAAAATGATCGTGTGTACGCCGCATTAGAAAGGGATCAAAGTGTCATCAACAGGAGAGCCGCCTGAAGGGAGGCCTTAACACGTTAAATTGCTATGGAGTTGTGTGGAGATAAAACAGTCTGAGGGTCATGGTTTTACTGTCACAGCAGGGGGTCATGCCTGACTCATGGATAGTGTACAGAAAATATTTAGTTACTTACTTTATGTAAGAATTCGCCTACTTCTTAAATCAGCAACCTTTACTGTTTTAGAATTCTCTTGAATTGCTGGATTAATCACATATTAGACACGTGTACATGGAAATGCCAGAAACAACATAAATGTTACATGATATTTACTATGTTTTATTCATCTGCAGATTGAATTGGTTTGTAAAAAGACAGTTGACAATAATGTATAGTATACTCCCAGGTTTAGTTGTAATCAGAGTCACATGTTCACAGGTGAAGCAAAAATATGTAAAAAATGATTTTCCTGATTCTTTTCATACTACATTCAGGCTATCCAAAATGTTTGGTTTGCCTGATTATATATAAGCAGATATTTCTGATGTGCAGGGAATCACATTCATGAATGAGACGATCGTGATAAATTGCATGACTGCATAAATCTTATTGATACATTTAGAAGCATCAAAAAAGTTTATGATGTGCTAAATTGCCTTGTGCATACTCCATACCATAAAACACATCTAAAAAGTTGTATTGTTTTATAAACCATCTATCATTAAAGTCACTTAAAATGTATTCACCATAAATGGGGCTTAGATTGTCTAAATATATTTTACATCAAGGACCAACACGTACAATAGTCAAATATATTAATGTAAAGAGTTCAGTGAAAATATATTGCATGCATATAGTTAATTCATACACCTAAACCTTAAAATAAATAATGCTTAAGCGTTGCATTATTATAAATTATATATGATATCTAAACACAAGAGCAGAAACATATTGCAGTTTACAAGTCCTTAGATGTGGTGCCTGCATTTTTTACGCATAACTGCATTGTGCATGCTCTGCCATTACAAAAAAATACCTGTTTATTCTGCCAGAAATTCAGTGTCTGTAAAACTTCCTGTCTACTGAACTGAAATATCAAACAATATCATGAGTTTTCCCAGCTATTTTATGTAAACTATAAAATAACGTCTCTCTATGTGATGGAGATGAGGATAGGAAGAGGGGTCTTTGTTTTTGGGTTTAGATACACTTTAAATTGAAACTCCAAATAGACAAATACCTAGTTGAAATTAATATATACTGAGGTTTGTGTATTCATTGACACACAGAGCACGGCTCAGCCCGCTCTCTGCTCACTGGCTGTGATTGACAGCAGAATGAGCCAATGGTTCCCACTGCTGCCTCTCTGTCCAATGAGGAGAGAGAGAGTGGAGAAAGCCTCTGCTATCTGGCACAGTGCTGGAACAAGATCAGGTTCAGGTAAGTATAAGCAGGGGCTGCATACAGAAGGTGCTTTTACCTTAATACAGATAATGCATTAAGTAAAAAAAAAAACATTCTGCCTTTAGAATCTTTGAACAAAGCATGTTTCAAATGAAAAATCCCAGAGAGGTTGTCACCATGAGCAGCTAGAGGGAAATAGCACACATTCAATAGTTGCTCACAGAAATATCTTCTTTGTCAGAAGATGACAATAGTGTTAAGTTAGGTAATGAAAATTATGATTTTCTAGCAGCCTTCATACTAATGGATAAAACAAACTTCCTCTCCTTAGTTGCAGCCTTAAGCCCTGTACACACGACCGGTTTTCCCGGCAGGAAAACTGCCAGGAGAGCTTTTGGCCGGGAATCCCGGCCGTGTGTAAGCTCCATAGCAGTTTTCCAGACAGGAAAAAAATAGAGAACCTGCTCTCTATTTTCCCGTTGGGATTCCCGGCAGAGTGTTTCCTGCCGAGAAAATCGGTCGTCTGTATGCTTACCTGAAGGGGAAATAAACATGCTCGATAACAATTCAACGCATAGAACATAATTTAGCCGGCTCGTTGTAGTCTTTGACGTCACCGCATTCTTGCCATTCAAAAGAACGGTGGGTCTTTTGTGTGTCCGTATGTATACATGGCTTTTCAAGGCAGGCTTGGTAGGAATCCCGTCGGGAAAACCGACGGTTTTCAAACAGACGGGATTCCCAGTCATGTGTACAGGGCTTTAGTGGACATTTTCATCATTACATGTGAGCTTTAAAGTGAGAACTATTATTAGTGGCCAATGACATGGTAGAAACTACCTACCATCATATTGTATTAATTTTAGCTGCTGCAAAGGTGAAATTAAAATGATTAAAATAACTTTCCTAAGGTTAGCATACTTCTCTATATATACTGATAATGAATCCACTATACAAGGAGTTAGATCTTTAACTAATTCATACTCCAGAGAAACCATGCTTCAGTTCATTTCACTCTCACTTCAAGAATTAGATGAAAACCCAAAGGCATATTAGACAACCAGGGGTCTGTGATGTGGACTGAAGACAGCTTAGAATATATTGAAGAAAATGCCAGAGTTAACAGACAAGAGAGTTGAAAGTTATACTTCAGTTTCAGTATATTAGTATACATTGGGGTCAGCTGTCCATCTAGGTATAACCATTCCTGCACTCTCCATTTCTTTTTTCTAGTGCTCCCTGCTATGTGCTTTCAGAATTGTTATTAAGTTCTAAAGATGTTGCACAATGGCCAGAATTAATGATGCCTGGCATCCCAGCATTAGACTTGGCATTATTCTGCCACTTCATTTGTAGCTGGATTGTCAGAAACACACCTCCTGGTCCTCTGGATTACAGGCAGTGTCACCATCAAGCTATCCCAGTGCTGGATCACTATAAGCCACCTTTATATAATAGCAATTATTCATGGTGCATGTAGGGCAGTGGTCCAAGCCACCACTCTGTTACTTAGGGCTGTTGTTTAACTCCTCCCATGGGCCTACACTGTAAAAAAAAGTCGTTTATAATTGCTGTGGTCATAAGATTGAAACTGGAATCACGCTGTAATTACAGGCAGATAAGTAAGCTGATAAATTGTTCCAGGTAGATAAATGTTCCAATGAGTAAAACTGATTAATAAATTGCTGTAATTATTATATTATTAAAGAATATATTATAATTTTAAAGAATTTGGAGTATTCTATTTGGCACTGCCTTAACACTTAGAGCTAAAGGTCCAAAAGTATTTACTGACTCAAAGTGGAATTCCAGCCAAATATAAAAATCATCATGTTCTTGATACATAAAGATCAATATACTTTTTTTATTATACTTATGCCTCAAATCAATAGCTGCAACTTTGAAGTAACCTGTTGGCTCAGGGCTGACTTTGCTGTGGATACAAAAAATTCAATGGTGGCCAGATGGCATTGTTGGCCCTCCACATCTTCCTAATGTAGATAATTATTCATGGCACAGAGCAATCCCATGAGGATGCTCTGACCAGCCCTACAGCTCCTTCCAGACTCGCCTTGCCCTCCGATCATCATGCCCCTAAAATGACATGCTGGAGAGAGAGAGAGAAATGTAGTTGCGCCACTGTCACTGAGAATACAGATGTTTGAAAGAAGATTGCTTCTCCTACTATTTAACCACTTAAGGACCAGCCGCCACAGTTATACTGCTGCAGGTTGGCTCCCCTGGGTGATTCGCCGCCATGGTACACTGGCCGCTTTAAGAGCTCTAGGGGGCACGACACCAAAGCCGATGCGCGTAGCTGGCAGTCGCGATACCAGC
The DNA here is from genome assembly GCA_029206835.1 of Rana muscosa. Taxonomy (NCBI): domain Eukaryota; kingdom Metazoa; phylum Chordata; class Amphibia; order Anura; family Ranidae; genus Rana; species Rana muscosa. Next base: position 599,988,068 of record CM055122.1, on the reverse strand, counting down.
CGGCTACCCGCGATCACTCTTGACAGAGACAGAATGGAGATCTGTCAATGTAAACAGACAGATCTCTGTTCTGTCAGGGGAGGAGAGACAGATTTGCTGCTCCTAAAGATTAGGAACAGCGATCAGTCTCCTCTTCCAGGCAGTCCCATCCCCTACAGTTAGAACACACATGAGGGAACATATTTAACCCCATTGATTGCCCCCTAGTGTTAGCCCCTTCCCTGCCAGTGACATTTATACAGTAATCAGTGGCTATTTTTAGCTCTGATCGCTGTATGAATGTCAATGGTCCCAAAAAAGTGTCAAAAGTGTCCGATCTGTCTGCCGCAATCTTGCTGTCCTGCTAAAAATTGCTAACCACCGCCATTACTATTAAAAAAAATTATAATAAAATGCCATAAATCTATCCCCTATTTTGTAGACGCTATAACGTTTGCGCAAACCAATCAATATTCGCTTATTGCGATTTTGTTTACCACTTTTTTTGCACTAAGGTGATTTTGATCAAGTTGTCCATTGGTTGTATGAAGTTTAAACAAACAAAAATAGGAACCACTGTTAAAAAAATACAATTAACACCTACTGTGTAGTGCTCATAAAATTTGCATACTATATAAAAAATAAAAAAAAAGCCACTGTGTACAAAGTATAAAATCACAGAGGTATACCTATCCCCAATAAAACCCCACCTACCATATCTCCCAAATATATTAAGAGTTCTCCTTTGAAAAAATTTATGACAACACTCAATACATCCACTCAGGTAGTTGTGTCCTCTGCCCAGCTGAGGTGGCATATGTTAACATATATACATAAATCAGGTACAACAAATGCATTAAAATGTGTACAATGAACTAGGACCATGAGCTCACATAGTATACAAATTATAGTAGTTAGATTTGCATAGCTGGTGAAGTAATTACTACAATAAACAAGTATTCCGAAGGTGGTTACGGATTCCCTCTATTTATTGCATATATGTATTAATTTGTATATACCTATAATTAGCTAGTCTATTAAGACTCTGATAAGCACAATGATATAAAGTTAGCTATGAAAATAAACACACTGCTTAGTAAAACAATATCTTTCATTTATTTCCCAAGAAAATAGGAATATGCTAACATTGAAATACTATATAGAATTATACAGAGTATAAGACAAAGGAACATCAAAGATACTTATAACAATGCTGTCATTGAGATATTGTTTTGTCAGCTGGGCTCAGGGTGGTAAAAGAGCCAGAGCCATGAGGCCCACAGAAGCAGGCCAATGGCCAAAAGGGGCAATTTCCTTTCTGTGTGTACGTTTTACACATTCATTCACACATATTGATTGGTTTGCTCAAAAGTTATAGCGTCTACAAAATAGGGAATAGATTTATGGCATTTTATTATTATAATTTTTTTATTAGTAATGGCGGCAATCTACGATTTTTAGTGGTACTGCGTAATTGCGGCGGACAAATTGGACACTTTTGACACTTCTTTGGGACCATTGACATTTATACAGCAATCAGAGCTAAAAATAGCCACTGATTACTGTATAAATGTCACTGGCAGGGAAGGGGTTAACACTAGGGGGTGATCAAGGGGTTAACTGCGTTCCACAGGTGTGTTCTAACTGTGGGAGGATGGGACTGACTAGGGGAGCAGACCGATCGGTGTGCCTACTTAGTAGGAGCACACAATCTGTCTCCTCTCCCCTGAGAGAACCAGGATTTGTGTGTTTACACACACAGATCCAGGTTCTCGCTCTGTCATGAGCGCTCGCGGGTGCCTGGCGATTGCTACAGCATCTTAAAGAGCCAACGTACAGCTACGACTGCTTGCGCAGCAGTGCCAACCTTCCGCAGTATTACTGCGGCGTCTGTTCAGGAAGGGTTTAACCATGTGACTTCATGACCAGGACATTTTTTGCTATACGGCACTGCTTTACCTTAACTGACAATTGCGCGGTCATGCAACTCTGTACCAAAACAAAATTTGTAAAAAAAAATCACACAAATAGGGCTTTCTTTTGGTGGTATTTGATCACCACTGCATTTTTTATTTTTTGCGTTATAAACAAAAATAGACAGACAATTTTGAGAAAAAAACAAAACAATATTTTTTACTTTCTGCTATAAAACATATCAAATAAAAAAAATTTAAAAAATCAAATTTCTTCATAAATTTAGGACAATATGTATTTTACTCCTTTTTTTTTGTAAAAATAAATAAAAAATTAAGGTATATTGATTGGTTTGCGCAAGAGCTATGGTATATACTGGAATTTTTATTTCATTTATACTAGTAATGGCAGTAATCAGTGACTTATAGCAGGACTACAATAGTATGGTGGGAAATCTGACACTAACTGGCACTTTGTGGGAACCAGTGACACTAATGCCGCGTACACACGGCCGTTTTTAATGTCATTTAAAAAAACAACGTTTTTCTCGATGTGATTTTTCGTGTTTCCTCTCAAGCCTGCCTTGCCTACACACTATCGTGAAAAAAAATGCTTGAGCAAAGCGCGGTGACGTACAACACGTACGATGGCACTATAAAGGGGAAGTTCTATTCAGATGGTGCCACCCTTTGGGCTGGTTTTGCTGATCCTCGTATTAGTAAAGTTTGGTGAGAGACGATTCGCGCTCTTCAGCCTCATGCTCTTCAGTCCGTTACAGCGTGACAAATGTGCTATCTCCATTACGAACGTTAGTTTTATCAGAAGGAGCGCTCCCATCTCATACTTGATTCTGAGCATGCGCATTTTTTTCCCCACGTAACAGCATACACACTACCGTTTTTCACGACGTTAAAAAAAACGACGTGAAAAACAACGTGAAAAAATAGAGCAGGTTCTAATTTTTTTTTAGGCCATTTTTCACGTCATTAAAAATGCTCTGGAGCCTACACACAATCGTTTTTAATGACCAATTTAAAAAATGGCATTTTTCACGCCATGAAAAACAGTCGTGTGTACTCGGCATAATACAGTGATCAGTGCTAAAAATATGCACTGTCACTGTACTAATGACACTGGCTAGGAATGGGTTAAACATCTAGGGTGATCAAAGGGTTAAATGTGTGCTTAATCAGTGTTTATGCTCAGGTGCTTTCACTAAGGAAAGTGCTGGTTTTTATTCCCAGAATGGGAGAAAGACCTGTACACAAAAATAACTTTAGTCCATAATCCAGGGTAGGGATGAGCCTTACACCCTCCGGTTCGATTCGCATCCAGAACATGCAAACGGACCGAAAGTTCACGTGAACTTTCAAACACCGTTAAAGTCTATGGGACTCGAACGTGAGAAATCAAAAATGTGAATTTTAAAGGCTAATATGCAAGTTATTGTCCTAAAAAGGGTTTGGGGACCCGGGTCCTGCCCCAGGGAACATGTATCAATGCAAAAAAAAGTTTTAAAAACTTCGGGAGCAGCGATTTTAATGATGCTTAAAGTGAAAAAATAAAAGTGAAATATTCCTTTAAATATCGTAAATGGGGGGTGTCTATAGTATGCCTATAAAGTGGCGCGTGTTTCCCTTGTTTAGAACAGTCCCTGCACAAAATGACATTTCTAAAGGAATAAAAGTCATTTAAAACTGCTTGCAGCTGTAATGTAATGTCGGGTCCAGGCAATATGGATGAAAATTATTGAGAAAAATTTGACTGACTGAATATACTGCAGCTAACTGAATCAACTGCCTGCCTGTAGTATATCAGGAAGAGCACAACAGGAACGGTCTGCAGTGAGATCTACCTCCACAGGATACAGTATACTGACTGAATATACTGCAACTAACTGAATCAACTGCCTGCCTGTAGTATATTAGGAAGAGAACAACAGGAACGCTCTGCAGTGAGATCTAGCTAAACTGTATACAGTATATATGTATATATATATGTGTACAGTATATATATATATATATATATATACAAAGCCTGGAATGTATATATATATACTAAATATCCTGGAGCTAACTGAATCAACTGCCTGCTAAATCTATCTAAATGAAATTAAATTACACTCTGTCTCTCTCTCTATCTCTCTCAACGCCACAACACACTACACAAGGCCAACGTGCAGGCTGGCTTATATAGTGTGGGGCATGTACTTAATCCCCTTAATCTCCCTGCCTTTGGCCAAATATGTCTCTCTGTGCTAACGGTGCTGTGATTGTCCAAAGCAACGGGTGCATACTTGGCCAATCATCAGCCAGCAATGCACTGCGATGACGCAGTGAGTTATGGGCCGTGACGCGCCGCTCGAATTTGGCGAGAATGGCCCATAATGTTCGATCTTCGCATCATAACCTTGAGATGCCTCATCTATTGGTCAGCACCCACTGATCGGTTTGTGCTGTGTCTAAGCAAAGCACAGCTGGGGAGTCAGCGGCCTCCTACCTGTAAGAGCAGAATCACGTATATATCCACGCTGGCCCGGTTGGCAAGTGGTTAATATCATCCAACAATAGTACTTTACATAGCAAAATACTCAGAATAAACAGAACAACAGCAGTTTTAGGTAGGTATTCTGAGTAGTGAGTTCCACAAGATGCTCACAACTGTGGAATACAATATTCAAGCACTCATGGGAGTACAAAATTCCTCTTTTAACTGTGGTTCACACCCTTATTCTTTACCACATCTCTGAAAGTATGCTATATATATATGTAGCGCCCTGCTCCCAATGACTGGGCGCTATGTTTCAATTTAGAGGGTATCTGAGCCAATAGTTAGGCTCAGATGTAAATAATTGATGCTAAATTAGCCTCTGTTCCGGCTATGGCTGTGTTGGTCAGACTTCCCACTGTTCGCCTGTAGGTAGCGTTACCACCTCAGGCCAATGTGGAAGACTGACAAGCCAGAGTGTATTGGGTACCTTACCCCGTGAACAGTTCAGTGGGAGTGATCTACCCGATGAGGATGCTGGGGAAGGGTACTTAAGGGGCAGACCATCTTATGAGGTCCTTGGTCCCCTCACGGCCCTCCTGGCATGAGGGGTGTATTGTGTGATTTTTGCCCTCAGAACCATGCTGGTCCGAGGCCGCAACTCCAACAAGTAGGCCCAGTTATGCTGACTGGGTCTACACTTTGAAGGTGATCCTGTTCTGTCCGTCCTGAGGGAGGAAGCCACTCAATGGAGGAAACCAGGGGAGGACCTGTCCTGGAAAAGACCAAGCGGAAGGCTGGTGTCTTGAGGAGGACCTGGTAGTTCTATTAGAGGATGCACCACAGTTAAAGTTCACCTTAAAGCCTGCCGGGTTGTCTTAAAGGCTCTGGACTGTTCGGCTGGAAGTTCGGGCATTAAATCCTGTGGCAGAGGATCCCGGAGTATCCAATTTGTACACAACCGGTCTGTGGCAGAGACTGGTCCTGATTATAGTTCGTGCATCATACCGGCTGCTAGGCCAAGTGAGAGGGGTCTATCCGGGTGAGCAATACCCACTCCAGGAAGAGTGGTGAATGACTGAATAGTTGAGGAGTTTTCCCCAGTGATCTGTACTGTGTGCCTGAACCTACCCCTTCCCTTCACCCTTCTACCATTGTTCATCTGTTTATGCAAAAGGAAATTAAAACCTAACTGCTTAAAGTTTTACAGCTTGTGTGGACATTGGAGTTTCTACAGACGTTCTTCCCCTACACAATGAATACTGAGGTAACGTACAAGGCCCAAAATAAAACCAGCAGCTCCTGCGGGGGCGTGCTACATATAGTAGATGAAGTTTAGTTTGAGGCTGTTTACACTGTGTGCTGACAAGGCTCCTCTGGTGTCTGGTTGTTTTTTTATTAGGACCTTTTTAAGGTGAAAGTGACAAAGAGTAGGAAACTAAGGGCCGTATATTTCTCTGATTGGACTTTATTTTTTACCAGCTATGATTTTTAGAGTGCTCCACAGAGGAGGAATTTCTATTTTTTTGCAATTGGCTGTTACAAAGCCTCTAGGGGTGTAGATCGGGGGGTTATGGGGGTCCAATTCCCCCCAGACAGCTGTCCATGGCACAGGCTAGTGTAGCTCTGGCTGGTGGCCACTTTGGGTAGTGCTGAACAGCTCGGACATCCTTGTGGCAGCTTCTTCTCTTCCCCAGGGCTATGGATGAACAGATCAACTGGGAGAGAGGAGAGGAGGAACCTGATTGGCTGCATTGATGGCCAGAATTTTAGCCCCACCCACTGGACCCACATTGCAAGCTGTAAGAAGAAAGGAGAGAAGCTGCAGAGGGATGCAAGAGTGTGCTGTACAGCAAGAGAAGCAGAGAGAGCTGCAAAGTCAGGTGTGCTGAGTGGGAGTAAATCCTACAGGGTCTGGAGGGAGACAGTCTTGTAGGATAATGGCAAAGTGGGCTCCTGACCATTGCACTTTGGGCTGCATTTGAATGCTTCTGACCTCTGCATTTTGTATGCTGGGCTGTGAATGACATGCTCCTGACCACTGCACTCCTTACACTGGGCTGTATGTTACATGTTCCTGACCACTCTACCCTGTATATGACAGGGTCCTGACCACTGTATTCTGTACCCTGTGCTGTGAATTACATGCTTCTAACCACTACGCATTGTAGCTGGGCTGCATATGACAGGCTTCTGATCACTGCACTCTGTATACTAGGTTGTATAGTAAATGCTCCTGACCAATGCACTCTTTATGTATTTAAAAATTCCACATAATATCGGATACCAAATATATACCAAAATTTTTGTTGTATATTTATTACATTACTAGAGGTGCAAACAAAATATAATTTCAGCCTAACTTTTTATTTTCAGTTTTGGGAGTATTAGAAATGGTTACACTGTCAGGTTTATCGCTGTCTTTGTCCATGTTTGCCACATTTGCCCTCATTTCCTGTTTCAGGAACTGCTTCCACTAGAACAGGAATAGGGTAAAAATCTCTACAACCGTTACACATAATAAAAACTTGATAGAGGGTCTAACCCTTTCCGTTTAAAACAAAAAACTTTTTTTCCTTTTTACCAGAGTTCTTATATAATTAATAAAAAGGTACCTTAAATCTCTATTGGAAAAATGTAGAGCACCAGCTACAAAGGTAAAATATTATTGATATTTTTCAACTTTTATTTTTTGTCTGCATGTATTCAATAGCAAAAGCAATGGCAAAGATACAGTGAGTTAAGCTGGTACAGAACTGCATGTAGAAAAAAAAAAAAAAAAATAACCTGGCACTATCTAATGAATACATAAATATACGGAAATAAATGTGAATTCAATTTTATTGGAACTAAATCTCTAAGGCCGCAGGTTGCATTGACTTTATTTTTTTTTTTTTTAATAATTCCCTTTTACTCAATTTCATTTTATATTGAAATTGTGGTATATTGATATAACTTTCTATTCATTCCCCATTTACAGCATTATTGAATTTTCCAAGACATGAGACTAAATTTTTTACTTTGCAGCTTTTAGAAATAACTGTGACCGGTGCATTCACATTGCTATTGCAGTAGATGAAAGATCCAAAAATCTTAATTATTTATCATGGAACTAAATGATGAAGTGTCTGGATAATTCTGCAATGTTCATTTATCTGATCACTGAAGGATAAAGCTACCATTAGGCCAGGAATTATGACTAGACTATGACATTAATGATAAAAATTAAAGATGAACATCCCATAAAAATAGACCATATACTTCTTGCACATTAATTCTACGCCACTCTTGATTATTGCTTTCTAATAGGAAAGATATGACAAGATAACTAGATGTTTTGATGATACCCTTAGTAACGCAACATGGCACCTGTAATTTGCTGTTAAAGTGCACCTGTCATGAGAGATATATGAGGACAGTCATTACCGCCCTTCTTTTGAAAATGCTAGTTGCCTGGATGTATCTGGATTTACATCTTTAAGTCATTAATCCTGATCGTGCAACAGATGAAAGTCAGAGAAAAGTTTGAATTTTTTATGTTTTTACTTTTTTTTGGTCAGAAACACATTTAATTCATGGCATGTTTCCTATAAACATTTTTTATAATTTAACTCACAATTGTGTGGGTTTGATGGGGAACTGTTCATTTGTATTTGCTGAAATCAACAGCCCACCTCATTCTACCACTAATTCCACTAACTCGCCCCTAGCCTGTGCATCATTGGACAATAGGCTTTAAAAAATGCACAAGACTTGCCTTCTCCCAACAATGCCTAAGTACATGTAAACCCCAACTGATTGGCATTCAGTTTTCTACAGTACTGAATATCATGACCAATTGCTTTAATTTTTATTTCTAATTAAAAACATGTTTTAAATTTTTTCATGCTTTGTTTTGTATTAGCACTGTTAATCTCTTGAAGCTTCTTTGCAGTGGCTTCCTGTCTAAATGTATACATCCTAGCAACTGCTATGAATATATTAATAATAATATTTTTTTAAGGCTGATTTCCTCATGGTGACAATGGCAGACTATTACTATGCAATGGGTGTCAGTATTGCCCCTTGTAGATTCCATTGGGAGAGTTTGTGACAGGGTGACAACAGAGGAGAGCAAATGGGAGACAGGGGCAGAGCGTTGTCTTCCTATATTAGGAAGGAGGGAAATTCATGACAGGATCACTAGGTATTATTTTAATGAAAGCTGCAGATTCAAAATCATCAAAAACTACTTTCGAAATTGAAAGTCCCAACTCCAGTTTTCTTGTCCCTAAATTGTATTCCCTTTTGCAGCCAAACTAGAATAACACCTACTATATATTTGTGACGGGTTCTCTTCTACCTAATGTTAAGGAGGTGGCTGGAGAGTTATGGTTACCAAGACTAACCACTCTGTGCTGTGCTGAAAGATCTCATTATCAGTTGTAAACTAGATTTAAACACTGTGGGGTTGATTTACTAAAAATGGAGAGTGCAAAATCTGGTACAGCTCTGAATAGAAACCAATCAGCTTTTTTTTGTCAAAGCTTAATTGAACAAGCTTGAGTAGCTTGCAGTCTGCCCAAAGGCCTACATCAAAGTAACAACTAAAAGGGTAAGATTTTTTCTTATTATTATTATTATTATTTGTATGCTGCGCAAATGGAAACACATAACAAACATAGATTGGGGTTTTCTCAAATTTGGTAGCAAAGTGAAAAAATAAACAGCGCCGTGCCCAGGTGTATATTAAATTAATCTAACCTAAAAAAGTATATATATAATATATAAATGTGACCCAACACAATTCTATAATCTCTTCCTAATAATGGTGATGATAATATATCTAATTTATTTATCTGAATAATATGATGTGATGTGTGATCACACCAATATGTGATAAAGAAGTGAGTGACCAAATCACATAAACATCCACTTCACTCTATGTGTATCTATATCTAGCCAAAAACCAAAACCAAAATACAAGAGTCTATGAAGTGTCCCAAAATTATAGTGCCAAAAAAAGTAGCCAAAAATGTGTTATATTTGGTAAACATATGTGTCAAAATATAAGTGTAAGTAGCAGATTCTTTGTATATTGTGTTCTCCACCGCTTATGATCTAAATCACTTACCAATGTAAGTGGCTGGTGACAGAGAACCAGCAAACACTTTTTTTCCCTTAACAAGGTGCAATATTCTGCAGATCTGTAGTAGATGATGATCTCAGATCTCATCAATGGTACTCAATCCAGACATCCAACGGGTAATATATTTTCCTTCTCAAAATGCAATGGTCTGAAAGAGCTCAAAAGATATCCACTCCCAACTTTCCTCCACAATTAAATGCTCAGTCTCTCCAGAGAGGTGTAATTGGAAAATGATCAAAAAGCACAGCATAGCATAAAATCCTTTAAAAAAAGGTTCCTATTTATTTAAACCACATAACACTCACATTTAAAAGTGTCTCCCGACACTGGTAAAACAGGCATGGGCAATATGTGTCTATTCGGGTCTCACGATCCCACGAGTAGACAATCAATATAACGTTGTAACCATGCCTCCAACAGCTCACCCTACATACGTTTCGTCGATAGACATCCTCACGGGGCAGTCTATTCCTCAAAAATGGAAATGCACTTTGAGCTAGGATTTAACATCTTTTAGGCCGGTTTCACACTGGGGCGGTGGGGGCGGTGGCGGTATAGCGCCGCTATTTTTAGCGGCGCTATACCGTCGGGATTGCAGAGGTATTTGGCCGCTAGCGGTGCGGTTTTAACCCCCGCTAGCGGCTGAAAAAGGGTTAATACCACCCGCAAACCGTGGCTACAGCCGCGGTTTGTGGGCGGTATTACCGCGGTATCCCATTCATTTCAATGGGAAGGAGCGGTGTAGGAGCGGTAAACACACCGCTCCTCTCACCGCTCCAAATATGCGGCTAGCAGGACTTTTTTTTAAGTCCTGTTAGCGCACCGCTCCAGTGTGAAAGCCCTCTGGGCTTTCACATTGGAGAGACAGGAGCCGCTGTTTAGGCTCGGTTTGCAGGCGCTATTTTTAGCAAAATAGCGCCTGAAAACCGTCCCAGTGTGAAAGGGGCCTAAGCTTATATAAGATTTTGGTGATTGGGTTTATTTATACAGACACTGCAGCCTATGTATGCAAACATTTTGCATTCTTGCAGATATTTGTGAAAATTACACACCTGCATTGTGCTACAGCCTTCTTCAAACTGCATCAATTTAACCACTTGACCACTGGGCACTTAAACCCCCTTAATAACCAGACCAATTTTCAGCTTTCGGTGCTCTCACATTTTGAATGACAATTACTCAGTCATACAACACTGTACCCATGTGAAATTTTTGTCCTTTTTTTCACACAAATAGAGCTTTCTTTTGGTGGTATTTAATCACTGTTGGGTTTTTTATTTTTTGCGCTATAAGAGAAAAAAGACTGAAAATTTTGTAAAAAAATGATTTTTTTTTTCGTTTCTGTTATAAAATTTTGCAAATTACTATTTTTTCTTCATAAATTTTGGCCAAAATTTATACTGCTACATATCTTTGGTAAAAATAAGTACAAATTGGTGGATATTATTTGGTCTTTGTGAAAGTTATAGAGTCCACAAGCTATGGTGCCAATATCTGAAAATTGATCACACCTGAAGTACTGACGGCCTATCTCAATTCTTGAGACCCTAACATGCCAGAAAAGTACAAATACCCCCCAAATGACCCCTTTTTGGAAAGAAGACATTCCAAGGTATTCAGAAAGAGGCATTGTGAGTTTTTTGAAGTTGTCATTTTTTCCCACAATTCTTTGCAAAATCAAGATTTTTTTTTCTCTTTTTTTTTTTCACAAAATTGTCATATTAGCAGGTTATTTCTCACACACAGCATATGCATTCCACAAATTACACCCCAAAACACATTCTGCTATTACTCCCGAGTATGGCGATACCACATGTGTGAGACTTTTACACAGCGTGGCCACATACAGAGGCCCAACATGCAGGGAGCACCTTCAGGCATTCTGGAGCACCAAGGCCAATTCTGACATTTCTCTCCTACATGTAAAAATCATCATTTATTTGCTAGAAAATTACATAGAACCCCAAAACATTATATATGTTTTTTTAGCAAAGACCTTAGAGAATATAATGGTGGTTGTTGCAACTTTTTATCTCGCACGATATTTATAAAGTTAGCCCAATGTTTTTGCATAATGTGAAATATGAAGTTACGCCGAGTAAATAGATACCTAACATGTCGCCCTTAAAAATTGCACACACTCGTGGAATGGCGCCAAACTTCGCTACTTAAAAAATCCCCATAGGCAACGCTTTAAATATTTTTACTGGTTACATGTTTTGAGTTACAGAGGAGGTCTAGGGCCAAAATGATTGCTCTCGTTTTAACGTTCGCAGAGATACCTCACATGTGTGGTTTGAAAACCGTTTTCATATGTGGGCGGGACTTACGTATGCGTTCGCTTCTGTATGCGAGCTCACGGGGACAGGGGCGCTTTAAAAAATATATATATTTTATTCTTCATTTTACTTTATTTATTTTAGTTTGACATGTTTTTCCGCCCTAAACATTTTTTTGATCACTTTTATACCTATTACAAGGAACGTAAACATCCCTTGTAATAGGAATATGGCATGACAGGTCCTCTTTACAGTGAGATATGGGGGGGGGGGTGTCAATAAGACCCCACATCTCACCTCTAGGCTGGGAAGCCTGAAAAAAATACAAAAAAAAAAAACAACAATCCTGGCTTTGATCGTAGCGGTGAGTCGGTAGAAGCACCGGAGGGCGGCGGGGGGGGGGACATCCCCTCTCGCCTCCCGTAAGAATGATCAAGCGGCGGAACAGCCGCTATGATTGTTCTTATGGTGTAGGGAATCGCCGGCTGAAAAAGCTAATATCTGAATGATGCCTGTAGCTGCTCCCATCATTCAGATATCCCCGCACAAAGTCAAGGACGTCATATGACGGCCGGAGGGCGGGAAGTGGTTATTGCAGAGTATTGCCGGGCATTGCGGAGTATTGCTGGGCATTGCGGAGTATTGCCGGGCATTGCGGAGTATTGCCGGGCATTGCGGAGTATTGCCGGGCATTGCGGAGTATTGCAGGGCATTGCGGAGTATTGCAGGGCATTGCGGAGTATTGCGGACTATGGCAGGGTATTGCGGTGTATGGCAGGGTATTGCGGTGTATGGCAGGGTATTGCACGGGTATTGCACAGGGTATTGTGGAGGGTATTGCACAGGGTATTGTGGAGGGTATTGCAGAGTATTGTGGAGGGTATTGCAGAGTATTGTGGCGGGTATTGCAGAGTATTGTGGCGGGTATTGCAGAGTATTGTGCAGGGTATTGCAGAGTATTGTGCAGGGTATTGCAGAGTATTGTGCAGGGTATTGCAGAGTATTTTGCAGAGTATTGCGCAGGGTATTGCAGAGTATTTTGCAGGGTATTGCAGAGTATTTTGCAGGGTATTGCAGAGTATTTCACAGGGTATTGCAGAGTATTTCGCAGGGTATTGCAGAGTATTTCGCAGGGTATTGCAGAGTATTGCACCAGGGTATTGCAGAGTATTGCACCAGGGTATTGCAGAGTATTGCACCAGGGTATTGCAGAGTATTGCACCAGGGTATTTTGCAGAGTATTGGCAGGGTGTATTGCAGAGTATTGGCAGGGTATAGCACAGGGATGGCTGAGCAGGGATGGATGGATGGCTGGATCTGTGACTGCAATTGTCACAGATCCAGCCCACAGTGCTGCTGCTGCCATCCGCTCCCTCCCCCTCCCCTCTCACACTGTACCGATCGGTACAGAGAGGGGAGGGAGGAACCGGCGTCATCAAATGACGCCGGTCTGTTTACAAGTGATTGCTCCGTCATTTGACGGAGCGATCACGTGGTAAACGGCCGCTATCAGCGGCGATTTACCGCGATTTGTGATCCGCCGGGTCCTCTGGACCCGGCGGTCACGGAGTTTCCCGTGTGCGCGCCCCAGGGGGCGCGCGGGGAGCGCGATTCTGGGAGGACGTTATATAACGTCCTCCCAGAGTTAAGCAACCACCTTGTCGACGTTATTTGTCGGCAGGTGGTTGTTAAGTGGTTAAATCACAATTTCTATCCAGGTAATTTGATAGGAATGCAAGACAGCTGTATGGAACAAAGAGAAAGAATTACTTTTAATTCACCTTATTCCAGATCAAACTAGCAATTTTAGGCTCCCTGGTGTTTTTTTAAAATTATTACAATATTGAAATATGGAAGAGTATATAGTAAACATCTTTGCCGAAATAGACTATTTCAGTACAAGGCACATGATAACATTTATAGTTTGCTAACAATTACTAGCAAGGAGTCTACTGCAATATTCTCCTTTTCATTTTTTGCGTTTCCTCAGATGCAAATTTCTGTTGATTGCTCATTTTATCTTTCTATCTGGTATACTTTCCATAATTACAGGTTGTTTAGGATGAAGCTAAAGCACTACATGTCTACTGAGCATAGCTTCAAGTAATGCCCCCAACTGTACAATTTTCAATGTCTGTAAACATAAAGCAGCAGTATGAGAGAAGCTGCACTGTTTGTGCGCACTACTGGGAATACTGTTTCTAAATTGTAATTCAGCAATGGAAAAGTGCTTAGCTTCACTGATATAAAATTAGCAATTAAACAGTACATCTGAAATGGATATTTGGAAATATTTCTTCTAATTTATTATATCTTAGCATACTTACATTAATGTATCTATTTTGTAATAAAACTAGACAGTGCTACATGTTCTATAAATATTGTTTAATAGAAATACTTTATAAGAAGTAATATACACCTTTAGGCCTCAACTTTATCTAAACATATTTCCAGTCCTTAGATATGAAACATTCTAATATAATATTTTAAAGCTGAACACCAGGCTAAACAGATATTCCCTGAATCCCTAAATAGAAAAGGCATGCATGTTCTTGTTTGAATTTTGGTTCCCTTTGTGTCATACACCTGCACTGTGTCTCCTCTGCTATGTGAGGCCATAAGTGTTAAGCCAATGTTTGGCTGCCAGTAGAGCAGCTAATCAGATTCTAGGCACACTTCAAGTGCACTGCTCAGAGTTTGAGCAATGGATCAATATACTCTGCTCAATGAAGTTAAAATAGAGTCCTCTTTTAATCCTCTTTGATCTTATTTATTTATTCCTACTTTCTTGTTCTCATTATCTCAACTGTCCCACACCTTTGTCTTTTATCTCTCTCTTTCTTCCTTCACACCCATATTGCTTTTTACCTTCCCTTTGTTTACAGTCTATCACTTTATTTCCATCTGAAGCACTGATCAGCTCAGATCTGGCAAGAAACAGTCATTCTCTTTATATACCAGTCAACCTGAATTGTGTAATGATCTGTAGTTAATGCTGGGGGCTCTAAAAGCTATGTACCTAACTCAACGTGACTATAGTAATAACCTAAATGTTTTGTGTCATTACTACTTTATATAGGGGATTATAGCAGCAGAGCACCTAGCATATCTGGCATTCAAAGCAGATCATTGCTTTTTAACACACGCCTACAAAAATATATTATGTGAGTGTGGATAAATTGTGCTAACAGTTGAAGGGGCTTATAGGGGCATGGTTAAACACAACTGAAGCCTACTCACAAGGGCAGCCATCAGAAATTTTGGGGCCCACTGAATCCACCCACTGGCCATCAAATCTTTCAGTGCACCTAGTTTTTTTTAACACTCTTACAACTTAATATATCCTCCATCCCATGTTCTCATTTCCTCCAGTCCCACCTCCTCCTTCTCCAGTCCCATGTCCTCCATCCCACATCCTCCTCCTCCTCCTCCAGTCCCATTTTGTCCATCCCATGTCCTTCTCCTTCTCCATCTCATGCCCCCCCCCAGTCCCAGCTTCCCTATTCCATGTCCTCCTCTTCCAGTCTAATCTCCCTCATCCCATGTCCTCCTCCTCCTCCCCCAATCCCATCTCCTCCATCCCATGTCCTCCCCCTCTTTCAGTCCCATCTCCTCCATCCCACATCCTCCTGCAGTCCCATCTCCTCCATCCTATGTCCTACTTCTCCACTCACATATCCTCCATACCGTGTCCTCCTCCTCCATACCATGTTCTCCATCCAATGTTCTCCTTCTCCTCCCTCCCATGTTTTCCTCCTTCTCCAGTCCTATCCCCCATCCCATGTCCTCCCCCTCCTACAGTCCTATCTTCTCCATCCCATGTGTTCCTCCTCTTCCAGTCTCATCCCGTGTCCTCCATGAGGGGTAGTGAGATACAGAGAGAGGGGAGTGAAAGAGAGGGGTGCGAAAGGGTGAGGATGTGAAAGAGGGAGAGAGAGGGGGGTGAGAGAGAGAGAGAGCGGGGTGAAAGGGTGAGAGAGAGGGGTGGGGGAGGATAAGAGAATGAGGGAGAGACCCCTATCCCTGTCCTTGTCTGCAGCCCCCCTTTTCCCCCATCGCAATGCCTTTCTGTGGGTAGATGTAAGTGATGCCCGGTATCTTCAATGCCAGCAGTAGGTTTGTAATGACAGGGGTTACCGTTGTTTAGGATATTCCATTCCCGAGCATAAGGCAGCTACCAGACACTCCAACCAGCCGAATAAGACCCCATACAAATAATCCTCCCCAGATACGAGACAAAGCTCCGTGTTGAGGGTTAAACAGGAATGACACCCTTTATTGAGAAATACAGGCTCTTATATACAATTTAGGATACTGCAGTAACCACAGGAGGTATGACCCGGATCCACCCACAACATCACAAATGGTTACATAACGAGCCCCCAATATACATTATCATAACTACACCTTCGCACAATTGCAGGGTCAATTAGCACAAGCCACAATTAAAAGGTCTTTAAAAGTTAGCCTGGACTAAATTTACATTACACAGGCAGCTAGGTGGCTGAAGGTGATGACATTAGCATCTCTCAATTAACCTGTTGAGTTCAGAATCAACATCCAGTAAATAGTTATTTTACTTATATCCTGGGAGATATTGTGGATAAATATTACTATCCCATTTTAGGTAGTCCAATGTATATTTCCTCAGTCACCCTATGCCCAAAGTGACTCCTGTCACACATCTCCCCTTTCGGCAGGAGACTAACACAGGAGGAGACCCAAGACGGGTTGACTCAAAAGTTAGTCCATAGTTCCAGTCCCTCAATGCCGGGACAACTCATCAGCATTGCCATTTTGCTTACCGGGTTGGTAGCTGATGGTGAAGTTGTAAGGTTGCAGGGTGAAAAATTGAATTCAGTTCTGGAGCAGTCACTTGCTTTGCTCTCTCAATGGCTCCCAGGACTTGTTGCTGATGCTCTTGGGAGAGGTAAGGCAGAACCTGGGTGCAAATCCCATTTAACCTTTTGGCAATTTCAGCCTGTTTGTGTATTTCAATGTTCAAGCCATGGGACATCTCATAATACATGGTGTAGTGTCGTTGCATTTCCGATTTCTCACTGGCCAACTTGTTGCATTCCAATTTTAAACTGTGATATTGTGCCTGATCTATGGTACATGCCGGGGAAGTTAGTCTTACCCGGTTCTCAGCCGCAAGCGGGCCGGTTCCTGCAGCACGGGTCTGGGCACAGGTAGTCACTGGGTTGGCTTCAGCAGGGCCCATCGGGGCGTAAGCAGAAACGAGGGGGGCCAAATCATTCCCCAGTAGTACATCTGCTGGCAAATCCTTTATCACCGCCACATTCACATGTCCGGAACCAACCCCCAATCCAGGTGAACACGGGCAACGGGTAGCCGGAAGATGGTGTCTCCCGCTACTCTTACGGCTACAGTGTCTCCGGTGTGTTGGTTCTCTGGGATGAGGTTCTTCTGTAGTAGGGTCATGGTGGTGCCAGTATCACATAGGCCATTGGCTACCTTTCCCTTGACCCAGACAGTCTGCCTGTGTTGCTGCCTGTTGTCCCGGGTTAGCTGCTTGTATTGGATCAGCCCCATGCAGGACGCCACAATGTTCTTCTTCCTCAACGCAGTGGGCCGCAGGCATGGATGTTTCCGGGGTTCCCCACTGCTAGCTGTCTCCACAACTGGGACTGCCTGGCTGGATTCAATGGACAGCCTGGCTTTTTGTGTCTCAGCTGTTTACACCCGAAACACCTGATGGGTTGTGAGTAGTCCTGGGAGTTGAACCTGGGCTGCTGAGAATAAGTGGCCACTGGAGGTGGTGCTGTAGGGCGGTACGACTGTGGTTGGTAGGCAATAGCCGGAGGGGGTGCCGCTGATCCATAATCCACCATTGGATATTTTGAGGATATACTTGTGTAGCACACAGATCCCTTCCTTGCTTACCTCCACTAGCAGGTGGGACACACCATGCCACATGCCCAGTATCCTACTTGTTGAAGAGGGTGAGCGGTGTTATCTAATTTGGGTCCTGCAGCGAGTTACCTCCTTCCATTGGTTCTTCACCCTAGAGTGTAGGAAGAAGTCTATTCCCTCTCTTTAAAGGAAGGCCAATGTCCAGACAGTATTAAAACCCAATAAAAAAGGTTTATTTTGCTTTGCTTGAGAACTTGACAGGAAAGTTGGAGATAAAGAGAAATGAACAGGGAGGCAGGTTCAGGCACGCGGCACTTAACTCTCACTCGTCGCCACTCAGGCCTGAGTGGGTTTTTCTCACCCAGATAGTCCCCTTAAGAGCGGTCCTAGCAGCTGGTGTGGAGCACGGAACATTTCCTTGTGGTTTCCTAGGGATACGATCAGGAGATAATATCTAAGTCCCGAACTTCCCAGTCTAGTAACACTTGAGTCCTTAGGTGCCAATGGGGCACGTTACTAGGCTTGTGGCAGACTATGGAATCCTTCCCTCTGATAGGTAACCAGGCCTCTCCCGAGACAGTGACTTCTCTCACCGTTCCCCTTGGGTAGATCCTCCCCTGGTTGCCTCTCCTTCAGAGCGGGTCACACCTCACTTGGGTACCTTGGTATTCCTCTTCGGCTGTAGGCCTCAGCTAAAGGTGCTGGGCCTACTTACAGCGATGCAGCCTCAGGCTTAAGGTGGCTGGGGCTGGTACACACACACTCGCACCCCTGGCCCGGAGGGCCGGGAGGTGCAAACTGCTCCCCGAATAATGGCATCGGCCCCTTATGTATCCTCTCCCAGCATGCACAGAGGGTAGACCACGCCCACTGCACGGCTGCCGAGAGAGGACACCCAAAGGCATTGCAACGCTACCTGTGGTTTAACCTGAGCCTGGGGCGACAGTGCCACCCACAGGCCACAGGGAACTGTACTGCCAGGCAACATTACTGTTAGAATTCAACAGCCAACTATGGGCTCAGGCTACCCCCTAAATTTAAGCATAACGACCCACAATTATTGGGGGGTCCGCTACACTTGATTCAGCATTGAGCAAAACAATGAACAAATGATAGAAAAATTACTCAATAAGGACCCCCATGGATAAAATACCTTGGGTTTAACCACTTCCATACAGGGCTTTTTATACCACTTCAATACCGGGCCTATTCTGGCACTTCTCTCCTACATGTACAAATCATCATTCTTTTGCTAGAAAATTACTCAGAACCCCGAAACATTATATATGTTTTTTTTAGCAGACACCCTAGGGAATAAAATGACGGTCGTTGCAACTTTTTATCGTGCACGGTATTTGCGCAATAATTTTTCAAACACCTTTTTTTGGGGAAAAAAATGGTTTCATGAATTAAAAAATAACAAAACAGTAAAGTTAGCCCAATTTTTTTGTAAAATATGAAAGCTTATGTTACGCCGAGTAAAAAGATACCTAACATGTGACGCTTTAAAATTGCGCACACTCATGGAATGGCGCCAAACTTTGGTACTTAAAAATCTCCATAGGCGACGCTTTGAAATTTTTTACAGGTTACCAGGTTAGAGTTACAGAGTAGGTCTAGTGCTAGAATGTTGCATGCGCTCTAACGCACGCGGCGATACCTCACATGTGTGGTTTGAACGGCGTTTACATATGCGGGCGGGACTTACGTGTGTGTTCGCTTCTAAGCGCAAGCTATTGGGGACGGGCGTTTTAAAAAAATATTTATATATATATATTTATTTTTTTTACTTATTTTTTTCATTTTTTTACTTATTTTTTTTATTATAACTTTTTTTTTACACTTTTTTTTTTTTATCACTTTTATTCCTATTACAAGGAATGTAAACATCCCTTGTAATATGAATGTGTGTGACAGGTCCCCTTTATGGAGAGATGCGGGGTCAATAAGACCCCACATCTCTCCTCCAGGCTGGAAAGCATGAGATCAGTCAAATTTTTTTCACGATCACATACTTACAGCCGCAATGGCGGCTTTGTTTACATTTGAGGACCCGGGCATGACGTCATCACATCGCGCCTGGGCCTCCGACGATCATAGAGATGACTGGTGACCATCTGGTCACCAGTCATCTCTATGCTCATCACGTGACCCACCACCGGCGCCGACGATTCTCTCCGGGTCCCCGATCGCACGGGAGAGCCTGGAGAAGCACCGGATGGCGGCGGGGGGGGTGTGTGTGTCCCCTCCCGCCGCCTATAAGAATGATCAAGCGGCAGAACCGCTGCTATGATCATTCTTATGGTGCGCAGGATCGCCAGGTGCAAACAAGGATATCTGAATGATGCCTCTAGCTGCAGGCATCATTCAGATATCCCCCCTCAAACCCAGGACGTCATATGATGTCCACCCGGAGGGAGAGAGGGTTCCTGCCGGCGTCATTTTGCTATGGCCCGGTATGGAAAGGGTTAAACACACACCACTTGATCTCAAATAGTAAGAAACACAACAAACAAGAACCTGAACATGCTAAGAGCATGTAAGGTATCACCATTAACAGTGTATAGTCCAGTCATACTAATCTCATGCAAGCAGATCCAAGATACAAATATAGTAAGGGGCCAATAGTGATCTCCCAAAAACAGGGCTATTTTAATTGTAACATGCAATTCACTTTTATGCAGACCCCATTTTGCTCACCCTCACGGTGGCAAACCGTTTAAGGTCAACAGATATTTAACCTGCAACACTGAATTTTGTGCATACATTTTACAACGTCTATTGGTAAAATCATTGGACAATTCAAGAAAAGGTTCCAAAAGCACCAAAGTGATTTTAGAGTAGCAACCAACAACTCATAACAATGGAAAGGCATTGACTTAATCCAGCCAATGGCTGTACATTTCGTGACACAAAAGTATCAGGTTTGTGACTTACAAGGCACAGTTATTGAACATGTCTCCAAACCCTCCAAGGGAAGTGACACAGGCACAAAACACTTTTAAAATGTGAAGCCTGTTGGATACATTGCCTGAACACAGTACACCCAGGGGGCCTCAACACAGCATTCCGACTGTCATATTTTCTTGAGGGTTAGTTCACACCAGAATGCAATGTGGGAAACCCATGTTCCATGCACTTTTCCTGCACTGTGTTCAAAACACACTGCAGTAGCGATCTGCAGCTGGTATCAATATTAGGTTAATGCCACTCCAAACGCAGGTCACAAACAGAATGTGCTTGCCCATGCCTGATTGCATGGTACAGACGTATCATGTGATCTGGTTGCAGTAAGTTACCAAAAGTAGTGCAGTGCAATTTTAGCCTACTCAAGATGAATAAGCTGAAATTGCGCTACACAGAACTGCATGTGAATCACACAAGAATTGCACAGAATGTTCCTGTGCAATTCTTGGTGTAAACCAGCCCTAAAAGTAGATGAACATACATATAAGCCTGTGTACACCTTTGGGATGCTGATAACACATCCTTTCATTCTATCATATGGACAATCATACTTTTTGACTCTTTTATGTATGTAGTAAACATATTTTATATGGAGGTTAGGAACCAATTTGTGATTGCATGTCCTTAACCACTTAAGCCCCGGACCATTTGGTAGCTAAAGGACCAGAGGTGAATTCAGAATTTCGCACTGCACTGCTTTAACTGTAAATTGTGCGGACATGCAATGTTGTACTGAAACAAAATTTGCGTCCTTTTCTTCCCACAAATAGAGCTTTCTTTTAATGGTATTTGATTGCCTCTTTATTTTTTGCGATATAAACGGAAAAAGACCGAAAATTTTGAAAAAAAATGATATTTTCTACTTTTTGTTATAAGAAAAATCGAATAAACTCAATTTTAGTCATACATTTAGGCCAAAATGTATTCAGCCACATGTCTTTAGTAAAAAAAATGTCAATAAGCGTATATTTATTGGTTTGCGCAAAAGTTATAGCGTCTACAAACTAGGGTACATTTTCTGGAATTTACACAGCTTTTAATTTATGACTGCCTATCTCATTTCTTGAGGTGCTAAAATGGCAGGGCAGTACAAACCCCCCCCCAAATGACCCCATTTTGGAAAGTAGACACCCCAGGGAAATTGCTGAGAGGCATGTTGAGCCCATTGAATATTTTTTTTTTTTGTCCCAAGTGATTGAATAATGACAAAAAAAAAAAAAAATTACAAAAAGTTGTCACTAAATGATATATTGCTCACACATGCCATGGTTATATGTGGAATTGCACCCCAAAATACATTCTGCTGCTTCTCCTGAGTACGGGGATACCACATGTGTGGGACTTTTTAGGAGCCTAGCCACGTACGGGACCCCGGAAACCAAGCACCGCCTTCAGGATTTCTAAGGGCGCAAATTTTTGATTTCACTCCTCACTACCTATCACAGTTTCGAAGGCCATAAAATGCCAAAATAGCACAAAACCCCCCAAATGACCCCATTTTGGAAAGTAGACACCCCAAGCTATTTACTGAGAGGCATGATTAGTCCATGGAATATTTTATATTTTGCCACAAGTTGCGGGAATATGACAAACTTTATTTTTTTTGCACAAAGTTGTCACTAAATGATATATTGCGCACACATGCCATGGGCATATGTGAAATTACACCCCAAAATACATTCTGCTGCTTCTCCTGAGTATGGGGATACCACATGTGTGGGACTTTTTGGGAGCCTAGTCGCGTACGGGACCCCAAAAACCAAGCACCGCCTTCAAGGTTTCTAAGGGCATAAATTTTTGATTTCACTCCTCACTACCTATCACTACCTATCTCATTTGTTTTTGAAAATGAAGAAAGACATATTTTTTTTTTCTTTTTTCAATTTTTAAAACTTTGTGACAAAAAGCGAGATCTGCAAAATACTCAACATACCTCTCAGCAAATAGCTTGGGGTGTCTACTTTCCAAAATGGGGTCATTTGGGGGGGTTTTGTGCCATCTGGGCATTCCATGGCCTCCGAAACTGTGATAGGCAGTGAGGAGTGAAATCAAAAATTTACACCCATAGAAATCCTGAAGGCGGTGCTTGGTTTTCGGGGTCCTGTACGCGGCTAGGCTCCCAAAATGTCTCACACATGTGGTATCCCCGTACTCAGGAGAAGCAACAGAATGTATTTTGGGGTGCAATTCCACATATAACCATGGCATGTTTGAGCAATATATAATTTGGTGACAACTTTTTGTAATTTATTTTTTTCTTTTTGTCATTATTCAATCACTTGGGACAAAAAAAAAAAAATATTCAATGGGCTCAACATGCCTCTCAGCAAATAGCTTGAGGTGTCTACTTTCCAAAATGGGGTCATTTGGGGGGGTTTTGAACTGTCCTGGCAATTTATGCACAACATTAGGAAGCTTATGTCACACATCATCCACTCTTCTAACCACTTGAAGACAAAGCCCTTTCTGACACTTTTTGTTTACATGAAAACATTTTATTTTTTGCAAGAAAATTATGTTGAACCCCCAAACATTATATATATTTTTAAAGCAAAGGCCCTACAAATTAAAATAGTGGGTGTTGCATTTTTTTTTTCACACAGTATTTGCGCAGAGATTTTTCAAACGCATTTTTTGGGGGAAAAACACACTTTTTTTATTTTTAATGCACTAAAAAACACTATATTGCCCAAATGTTTGATGAAATAAAAAAGATGATCTTAGGCCGAGTACATGGATACCAAACACGAAATGCTTTAAAATTGCGCACAAACGCGCAGCGGCGAGAAACTACATTCATTTTTAAAAGCATTTAAAAGCCTTTACAGGTTACCACGTTAGATTTACAGAGGAGGTCTACTACTAAAATTACTGCCCTCGATCTGACCTTCGCAGTGATACCTCACATGCATGATGCAATTGCTATTTACATATGACGCTAGACCGACGCTTGCGTTCGCCTTTGCGCAAGAGCAGGGGGGGACAGCGGTGCTTTTTTTTTTTATTATTTATTTTGCTTTTTTATTTTATTTTTAAATTGTTCCTTCCATATTTTTTTTTTAATCATTTTTATTGTTATCTCGGGGAATGTAAATATCCCCTATGATAGCAATAAGTAGTGACAGGTACTCTTTTTTTGAAAAAAATGGGGGGTTAGACCCTAGAGACCCTAGATCTTTCCTCTGCCCTCAAAGCATCTGACCACACCAAGATCGGTGTGATAAAATGCTTTCCCAATTTCCCAATGGCGCTGTTTATATCCGGGGGGGGCATTCCCTCCCACTGCTTGTAAAAGCAGTCCAGAGGCTAATTAGCCACTAGGATTGCTTTTACATGAAAGCCGGCCGCTGGCTGAAAAGAATGATACCCGCAGGCATCAATCTGGTATAACCATTCAAAGTCCAGCAACATACCAGTACCTTGTTGGACATGTATTGTAATCTTTTTTTTCATGCAGCCTGTTGGCTGAACGAAAAAAAGAGATTGATCGGTGGGTATGCCCACCATTAGAATACCTCCCTTCATCCACCCACTTGTAATGATGGGCATATATGCCGAAGCATGGGGGCATCCTCCCGCAAAAAAGTTATGCCGCGTACACACGGTCGGAATTTTCCACGGGCAAGCCTTCGTCGGAATTTCGACCGTATGTACGCGGCATAAAAGGTTATGCCGCGTACACACGGTCGAACTTTTCCACGGGCAAGCCTCCGTCGGAATTTCGACCGTATATACGCGGCATTAGGAGCAAAATCGCTCCTCCGCCCCTGCTGCCCATATGCTTCGGCATATATGCTCTTTTTTTAACTGTGGTGGTGAAATCACCTCCTACAGCGTTGGAGTCACGGCTTTATGTATCGTGGGAGCAAACGCTGTTGCTGTCAAGATAAATAAATCCGCGATGCAACTGAATGGCTTACCTGCTAAGCAAATGATGGTTAACATTAAAACAAAGTAACATTACAGTACAACAGTAAGACCTTACCATACCATACCTGCAAAGCAAATACCAAAACAAAACCTAGTAAAAAATAAAACATTTTTTTAACGCAACCTGTGCCTAAAATATATATATGCCGAAGCATGGGGGCATCCTCCCGCAAAAAAGTTATGCCGCGTACACACGGTCTGACTTTTCCACGGGCAAGCCTTTGTTGAAATTTCGACCGTATGTACGCGGCATAAAAGGTTATGCCGCGTACACACAGTCGGACTTTTCCACGGGCAAGCCTCCATCGGAATTTCGACCGTATATACGCGGCATTAGGAGCAAAATCGCTCCTCCGCCCCTGCTGCCCCCATGCTTCGGCATATATGCTCTTTTTTTAACTGTGGTGGTGAAATCACCTCCTACAGCGTTGGAGTCACGGCTTTATGTATCGTGGGCGCAAACGCTGTTGCTGTCAAGATAAATAAATCCGCGATGCAACTGAATGGCGTACCTGCTAAGCAAATGATGGTTAACATTAAAACAAAGTAACATTACAGTACAACAGTAAGACCATACCATACCTGCAAAGCAAATACCAAAACAAAACCTAGTAAAAAATAAAAAAAATTTTTTAACGCAACCTGTGCCTAAAATATATATATGCCGAAGCATGGGGGCATCCTCCCGCAAAAAAGTTATGCCGCGTACACACGGTCGGACTTTTCCACGGGCAAGCCTCCGTCGGAATTTCGACCGTATATACGCGGCATTAGGAGCAAAATCGCTCCTCCGCCCCTGCTGCTCCCATGCTTCGGCATATATGCTCTTTTTTTAAACTGTGGTGGTGAAATCACCTCCTACAGCAGTGGAGTCACGGCTTTATGTATCGTGGGAGAAAACGCTGTTGCTGTCAAGATAAATAGATCCGCGCTGCAACTGAATGGCGTACCTGAAAACAAAAAATTACATACCTGAAAAGCAAGCATGATAAAACATTGCAGAATAGAATACAGTAAAAAAGAGCAGAACAATAGAGAGAAAATAGAGAGAGAGAGAGAACAATAAAACGACAACTATTTTTGTTTTTTTTATTTTATATTTTTTTTGTGTTTTGTTTTTTACGTTTTTTTTTTTCTTTTTTACACTTTTTTTTGTAACTTTACCAACTGTAATGGTTCGGGTCTCTCAAAATGTAATGGCATCTTGGGAGACCCTGTGTAAGTGTGTCCTAGTCTGTGAAATGCTGTACCCTACGCTAAAACTTCACTTTTGAGTGGTAGCGATCAAAACATTCACCAAGGCAAAGACCAGGTTTGTCAGGACAGAGTGGACAAAAAACACGGGTGTCACGCCTAAATCCGCGCTTGCTACAGACACGACATCTTTTTTGGGGGGTTCGTTGGGTAGGGGTACTCGGGAGGGCATACGGATAATGCCTCTCATGCAGCCGGCTTACTGCGTTTGGTAGGGGATGGTGAGGTGCAGAACCGCCTGGATGCAGGAGTTCTGTGACTATCTCATTCTGGAATTTTAGAAGAGATAACGTCCCGCCTGAAGCTCTGTATAGCACACGAGCATTCAGCAAAGCCAATTGGAATAAGGATAGAGACACTTTTTTGTACCAGCGTCTCGCCTTACGGTCAATTAGATACAGCGCCATCAACTGGTCGTTGAGGTCCACCCCTCCCATATTTTTGTTATATTCGTGGACACAGAGGGGTTTCTCCACAACACCAGTCGCCGTACGAATTTGGACTGTCGTGTCTGCATTAAGGGAGGTAAGAAGGAAAACATTCTTATTGTCCCTCCACTTCATAGCGAGCAAGTTATTACACTTCACGCAGGCTCTCTCCCCCAGCCTAAGACGGGCATCTACAAGCCGCTGGGGAAAGCCCCGGCGATTAGGTCGCACGGTGCCACGTGCTCCAATCTGATGATCAAACAAGTGACTAAACAGTGGCACGCTCGTGTAATAATTGTCCACATACAAGTGGTACCCCTTTCCGAATAAGGGTGACACCAATTTCCACACTATCTTGCCAGCGCTCCCTATGTAATCCGGGCAGTTGACCGGCTCAACCTGACTATCTTTTCCCTCATAAACCATAAAGCTCCATACATAGCCTGTTGCCCTGTCACATAACTTATAGAGCTTGACCCCGTATCTGGCACGCTTGCTGGGAAGGTACTGCTTGAAAGCCAAGCGGCCAGAAAATTTAATCAGGGACTCATCAACGCAGACAACTTGATCGGGAATAAACAAGGCTGCAAAACGTTCGTTGAAGTGGTTTATGAGGGGCCGAATTTTATAGAGCCGGTCGTACTCAGGGTCCCCACGTGGACGACAAAGTTCATTGTCGTTGAAGTGCATGAACCGCAAAATCTGCTTGTATCGTGTCCTGGGCATGGAGGCAGAGAACACGGCATGTGGTCAATTGGGTGCGTGGACCAATAAGCACGCAATGACGGGAATTTATGTGTGCCCATGTTGAGGGAAAGGCCCAGAAAGGTCTTAAATTCGGAAACCGTAATTGGTTTCCAATCTTTGGCAATTTTAGGCAACTGGGGGTTAGCGGCGATGAATTGACCAGCATACAAATTACTCTGGTCCACAATAGATCTATAGAGATCTTCCGTGAAAAACAGCGAATAATAATCGATTGGCATAAAATCAGCTGTTTCCACCTGAATACCGGGTAGGGCAGTGAATGGGGGAAGTACGGGTTCTGCAGAAGTGGTGGGGACCCAATCAGGATAGGCGAATTCTGCAGGAAGGGCACTATGGGCACGACGGGCCTGCCTTTGTCTTCTTGGTGGCAGCGGGACACTACTTGTGCTTGCCACCTCGCCAGCTTGAACTGCACTTATGGGACTCGCCACATCACCACGTGATACTGCAGTGCTGGATTTACGCCCAGGCTGTACTAGGCCGCTGGTGCTTGCCAATTCATCAGAAGGAATAGCGGCGCTAGTACTACTCTGCTCCATGATACGAGAGCCCTGCGGTTCTTGCTCCTCAACAACCTCAGAAGATCGGGATCGGGTACGCCTGACCTTAGCAGGGACCTCAACTTCGTCGTCAGAGCTATCTGACGTGGGGCCGCTGACGTCACTGTCTTCTACGGGAAGATATTCTGAGCCTGAATCTGACAGATACGTGACCTCCTCTTCACTATCTGTCATGCTCAGAATCTCGTAGGCCTCTTTACTAGTGTACCTTTGACTTGCCATTTTGGGCTCTAAATTTAGGGGTACACTAGTAAGATTCACAGGTAAAAAAAGCACCTGACTGTCACCAAATGTATCAAACGATACCAAAAAAACTGTTAGCGATCGCAGGGATCAGGACTGTCTCTGCGAACGCTGCAGTTATGTGTGTTGTGTTTGGTAAGTGACAGTGATCGATCGATACTGCACTTGGGTGGGCTGGGCTGGGCGGAGGAGCTAAACGCAGGTACTAGCAGGTATCTGGGCTGATCCCGCTAACACTGCGTTTTTGGGAAACCTAAACCGCTGGGGACGCTAGTATAGATCTGATCAGATACTATACCACTAAGGGAGGTGTATGCTTTGCGCGTGGGTGTTAGCGTTACTGGCACTAACCTAAAGCTGCCTGGGGCGACGCAGACCCTCTCTGGTGCTAAAACCTAATTGATATCACCCGCCGGGCGATCAGGGGGTTAAACCTTTATTGGGTTATATACGGCGGGTGCCCTGATGCTATAAAAAGCAAACTAACCAAGCGTCACCTGTAACCTTTATATGGTGATCACTGGTGAAAGGGTTAACTAGGGGCAATCAGGGGGTTAAAACCTTTATTAGGTTAAATATGGGGGTACCCGACACTATATAAAAACCTGACGGGTTACCTAAATAACGAAATAACTCACTGGGTAACCAGTGTCACCAGTGACGCTTATACGGTGATCACTGGTGAAAGGGTTAACTCTAGGGGCAATCAGGGGGTTAAAATAATATATGGGGGTACCTGACGCTAATAAAAACCTGCGGCGAACCTAAAAATAATTAACTGGCTATCTAGGACACCAGCGACAAGAAAAAAGCGATCGGAAAAACGATCGCTTAGTGACGCTGGCGTTAGGGGGTGAAAGGGTTACCTGGAGGGCGATCAAGGGGTTAAACCTTTATTAGGGGGGGTTAGGGGGCTACCTTGGACCTAAAGGGGCCTAATCCTAACTGCCCTGCAACTTTTTACAGTCACAAATGACACTGATTGCAGTGATCAGTAAAAAAAATGATCACTGCAAACGGTGCACTGTGACTGGGGGTACTGGGGGTGATCTGGGGGGTGATCTGGGGGTGACTGGGGGGTGATTTGTGTGCCTACATGTACTGGTGTCAGTGGGCTGTTGGTGCACTTACTGTGAGATGTCTTCTCTCCTCGCGCCGGATCGAAAAGACCGACACGAGGAGAGATGACATCACTTCCTCTGCCTGTGTTTACATTACAGGCAGGGGAAGCTCTCTCATTCGCCGGGAGCGATCGAGAGGGGGTGGCCGGAATCGAACGGCCGTCCCCTCATGCCGGATCACTCCCAAACACTTAACCACCGCTCACTGTACAGAAGGGGGGTCCGATCGGACCCCCCAACTATACAAAGGCGATCACGTACATATACGTGATTCTGCCTGTCGGTGCCATTCTGCCGACGTATAATTACAGTGGGTGGTCGTTAAGTGGTTAATTGTGTGACAATGGTATGGGGTGAGATCCAGGATGTGTTTTACATGAAGCTAACATTTTCATATCCACCCCACTGCAAGTGATGTTATACATTTCTGACATCCTCCCTCACCCATTCTTTTGACTCATTCATATCCCACTAGCACATTTCTTCCCCTATTTTCCCTCTCCTATTTTAACAAAAAAAAAATCCTGGTTTTGCCCACATGCACTAATGTACTATGCTGCTGCAATATCTGTCACTTTACCAAGTGCCATGCCTTTTTTTGTCCCTCCGCCCATATGCACACTTTAACAGCTTTTTTAGTATAAGCACATGACAACCAAGGGGTTGCATCTTACTGTACCAACAGCTATGGGCATTAGGTGGACATGTGCCATGTACATTGCCATAATAATGTCAAACCTTCGCATAGCATCAGAGGGCATGCAAATTATTACAAGGACAGGGAATCCAGAACAATAATTTCCCTCTGCACCAAAATGGTTGCTATTTGCAACCAACATATATGGATGCTAGCGGCAACCCACACATGTAGTTGCTAATGACAACCTGCGATCAAGATCTTCAACAGGAAAGGGTTAACTTTGTGTGTGTGTGGTGTGGGGGGGGGGGGGCTATAAGGTCATTCCTACATCAAGACTTGGTTGTTGTTACTATTTAAACTCTGTGACGTTGGTTTACTATAATTGGTGAGTGCAAGATCTGGTGCAGCTGTGCATTCTAGCCAGCTTCTAACTTCAGCTTGTTCAATTAAGCTTTGACAATAAAACCTGGAAGCTGATTGGTTTCTATGCAGAGCTGCACCAGATTTTGCACTCTCCAGTTTTAGCAAATCAACCCCTATGTCTTATGTTAGAATACCAATCTGGGATCCCGAGAGTTCCTGAAATGTTAGATGAGATACCTGTTACTTTATATGGATGTTAACTACACCAAGATGTGCTAGTAACACTTGTTTTCCCAAGATTTTATGGCGGCACCATCTATTAATTAACTATAGCGCCCTACATGAACCCTGGGTGAGTCTGTAAGGAGCGCGACACATACAACACTATTTCTTTGGAAATAAGATACAAGCACTAACACTACACAATATGGTCTTACATCTGCCTGTCAGAACAGTTAAAGCGTTTGTTAACCCATTGTGACAGCAGGAAGGTAAAGTCACCTGGTTGGATCCAGGGGGGTAGATATATTTCTCCCAGATTCAGGCTTTATGCCGACTTATACAACTAGGGAGTTGATGAAGCCCAGCTGAGGCTAGTGGGCTCATGAATGACTCATACCTCTAGGGAGAGTGCTGGGCGTCGTGAGACAGGGAGTTGATGAGACCAGCTGAAGCCTGTCAGTTCGTTTAAGGCCTCTATAAAAAACCCCAGGTTCATTAGGTGTTTGCTCATGCCTGGAACCAGACCTGTGTGGACTGTCTAGGGAGAGTGAACCCCTGTGCGGTGAGGCAAAGCCTGTGTGGCTATTTGTTTGGACTTTTACTAAACCAGGGACTTAGGGACTAGGACAGCACCAGGCTGATCCCAGTTGTTAGTTTAGGAATCCTGCATGTTTAGTCAGAGGTCAAACTGACCAGGATTTATTTTGTTTGTTTCTTTTTGGCTTTGCTGTGTTTTTGTCACTGTACATAGAGAAATAAACCGCACCTTTTGATTTTGAAAACCACAACCTCCGTCTGCTGGCCCTGTTTTTGTGTGGGGAGCCCAACCAGGGGGTCACACACACCCGCTACCGAGTTAACCCCCTCACAGTTGGTGGAGAACCAGTGGCAGTTTTTTTTAAGCCAGCATGGAGGAGATACTGAAACAGCTGGCTCTAGCAAATGCCAATCAACAGCAGACAAATGCAGGTTTGCAAAGGAGCCTTGCAGCCCAGCAGCAAGCTCATCAACAAGCCCAGCAGCAATCTGAGGCCCGCTTCATAGACCTGTTACAGAAGCAAGAGCAGAGACTACAACAAGTGGAAGCAGTAATGCAGCAACGTCCGCAGACCAGTGAGGAAAGCCGTCCCACTAATACCGCGTCCTTTGGGGTGAGTCGTTTATTGACAAAAATGACTGGAGAGGATGATCCAGAGGTATTTTTGACCACATTTGAAAGGACTGCTGAAAGAGAAAAGTGGCCTGAGGAGCAGTGGGCTGGACTGGTGGCTCCTCTGTTAACTGGTGAATCGCAGAAGGCTTACTATGACCTAGAGCCTGACCAAGCAAAAGACTATGTGATGCTAAAAGCTGAAATATTGGCAAGGCTGGGTGTCACCCTGGCTGTCCGGGCTCAGCGTGTGCATAACTGGACTTTCCAGCTTGGAAAACCCCCCAGGTCTCAAATGTATGATCTCATTCACCTGAGCAGGAAGTGGCTACAGCCAGAGACTTTGTCCGCACCAGAGATTGTGGAACGTGTTGTAATGGATCGGTTTTTGAGAGCTCTTCCTACTGCCATCCAAAAGTGGGTAAGCCATGGAGACCCAGAGACGGCCGGTGGTCTTGTGGATCGTGTAGAGAAATACTTGGCTACAGAGAACCTGACGGCCTCTTCCAGAGACACTCGGACTTTCCACCCTAAGACCAGACCATCCCCAGGGGCGGATAAGAGGATTCCAAGGGGTGAGGGTGGAGAGAGTGAGAGGGTGGGAGCTCTACCCCAAGTTTGGCGAGAACAGCCTGGGAAATCAGCGGCTCAAGAGGCCGCAAGAAGGATCGTTTGCTACCGCTGCCGGCAAGCGGGACATATTGCAGCCAATTGCCCGGTTGTGGAGGAACCCATGCAGTGTGACTTTCTGACGGGCAGACGTCAGTCGCTGTGTGCGACAGTCGCATGCACTGCCATTCGAGGAACTGAGAAACATTTATGCAAAATGTGTATTAATGGTAGAAATGTTGTGGTATTACTGGATTCAGGTAGCCTTGTGACCCTGATAAAGGCTGAATTAGTTAAAACAGAGGTCTCTGGGAATAGCAAGGTAGCTGTTATTTGTGTGCATGGGGACACCCGAGAGTATCCAGTGACTACAGTGTGTTTCGAGACCCCCAAAGGTACCCTCTCTCATCCAGTGGGCTTAGTATCTCAGTTACCGCATGACGCCATTGTGGGAAGGGATTTTCCGAAGTTCTGGGAACTGTGGGATGATCCTGAGCCCCCCACTGGTGCCCCTATGTACCAGGAATGTGATAGCCAGAACTCCTCTGAGAGTGGTGAGGACTCTCCAGAATTTCCCTTGTCAGTATTTGCAGGGGAGACTCAAGAAACTGGAGAGGAGCCCACCTCCTCAGACGAAAACCTACCGTCTGTGGAGTTTTCTGATCTGGAGGTTCACAGGGAAAATTTTGCCACAGAACAGTTAAAAGACCCCGCCCTAATAAAGGCACGGGAAAACGTAGTGGAAATAGATGGCGAGTTAGTGAACCCAGATAATACCTGCACTTACCCATACTTCAGCGTAGAGAAGGACCTACTGTATCGGGTGGCAAAAAGGGCAGAAGAAACCGTTGAGCAGCTGGTGGTGCCCAAACCTTACAGGAAGTTGGTGTTGGAGTTGGCCCATGGGCACATTCTTGGAGGTCATCTGGGGACAGAGAAAACCCGAGAGAGGGTATTACAGAGATTCTATTGGCCTGGGGTGATGAAGGACATAGAAAATTATTGTTCCTCCTGCCCTGTGTGTCAGAGGTCGGCCCCGATGCCACATTTCCGTAGCCCGCTGGTCCCTCTACCCATCATTGAGGTCCCGTTTGAGAGAATCGCAATGGATTTGGTAGGTCCTATAATCAAGTCCGCTAGGGGGCACCAGTACATATTGGTTATAATGGACTATGCCACCCGTTATCCAGAAGCGATCCCTCTCAGAAATACCTCGGCCAAAACCATAGCCAAAGAGCTATCTCTTGTTTTTAGCCGGGTGGGTATTTGTAAAGAACTGCTTACGGACCAAGGTACACCCTTTATGTCCCGGGTTATGAAAGAGCTGTGTAAATTGCTCAAAGTGACGCAATTGCGTACATCTGTGTATCACCCCCAAACCGATGGGCTGGTTGAAAGATTCAACAAAACCCTAAAACAAATGTTGAAGAAAGTGGTGGATAGAGATGGAAAGGATTGGACTGTCTACTTCCTTATTTGATGTTTGCTATTAGGGAGGTGCCCCAATCCTCTACGGGATTCTCCCCCTTTGAGTTACTGTATGGGAGACACCCAAGAGGGCTGTTGGATATTGCCAAGGAAACTTGGGAAAGTGAGAGTTCTCCCCACAGGAGTGTGATTGAGCATGTCGCCCTGATGCAAGATCGAATTGCACAGGTAATGCCCATCGTGAAGGAACATTTGGCCCAAGCGCAGTTGGCACAGCAGAGAGTGTACAACCGTGGAGCAAAGACCCGTACCTTTTCCCCGGGGGATAGGATATTGGTACTTGTCCCTACGGTTGAAAGTAAATTCCTTGCCAAATGGCAAGGCCCCTACGAGATAATGGAAAAAGTGAGCGAAGTGAATTACAAGGTCAGACAACCAGGAAGGCGAAAGCCCGAACAGATATATCACGTTAATCTGTTGAAAGCCTGGAGGGATAGAGAGTCCCTAGTCGCAGAAACTTGGTCACCAGCTCAAACTGGTTGCGTGATTCCGGAGGTTGGAATAGCAGCCACCTTGTCACAACCCCAACAACAGGAGGTTAAGGAGTTTGTGCTTCGCAACAAGGAGGTGTTCTCTGAGCTGCCGGGACAAACATCTGGGGTAGAGCATGATATTATTACCCCTCCCGGTGAAAGGGTGAAGTTAAAACCCTATCGGATCCCAGAGGCCCGACGGGAGGCAATACGGGAGGAAGTACAGAAAATGCTGAACTTAGGGGTGATAGAGGAGTCCCAAAGTGATTGGTCTAGTCCCATTGTGTTGGTGCCTAAACCGGATGGGAGCTGGCGATTTTGTAACGATTTTCGTCAGTTGAACAAAGTTACAAAATTTGACACCTACCCCATGCCACGTATAGATGAGTTGATCGACCGGCTGGGAACAGCCCGATACATGACGACTCTTGACCTCACAAAAGGGTATTGGCAAATTCCCCTGGCCAAGTCGGCCAAAGAGAAAACCGCATTTGTAACCCCAGACGGGGCGTTCCAATATAAGAGAATGCCGTTCGGGTTACAGAATGCGCCGGCCACATTCCAGCGGAAAATGGACCAGATACTGAGGCCCCATCGGAAGTATGCTGCGGCTTACCTGGATGACGTAATTGTCCATAGCACAGATTGGGCCTCACATCTGCCAAAAGTGCAAGCAGTCCTAGACTCTATCCGGGAAGCGGGGTTTACGGCTAACCCCAAGAAGTGTACCATTGGGCAGGAGGAGGCCAAATATCTTGGGTACACCATTGGCAGGGGAGTGATAAAACCCCAACTCAACAAAGTCGAGGCCATCCAGAGTTGGCCACGTCCCAACAGCAAGAAGCAGGTACGGGCCTTTCTGGGAATCGCGGGTTATTATCGGCGCTTCATTCCCCACTTTGCTTCTAAGGCTGTGCCTCTAACCAACCTGACGAAAGGGAAAGGGTCGGTCATGATTAAATGGACCCCCGAGGCTGAGGCAGCATTCCAATTCTTGAAACAAGCCTTATGTAGCCAGCCAGTGTTGTACTCACCCGACTTCTCTAAAGACTTTGTCGTACAAAGTGATGCGTCAGATGTGGGGTTAGGAGCAGTATTGTCCCAGGTCTGGAACGGGGAAGAGCACCCAGTCATTTACCTCAGCAGGAAGTTGAAGTCCCATGAGGTAAATTACGCCACGGTTGAAAAGGAGTGTTTAGCGGTGAAGTGGGCTCTAGATTCCCTTCGGTACTATCTGCTAGGTAGGCACTTTGACATGGTTACGGATCACGCTCCGTTAAAGTGGATGGCTCAAAACAAGGAGACAAATAGAAGAGTGAATAGGTGGTTCCTGGCCCTACAGGAATTCAACTTCACAGTAAAGCATCGCCCTGGCGTTCAAATGGGGAATGTGGATTCTTTGTCTCGAGTACATGAATGCCTGATTGCTGGTGTTCCAACCCCAAGGTTAAAACAAGAGGGGGGGGTATGTGACAGCAGGAAGGTAAAGTCACCTGGTTGCATCCAGGGGGGTAGATATATTTCTCCCAGATTCAGGCTTTATGCCGACTTATACAACTAGGGAGTTGATGAAGCCCAGCTGAGGCTAGTGGGCTCATGAATGACTCATACCTCTAGGGAGAGTGCTGGGCGTCGTGAGACAGGGAGTTGATGAGACCAGCTGAAGCCTGTCAGTTCGTTTAAGGCCTCTATAAAAAACCCCAGGTTCATTAGGTGTTTGCTCATGCCTGGAACCAGACCTGTGTGGACTGTCTAGGGAGAGTGAACCCCTGTGCGGTGAGGCAAAGCCTGTGTGGCTATTTGTTTGGACTTTTACTAAACCAGGGACTTAGGGACTAGGACAGCACCAGGCTGATCCCAGTTGTTAGTTTAGGAATCCTGCATGTTTAGTCAGAGGTCAAACTGACCAGGATTTATTTTGTTTGTTTCTTTTTGGCTTTGCTGTGTTTTTGTCACTGTACATAGAGAAATAAACCGCACCTTTTGATTTTGAAAACCACAACCTCCGTCTGCTGGCCCTGTTTTTGTGTGGGGAGCCCAACCAGGGGGTCACACACACCCGCTACCGAGTTAACCCCCTCACACCATATAACACAAAGAATGCCAGCTCCTCTATTAGAGCCGGGCATAGCACACTGTACCTGTCTTTTAGAAAAACGAGCGTTGTAAATACTGGTTTAGAGCTGTCTTAAGGCCGGTCACATGGCTCGTTGCTGATGTACAGCGCCGATAGATAGTTATTGCAGGAGGGGCCATGATCAACCTCTGACATGAGTCGGGGAGATCACATGGCCGCTCAGTCTCTCCTGTAGTAGCCTTGAAAACCAGCCGAGAGTCACGTGACCAGCCTGAAGACAGTGCTAAATCAGTATTTACAACGCTAGTTTTTCTAAAAGACAGGTACAGTGTGCTATGCCAGGATATAATACAGGGGCTGGCAGTGAGCATTTCACATTTTTAATTTTGCTAATAGCGGCGGGGGGTGGGGGTGGGGCGGAGACACACAGACACTAGCTGAATGGCAGAGGGAGGGGGTGAGGGGGAGAGAGGAGAGCCGAAGGGACAGCAGCGCATGACGAAGGGACGCAATCAGACATCGGAGGTCAGGGCGGAGCAGAGCTGATTTTTGTGGTCTGGACAGAGAAGGCATACCGGAAGTGGCAGGTTCAGGGTTTTTTTTTTACAGTTTAGAGGGGGGAAGATTACACAGCACAAGCACTGTGCTGTTTAACCACTTGCCGACCGGCTAATGCTGATATACGTCGGCAGAATGGCACGGCTGCGCAAAGCAACGTACCTGTACGTCGCTTTGAATTTGCCGACGCGTGCCCACAATTGTGTCACGGAGCTGCAGAACGGGGAGATGCCTATGTAAACAAGGCAATTCCCTGTTCTGCCTAGTGACAGGACAGTGATCTACTGCTCCCTGTTATCGGGAGCAGTGATCACTGTCGTGTCACTTGTAGCCCAGCCCCCCCCCCCCACAGTTAGAATCACTCCCTAGGACACACTTAACCCCTTTGTCGCCCCCTAGTGTTTAACCCCTTCCTTGTCAGTGTCATTTACATAGTAATCAATGCATTTTTTTAGCACTGATCGCTGTATAAATGACAATGGTCCCAAAATAGTGTCAAAAGTGTCCGATGTGTCCGCCATAATGTCGCAGTCATGATAAAAATCGCTGATCGCCGCCATTACTAATAAAAAATAATAATAATAAAAATGCCATAAAACTATCCCCTATTTTGAAGATGCAATAACTTTTGCGCAAACCATCAATATGCGCTTATTGTGATTTTTATTTTTAACAAAAATAGGTAGAAGAATACGTATCGGTCTAGACTGAGAAATACATATTTTTTTATATATTTTTGGGGGATATTTATTATAGCTAAAAGTAAAAAATATTGCTTTTTTTTTCAAAATTTACGCTCTTTTTTTGTTTATAGCGCAAAAAATAAAAACCGCAAAGATGATCAAATACCACCAAAAGAAAGCTCTATTTGTTTGAAAAAAAGGACGTCAATTTTGTTTGGGTGCAACATAGCACAACCACGCAATTGTCAGTGAAAGCGACGCAGTGCCGAATCACAAAAAGTGCTCTGGTCAGGAAGGGGGTAAATTCTGAAGTGGTTAATCTGCTTTAAGGGACCATTTGGCCATATCTGCAGGTTTCTTGAAGCTGTTGCGGGTATCTACTTTTTCAATGCAGAAATTTTTTTGTTTTCTTTTCTAAAGATACCCTTTTTAGGACCATATATTCCCAATGGCATCCTCATATTCCTATAGCTTATGAACTAGATTATAATATCTCAGTGTGCCAATTAATTTTTTTTTAAATAAAACAGATCAAATTTAAGATAATTGTCAGGAAAATCATGCCAGCCAACGGTTTACAGAATTAAAGATGAGAGCCCATTCAGCATTGAGTCTAGGCAGAACTAATTTGGGACCAATGGCAGTGGATGTGCACATACCTGTCTGGCTACACTGCTATGCACATTACTATGATGTACCAGTGTACATGTAAATGTACACAGATGGAGATAGGCAAGGTCCCCCCTGAGACGGTCCCTCCCCCCATGCTGAGGGCTTATCGTCTGGTATGGTTAAAGAGGAGGGGGGAACATGCCCCCCTTCCCTTTCCTGGCCAGGCAGACTGCATGCTTGAATAAGAGTCTGGTATGGATTTTGGGTGACATCATGATTTTTTTTTGGAGAGGCTTGTATGGTGCCCCTTAAATCTATTGGATTTTGGAGGGGCTCAGACATTTTTTTTTCTATGTCAACCAACCTTCCACTTTGTGTGCATTCATTTGTCAGCTGGATTCCCTTGCCAGCTGGATCCTTAACAACTAGCCTGAGCGAGAAGCTCTCGAATTCAACAGCTAAATGTTTAATTTCCCACTGCATGCAGCCAAATGTTCAGCTGAACACTCCATTTAGTTCAGATATTCTATGGTCATTTACTATAGGTCACATTACAGAGTGTTATGTTATATGGTTATCAGTTACTAATTCACGCAGCGCTTTTGGTTTTATTTCATATTGTTTGTATTTGTGTATATCCACAATTTTCAGTTGCAGCAGCGGTCACCATAATTTCATTGGTGGTATTATTCCATTTATTTTAGTATTTGATATGCGCAGTAGTTTTCCTTTAAACAGTTCAGATATTTGCCAAATTTCCCCCCTAAATATGAGTTTGGTTCCATTCCTAATAAAGATTTTATACAAAAGGGCAGCTTTATACCCCAAATAATAAAAAAAAATTCCTCAGTTTAGGCCGATATGTATTCTCCTATAAAAAAAATCGCAATAAGCGTATATTAATTAGTTTGCACAAAAGTTATAGTGTCTACAAAATAGGGGGTCATTTTATGGCATTTTTATTATAATTTTTTTTTACTAGTTATGGCGGCGATCTGTGATTTTTATTGCGACTGCGACATTATGGTGGACACATCGGACACTTTTGACGCTATTTTGGGACCATTGTTATTTATACAGCGATCAGAGCTATAAAAATGCACTGATTACTGTGTAAATTACACTGGCAGGGAAGGGGTTAACCACTAGGGGGCGAGGAAGGGGTTAAGTGTGTCCTAGGGAGTGATTCTAACTGTGTGGGGCTGGGCTACCTGTGACACGACATTGACCACTGCTCCCGATGACAGGGAGCAGTAGATCAGTGTCCTGTCACAAGGCAGAACAGGGAAATGCCTTGTTTACACAGGCATCCCCCTGTTCTGCAGCTCTGTGACACAATCGAGGGACACCAGCGGACATCGAGTCCGCGGGTCCCGCGGGCACGGTCACGGTGCGCGCGCGCCCGCACGGCGCAAAATTCATAGGCACGTACAGGTACATCCCTTTGCACAGCCGTGCCATTCTGCCGACGTAAATGTTCGTGCAGTGGTCGGCAAACGGTTAATTGAACAAGCTGAAGTTCGAAGTTGATTGGCTACCATGCACAGATGCACCAGATCTGCACTTTTAGTAAATCAACCCCATTATGTCATGTTAGGAAAATGTTCATAGAGACGAGTAATGTCACAAAAAATTGCTCCTGTTTGAGCATCTACTTTTTTAGACGTTTTTTTCTATGTATTTTCGCGCATTTTCACGCCTATGCGTTCGCGCAATTTTCGTGTGTGCATAGGCACATTATAATTAATGGGCTGTATTTTAGCTCAGTAAAAAAAAAAGCTGTACTGAGCATTTTCAAGCTGCAGTGTGCGAGAGGCCTAAGAGACAATGGGGGTTATTTACGAAAGGCAAATCCACTTTGCACTACAAGTGCACTGAAAGTGCACTTGGAAGTGCAGTCACTGTAGATCTGAGGGGAAGATCTGAAATGAGGGGAAGCTCTGGTGATTTTATCATCCAATCATGTGCAAGCTAAAAGGCTATTTTTTATTTTCTTTGCATGTCCCCCTCAGATCTACAGCGACTGCACTTGCAGTGCACTTGTAGTGCAAAGTGAATTTGCCTTTCGTAAATAACCCCCAATGTGGGTAGAGAGTCAACCAGTGAAATGGATAATTTGTATGTAATTTGGAACAGGTACATTTTTTAAGTGTGGCTCAAGCCAAAAAAAATATCTTTACGCTTTTTGGATAGCATAGGGAAGGGTTATCACCCCTGTAACATTTGTTTTGCTGTTTGTGGCCCTGTTCAGAAGATTTCACCTCACTTTCTGTCCCAATGACAATTGGATTTTCAAATTTTGGGTTGTTGTGGAAACAAGCCTTGGTGAAAAAGCTTCAGTGGAGACACCTTTTTCCACATAATAACTCTTGTAGGAGTGAATTTCCCTTCCTAGGGGTAGATTTCCTCTCACTTCCAGTTGTCTCCTCCGTTTGTAAGTAGGAGTCATTTGTAAGTCAGATGTTTGTAACTAGAGGACCGCGTGTAACTAGAGAAGTGGCCCCATCATTTACCTCAGGTCTGTCAGCTGGACTCACCTCTGGATCATCTTCAACCCTACTTTTGGATCTTTTGATCTGCTCCCCCACCCACCCTTTTGTTATTCTCCCTCATCACACTTTATGTGGGGTAATGTCACCCACTTTGTGGGTGGACAGTGGCTGGTAAACTGTCATTTGGTTTGTGTAAAATATTGCTGCTTAAGTCTGGCCTGGTATATGACAAGCGTGCAAGCCCTCCATCATAATGACATAAGCCCACATGCCCGTCAGAGTTAGGACATTGCTTGCAGAGCAGGGCAATTCCATGGATGGCTTTGTAAGTTGTTAGTATTTTAGAGTACATTAATTAATAAATATATATTTTTATTTTTAACAGATCTTGTGAAATTCTAAAAAACTTTGCTTGTCTCACACCCCAAAGATATCGACCTGCAAACTAGTCATATGGACTGGTATATGTCAAGTGTGCAAGCCTTCCATCACGTTGACATAAACCCACATGCCCGTCAGTGTCAAGACTTTGCTTGCAGAGCAGGGCCATTCCAAACCATTAATACCACAGAAGGTGGTGTGTGATAGCAATGGGTGGCTAATATAGAAATGGCATGAACGCTGTGGGATTGAATCATGAACTTCATTTTTTTCATTTCTACTTATGTTGAGAATAATAATAATAATAATCTTAATGAAAACAGAAAAGTTATTTTGTACTGTTTTATTGTTGTAACTATAGCAGCGTTCCATGTAATGTCACATTTTCAATGTATTATAGCTATAGAAGTGATAGAAGTGATTTTTCTTTTAAAGCATAGAGATTTAAAAGGTTTATCAATATTGTGTAGGAAGATACAGTACTTTCTGGTTATATCTTGTAATACGTCAGTGTGCTAAAATGTTCCTACTGTGCACACAGCTCAAAAAGATTGATGTAAGGTGAGATGAGGTATTCCAGTTTTGTTCAGCTCAGCTTGTATTTAAGCTGAACAATTTTGTGCAGCTCCATTTGGCACTTAATGTAGCTATAAAGGTGTACTGGCCCCTTGCTCTTTTGCATTCAACACACAGCATTCGCTATGCTTAACTTTTTTTTTTTTTAAGAATACTTGGAATGTGTTAGTGTCCTTACAGTATAGCTCTGCTCCAAAACCACATGAAAGATATAATTAGGCTTTTTGTCCAAATATGTTATACAACAAGAAGTCACAAACAGAACTGAATTATACACTTGAATATTTCCTAAGTAGTTACATTAGCTGAAGAATTGTTTCTTTTATATTGCAAAGAACAAAAACAATGAAACTCCTTTGCAAATGTGCAAAAGGACAAGTCTCATATTCTGATGTTTTGTAACCTTGTCTTTGTGGTTTTGTTATATGTTGTAAGCTTTGAGAGTACTTGTTGAAATATTAA
Source organism: Rana muscosa (assembly GCA_029206835.1). Lineage (NCBI taxonomy): Eukaryota > Metazoa > Chordata > Amphibia > Anura > Ranidae > Rana > Rana muscosa. The sequence continues at coordinate 599,946,347 of CM055122.1, read as the reverse complement.
TTAAAAGCATTCATGGGATTCCTTGCCGAGTGCAGACAGATGCACCTCATGTTCCTTGGGTTGATTGTAGGCACTCAGCCTGGTTCTCTTTTTTCTTTTTTGCATAGATTTTTGCTGAACATTTAAGAGTTTCCTTGGCTCATTGTCTTATAAATTTGATGATACCTGTTATAGATTCAAAGACCAAAAATTGCCGCTCCAGGCAGATTAAGTTTTGGAAAGATGTTTCTCTCTCAGAGACCAAGGGTGCCGGCAATGCACATAGCAATGAAAACAAAAATGGTGAGGACAGCTGCACTCCAATCCAGCGTATGTTTATTGAAGAAAGACAGGCACTATAAAAACTAGCATAAACCAGGACAGCTGACGTGTTTCACACTTGTTCACACTTGTTACTAGCTATGAGTAAACACTGAACAAGTGTGAAACGCGTCAGCTGTCCTGGTTTATGCTGGTTTTTGTAGTGCCTGTCTTTCTTCAATAAACATACGTTGGATTGGAGTGCGGCTGTCCTCACCATTTTTGTTATAGATTCAAAGTGGAAACAATCTCCTGTGCTTGGGGGCTTAGTCTATAGGTAAGTGGTGCAGCCAACCATCTGGATAAAAAAATGCCTGCGGTCTTGCTGCCCTCCTCAGAACAATGGGTATCCTTAGAACTGAAACATAAAAAGGGGGAAGGAGGGCGCATCGACCTTGTGCATTGCCAATGGTAAGATTTATTTTAAAAAAATCTTAAAGCGGAGGTCCACCCTAAAATTAAACTTCATTCTAATAGCTTCCAAGTAATCTAAAATAAAACATTTTCTAAAAAAAAAAAATGTTCTTGCCTGCAAATTGCGGTTACTAGGCAGATTTGCTAATCTGCCTAGTTCCTGGACCGCGGTGGGTCTTCTTCCCTTCCTAAGCCGCCTGGCCTCCTGGGAAATGAGTGTCATCATTTCCCAGGAGTCTGTTCACTTTACTCTGCCGAAAAATCATGTTATTTCCATACAGGAAATTACGCGATTAAGGGGTCTGGATTCTGTTATCTGTGTTGTCATAACAGCGGGGCGGGACGTTCCTCCCTCGCCGCCTGTTGTCATGACAACAAAACAAACTAACGCCATTACGAGCGCCGTTCTACTGCGCATGCGCGAGATCGAGAGGTGCATGCTGGTTACCCAGCATGCACTTCTCTCTGAATAACCAGGAAGACACAGGAACTGGGCTTCACATGTCCACAGCTATGATGGAAACGTCCACAAGATCGCCAAGAGGATAACAGGTATATGTTTCCACTGATATATATATACCGATGGTGATTTTTGAATATGTTTTAAGCAATATTCACTGTAATTATTTTTATATTGAAAAAATAATAAAAAATTATGCCCGGAACCCCGCTTTAACAGCTTAGCCATTTGTGATGCCATCAGGACCCCTCCAATATCCGGTCTAGGTTGCAGGTGTCCAGAGACGCAGCCTTATCTTCTGGCGGACTAATATGTTTTTTTATACACGCTCGCTTGTGAGTATGATTACTGCTGTTACAGTTTTTTTATAAATCTTAAAATCTTACCATTGGTAATGCACAAGGTCGGTGCACCCTCCTTTCCTCTTTTTCTGTTTATAGATTCAAAGTGGTTATAGTGCCACAGTATCACAAGGGATGTTATTCTTAGGAAAGTCTGCCTAAAATGGTATTGGTGCTAAAAGATGTATTACATTTCAGCTCACCAATTCTTAGATTTTTAGAGCTTTTTTTTAATGATATTTTCCTTTATTTTCATCAGGTAATTCTGCAAGTAAATCTATTATTATTCAACTTCCTTTAACAGACCAAGTTGTCCAGACAAATTAGTTGTTAGAGGATTAAGACAAACCATTTAACAATGACAGTTGTGCTTACAATGGTCAGCTTTTATTTGTTTATGTAAAGTCCCAAAAGGAAAAAACTGTTTGCTGTAACTGCTTATAAAGTGTTAGCTGGAATTAAGCTTCAATTTGATAAGTCCAAGTCAAGATAAGTCCAAGTCAAGTCCATCTAAATCTGCCAGTCTAACGCTACCCTCTCCCCAGACTGGCAATGCTGCTGTCCAAAGGCATCTGCTATACTACGTCATCCAGGATGACGTTAGACAGGAAGTGTGTTACTGGAAAGATCACCAGAGGAAATAAAGGAAAAAAGTCTAGAAAATAAAGCTAATGCAGCCATCACATCTAAGGATTAGTAGGCTGCAGTATGTTATATATTTGCTTTTGGGTTTAAAACCCCTTTAACCACTTAAAGACCAGCCGCCGCAGTTGTACTGCGGCATGTTGGCTCTCTTACACGAATCCCCGCCATTTTACATTGCTTTGTGTAATAGATATAGCAGGCGTGCGTCCGCCAGCCACCCGCGATCGCTCCACACAGAGGCAGAATGGGGATATGTCAGTGTAAACACGGTGGATCCCCATTCTGACAGGGGAGCTGTGAGTGATCGTCTGTTCCTAGTGATTAGAAACAGCGATATCTCTCCTCCTCCAGTCAGTCCAGCCCCCATAAAGTTAGAAACACCTCCCAGGGAACACATTTAAACCTTTGATCGCCCCTGGTGTTAACCCCTTCCCCGCCAGTGATATTTATACAGCTTTGTCAAGACAATGGTGGCATAACATTAAATAGATTTTTGCAGCCACCACTGCTAAAACCACTTGGATGCAGTTTTCATTTTCTATTTTATAACTTTATAAAAGCTAGCTTAGGTAAAAAAGTTGGAAAAGTTTGGAGGAGAACATATAGAGCAGGCACATAAAACTGGTGATATTCTCTTTACACTTGCTCATTTTATTGAATTACGGTATATACCAGATTTTCCCATAGCTCAAAAGTCCAAACAGGTTATCAGTGTGTCACTCATTTGACAATGGATTTAAATCACTGGGAAACATGATTAAAAGCGTTCTAAAGGCAGTTTTTTTTGTTTTTTTTTACCTTAATGCATTTATATATTAAGGTAAAAAAACCTTCTGTGTGCAGTAGCCCCCCCAAGCCCCCTAAAACTTACCTGAGCCCCATTGCAATCTGCATGAGAGCCTCGGCTCTCTGGGGACAATCCCTCTTCATTGGCTGAGACAGCAGCAGGGGCTATTGGCTCCTGTTGCTGTCAATCACAGCTAGTGAGCCAATGAGGTGATAGCTGAGGCCGTGACTCTGTGTGTGAATGGACATGCAGAGCAGCGGCTCAGGGTGAGCCTGCTTGGGTGGCACCATAGTAAGTTGCTTGTTCTGGGGGCACTTGGCTGGAGGGAGGGGCCAGGAGCAGCTGCGCGGTACCCAAGAAGTGGAGAATTGGGGCTGCTCTATGCAAAACCAGTGCACAGAGCAGGTAAGCATAACATGTTTGTTATTTTTTTTAAATATTGGCTTTAACCACTTAAGGACCACCTAACGCCAATATACATCGGCAGAATGGCACAGCTGGGCATAAGCACGTACAGGTACGTCCCCTTTAAGATGCCCAGCCGTGGGTCGCACGCGCACCAATGCCGGCGCGCTCGCGACCCGGTCCTGAGCTCCGTGACGCGCCCGCGGGACCCGCGGACCCGATCGACACCGGTGTCCCGCGATCGGGTCACAGAGCTGAAGAACGGGGAGAGGTAAGTGTAAATCAAACCTTTCCCCGTTCTTCCTAGTGAGAGTGTCACTGATCGTCTTTTCCCTGTCATAGGGAACGACGATCAGTGACATCACACGCCAAGCCACGCCCCCACACAGTAAGAATCACTCATTAGGTCACACTTAACCCCTTCAGCGCCCCCTACAGGTTAACCCCTTCACTGCCAGTGTCATTTTCACAGTAATCGGTGCATTTTTATAGCACTGATCGCTGTAAAAATGACAATGGTCCCAAAATGGTGTCAAAAGTGTCCGATGTGTCTGCCATAATGTCGCAGTCATGATAAAAATCGCTGATCGCCGCCATAACTAGTAAAAAAAAAATATTAATAAAAATGCCATAAACAGTCCCCTATTTTGTAGAAGCTATAACTTTTGCTCAAACCAATCAATAAACGCTTATTGCAATTTTTTTTACCAAAAATTTGTAGAAGAACATGTATCGGCCTAAACTGAGGAAAAAAAATGTTTTTTTATATATTTTTGGGACATAGTTATTATAGTAAAAAGTAAAAAATATTGCATTTTTTTCAAAATTGTCACTCTATTTTTGTTTATAGCGCAAAAAAAAAAAAAACGCAGAGGTGATCAAATACCACCAAAAGAAAGCTCTATTTGTGGGGAAAAAAGGATGTCAATTTTGTTTGGGAGCCACGTCGCACGGCCGCGCAATTGTCAGTTAAAGCGACGCAGTGCCGAATCGCAAAAAGGGGCCTGGTCCTTTAGCACCAAAATGGTCCGGAGCTTAAGTGGTTAATATCACTTTAACATTACATTTACATATTTGTTTTTTTAACCACTTAAGCCCCGGACCAATACGAGCCATTATGACCAGGCCCCTTTTTGCGATTCGGCACTACGTCGCTTTAACTAACAATTGCGCGGTCGTGCGACGTGGCTCCCAAAAAAATTTGCGTCCTTTTTTTCCCACAAATAGAGCTTTCTTTTGGTGGTATTTGATCACCTCTGCGTTTTTTATTTTTTGCGCTATAAACAAAAATAGAGCAAAATTTTTGAAAAAAAATACAAATTTTTTACTTTTTTCTATAATAAATATCCCCAAAATATATATAAAAAAACATATTTTTTCCTCAGTTTAGGCCGATACGTATTCTTCTACATATTTTTGGTAAAAAAAATAGCAATCGGCGTTTATTGATTGGTTTGCGCAAGAATTATAGCGTTTACAAAATAGGGTATAGTTTTAAGGCATTTTTATAAAAAAATTTTTTTTACTAGTAACTAGTAACTAGTAGTTTTACTAGTAATGGCGGCGATCAGCGATTTTTTTCGTGACTGCGACATTATGGCAGACACATCTGACACTTTTGACACATTTTTGGGACCATTGTCATTTTCACAGCGATCAGTGCAATAAAAATGCACTGGTTACTGTGAAAATGACACTGGCAGTGAAGGGGTTAACCACTAGGGGTGCTGAAGGGGTTAAGTGTGCCTAGGGGCGTGTTACTAACTGAGGGGGGCGTGGCTACGACTGACACGTCACCGATCTCCGTTATGATTACACAGAGCGGAGATCGCTGACAGTGTCAGTAGAGGAGCGGGGAGATGCTGTGTTTACACACACATCTCCCCGCTCCGAGCCTCCGTGAGACGATCGCGGGGGTCCCCGCAGTGATCGAGTCCGCGGGACCCGCGGTCCCACTCACGGGGAAGGCAGGGGGGTCACGCGCGCACCGCTGGAGGAGCGCGCGCGACCCCAACGTCGGCAGTTAAAGGGCCACGTACAGGTACGTGATTGTGCCTGTACGAGCCATTCTGCCGACGTATATATGCCGTGAGCGGTCGGCAAGTGGTTAATGAAAGGCTTTTTCTACATTGTCTGTGTGTTTATTTATTTAGTCAAATTTGTTTAATGAATAACAAAGAGTATTATATACCTCATATTTATTCACCTGGGGCGGTAGATATCTAGGGCCCTTATATTTTAATGGGGGTTTCCAGATTCTGATAAGTCCTCCCCACAGAACCCACATCCATTGAACCAGGGATGTGCAGATCAACATGGGGACAGGGTGCTTTACCAGGGTCCCCCTGGAAAATAATCTTTCAATTGTTTATCAGTGCATGTGGCCCAGTATGGTTCAGCAGGTATGGGCACCTGCTCACTGCTCCTCCCTTTCCTTACCAGTAGGACTGCATGACCAGATAAGAGTCTGCAATTGTGTTGTTTTTTTCAGGGGGGGGGCACAGGTCTTTTTGTTTCTTTCCTTTGCTTGGCATGAGGTATGCTTCAGGGAGGAGTGCACATGCTCACTTCCCTTACTTTTCCTGTCCACTGAGGCAGCGTGCCTGTATATGGGTCTGGTGAGGCCCCCTAACAAAGCACATTGTTCTTATGTGTAGAACAATAGAACAGAAAAAGCCTTTAAAAAAAAAAAACAGGAAAACATGTCACACCTTGTAAATCCAATATCTATCACATCATCCAGTGGTGTAGATTCATCATCAAGCACAACAATTGATGCACTAATGACCTGTCTGAAAAAAGCAAATACAATTTTATTGCATTGGTTCATGTCCAGAGAAGCAAACTTCGCTCATCACTACTGAAAACTTAGAACCAGGAAATACTTCTCAAAATAGAAACTCTTGGAATTAGTATGCTAAATGCAGCCTCCAGAAGAGTTATCATTCTAAGGCCTCGTACACACGGCCGATTTCTTTTTCGTACATCACGGGACACAGAGCGACATAGTCATTACTAATGGGTTATATAGTTACCGTCAGGTGCTGGCACTGGCAACTTCCAAAACCGGAAGTACCCTCCCCTATATAAGCCCCTCCCATCCGGGAGCACCTCAGTTTTTTGCCAGTGTCTAAGGTGTTGGCCAAGAAGAAACATGTGTTTTTCACTGAGCTTGCGTACAGGTTCTTTTGGGCCTCAGTAAGCTATTCCGGATCCGACCAAAAAAGCTTCATAGCTAAACGGTCGGTACCCGGGCCTTGCAGAGAAGAGCAAGGTTCTGCCTGTAATGCTTCTCTTAGGAGAGCTGGACCCTGGGATCCAGAGCTCTGGTCATACCCACGACCAAGATGTTTTCTGTGCAGGGTGCTATACAGGTCCAGGGGAGTGGAATCCTTGGGAACCCGGTCCCTGAAGGTTTGATTACAATGCCTGCCGTGATAGGTGAAGTTTGGGCTTTTGTGGACCAAACAAAGTCCTGCGGCGGGGAACAGGTAAGTGGGGGCCCCCAGGAACTTGGTTCTATTGGGGGACCCCCAAGCCTAATTTGTCTTTCTGTCTGTTACCTAACGGTATTCCCGCTAATATCTGTGCATGCCTGTAACTACTAAAAAAATGTAATAATTTTTAATGGTGGTCAAGAAAAAAAAAAAAAAAAAAAAGAATGTTTTTTTATATATGTTTAGTATATTAAACTGCGGTACCTGTGTTTGTCCACTAGAGGCCGCTGTAGAATGTTTTTCTTGTCATATGGACTAGTTTCTTCTCAGAGAGCAAAGTCCAGGCAGCTGGTGAGTTCTCCTACAGGAAACTGTTTCCTCTGCCATGTTGCAGTGTTCGTCTATCCCCCGGCCTACGGCAAAGGGGGCCCTGGCTCCTGTCCCTGGTTTCCATGTTTGAAATTAGCGCCGAGGCGCACGTGGCCGCGCGCGTGCGCGTGCACGCGCCTCTATATATAGAGGTGGCCGGAAAAAGGGGCGGGGCCTGGGGGATGACGCTCTGTGCGCGCCGCAGCGCTTCTGCGCATGTGCGGGCGTCCCAGCAGGTTTTAAAAAGCCACATTATTGCAGTAAGCTGGCTATGAAGTACAGAGACAGAGCTGACAACATTTAAAGGCATACAGCAAGCGGTTGATACAGGCATCCCCTAGAAAGGCACATTAGTAGACACCAACTGTTTATTATAGCAGCATTTATGCTAGACTATTATCAGTAACTGGTGTATTTTCGGCTGGAATACCTCAGCTTTGTGGCTTAGGAATATGCCGTCTAAAAACTCCGGGACTAGAAATTCCAGGAGGAATAGGGGGTCTCCATCGGGCTCTGAGGATCTTGGGCATGCTTTGGCTGCACCAGTCTCCCCTGAAGAATCAGAGGTTAGTGACCGTAGGGCACCCCCAGGAGTACCTGGTACTGTGGCTGTCCCCAGTTCACCTGCTCCTGTGTATGTAACAGAGGAGGTTTTTTCCTCAGCTCTGGGAGGGCTGGAAGAGAGATTGTCAGCACTAATTGCTGCTTCCCTGTCACAGGAGAAAAGCGCTCGATCTCCGTCTCCTCCCTCAGAGTGCCTGTTAACAGAGCAACAGTCCCATACAGAGGTCGACCTACCTGAGGGGGATCAGGATGAGGTTGATTCGGTTGTAGAGGAATCAACAGTGGAGGAGCCGTTCTCAGCATCACATGCTGAGAGGTTATGGGTTCAGTCCCTGACTAATATGGTCCGATCAGCATTTAAAATGCCACTTGCGGAGCCATCCTCCTCTTCTGTCTCCTCGTTGGGGTCGCTAAAAGCTCCCCAGACTGTTTGTTCTTTCCCGATCCATCCTTTATTGGAGGGGCTCATTTACCAGGATTGGGAGCATCCTGACAAAATATTTACTCCCCCCAAGAGATTTCCGGTGGTCTATCCTATGGAGGATAAGTTCGTCAGAAAATGGAAGGTCCCTACAGTGGACGCAGCCATCTCTTGTGTGAATAAATCACTGACATGTCCGGTGGAAAATGTCCAAATGTTCAAGGACCCAATAGATAAAAAATTGGAGTCCTTATTGAAATCTGTTTTTTCTACAGCAGGATTGGTGACACAACCAGCAGTGGCAGCTATAGGGGTCTGCCAAGCAGTGAAGGATCAGTTGAAACAGGTCTTAAGGGACGTACCAGATCAGCAGGCTCTTGCTCTAGCTGATCTACCTAGAGCCTTATGCTTTGCGGTGGACGCTATAAAGGATTCAATCCATCAGGCCTCCCGCCTTACGCTGTCTATAGTACATATGCGCAGGCTTCTATGGCTCAAAAACTGGTCTGCTGAAGCTCCCTGTAAAAAATTGCTGGTCAGCTTCCCATTTCATGGGGAGCGTTTATTCGGGGAAGACCTGGACAAGTATATCCAGAGAATTTCCAGCGGTAAAAGTACACTCTTGCCGGTCAAAAATAGAGTTAGAGGTCCCTCTTTTAAGAGGCCGGCTTCTCCAGTCCCGAGGACATCGGCTGTGAAACAGTTCCGACGGCCTCCCCGGTCAAATCCCGGAGGTAAAAATCAGGGACAGTTGCAGGGTAACAAGAAGCCCTGGAGCAGGAGAGGTACAAAACCTCCCCCAAAGTCAAATGCATGAAGGGTTGCCCCCACCCAATCGGGTGGGGGGAAGACTTCAGTTGTTCACAGAGACCTGGCGGGACACGATCCGAGACAGATGGGTGCTCTCCGCAGTAAATCTGGGATACAAATTGGAGTTAAAAAACTCCCCTCCTTCCCGCTTTATAAGGTCGAACGTGCCAAGGGATCCCCAGAAGAGAGGATCCCTCCTGTTGGCACTGGAACAATTATTGCTTCAAGCAGTAATTATAGAGGTCCCCCTGGAAGAATGGGGGTTCGGGTTTTACTCAAACCTCTTTACAGTTCCGAAGCCAAACGGGGACATGAGGCCCATATTAAATCTAAAAGGGCTAAACAAATTCCTGCATATCAGGACTTTCCGGATGGAGTCGATCCGATCGGTAGCCACTGCCCTACAAGGGGAGGAATGGTTAGCCTCGATCGACATCAAAGATGCGTATTTACACATCCCCATCTTTCCAGCCCACCAGAAATTTCTACGCTTTGCGATAGAAGGGCGCCATTTTCAGTTCAGAGCCTTACCCTTCGGTCTGGCCACAGCACCAAGAGTGTTCACAAAAATTCTGGCCCCATTATTGGCCAATCTAAGAACACGAGGTGTAACGATAATGGCATATCTAGACGACTTGTTGCTGATAGACCACTCAGTGGAAAAACTAGAAGTGGTTGTTCACGAGACAATCAAGTATCTGGAATATCACGGTTGGATTATCAACCGAGACAAGTCAGCCCTAAAACCAGTCAAAAGTCTGGAATACTTGGGGCTAAGGCTGGATTCAGACCAGAGAAAAATTTTCTTGCCTCAAGAAAAGGGGTCGTCTTTGAGAGATTTGATCCACTTAGTGGGTTCAAAAAGACAGCCATCCATACGCCTATGCATGAGGCTGCTGGGAAAAATGGTGGCATCATTCGAAGCAGTACCCTACGGTCAATTCCATTCAAGGAAGTTGCAAAGGGCCATACTGTCAGCCTGGAACAAAAAAGTTCAGGCTCTGGACGTACCAATATCCTTGTCCCCTTCCGTTCGCAGAAGCCTCCGTTGGTGGTTGGTTCCCCGGAATCTGGAAAGAGGGAAATCCTTCAGTCCGATTTCTTGGAAGGTGGTCACTACAGATGCCAGCCTTTTAGGCTGGGGAGCAGTACTGGAGCAATGGTCTCTCCAGGGCAGATGGTCGGATGCGGAAAAGGCCCTGCCCATCAATCTCTTAGAGATACGAGCAGCCCGGTATGCCCTAGTAGCATGGACATCCAAACTCCAAGGGTCCCCTGTCAGAGTTCAGTCAGACAATGCCACAGCAGTGGCATATATCAATCGTCAGGGGGGCACCAGGAGTCGTGCAGCCCAAAGGGAAGTAAATTACATCCTGAGATGGGCAGAAAGATATGTCCCAGCCATATCTGCGGTATTCATTCCAGGGGTGGAGAATTGGAAGGCGGACTTTCTAAGTCGCCAACAATTATGCCCAGGGGAATGGTCCCTTCATCCCGAGGTTTTCCGGACAATATGTCAGCGGTGGGGAACACCGGATGTAGATCTGCTAGCATCCAGGTTCAACACGAAAGTGGACAGGTTTGTCTCTTGGACAAGGGATCCCCTAGCGTGCGGCTCGGATGCCCTAGTGTTCCCTTGGGATCAGTTCAAGCTGATATATGCATTCCCACCGCCACAATTGTTACCTCGATTACTCCGCAGAATCAGGGTAGAAAAGAAACCAGTGATTCTGGTGGCTCCAGCGTGGCCCCGAAGAGCATGGTACGCGGAGATTGTAAAAATGTCTGTGGGGAGTCCTTGGACCCTCCCACATCGTCCGGACCTGCTTTCGCAGGGACCGATATACCACCCTTCCTTACCAGCCCTAGGTTTGACGGCCTGGCTATTGAAGCCCACATTCTAAAAAGGAGAGGGCTCTCTAATGCTGTGGTGTCTACCATGATCAATGCCAGGAAACCGGTATCCAGGCAGATCTACTATAGAATCTGGAAGGCGTACATCGCCTGGTGTGAGGCCAGGAAATGGCATCCACGTAAATACGTAATAGGTAGAATTCTGGACTTCCTACAATGGGCTGTAGATAGGAAGCTTGCCTTGAGTACTATCAAAGGTCAGATTTCGGCCTTGTCAATATTTTTTCAAAGGCCCTTGGCTTCGCATTCACTAGTCAAAGCCTTTATACAAGGAGTGATGCGTATTAGTCCTCCGGTTAATATTCCCATATGTCCATGGGATCTAAACTTGGTTCTGTCGGTTCTACAGAAACAACCATTTGAACCATTACAGCATATTTCCTTAGTGCTTCTCACCAGGAAATTGATTTTTCTAGTAGCCATTTGTTCGGCTAAAAGAGTATCGGAATTAGCAGCTATGTCCTGTAAGGAGCCATATCTGGTTATCCATAAGGACAGAGTAGTGTTACGTCCTCATCCAGCCTTTCTTCCTAAGGTGGTATCGAGTTTTCATTTGAACCAAGATGTGGTTCTTCCTTCTTTTTTCCCCAAGCCTACTTCGGTAGAGGAAAAGTTATTGCATTCTTTGGATGTAGTAAGAGCAGTTAAAGCTTATCTAAAAGCCACTGCTCAGATTCGCAGAACGGATACTTTGTTCATTCTGCCGGAAGGCCCCAAAAAGGGTCAGGCAGCGTCAAAATCTACTTTAGCCAAGTGGATTCGACAGGTCATAATACAAGCCTATAGCTTGAGAAGTAGACCGCCTCCGTTCAAAGTTAGGGCGCACTCCACGAGAGCAGTTGGAACTTCATGGGCAGTGCATCACCAGGCCTCCCTGGCTCAAATCTGTAAGGCCGCAACATGGTCTTCGGTACACACGTTTACTAGGTTCTACCAGGTGGACGTTAGAAGTCAGGAGGATGTCGCCTTTGGGCGCAGTGTGTTGCAGGCCGCAAAAGATCCTCATGTCTGATAGCGCTCAGCTTATATATGGTGTATCCCCCCCCCTCATTTGGCATTGCTTTAGGACATCCCATTAGTAATGACTATGTCGCTCTGTGTCCCGTGATGTACGAAAAAGAAAATAGGATTTTTATAACAGCTTACCTGTAAAATCCTTTTCTTGGAGTACATCACGGGACACAGAGCTCCCGCCCCTCTTTGGGGACACTTATTGCTTTGCTACAAAACTGAGGTGCTCCCGGATGGGAGGGGCTTATATAGGGGAGGGTACTTCCGGTTTTGGAAGTTGCCAGTGCCAGCACCTGACGGTAACTATATAACCCATTAGTAATGACTATGTCGCTCTGTGTCCCGTGATGTACTCCAAGAAAAGGATTTTACAGGTAAGCTGTTATAAAAATCCTATTTTTCGGTCGTGTGTACGCGGCTATCGGGTTTCTCGTTGAGAAAACCGACAAGAAACCTCAACGAGAAAATAGAGAACCTGCTCTCTATTTTCTCGTCGAGATTCTCCTCGGCATGTTTCTCGACAAGAAAAGTGAGTGTGTGTACACTTACCTGTCCTCCCGGAAGCCCGCGCATGTTCGAAATGAATTCGACACATGCGCGGTAGCTTCCTAGGCATATGTAGGGTATACCAAGATGGCGGCGACGGCATCGAATGTGACGAGCGCATGCTCGTCGTAGTCGATGACGTCACCGCGTACGCTCCATTCAAAGAACCGCGGGTTCTTTGAAACGAGCGTGTGTACACTCGGCCGGGACAAGTTTCTTGTCCAAGAATCTCGTCGAAAAAAACAACATGTTTTTTTCAACGAGAATCTCGGCCGTGTGTACGAGGGCTCAGTCTGCCCCTGTGTTTCATTTGAGTTTGCAAGGGCTGGAGGGCTGGTGTATGGCATGGTTAGATGATGTATTTGTAATATTAAATATCTATATTCCACAGGATGGTAAATTAATTTGGATACTGTAGTCTGAGTGCATTGTAAACCATATAATCACTGTTGTTGGTTTGGAGGCGTAATATATGCACCTGTTCTTCGGATCTATAGACTATGTATAGGGGTGAGCCCTTCCTTCTGCTTTGGTCCACTCTTCTCCTCTTTTCTTCTTTGTTCTTTCCTATCTCTTTCCATTCCCTCCCCTCTTTTTTTTTCTTGTAACTCCTTTTTTGTGGACTCCATGTTTTTTTACTGAGATTGTTAATTGTGATCAGAGAACTTTCTTATGCCACTGTTGGAAAAGGATGGCTCTTGCTGTTACGGAATGTTGAGGAGATATGATAGTCTCTACTGCTTGTTTTGGCTAGATGGAGTCTATTATCAAGACTATGGATAATGTAAGCCTGTTGTAGACTCTTTGTAATGAACATCATATTATTTGCCAGCTTACTGGAAGTTTGTATATTACTGTCCTTTTGCTTTTATTTTTTCAATAAAAATTCATGGAAAGTAAAATGATTGGTTTGCTAAATACACTATATTGACAAAAGTATTGGGACGCCTGAATTTGCACACACATGGACTTTAATGGCATCCCAATCTTAGTCCCTACGGTTCAATATTGAGTTGGCCCACCCCTTGCAGCTATAATAGATTCCACTCTTCTGGCAAGGCTGTCCACAATGTTTAGGAGTGTGCTTATGGGAATGTTTGACCATTCTTCCAGAAGTCAGTTTGTGAGGTCAGGCACTGATGTTGGACAAGAAGGCCTGGCTCTCAGTCTCCGCTCTATTTCATCCTAAAGGTGTTCTATTAGGTTGAGGTCAGGACTCTGTGCAGGCCATTCAAGTTCCTCCACCTCAAACTCACTCATCCATGTCTTTATGGACCTTGCTGCCAGCCACGCCTTCTCGTCCACATCAGTGCCTGACCTCACAAATGTGCTTCTGGAAGAATGGTCAAACATTCCCATAGACACACTCCTAAACCTTGTGGACAGCCTTCCCAGAAGAGTTGAAGCTGTTATAGCTGCAAAGGGTGGGTCAGCCCAATATTGAACCCTATGGACGAAAACTGGGATGCCAGTAAAGTTCATGTGCGTGTAAAGGCAGGCGTCCCAATACTTTTGACAATATAGTGTACATGTAGAGCATTTTTCATAATTCTTATTTTTTTTACCATTACCAGAAGAGAATGCACTAGGGGAAATGATGTACCTTACTGCCGTGTAATGTTAAAGCGGAGTTCCAACCACACATATCAATTTTTTTTTAAATACATCTGTTACAATCATAGCATGCTAATTTTGCATTCATTAGTCTGGTAAATTGCGACAATTTTGTTCCTATTTTATTAAAAAACTAACCTTATATTCCTCCTGCTTGGGCCTTCCCATCTTGCTTGCGGGCAGGCGAAGCCCACAAGGATAAACTTCCGGGTTTATGTTGCTGCTGAATAACCAGCATGCACCGCCCGTTCTCGCGCATGTGCAGTAAGTACACATCGCATCAATGAGAGCCCTCGGCGCTGCCCGCTGACTCCTGGGAAAGAATGACACACATCTCCCAAGAGCTCTAGTGAGCACAGGCGCCGAGGGAAATGACATAAATCGCAGTGGAGCTGAAGAGGCAGAATACAAGAGACCCCATAGCAACAGTGAAGAAGGGGTGAGTAAAAAAATAAAAATGTCCAATTGTTGTTGCTGAAGGATTTTGATGTTTATTTCTGTAAAGTAAACTTTATGGGTGGAACTCCGCTTTAAGGAGATATTATAGTCTCTACTGTTTGTTTTGGTTAGATGGACTCTGTTATCAAGACTATGGATAATGTAAGCCTGTTGTAGGCTAGTCATAGCAAACATTATATTCTTTGACGGCTTAGTGGAAGTCTATATATTACTGTCCATTTGCTTTTTTTCAATAAAAACTGTTGGTTTGCTAAATACATGTATGACATTTTTTTGAATTCTTATTTTTTTACCATTACCAGATGAGAACGCACTAGGCTGGGGATACATTTATTAAAGGTTTAATCACACCTTTCCATGTACAATAATGCACCTGCTGACTTGCCTTTTTTTAGTACCCTAGATGTTTCTGTTTCATACAATTTAAAACATATTAAGAAAGTTATTTAAGAATGGATAACAATATCTAATTGCCACATAGCATAATAGGTTATAAAATATAAGTTGTAAAACTTATAAATGTAATAACTAAAAATGAAAATCTAATCCATTGTAATATCCCTTTAATGAACCCTCTGTGTACACTCTCTGTAATTCATTTTTTATTAAACTATACAATCTTTAAAAAACATAATGGTTCTGCTACCTACTTGTTTTTTCTTTATAGAATGTATAGTGCTTATTCTCTTAGAAAATGTACACCCTTTTTCATTCCGGTTGGATTTCATACAAAAATCCCTCTGGAAAGATTCTTGGCATGATAAAACCTTTGCCTTAGATTGCCACAGATGTTTCAGTTTCATACAGTTTAAAACACATAAAGATAGTGCTTTGAGTAAGGATAGCAATGTTTCATCATGCCAGGAACCAACCAACAACCAAGGAAAAAAGGTAAACATCACTAGATTTCAACCTTGAATGTTTCAACTTTTTGTGCTTTAACATCAGTTTGTTATACTTGATCATAAAAAGCTAGTGCTTTTCCTGCACTGTATATTTTCTAAATGCATTCAAGGTCTTCGAGCAAAAAGGAAAAACAATTCACATGTATTTTTATAGGACAGTTTTTTTTTAGTTTTGCATCAGACAAGTAGTGAAATAAGTTGGAGATTACATTCAGCTAAAACCATATTGTTTAATCAAAAAATAGTTTAAAATAGAAATATAAAAAAAAAAATCTATCTATCTATCTATCTATCTATCTATCTATCTATCTATCTATCTATCTATCTATCTATCTATCTATCTATCTATCTATCTATCTATCCATCTATCACTATATATTTTTTGGAGGGGGGCGGCAAACAATGCACCCCCATCCCCGGCCGTCAGTCACCAGCCCCGCACTTACCACATCTATCGGGCAGCACTTCCAGCAGATGACGGATGGCGGCTTCCCCTGCGTTTCCTCCTCCTTCTTCCTCCGGATCATGGCAGCTTCCGCCAGGCGTCAGCTCCCTCCTCCTTCCACCTCCTCATAGGTGGCCAATAGGATCGCTTCTCCTTTCGGCCAATTGGGTTACGGGTCTCAGGACCTGCTTCCTGATTGGCCAGAAGAAGAATCAGGAAGACAATAGCGAATATTCATTCACTATTGTCACACAACTGGGTGGGCTCGGGGGCCCAGTGCTCTGCGCCCCAAGTCCACCCCTTTTTGAAGCCTATTAGAGCCCCTAGAATTAATAACATGCTTTAAAAAAATCCATGCGTCCGGTGCCCCGCATGTAGATTAAGAGGCTGGACGCATAGATAGGGGGCAGTGCCCCTGCGCCCTGCATTATAGGCTGCCACTGCTATCTATATATCTATCTCCTCTGGACTTGGAAAACCACAGGAAGAAATTGGTTCTCAGGCTTCTCAATATAAATCTGGCGGGGATCGGAGTAGCTATTACTCTTACAGTAGTGGTTCCTCTCTACATATACATCCCACAGCTCTGATAGCTCATTGAGCTCTCAGTCCACTGCACTATCAAGCTGATGCATCTTTAGACTAGCTTTTTCCCTGAAGTAGTCCATGAGCACTTCATCCCCATTACTCCATGGGCACTTTGTCTGCACCTGTGTAGCCACATTGCATTCATTCAAGGCCATCTCCCCTATTACAGTGCATCTTCCCCAGTCACAGTGAATTCCTCCATTGTTGTCTCTCTCCTCCGCTATAGCCTCCCTCCCCAGCTGCCTCTCTCCCCCCCCCAGGCACCATCTCAGTCAAAGCATATCCCTAATTTCCCTTTCCCTTGCCAACGCAGTACTTCCCTACATGGTTGCCTTCCCCATGCCCCTGTCACTATTGCTTACTTCATCACCTACCACCCCCACTCTACTCTACAAACTTTCCCATTCTTAAAAGAGAAGTATGGCGTTTAAAAAACAAACAAACATTATACTCACCTGGGTAGATGCTGCATCTGTCCCCTGCCAGCTCTGTAGTGAGAACTGAGTGATCAAATACTGCTGATCACTCAGTTCTCCCCCTCCGCTTTCAGCAGAGAGCCGTGACTGTCAGTCAGCGGCTCTCTGCTCTCCCCTCCAGTGCTCACTGGAGAACTGAGATGTGGAGTGGGCAGCAGGGGCTGTGATGTCAGCCGACAAAGGGCTTCAGCCTGCTGTCAGCTGAAAATGGGTGACAGGAGTACAGAATAAACTGCACTCCTGTGATCCATAGGAGAGGTATAGCCAAACAAGCTTTGGCTATACTTCTCCTTTAAAAGTGGCACACTTTTGCTGTTTTATTAAAAAGGTAAAAATGTTTTGTTGCTGTGGAGTCAGATTCTTTGTTTCATTTTGCCATATAACATCCCTGATTGGTCACTGTGGCCAACAACGCCTTTTTTTTAATGTATTATGATACATTTTTTATATATTTTGATATATAGCTGACAAATAACCTCTCTTCATTTTAAAAAAATGTTGGTGTTTCCATTTCTGAAACTAGGGTCTTTTCAACACCTTGTGATAACTAAAAATTGACTCACACTGTGCCATGTGTTCTCCACTAACTTGCATGCTTATCTTGTCCACATAGACCAATGTATTTTGCATAAAAATTGGTAAACTGCTTGCAAACCTCAGACAGGAAAAGTGAACAAAGCACATCCTTCTATATGGTGTACTAGCCAGAATCCAAAGCACCGAGTCTGGTTCCTCTCTAATCGCTGATCCCCCTTGCTATCTGCATGAGTCACTAATAGAACTCTGACTAACACGTAAGCCTTCCAGGAGATGGCCACTCACCCAGCACATAGTAGGTGAATCATAGACTCAGCTCTGTGTTTTTTTTTGTTTTGTTTTTTGCTATGAGCCTGTTAGATTTCACAGAGCACTGTGCTCTAGCTCTGCAGTGTTTATGATGTCAGATCTCCGCCTCCTGATTGTTGCTGTGGAGAGATAATTGGTAAAATGTATGTTTTGTATGATTTGGAGGACTGTAGAGGGTAGAAGTAAATAAACAGGTACAGCTTATATAGGAGGATTTGTTTAATCTCTGTGTATCACCTCACTTCACTGGGTATATGTAAGGGTTTACAACTACTTTAAAGAACTAAGCTAGAACGGTGAAGGGAGATCCTCAGAGCACTTGCCAGAATGTGAAAGTATGCAGGGCATACAAAGTCTCTCAAAATTCAACCTAAATATATTTATTTTTTCCATTCAGTTCTACTTTCAATGCAGGACAAAGAAACATATTTGCTATAATTCCACCAACAAAAACTGCACATACCCATCTTTTAATTGGTTTACCTTGCACTTCACTACGTGAAAGGCTAGGAAAGTGCTGTGTAAGTCCTGAAGCACTCCTATCAGAGCTTCCCAAGACTGAGAACAGATACGGAAGTTGAAATGCTCATGTAGTGTATGGGCTCTTTAAAGTAGAGAAATACATACTTTATTGCTTTGTCCCACAGGCTTGCTCCCTGCCATATGAACAGGTCCACAAAACAGTTCTTCTTTGCCTGTTCACATTGCAGGAGCAGAGAAGAGCACCAGCTGCTGGGGGAGTAGGTATCTAAAAATGTAGGGCAGATAATTGCCCCTGTTGCTCTTGTCTCTGTAGTGCAGACACAGCTAATAGATGGGTTAAAAATGTGATTATTTTTTATAAATTGCAAATCTCAAAATGTAGTATACTTTATTTAATTACCTGCAAAAGTTGTTTCATTCAGTATGTAGGTAGGACCACAAGGAGGCTGTAAGATTGCCTCAAAGACCACTTTTATAATACTGAGAAAAAGCATAGGGCAAATGTGGCTAGACACTTTAATGGGGAGCATGGGGGTGGTCTTGCAGTCTTACAAATACAAGGGATAGAAAAGTTTGTGGCCCACAAAAGTGAAGGGGACTCCTTTAGACTCTTGTGTAAGCAAGAAGTATTTTGGATTTTCTACTTTACAAACTATGATCCCGCGGGCTTGAATTTTGAGTGGAACTTGATATATTTTTATGAGTGGGCCCCGTTTCTTATTTTTCCAGAATAAAAATCAAATATCACTGTGAATTTATATGAAGGTAGTGGGTAGAATTATACATCAGGGTTTCTGAGACTATACAGTAAATCCTGTCTTTGTTATATATATTTTGTTATATTATTTGTGATATTATTGTTATGTTATAATGTGGTTGTTATATATTTTTTATAACTTTTTGTTTTCTTTTTTTTCTTTTTATTGATTATGTGTTTATTTTTTGTTACATTGTATATCAGGTCTGCTGAGATCTGTGTTTACATGATTTTGTGTTTTTTTTTTTTTAAACATGGTTGGAGAGTAAGGCCCCATGCACACGAGACGCTGTTATTTGCTGTTAAACGCGCGTTCAGAGGCAGTTGGACACTTTTTTCAACTGCTCCTGAACCCATTCAATGTTATCCTATGTGTCCATGCACACAGTCTCGTTTATTGCCATTTTTAGGCAGTTGCGTTTAACTCGTTTTTCCAGAAGCAAAAAAATGGGTTCAGACGCAAAAGTTTTCCACGTTTCAGACGCAAAACGCCGCTAAACACCGCTAAACGCGGCAAAACGCGGTACCGGCGTTTTGCCGCGATTTCGTTTATTAGCGTTTTTAAAGGTGACCTATTTTTTTACATTAGAAATCTCAAAAATGATGGCAAATGATGAAAAACCATCAAAAAAATATGAAAAAAAAACTGTAATTGCTTGCATTGCACTGTAGACAATCCACAACTTGTGGCAGGTGACGTGGCAAGTGGACAATCCACAACTTGTGGCAGGTGATGTTGCCAGGTGACGTGGCAGTTGGAAATCCACAAATTGTGGCAGGTGACGTGGCCAGGTGACGTGGCAAGTGGACAATTCACAACTTGTGGCAGGTGACATGGCAAGTGGACAATCCACAACTTGTGGCAGGTAACGTGGCCAGGTGACGTGGCAGATGGACAATCCACAAATTGTGGCAGGTGACGTGGCAGGTGACGTGGCCAGGTGACGTGGCAGGTGGACAATCCACAAATTGTGGCAGGTGACGTGGCCAGGTGATGTGGCAAGTGGACAATCCACAACTTGTGGCCAGGTGACGTGGCAGGTGACGTGGCAAGTGGACAATTCACAACTTGTGGCAGGTGACGTGGCAGGTGACGTGGCCAGGTGACGTGACAAGTGGACAATCCACAAATTGTGGCAGGTGACGTGGCCAGGTGATGTGGCAAGTGGACAATCCACAACTTGTGGCCAGGTGACGTGGCAAGTGGACAATTCACAACTTGTGGCAGGTGACGTGGCCAGGTGACGTGGCCAGGTGACGTGACAAGTGGACAATGCACAACTTGTGGCAGGTGACGTGGCCAGGTGACGTGGCCAGGTGACGTGACAAGTGGACAATGCACAACTTGTGGCAGGTGACGTGGCCAGGTGACGTGGCAGGTGACGTGGCAAGTGAACATTCCACAACTTGTGGCAGGTGACGTGGCAGGTGACATGGCCAGGTGACGTGGCCAGGTGATGTGGCAAGTGGACAATCCACAACTTGTGGCCAGGTGACGTGGCAAGTGACGTGGCAAGTGGACAATTCACAACTTGTGGCAGGTGACGTGGCCAGGTGACGTATCAGGTGACGTGGCAAGTGGACAATCCACAGCTTGTGGCAGATGATGTGGCAAGTGATACGCTAAATACAAGTACACTGCTGCTCTCTCAGCTGCTGGTCTCCCAAAATGGCTGAAATGGTTAAATAATAATGTTTTTTGAGCTTAGGGAGGGTCTTATGATGTTTCTTAACTAAACGCCTATAGACGCAAACGCGGTAAAACGCGGTAAAACGCCGCTAAAATCGCGGCAAAACGGGCGTTTTTAAACGCCGGTTTTAGCCTTTAAAAACGTGTGTTCAGCAGAGTTTGCACCGGCGTCTCGTGTGCATGGGGCCTAACCCCCATTTGATTGTTGGTTTAAAAAGGAAAAACACCGTGCTTGGGGAAAAAGTGTTAAAAGAAGCTGCCAGCACTAAAAGTCCAGATACAAAAAAATCTAACAAAATACTATAGAAATATTGCAGCGCTAAAATCAGTGAACATATAACAAAAAGTAATAACATGAGGAGAGGAAACTAAGTTCCTCAATAAAACCATAAAACAACAAAAACAAGTGATAAAATATACAATGTGCTAATCCAGTGATCCATGATGCAAGGCATACAGGTGCAGGAACTGTGATGCTGGAGCAGGATACCAGCAGTAGAGGTGCAATGCTCCCCAAATCAAACAGTGTATTAAAACTGCTTACCAGACAGGGTTGACCACTAGGCTATAGGTGGTCAGAACACACATTTGTAATTAGGATCTCCCTCCGACCACACTGTGTCCATGTGATTCCAGTAATATTTAAAAGTAAAACAGAAAGAGCGCTATCATGATGTAGTAAAATAAAAGAACTTTAATAGCAAGGTGAGTATTGCACTTACAAGAAGGTGAAGTATAAAGGCTCATCGTACAACCATACAGCATGAATGGTACCCTTACGGGATGAGATGGCTTACACCCGTAGGGATAACAGGCGCATCGATCAGAGGGCGAGCTAAGGTTTGACAAAGCACAGCAAGTGTGAAACATATTAAGCTTTCTCTCCCTCCCTCCAGTGTACTTTTGCACATCAATGCTGCTTTTATGGATTTTTTGAATTAATACAACAATTTCTTCAAGACCAAGGGAGTGCAGCTGACCGTACTTTCTTTGTGTACAGAATTTGTTTTGTGGTAAACAACTGACTGTCAGCCAACAACAAATTTACCAAGCATCTAATCTATACCTTATTTACACCTAGAACACAAATAAATAGTTATTAAAACATACAGAAAGGTCTTGAACCCCAGGTTTTACTAGGGCTATGGCTGCACTTACAGTCTTTATCTGCAGTTATGCTATGGATGAAATGTTATGCTATGGATGAAATCTACAATTAGCTCTAATATATTGTGAATCTCTGTGTGCAACTTGATGGATACGAGTCCTGTTGTAGATGGCTGTGAGAGCTAAGTAGAGGGGTTTTACTTCCATACTGTATGTTTAATTATGTCTTAAAACAGCTTTATGTATAGGAATCTAGCAAAAGAGACAGATTTTTATAGGTAAAATAAAGGTTAGGCTATTCTTTACTGTAAGCTTATATAATTGTATCTGTGACAGGTGGTCTGTTTAAATGCAGCACCTACTGCATCTGAGCAGCAAAGAGCACTATACATATTATGCTAATTATAATGAATTTCATAGCCATGTTGCTCAGTATCCATCATGTATTAGTATTAAGGTTAATAGTATACGGGGGTCAGTATTATTAATTCTAATTTATTTTGAGGTTAAATTGCAATGTAGTATTTGCCAACCTTACATGCTGCGTTGTTTGAAGTCAGGTTGTGTCACTTCTAATTGCAGGTGTTCTGCAGGAATTTTACACCAGGGTATTATCACTTCATTACTTTCTTCTCATCTGTATTTTTTTCTCATATTATAAATCAACTCTTGCTTATAATGTTTATGGAATAATGGTGCATTTCAATGTACATTGTAATCACTATGGAACATTAATTCTGCATGCAGGATGCTGTAAAATATTTGCTCCAGTAAGTAAGCAAATATAAATTTTTCCTTAAAAGATGATCACCTCAGCAGAATGTGATTGCTTCATTATTGCTGTATTTTTGTTGACATTTTTGCTTCTTAAAATTATATTTTCTGCTTTCCATTAATAGGTATATATAAAGACACCAGATAAAGATGGTTATTTCTTAGAGTTGCCTCCATTACTTATGAAAGATACATGAGCAAAAGAGACCCACCAGCACTCATTAATCACAAGTTTTCTTTTTAATGCCATTGCATATAATAGAAACACTGTTTAATAAGAAGCCCTGATTTAACTGATGTGGGAGCATCACCCTTAGGCTATAACCATAGAATAGTAATCTATAAAACAATTACTTTCATATGGTATTCTGAATTATAAATAAGAGCAAGAAGAAATGGGCAGTTTTGAAGGTTTGCTTTAAAAAGAAAGAATATTGAATGCATATAAGTTATGATATATTCTATAGCATATATTAAGTATGCTAACACAATGAAGCTAGAAATCAAACTACTGAAAAAATATAGTGCCCATGACTGTGATGCAGGCAGTATGCTGCTTTGAATAGAGCAATGCTAAACAAATCATGATTTTATGATTGAAATTGTTTGCAAGGCTATCTATGTTGTTATAGTAAACAGTTTAGATAACTTGGGTAGGATAAAATGATAGGGGTACAGAAATTTCAGCTATCTCCAGCCACATTAAATTAGAGGGTCCCAGCAAAGCTAATTAGTTTACCCCTTCACGGATTTATTGGGATTGCAAAAAACAAATATATATATATATATATATATATATATATATATATATATATATATATACCGTATATATAGATATATCTCTATCTATCTTTTTATCTATCTATCTATCTATCTATCTATCTATCTATCTATCTATCTATCTATCTATCTATCTATCTATCTATTGTCATGGATATGCAGTAGTGTTTGTCTGTCAGCTTACCTTCCTTCCCATGTGTTCATCTTAGAGGCCAGAACCCTTTCACCTGGCTTCCTTTATAATCTCCTCCCAGCCTGACTCCACCCCAGGCCCTATCACAGAACACTATATTAACCTGTGCACTGCAAGCCTGCTTTGCTGATCAACGTGTTTGTTAGGCATTGTGTGTTTGCGTTCCTGCCTGCTGTGTGCTACGTCTGTCTCGCTGTTACGTTATTGGCTTGTCCCCGACTATCCCTGTCTGCTCGTGACCCTTGACCTTCGGCTCGTTCTTTCGTTATCCTTGTCTGCTTGTGGCCCCTGACCTTCAGCTTGTTATTCGGTTCTCTCATATCTTGTGCTGCTGCTTCCCCTCTTTTCCCCTTATCCTACGGGGCGTGAGCTAGGAAACTCCAGGGGCCGCGACCTGGTCCCAGCCTGCAGCATAACATCCTCACCACTAGAGGCCCTGGAGAAGACCTGCTGGGTCTTAGACTCCGCGCCCTGGGGAATCTTGGCTCTAGCTTCCGTTAGGATCCCGGTTGTGCTCCTCTGGTCCCGCTTTCCACAACCACCCAGATTCCTATTCGCAGAAGCCAGCCATAGGGTTCACTACCTTGCGGTGCACTCCTGTCCCCCTACGGTGTGCATCTGTCACCTGGCCACAGGTGACCTTGACAGTTTGATCAGCCATGAACCCGGCTGACATCCCGCTTCCCGCGGATGATCCATTGCAGGGCATAGTTTGCAGACTTGAAACCCAGGAATCTAATCAGACTCAGGTGATGCGATTCCTCCAGGATCTGGCTTCTTGCTTTGAGCAGCTTCAGGCCTCCTTGGGAACCCCGAATCCGCAACCTCAAATACAACCAGCGGCTGCACCTATTGCACCAGTCGCAGCCACACACTCACTACAACTGCCAGCTCCGTCCCGTTTCTCTGGGGACTCCAAGGCTTGCAGGGGGTTCCTTAGCCAATGCATGATTCATTTTGAGCTCCAGCCCCAAAACTTCCTGTCTGATCGGGCTAAGGTAGCCTATATCATTTCCCTCCTCTCTGGTGAAGCTTTAGCCTGGGCAGCCCCTCTGTGGGAACTGAATGATCTAGTGGTTTCTAGCCTGTCTGGTTTCTTGAAACTTTTTCGGAATATCTTCGAAGAACCGGCTCGTGTCTCTTCAGCGGCCAGCGCCCTTTTACGTCTCCGCCAAGAGTCTGCTTCTGTGGGACAGTATGCCCTTCATTTCCGCATACTGTCGGCTGAGTTGAGCTGGAACAATGAGGCCTTAGTCGCAACCTTTTTGCATGGCCTGTCTGATAGAGTGAAGGATGAATTAGCAGGAAGAACCATCCCCACTAATCTGGCCGGCGTTATCTCCTTGTGTAACCAGATCGATATTCGCTTTCAGGAGAGGACCTTAGAAAAGCAACGCCAGCACTCCTTGGTTCTTAGTCAGCCTGAGCTCCCCTCTCTTCGACCCGTAGAGCATCTCCTACCAGCTGAGGAACCCATGCAGCTGGGTCGGACCAGGCTATCCCCCGAGGAACGTGTTAGGCGCAGAACTCTTGGTCTGTGTCTTTACTGTGGGGGCAAAGGTCATTTTTGTGACACTTGCTCTCTTTGTCCAGAAAAACGTTTGGGTCCACTTCATCTGGAAAGTGGAGTATTGGACCCAGAAATATCACCTTCCCCTTCTTGTCTTCTGCTTTCTGTGTTCCTTCATGTTGGTGCTTCTTCTCATTCGGTCTCAGCATATCTGGATTCCGGAGCCGCTGGTAACTTCATGGACTGGGAAATCGCATCGTCCATGAGACTTACTCTTTTGCCCCTCACCACGCCATTGGTGGTCTTGGCGATTGATGGTACTGTTCTCCCAGGGGGACCTATCCGCTTCCAGACCCTCCCTGTTAAGATGTCGGTAGGGACACTCCACCAGGAGTGGATATCCTTCCTTATCTTACCCAAGGCCTCAACGCCTATAATTTTGGGTCTCCCATGGTTACAGCTCCATTCTCCTCATGTGGACTGGACTACTGGACAGATCCTGGCTTGGGGTCCCTCCTGTTCCTCGTCCTGCCTACCCAAGGTTGCCCCCTGTGAACCTGAGCCGGTCATTCATTCCAGGTTGCATAACTATTTACATTTCTCTGTCCCTAACCACCCTTGGACTCACAGCCAGGCTACCTTGTCTACAAGTCCTGCAGTCGCTACGTCTTGCGATGCGATTCAGGTAGTCGCTACACCTGACTCAGCTATTCACTCTGCCTCTGTACTAGTTATGCCAGTCCAGCCCATGCCCAGTGAGCCTCCTACTTTTTCTTGTTCAGGACATTCTGCTTGTCCTTCAGCTATTCAGATTGACTCCTGTGACATGTCACCTTCTAACCAACCTGACTTCAGGGTTCCACTGACATCTGTCCAGTCTGATGGTCCTGTGCTAGATGACCAGTTCCCCTTTAAGGGTCTAGGGGACCCTCCTCAGATTTCTGTTGATCCTCTCATGCCCTTGCTTATTCCTAGAAAGCCTTTGGTCCTCAATAGATCTTCTTGTCATCTCCCTACCTCGTTTTCGGTCTCTGAGGATAATCTTAAGTACGAGGTTAGACAAGTTCTGGATTCTCGGCTCTGCAGAGGCATTCTTCAGTACCTTGTGCATTGGAGAGGTTTTGGTCCTGAGGAGGCGTCTTGGATCGCTGCATCTGAGGTCGCTGCACCTCATCTGTTGAGGAGGTTTCATCAGAGATTTCCCTTTAAGCCTGGGCCCAGGCGGGGGAAGGCCCATAAGAGGGAGGGTACTGTCATGGATATGCAGTAGTGTTTGTCTGTCAGCTTACCTTCCTTCCCATGTGTTCATCTTAGAGGCCAGAACCCTTTCACCTGGCTTCCTTTATAATCTCCTCCCAGCCTGACTCCACCCCAGGCCCTATCACAGAACACTATATTAACATGTGCACTGCAAGCCTGCTTTGCTGATCAATGTGTTTGTTAGGCATTGTGTGTTTGGGTTCCTGCCTGCCGTGTGCTACGTCTGTCTCGCTGTTACGTTATTGGCTTGTCCCCGACTATCCCTGTCTGCTCGTGACCCTTGACCTTCGGCTCGTTCTTTCGTTATCCTTGTCTGCTTGTGGCCCCTGACCTTCAGCTTGTTATTCGGTTCTCTCATATCTTGTGCTGCTGCTTCCCCTCTTTTCCCCTTATCCTACGGGGCGTGAGCTAGGAAACTCCAGGGGCCGCGACCTGGTCCCAGCCTGCAGCATAACATCCTCACCACTAGGGGCCCTGGAGAAGACCTGCTGGGTCTTAGACTCCGTGCCCTGGGGAATCTTGGCTCTAGCTTCCGTTAGGATCCCGGTTGTGCTCCTCTGGTCCCGCTTTCCACAACCACCCAGTTTCCTATCCGCAGAAGCCAGCCATAGGGTTCACTACCTTGCGGTGCACTCCTGTCCCCCTACGGTGTGCATCTGTCACCTGGCCACAGGTGACCTTGACATCTATATATTTATATATATAGATATATATATATATATATATACATATATATATATATATATATATATATCTATATATATATATAGATATATATATAGATATATATATATATATATATATCAAAGCAAGGATGTATATATACGGCCTTCAATACACCACTCAGCGCCTAGGACTAAGAAGCTGCAACTATACTGACAGTGGACGTACTATCATATAATATGAACAGTACAATGATCAATAAAATCAAGGTACTAGCACAATAAAAGAGTTCTCTAATGACCAACACTGAGAACTCCAAAATGAGCAGCTGTTTAAAAATAAAAGTAAATATAAAAAAAAGTATAAAAACATAAAACAGTGATGAACTGTGTCAGTGATATACTAAAACAGCGCTAGTGTTGGTATAAATCAGATGGCCAACACCACCTAGAAAGTGAAAAAACAGTTTCAGGCAGATGATTTAAAGTGCAGAGTGTCTGATAATGTCCATAGATGATCTTGGAAGTAAACAGCATGCACCTTCACCGAAAACTCCAGGTCCACCCAGTGAAAACACACTCCCCCTCAGGGGTTTAAACTCACCAGAGCAAGCTCAAACATAAGCCTTAATAGAGGTGGATAAACCAGAACCTGCATAAACCTCGGCACTCAACATCAGCCTAGGAGATGACAGATCTGTGGGGGCTCCCACAAGTGGTAAAAACAAACAGAAGAGGGCATATAGCGTAACTCCGTTTATTAATAACAGTCCCCACACATCAAAACCCCTTTATACATTAAACGTACAAGAATCAGTCAATCAATAAGCATAAATTGCACTTCACCGTCACCGCCAGAGAAGGGAGCAGCTCGATAGCCGAGCATGTAAACAGGAACTCTCCTTACTTCCAGGTCCGGCTGCCGTGGAGCGCATAGATCACTTCCTGTTGCGTCGTGTAGGTCACGCCCTGACGCGTTTTGTCATATCCTGACTTCGACAGAGGGCGTGCCTACACGACTGACACCACTGCTTAAATGGACACCTCCTCCGCAGCCTACACCAATCAGCGTCCACATGGTACGGCAATAGGCGCACATTGCAGCACCCATGGAAACCGCTGACGGCTTGCTATAGGCAGACCAGAGGGACAAACGGCGGCCAATCATAGCATATTTCAGGGGCACAAATCTAACACAATCAATATATCATAAAGAAACAAATAGATGTGATATTGCTAGCACAACCATTTCAAAATAAAATAGCATATGCTAAATATTAAAAAAAAAAAACGGTAACAAAATATATTGCACATACATAAAACAGATATCGACAATTCAAATGATAAACATTTTGAATTAATAGCGTGCTCAAAAAAAAAAAAATTAATAATGATGGATTTTCAATACTAATAAAATAGCCCCATAATAAATATAAATATGTAAAAAATGTACAAAAAACATATAATATATTTCTATAAAAAGGAGCTAAAACTAAGATAATGGATTATTAAAAAAATCAGTAGTCACTAATAAAACAGTTAATATCAAGGTCAATATTTAATCCTTTCGGCGAGAGAGTATCGACCGAATAAATCCAATGGGTCTCTCTCCTTGATAAATCTCTAACTAAATTAGATCCTCTCCACATAGGTTTTAAATGATCTATTCCCCAGAATTTGAGGCCAGTTGGATCCTGTTGGTGACATAATTTAAAGTGTAAAGACACATTATGGTCTTTAAACCCAAGTTTAATATTAGCGATATGTTCAGCTATTCTAATCTTTAACTGGCGCTTAGTCCGGCCTATATAAATAAGCCCGCATGGGCACTGGAGGGCATACACGACATAAGATGTATTACATGTAATAAAATTGTCAATAGTGAATTCCTTATTATTTGAGGTGGAGATGAAACTCTCTACAGCCCTCAATGGTCTATCAACCTCTCTACATGCTCGACACCGCGCAAAAAACCCATCTCTATCCCAAAAAGTCGAAGGTCTAGTAGGTGGATCAAGTACTTTTCTAACGATCTTATCTGCAAAACTTAGGGCTTTTCTATAAATAAAACCAGGTTTCTGTGGTAAAACCGCAGATAATACTTTGTCCATACAAAGGACATGCCAATGGGTGGCAAAGATCTCCTCCACCTCTCTATATTGTGAGTGGAACTCAGAAACAAACCTCCACTCACGTCCATTATCTGGCTGGCAGATTACCGCATCTCCAAGAAAGTCCTCTCTAGGGCACAAGGCAAGTTCCTGAATAATAGAGTCTAGTGAATCCCCAAAGTAGCCTTTTTCAATAAATTTCCCCTTTATAATCTCTGCTTGTAAGAGGAAATCGGAGTCATTAGAGCAGTTTCTCTTTACTCTAGTTAATTGCCCCTTGGGGATATTTCTAAGCCACATTGGGTGGTGGCCGCTACTCATAGGTAAGTAGCTGTTGGCATCAGTGGGCTTAAAAAAGACCTTCGTCCCCAACCTATTATTATGTCTAAAAATATGAAGATCTAAAAAATGGATATCGGTGGTACTGATTACGCTGGTCAATTTAATGTTATTTGAATTACAATTTAGTTCATTTAAAAATAGCTGCAACGTATCAAGTGTACCACTCCAAATAAAAAACAAATCATCAATATATCTTTTATAAAATAAAAGATAAGGCAGAGGCTTCGAAAAAATATTTTTATCCTCCCACTCTGCCATAAATAGATTTGCTATACTGGGGGCAAACCTGGCCCCCATAGCAACGCCCTTACACTGAGAGTAGAAGCTACTGTTGTACCAAAAGAAATTATGCCCTAAACAAAAATCAAGGGGGTTCCTCAAAAAGACTTTTTTATTATGTGTAATATCATCACGTTTACACAAAGCCCAATTAAGGGCCAACAGTGCGTCATCGTGTTGGATAATGGTGTAGTGGGACGCCACGTCAGCGGTTACCAGGTACACCTGATCAATCCCCGTTAGGTCAACTTGTTGCAACATCTGTAACAGACTCTTATTGTCCTTGAGATATGACCTTGTTATCCCCACACTCTCTTGTAGATAGAGATCCAGATATTGCCCCATCCGGGATGTAACTGATCCTATCCCATTAACAATGGGTCTCCCTGGAGGGCACTGAATATCCTTATGGATTTTGGGGAGGGTATAGATAGTGGGGATCTTACTACTACTAGAGACAAGATACTTTCTTTCTCGATTATTCAATACCCCTGTCACTATTGCCAATTTTATTACATGTAATACATCTTATGTCGTGTATGCCCTCCAGTGCCCATGCGGGCTTATTTATATAGGCCGGACTAAGCGCCAGTTAAAGATTAGAATAGCTGAACATATCGCTAATATTAAACTTGGGTTTAAAGACCATAATGTGTCTTTACACTTTAAATTATGTCACCAACAGGATCCAACTGGCCTCAAATTCTGGGGAATAGATCATTTAAAACCTATGTGGAGAGGATCTAATTTAGTTAGAGATTTATCAAGGAGAGAGACCCATTGGATTTATTCGGTCGATACTCTCTCGCCGAAAGGATTAAATATTGACCTTGATATTAACTGTTTTATTAGTGACTACTGATTTTTTTAATAATCCATTATCTTAGTTTTAGCTCCTTTTTATAGAAATATATTATATGTTTTTTGTAAATTTTTTACATATTTATATTTATTATGGGGCTATTTTATTAGTATTGAAAATCCATCATTATTAATATTTTTTTTTATTGAGCACGCTATTAATTCCAAATGTTTATAATTTGAATTGTCGATATCTGTTTTATGTATGTGCAATATATTTTGTTACCCTTTTTTTTTTATATTTAGCATATGCTATTTTATTTTGAAATGGTTGTGCTAGCAATATCACATCTATTTGTTTCTTTATGATGCCTATAGCAAGCCGTCAGCGGTTTCCATGGGTGCTGCAATGTGCGCCTATTGCCGTACCATGTGGACGCTGATTGGTGTAGGCTGCGGAGGAGGTGTCCATTTAAGCAGTGGTGTCAGTCGTGTAGGCACGCCCTCTGTCGAAGTCAGGATATGACGAAACGCGTCAGGGCGTGACCTACACGACGCAACAGGAAGTGATCTATGCGCTCCACGGCAGCCGGACCCGGAAGTAAGGAGAGTTCCTGTTTACATGCTCGGCTATCGAGCTGCTCCCTTCTCTGGCGGTGACGGTGAAGTGCAATTTATGCTTATTGATTGACTGATTCTTGTACGTTTAATGTATAAAGGGGTTTTGATGTGTGGGGACTGTTATTAATAAACGGAGTTATGCTATATGCCCTCTTCTGTTTGTTTTTACCACTTGTGGGAGCCCCCACAGATCTGTCATCTCCTAGGCTGATGTTGAGTGCCGAGGTTTATGCAGGTTCTGGTTTATCCACCTCTATTAAGGCTTATGTTTGAGCTTGCTCTGGTGAGTTTAAACCTCTGAGGGGGAGTGTGTTTTCACTGGGTGGACCTGGAGTTTTCGGTGAAGGTGCATGCTGTTTACTTCCAAGATCATCTATGGACATTATCAGACACTCTGCACTTTAAATCATCTGCCTGAAACTGTTTTTTCACTTTCTAGGTGGTGTTGGCCATCTGATTTATACCAACACTAGCGCTGTTTTAGTATATCACTGACACAGTTCATCACTGTTTTATGTTTTTATACTTTTTTTTATATTTACTTTTATTTTTAAACAGCTGCTCATTTTGGAGTTCTCAGTGTTGGTCATTAGAGAATTCTTTTATTGTGCTAGTACCTTGATTTTATTGATCATTGTACTGTTCATATTATATGATAGTACGTCCACTGTCAGTATAGTTGCAGCTTCTTAGTCCTAGGCGCTGAGTGGTGTATTGAAGGCCGTATATATACATCCTTGCTTTGATCTTTTGTTTTGTTTTTCTCGGCAGCCATGGACGCTCTGCAATTTTTGAGCAGTAGGACTATAGATCTTAATAATATTTTTGCAATCAATGAGCAGACCACTGCACAAACTAACTACAATGGGGCTATGACTGCACTAGGAAATGCCCTGGAAAAACAAGTTCGTACTTGGTGGGACATTTGTACACTAGAGCATTATATTAAAGATAGGATTATAATTAGGAGTCTGAGATGGGATGTAGTCCCACAAGACGGCCTAGATGACCCTGAATCAATGGGTGAATGGTATGATTT
Source organism: Rana muscosa (assembly GCA_029206835.1). Classification (NCBI taxonomy): domain Eukaryota; kingdom Metazoa; phylum Chordata; class Amphibia; order Anura; family Ranidae; genus Rana; species Rana muscosa. The sequence continues at coordinate 599,914,181 of CM055122.1, read as the reverse complement.
TTTCACCACTATGGGTTTCAAGCTGCAGGATCTTATCCTGAAACGTAAAAAGAAAAAAATGTCTAAATTAGAAAGTAGGATTAATGAATTAAAAATACAGCTTGATCCCATTAAAGAGTCACAACAATTAATTGATTTCAATACTAGGATTAAAAAGAAGCTTGAAAAGGTAGACAAGGACACACAGAAAAAGAAAACCAAAAAATTCCACCGGGATATGGGTGATTTTCGTTCTAATTGTGTATATCTATGGCAACAAGTTAAGCCTAATGAAAATAGAGAAAATCCACACAATGACGTCCCTGAGACTGGATTATCTGTTCCTAGTATAAGTACACCAAGTGTAAATGAAGCTAGGAGGAGTGAGCCCCTCCCTCAGGCTCCTAGGGACCACTCTACCCCTGTGAGGAATTATGTTCAATATCCTAGAGGTGGTCCAATGAGAGATGGACCAACTAATGCTCATCAGCATACATCTAGTAATCAACAATATACAGTCCCAGTTCATAATAGATTTGAACCATTATGGGAAAATGAAGCTAGAGGTAACCATCCATCTCCACGTCCTTTTTTAGGGAGGGGGAGGGGGTGGCAGAAACGGGGTCGTGGGCACCCCCAACGCAGGGGGCGACCACCGCCATATTCCCAACAAACACAGGCCTACAGAGAGCCCCAGTGGAGAGAATCTCCTTACTGGGAGAGGGATCCCTTTTACTACGGCAATCAGAAAGGAGAAGATCTAGAGGCTGTCGAGCTGGACGAACAATCCAGAAAAAGAAGGAGAGAGAGGGACTAGGTGGCATTTTTAATTTAAGTGAC